>CM076581.1:186153971-186797934 GCA_034641835.2 Pinus albicaulis | reverse complement strand
ACATTAATTGATTGAATTATGATATTTTATTATTATTTATATAAAAATAAAATAATTTGACAAAAGCAGATTCCAAGTGCTTTTTATTTTCTTGAATAATAATAATGATGTAAAGTTACATAATATTTGTGAATAACAATAATAACAATTGTAACGCCATTAATTGATTAAATTATGATATTTTTTATTATTTATATAAAAGGAAAATAATGTAGAGTTACATAACATTTGTGAATAATAATAAATAACAATTGTAACACCATTAATTGATTAAATTCTGATATTTTTTTTTTATTTATATAAAAAGACAATAAGTTGACAAATACAAATAAGAAAGTAATTTTCTATATATCCCTTCTAACACCCAATTCGAAAGTAATTTTCTTTATATCACTTTTAAGTTCTAACTTTCTTTATATCACTTCTAACACCAGATTAGAAAATAAATTTTTTTATATCTCTTCTAAGTTCTAATCCCTGATAAGACTAAGAATTAATCCTATTCCCAAAAAAAATCAATGATTTGATAAACTGCACATTACAAAATATTTTTCTCTAGTACTTAAAATGCAAGATAAGAAAGTCATCCATTGCATTTCATTGTTAATTATTATTATTATTATTATTATTAATTATTTGTATAGATTATATAAAACAAATCAACCGAAGTTCAATGATCAAATAAATGAGTAATGAAATCAAAACTGAAAACACCATGTCATCAGTGGAATAACATTGATTAAGGAATGATATGTACCATTATAATTCATATGCGCCAAAATCCAAGCTATGGTAAAAAAGTGTGTATGAGAAATGTTATAAGGGGTTAAATCCGATTGTATCCAAGGTAATTGGTAATGTAAATAGACACTTAGAAAGGTAAGTTAGATAGTTTTATAATGTGAAAAGTAAGTTTATATATATCTATATACATAGAATTAGAACTTAAGTAAAAAAAAAAGATTAGAAGTGATTTTTATTTTTTTGAATAATAATAATGATATAGAGTTGCATCATATTTGTGAATAACAATGAATAACAATTGTAACATTATTAATTGATTAAAATATGTTATTTTTTATTATTTATATAAAATGAAAATAATTTGACAAACACAGATTCTAAGTGATTTGTATTTTTTTGAAAAATAATAATGATGTAGAGTTACATAACATTTATGAATAACATTAAATAATAATGATCACACCATTAATTGCTTAAATTATGATATTTTTTTATTATTTATATAAAAAAATAATAATTTGACAAATGTAGATTCCAAAGATTTGTATATTTTGAATAATAATATTGATGTAGATTAATCTTTAGGATGAACCATATTAGTGATGTGATTAATCAGAAAGACATCTATCTAAATAGTAGGGTACATAACATTTGTGAATAACGATAAATAACAATTGTAACACCATTAATTGATTAAATTATGATATTTTTTATTATTTATATAAAAAAGAAAATAATTTGACAAATAAATTCTAAGTGATTTGTATTTTCTTGAATAATAATAATGATGTAGAGTTACATAACATTTGTGAAGAACAATAAATAACAATTGTAACACCATTAATTGATTAAATTATGATATTTTCTATTATTTATATAAAAAAAAATAATAATTTCACAAATACGAATCTAACACTTGATTAGAAACTAATTTTCTTTAAATCTTCTAACACCTGATAGGACTAAGGATTAATCCTATTCCCAAATACATATTCCAAGTGATTTGTATTTTCTTAAATAATAATAATGATGTAAGAGTTACATAACATTTGTGAATAACAATAAATAAGAATTGTAACACCATTTCTTGATTAAATTATGATATATTTTTTATTATTTATATAAAAAGAAAATAATTTGACAAATACAAATTAGAAAGTAATTTTCTTTATATCACTTCTAACACTAAATTAGAAAGTAATTTTTTTTTTTTTTTTATATCACTTGTAAGTTCTAACACCTCATAGAACTAAGGATTAATCTTATTCTCAAATACATATTCCAAGTGATTTGTATTTTTTTGAACAATAATAATGATGTAGAATTACATAACATTTGTGAACAACAATAAATAACAATTATAACACCATTAATTGATTAAATTGTGATATTTTTTTATTACTTGTATAAAAGGAAAATAATTTGATAAATATAAATTTGAAAGGAATTTTCTTTATATCACTTCTAACACTTAATTAGAATTTTTTTTTTTTTTTTTTAATATCACTTTTAACACCCAATTTGAAAGTAATTTTCTTTATATCACTTTTAAGTTCTAACACCTAATAGGAGGAAGGATTAATCCCATTCCCAAATACATATTCCAAGTGATTTGTATTTTCTTGAATAACAATAACAAGGTAGAGTTACATAATATTTATGAGTTACAATAAATAACAATTATAACACCATTAATTAATTAAATTATGATATTTTTTTATTATTTATATAAAAAAAATAATTTCATATATATAAATTAGAAAATAATTTTCTTTATATCACTTCTAACACTTAGTTAGAAAGTAATTTTCTTTATATCACTTCTAAATTATTCTAAGAAATAAGGATTTTATCCTATTCCCAAAAACAACTCAATGATTCGATAGATTGCACATTACAAAATATTTTTCTGTAGTACTTTTATATTACAAGAGAAGGAAGTCATCCTATTCAACTTTCAAGAAGTGAGTCATCCATTGCACTTCAGTGTTAATGTGTATACCGGTTAAGGTACAATTTTTTCTTTTTTTTAAAATTGTAACTCTGCATCAATAATTTAGGATAAATAGCGTAGTATCTCCCTGGCTGATCCTTCTCATAGGATTCTCCGCTCAAAGTGAAATATAAGGGGATGATAAACCCTATTCATTGGTATTGGGGGATGATGTCTAGTTTGACCAGGTCCTGGGGGATGATGCCCAAATTTACCTATAACAGAACAATTTCTTAAGTGAATTTGATTTTGAAATTCATCATTTTAAGGGAAAATAAAACCGTGGTGTTGATGCTTTAAGTAGGAAATTACACAATGTGTATGAACTCTACTTTAACTAGGAAGAATTTAAGTTCTGAGAACAAGTGAAGTAGGTTGCGGAAAAGGATCCAGAATATTGGTTTTTGTGGCAGAAAACACAACAAGAAGAAGAGCAAGGGAAGCAAACAAAATACAAGATCAACGATGAACAGTTATGGACATTTCGAGGGAAAATTTACATTCCTAATTGAATGAGTCTAAAAGAAATGATCTTAAATGAATATCATCGAAGTGCTTATTCTGGACACCCTGGTTACCAAAAGATGTTAATAACAATTATAAAAGACAACTTTTGGCCAAGAATGTGTACAAATACTACTGAGTATTTGACTAAATGTTTGGAATGTCAGCAGCTCAAGGTGGAGCATCAACACCCAGTAGGGTTTTTGCAACCCATTTCGATGCTGGAATGTAAGTGGGAGGTTATATCATTAGAATTTATCACAGGCTTACTAAAAACAAAGCGACACAATGACTCAATAATGGTGGTAGTCGATCGATTGAGCAAAGAAACTAACTTTATTCCAATGTAGTCAAATTTTAAAACTATACAGATTGTTGATATATTTATGAGAGAAGTGTTTAGATTGCACGACATACCAAAGATAGTCATCTCAGACAGAGATGTAAAATTTAATTCCTCTTTTTGGAAGGCCCTGTTCACTGGTTTAGGGATGCAAATTCAATTCAGTACAACATACCATACCCAAACAGATGGTCAGATGGAAATAGTAAATTAGATTTTGGAGGACATGTTGTGAATGTATGTAATGCAGCAACCTACTAAGTGGGAGGATTACTTACACCTAGTAGAATTCACTTATAATAATGATACCAAGAATCCCTTCGAATAAGTCCTTTTGAAGCATTATATGGTAGGAAATGTCGAACACCCATTAATTGGAGTAGTCCAGAAACCAAGCTAATGCTTGGGCCTGAAATGTTGGCCGAGATGGAACTAGAAGTGAAGAAAATTAGACAAAATCTGAAAGCTTCCAAAGATCGGCAGAAAGTGTATGCAGATCGAAAGAGGACCTATCGGGAATTTGAAGTAGGTGATCATGTTTACATGAATTAGACCCAAGAATAGCACCTTAAGGTGGAATACTTGTGCCAAATTTTCCCCTTGGTTTTGTGGACCCTTCCAAATTTTGGAAAGAGTGGGACCAGTGGCCTATCAGTTAGTGTTACCAAGACATATTCGGGTACAAAATGTGTTTCATGCGTCCTTATTGAAAATATATGTCCACGATCCAAAGCACATAATACATTTGCAGAAAATTCAGGTAGAATTTAATTAAAATATAAGAGTTCAATGAAGATAATTAACACTTTGACTAAATTAAATCTTTGCTAGTTGCAGGTTGAATTGGACGACGAATTTTTGGTAGAACCTCAACGTATTCTCGATCAGAGAGAAATAACACCCCGGAGGCAAGCCATCACCCAGGTTAAAGTGTAGTGGAAGCACTTTGGCCCGGAGGAGGCCACTTGGGAAGGTGAAAGGTTCATTCGAGAGGCTTGTCCGAAATTATTCCATGAAATGAAGTAAAAACTTCGAGGACGGTGTTTTCCTTGAGTAGGGGAAGATGTAACATCTCTATTTGAGTGTCATGTTATTTTAATTGATACGTTTAAATTTTTTTAAGTTAAACTGGCTTAATGAGTATATTAAGAAAATTTTGAACAAAATTTTAATTCTTATTTTAATAAAGATTAATTATTGAGTGGTTTCCATAACTGATGGTTAAGTGTCCAAGGTACCAAAGTGGTTAGATCAGAAAGTAGTTACCTGATAGTTACCTTTCCTTTGGGAATAAAAAGAAAACCTTGATGAGGAAAAGTGGTTTTGTGCTAGAGGTAAAAAAAACAACAAGATTAGTTGAAAGGTGGGAGTATCCAGAGCTGGTTGGAGCCAGTGGAACTCAGATAAAAACTTGAAGATGGGAGTAGACACTAGACGACGGTCCTGAGGTCTCTCTCTAGAGAAAAAAATTCTAAGCTATCACACTTTGACAAGGAGCACGGGGGGAGTAGAGGACGCAATAACCTCTCTCATGGTTGGGAGGAAACCATCAGTTCTACTTGATTAAAGTAGGTACTGTGAATTTAAAAAGGAATAGAATAAGTTTCCTTATTTTTCTTATAATTACCTTGCTTCTAGAAAGATTACTGTGTGTGAATACTTGCTTATGGAAATATTAATGTGTGTGAATATTTCAGGAACAAAAACAAAATACAGTGTTGTATTAATGTTCAGTAAAGTTCTTGTTAATTATGTATTATTTAAAAACTCTGTTAAACTGTAAACCCTTATGACTCTGGATTAGAGTAAAACAGGCAGAGAAAATTGTGCCCTTAATTTACCAAGAAAGGTTTAAATGGTAGAGTCTGAGTTGTTTGGGGTTATATAGTTTGAAAACTATGCAAGAAAACCAAATACATATATAAAGGAACAATTAGTCCCATCTGGAGCATGAACTCCGAATAGGACAGTCTGTAAATCAAGAAAGACTAATGATACACAGACTTAGGGTCTTGGTGACACCCCTCGTTCATATCACATGGTCTAGACACCTGCATTATTAAAAGAGAAAGAAAGAGAATTTGTTGTTGAATATAAGAAATAAACTAAACTGTAAACTCAGAGTAACGATATAACTACAAGAAGTGACCAGAACAAATATAATACTTATAAAATAACCTGTGTTGCAAGAATATCGGTATAGAGAAATTATTCTTGAAGAAACAGTTTAGCTAAAAACAAGAATTCGGCTAACTGTGAAAATATTCATAAACATATCTCGAAAACTGGATTTTCTCTTTGTCAAATTCACAAATAGAGTTACCAGATATAAACATCATACAAAGATAGTTTTCGAAGGGTTATAACCCTATCTACCATTTCTAGAAATAACATCCATTAATTTGGAAAAGAAAACTATAACGTTGTATTGAAAATAGCCATGAAAATGAACTGTATATCGAGTAAAAAGCAGTAAGGAGAAACTCCAATTCATATTGAGGAGGTCGTCGAGGCACAAACCTAGAAAATTAATACAAATCATCATTTATCATAAACTGGAAACAAGGGTTTAATGCATGCTTTCCTTACTTGAGCAATTACTGTTTTATCATTACAAAGGCCGAACCAAACATGTCAATATGCTCATAAACCCAAAATAGGAATATCATGTCGACTGTAAACTATCATTTATCAATTATTCTTAACCAGAAGTCTTGAAAAACTATTGAAAGTATGTCATCTACGGAAAGCATAGTGGGCTAGTAACCATATTCAGTGCTTAAATAAACTCAACAAAACAAACTAAACTATATCAGCTTCCTCTTAAAATTATTTCCAGAAATAAACAGGGTTAGATAATCTCGACAGAGACATCATAAGTGACCAAGTACCTAGACATACAAGAGAAAACGATTAAGCCGAAGGATTCTGAGCTACCTCATCGTAGAAGGAAGGGTTGGCTGTATATTCCCTGCACAACCACAGAGTAACGTTACACAAGGAAACCCTTTCAGTATATCCGAATATAAATATTACTAAACCTTCTAAGTTAAAGGAGAGAAGGGGGTCCAGACTTACCTCATAGAAAATGCATATTCGAAAATCGATGACCTGCAAGAAAGAGGAACTAATAAGAAAATTGTAGAAAATAACTAAAAAAAAACATATATACCAAATCCGAGACCATTTAACCTCACACAATACCTGTGCTGGTCAAATGGAGACGATGTCAAAGAGCTCCTTCTTTAACATGCGAGACCGCAGTGTGGGAGTGACCACGCGGGAAGGGAGTAGGAGTGTTATACCAATACCAGACAAGCCACCGTAGCTGTATTTCCAAGGTTAAGCACTCAGTGTTCCGAAAAAAGTTGTGACAAAACAATACAAAATCGAGAAGTATGAGGAATGCCATGAGTGGCGGCCAGTGGAGAGCAAGAAGTTTTCATTACTCGCAGCAACAAAGAGTTGAATGGAGAATTAGAGGGGAGTGCAGAGCTGAAGGTTGCGAGAGGCAGAATGGAGACCGTTATGGTTTGGGGGCTAGGGCTACACCATAACCACCCCTGGGCCTATTACCACCGTCAATCAACTTAAGATGCAAGGGTGAAGTGAAGCACGACTTTTCAGATGCACAAATGAATTGTGTACGCCAAAGATGTAGTGGGAATAAAAACCAAATCTAAAACATTAAAAATCGGTACAAACAATGTTTAATTCCAAATCTGTTGTGTGGCCAGTGGGTAGGCCTTTTTATCAATTATGTAAAACAAATCAATCGAATTTCAATGATCAATTAAATGAGTAATGAAAGAAAGAATGAAAACACTATGTCATCAAAAGACCATGTTATCAGTAGAATAACATTGATTAAGGAATGATGTGTGTAGGAAATGTTATAAGGGGGTCAAATCCCATTGTATCCAAGGTAATGTAAATAGACATGTAGAAAGGTATGTTAGATAGTTTTACAATGTGCAAAAGTAAGTTAGTGTGTGTGTGTGTGTGTATATATAGCCAGAGAGATAGAGAGAGAGAGAAAGAGTATTTTTTTTTTTTGTAATTATTTAAAGTTTATGGTTAGACGTTACAAGATTCCAAGTGATTTGTATTCTCTTCAATATTAATAATAATGATGTAGAGTTATATAACATTTGTGAATAACAATAAATAACAATTGTAACACCATTAATTGATTAAATTATGATATTTTTTTATTATTTATATAAAAATAAAATAATTTGACAAATATAGATTCCAAGTGATTTGTATTTTCTTGAATAATAATAATGATGTAGAGTTACATAGCATTTGTGAATAAAAATAAATAACAATTGTAAAGCCATTAATTGATTGAATTATGATATTTTATTATTATTTATATAAAAATAAAATAATTTGAAAAAAGCAGATTCCAAGTGCTTTTTATTTTCTTGAATAATAATAATGATGTAAAGTTACATAATATTTGTGAATAACAATAATAACAATTGTAACGCCATTAATTGATTAAATTATGATATTTTTTATTATTTATATAAAAAGAAAATAATGTAGAGTTACATAACATTTGTGAATAATAATAAATAACAATTGTAACACCATTAATTGATTAAATTCTGATATTTTTTTATTATTTATATAAAAAGACAATAAATTGACAAATACAAATAAGAAAGTAATTTTCTATATATCCCTTCTAACACTCAATTAGAAAGTAATTTTCTTTATATCACTTTTAAGTTCTAACTTTCTTTATATCACTTCTAACACCAGATTAGAAAATATTTTTTTTTATATCACTTCTAAGTTCTAACCCCTGATAAGACTAAGGATTAATCCTATTCCCAAAAAAAATCAATGATTTGATAAACTGCACATTACAAAATATTTTTCTCTAGTACTTAAAATGCAAGATAAGAAAGTCATCCATTGCATTTCATTGTTAATTATTATTATTATTAATTATTTGTATAGATTATATAAAACAAATCAACCGAAGTTCAATGATCAAATAAATGAGTAATGAAATCAAAACTGAAAACACCATGTCATCAGTGGAATAACATTGATTAAGGAATGATATGTACCATTATAATTCATATGCGCCAAAATCCAAGCTATGGTAAAAAAGTGTGTATGAGAAATGTTATAAGGGGTTAAATCCGATTGTATCCAAGGTAATTGGTAATGTAAATAGACATGTAGAAAGGTAAGTTAGATAGTTTTATAATGTGAAAAGTAAGTTTATATATATCTATATACATAGAATTAGAACTTAAAAAAAAAGAGATTAGAAGTGATTTTATTTTGAATAATAATGATATAGAGTTGCATCATATTTGTGAATAACAATGAATAACAATTGTAACATTATTAATTGATTAAAATATGTTATTTTTTATTATTTATATAAAATGAAAATAATTTGACAAATACAGATTTTAAGTGATTTGTATTTTTTTGAAAAATAATAATGATGTAGAGTTACATAACATTTATGAATAACATTAAATAATAATGATCACACCATTAATTACTTAAATTATGATATTTTTTTATTATTTATATAAAAAAATAATAATTTGACAAATGTAGATTCCAAAAGATTTGTATATTTTTGAATAATAATAATGATGTAGATTAATCTTTAGGATGAACCATATTAGTGATGTGATTAATCCGAAAGACATCTATCTAAATGACGTAGAGTTACATAACATTTGTGAATAACAATAAATAACAATTGTAACACCATTAATTGATTAAATTATGATATTTTTTTATTATTTATATAAAAAGAAAATAATTTGACAAATACAGATTCTAAGTGATTTGTATTTTCTTGAATAATAATAATGATGTAGAGTTACATAACATTTGTGAAGAACAATAAATAGCAATTGTAACACCATTAATTGATTAAATTATGATATTTTCTATTATTTATATAAAAAGATAATAATTTGACAAATACGAATCTAACACTTGATTAGAAACTAATTTTCTTTAAATCTTCTAAGTTCTAACACCTGATAGGACTAAGGATTAATCCTATTCCCAAATACATATTCCAAGTGATTTGTATTTTCCTAAATAATAATAATGATGTAAGAGTTACATAACATTTGTGAATAACAATAAATAAGAATTGTAACACCATTTCTTGATTAAATTATGATATTTTTTTTATTATTTATATAAAAAGAAAATAATTTGACAAATACAAATTAGAAAGTAATTTTCTTTATATCACTTCTAACACTAAATTAGAAAGTATTTTTTTTTTTTTTTAATATCACTTGTAAGTTCTAACACCTCATAGAACTAAGGATTAATCTTATTCTCAAATACATATTCCAAGTGATTTGTATTTTTTTGAACAATAATAATGATGTAGAATTACATAACATTTGTGAACAACAATAAATAACAATTATAACACCATTAATTGATTAAATTGTGATATTTTTTTTATTACTTGTATAAAAAGAAAATAATTTGATAAATATAAATTTGAAAGGAATTTTCTTTATATCACTTCTAACACTTAATTAGAATTTTTTATTTTTTTTATATCACTTTTAACACCCAATTTGAAAGTAATTTTCTTTATATCACTTTTAAGTTCTAACACCTAATAGGAGGAAGGATTAATCCCATTCCCAAATACATATTCCAAGTGATTTGTATTTTCTTGAATAATAATAACAAGGTAGAGTTACATAATATTTATGAGTTACAATAAATAACAATTATAACACCATCAATTAATTAAATTATGATATTTTTTTATTATTTATATAAAAAAAATAATTTCATACATATAAATTAAATATTGCTCTTTATATCCTTTACAACACTTGGTTAGAAAGTAATTTTCTTTATATCACTTCCAAATTATTCTAAGAACAAAGTTTTATCTAATTCCCAAATAACTCAACCAGATTGATAGATTGCATTACAAATATTTTTACGTAGTACTTTTATATTACAAGGAAGTCATCCTATTCAACTTTCAAGAAGTGAGTCATCCATTGCATTTCAGTGTTAATGTGTATACCGGTTAAGGTACAATTTTTTTTTTTTTTAATTGTAACTCCGCATCAATAATTTAGGATAAATAGCGTAGTATCTCCCTGGCTGATCCTTCTCATAGGATTCTCCGCTCAAAGTGAAATATAAGGGGATGATAAACCCTATTCATTGGTATTGGGGGATGATGTCTAGTTTGACCAGGTCCTGGGGGATGATGCCAAAATTTACCTATAACAGAACAATTTCTTAAGCGAATTTGATTTTGAAATTCATCATTTTAAGGGAAAATAAAAGCGTGGTGTTGATGCTTTAAGCAGGAAATTACACTATGTGTATGAACTCTACTTTAACTAGGAAGAATTTAAGTTCTGAGAACAAGTGAAGTAGGTTGCGGAAAAGGATCTAGAATATTGGTTTTTGTGGCAGAAAACACAACAAGAAGAAGAGCAAGGGAAGCAAACAAAATACAAGATCAACGATGAACAGTTATGGACATTTCGAGGGAAAATTTACATTCCTAATTGAATGATTCTAAAAGAAATTATCTTAAATGAATATCATCGAAGTGCTTATTCTGGACACCCTGGTTACCAAAAGATGTTAATAACAATTATAAAAGACAACTTTTGGCCAAGAATGTGTACAAATACTACTGAGTATTTGACTAAATGTTTGGAATGTCAGCAGCTCAAGGTGGAGCATCAACACCCAGTAGGGTTTTTGCAACCCATTTCGATGCTGGAATGTAAGTGGGAGGTTATATCATTAGAATTTATCACAGGCTTACTAAAAGAAAAGCGACACAATGACTCAATAATGGTGGTAGTCGATCGATTGAGCAAAGAAAATAACTTTATTCCAATGTAGTCAAATTTTAAAACTGTACAGATTGTTGATATATTTATGAGAGAAGTGTTTAGATTGCACGACATACCAAAGACAGTCATCTCAGACAGAGATGTAAAATTTAATTCCTTTTTTTGGAAGGCCCTGTTCACTGGTTTAGGCATGCAAATTCAATTCAGTACAACATACCATCCCCAAACAGATGGTCAGATGGAAATAGTAAATTAGATTTTGGAGGACATGTTGTGAATGTATGTAATGCACCAACCTACTAAGTGGGAGGATTACTTACACCTAGTAGAATTCAGTTATAATAATGATACCAAGAATCCCTTAGAATAAGTCCTTTTGAAGCATTATATGGTAGGAAATGTCGAACACCCATTAATTGGAGTAGTCCAGAAACCAAGCTAATGCTTGGGCCTGAAATGTTGGCCGAGATGGAACTAGAAGTGAAGAAAATTAGACAAAATCTGAAATCTTCCAAAGATCGGCAGAAAGTGTATGCGGATCAAAAGAGGACCTATCGGGAATTTGAAGTAGGTGATCATGTTTACATGAATTAGACCCAAGAAGAGCACCTTAAGGTGGAATACTTGTGTCAAATTTTCCCCTTGGTTTTGTGGACCCTTCCAAATTTTTGAAAGAGTGGGACCAGTGGCCTATCAGTTAGCGTTACCAAGACATATTCGGGTACAAAATGTGTTTCATGCGTCCTTATTGAAAATATATGTGCATGATCCAAAGCACATAATACATTTGCAGAAAATTCAGGTAGAATTTAATTAAAATATAAGAGTTCAATGAAGATAATTAACACTTTGACTAAATTAAATCTTTGCTAGTTGCAGGTTGAATTGGACGAAGAATTTTTGGTAGAACCTCAACGTATTCTCGATCAGAGAGAAATAACACCCCGGAGGCAAGCCATCACCCACGTTAAAGTGTAGTGGAAGCACTTTGGCCCGGAGGAGGCCACTTGGGAAGATGAAAGGTTCATTCGAGAGGCTTGTCCGAAATTATTCCATGAAATGAAGTAAAAACATCGAACGGTGTTTCCTTGAGTAGGGAAGATGTAAAATCTCTATTTTGAGTGTCCATGTTATTTTAATTGATACGTTTAAAAGTAGCAGTTAAAGCGGCTTATTAATTATATTAAGAAAATTTTAGACAAATTTTAATTCTTATTTTAATAAGATTAATTATTGAGTGGTTTCCATAGCGATGGTTAAGTGTCCAATTGCAGAAGTGGTTAGATCGGAAAGTAGTTACACGATAGTTACCTTTCCTTTGGGAACAAAAAGAAAACCTTGATGAGGAAAAGTGGATTTTGTCGTAGAGGTAAAAATAACAACGAATTAGTGCAAAGGTGGGGTATCCCGGAGAATTTGGTTGGAGCCCGGTGGAACTCGGATAAAGCAGAAGATGGGAGTAGACACTAGACGGCAGTCTGAGGTCTCTCCTAGAGAAAAATTCTAAGCCATCATATGACAGAGGAGCAGGGTGTTAGAGACGTAATAACCTCTCTCATGGTTGGGCTCGGTTCACGTAATACAATTTAAGAATAGAATAAGTTTCCTTATTTTCTTATAATTACCTTGCTTCTAGAAAGATTCTTTGTGTGGGGATGCCTTGGAAATAGTAATGTGTGAATATTTGGAACAAAAACAAAATGCGATGTTGTATTAATGTTCAGTAAAGTTCTTGTTAATTATGTATTATTTAAAAACTCTGTTAAACTGTAAACCCTTATGACTCTGGATTAGAGTAAAACAGGCAGAGAAAATTGTGCCCTTAATTTACCAAGAAAGGTTTAAATGGTAGAGTGTGAGTTGTTTGGGGTTATATAGTTTAACAACTATGCAAGAAAACCAAATACATATATAAAGGAACAATTATTCCCATCTGGAGCGTGAACTCCGAATAGGATAGTCTGTAAATCAAGAAAGACTAATGATACACAGACTTAGGGTCTTGGTGACACCCCTCTTTCATATCACATGGTCTAGACACCTGCATTATTAAAAGAGAAAGAAAGAGAATTTGTTGTTGAATAGAAGAAATAAACTGAACTGTAAACTTAGAGTAACGATATAACTACAACAAGTGACCAGAACAAATATAATACTTATAAAATAACCCGTGTTGCAAGAAGATAGGTATAGAGAAATTATTCTTGAACAAACAGTTTAGCTAAAAACAAGAATCCGGCTAACTGTGAAAATATTCATAAACATATCCCGAAAACTAGATTTTCTCTTTGTGAAATTCACAAATAGAGTTACCAGATATAAACATCATACAAAGATAGTTTTCAAAGGGTTATAACCCTATCTACCATTTGTAGAAATAACATCCATTAATTTCGAAAAGAAAACTATAACGTTGTATTGAAAATAGCCATGAAAATGAACTGTATATCGAGTAAAAATCGGTAAGGAGAAACTCCAATTCATATTGAGGAGGTCGTCGAGGCACAAACCTAGAAAATTAATACAAATCATCATTTATCATAAACTGGAAACAAGGGTTTAATGCATGTTTTCCTTACTTGAGCAATTACTGTTTTATCATTACAAAGGCCGAACCAAACATGTCAATATGCTCATAAAACCAAAATAGGAATATCATGTCGACTGTAAACTATCATTTATCAATTATTATTAACCATAAGTCTTGAAAAACTATTGAAAGTATGTCATCTACGGAAAGCACAGTGGGCTAGTAACCATATTCAGTGCTTAAATAAACTCAACAAAACAAACTAAACTATATCAGCTTCCTCTTAAAATTATTTCCAGAAATAAACAGGGTTAGATAATCTCGACAGAGACATCATAAGTGACCAAGTACCTAGACATGCAAGAGAAAACGATTAAGCCGAAGGATTCTGAGATACCTCATCGTAGAAGGAAGGGTTGGTTGTATATTACCTACACAACCACAGAGTAACGTTACAAAAGGAAACCCTCTTAGTATATCCGAATTTAAATATTACTAAACCTTCTAAGTTAAGGCAGAGAAGGGGGTCCAGACTTACCTCATAGAAAATGCATATTCGAAAATCGATGACCTGCAAGAAAGAGGAACTAATAAGAAAATTGTAGAAAAGATCTAAACAAAAACATATATACCAAATCCGAGACCATTTAACCTCACACAATACCTGTGCTGGTCAAATGGAGACGATGTCCAAGAGCTCCTTCTTTAACATGCGAGACCGCAGTGTCGGAGTGACCACGCGGGAAGGGAGTAGGAGTGTTATACCAGTACGAGACAAGCCACCGTAGCTGCATTTCCAAGGTTAAGCACTCAGTGTTCCGAAAAAAGTTGTGACAAAACAATACAAAATCGAGAAGTATGAGGAATGCCATGAGTGGCGGCTAGTGGAGAGCAAGAAGGTTTCATTACTCGCAGCAACAGAGAGTTGAATGGAGAATTAGAGGGGAGCGCAGAGCTGAAGGTTGCGAGAGGCAGAATGGAGACTGTTATGGTTTTGGGGGGTAGGGCTACACCCTAACCACCCCTGGGCCTATTACCACCGTCAATCAACTTAAGATGCAAGGGCGAAGTGAAGCACGAATTTTCATATGCACAAATGAATTGTGTACGCCAAAGATGCAGTGGGAATAAAAACCAAATCTAAAACATTAAAAATCAGTACAAACAATGTTTAATTCCAAATCTGTTGTGTGGCCAGTGGGTAGGCCTTTGTATCAATTATGTAAAACAAATCAATCGAATTTCAATGATCAATTAAATGAGTAATGAAAGAAAGAATGAAAACACTATGTCATCAAAAGACCATGTTATCAGTAGAATAACATTGATTAAGGAATGATGTGTGTAGGAAATGTTATAAGGGGGTCAAATCCCATTGTATCCAAGGTAATGTAAATAGACATGTAGAAAGGTATGTTAGATAGTTTTACAATGTGCAAAAGTAAGTTAGTGTGTGTGTGTGTGTGTATATATATAGCCAGAGAGATAGAGAGAGAGAGAAAGAGTATTTATTTTTTTTGTAATTATTTAAAGTTTATGGTTAGACGTTACAAGATTCCAAGTGATTTGTATTCTCTTCAATATTAATAATAATGATGTAGAGTTATATAACATTTGTGAATAACAATAAATAACAATTGTAATACCATTAATTGATTAAATTATGATATTTTTTTATTATTTATATAAAAATAAAATAATTTGACAAATACAGATTCCAAGTGATTTGTATTTTCTTGACTAATAATAATGATGTAGAGTTACATAACATTTGTGAATAAAAATAAATAACAATTGTAAAGCCATTAATTGATTGAATTATGATATTTTATTATTATATATATAAAAATAAAATAATTTGACAAAAGCAGATTCCAAGTGCTTTTTATTTTCTTGAATAATAATAGTGATGTAAAGTTACATAATATTTGTGAATAACAATAATAACAATTGTAACACCATTAATTGATTAAATTATGATATTTTTTATTATTTATATAAAAAGAAAATAATGTAGAGTTGCATAACATTTGTGAATAATAATAAATAACAATTGTAACACCATTAATTGATTAAATTCTGATATTTTTTTATTATTTATATAAAAAGACAATAAGTTGACAAATACAAATAAGAAAGTAATTTTCTATATATCCCTTCTAACACCCAATTAGAAAGTAATTTTCTTTATATCACTTTTAAGTTCTAACTTTCTTTATATCACTTCTAACAGTAGATTAGATAATAATTTTTTTTATATCACTTCTAAGTTCTAACCCCTGATAAGACTAAGGATTAATCCTATTCCCAAAGAAAATCAATGATTTGATAAACTGCACATTACAAAATATTTTTCTCTAGTACTTAAAATGAAAGATAAGAAAGTCATCCATTGCATTTCATTGTTAATTATTATTATTATTATTATTATTAATTATTTGTATAGATTATATAAAAAAAATCAACCGAAGTTCACTGATCAAATAAATGAGTAATGAAATCAAAACTGAAAACACCATGTCATCAGTGGAATAACATTGATTAAGGAATGATATGTACCATTATAAGTCATATGCGCCAAAATCCAAGCTATGGTAAAAAAAGTGTGTATGAGAAATGTTATAAGGGGTTAAATCCGATTGTATCCAAGGTAATTGGTAATGTAAATAGACATGTAGAAAGTTAAGTTAGATAGTTTTATTATGTGAAAAGTAAGTTTATATATATCTATATACATAGAATTAGAACTTAAGTAAAAAAAAAAAGATTAGAAGTGATTTTTATTTTTTTGAATAATAATAATGATATAGAGTTGTATCATATTTGTGAATAACAGTGAATAACAATTGTAATATTATTAATTGATTAAAATATGTTATTTTTTATTATTTATATAAAATGAAAATAATTTGACAAACACAGATTCTAAGTGATTTGTATTTTTTTTTAAAATAATAATGATGTAGAGTTACATAACATTTATGAATAACATTAAATAATAATGATCACACCATTAATTGCTTAAATTATGATATTTTTTTATTATTTATATAAAAAAATAATAATTTGACAAATGTAGATTTCAAAAGATTTGTATATTTTTGAATAATAATAATGATGTAGATTAATCTTTACGATGAACCATATTAGTGATGTGATTAATCCGAAAGACATCTATCTAAATGACGTAGAGTTACATAACATTTGTGAATAACAATAAATAACAATTGTAACACCATTAATTGATTAAATTATGATATTTTTTTATTATTTATATAAAAAGAAAATAATTTGACAAATACAGATTCTAAGTGATTTGTATTTTCTTGAATAATAATAATGATGTAGAGTTACATAAAATTTGTGAAGAACAATAAATAACAATTGTAACACCATTAATTGATTAAATTATGATATTTTCTATTATTTATATAAAAAAATAATAATTTGACAAATACGAATCTAACACTTGATTATAAACTAATTTTCTTTAAATCTTCTAAGTTCTAGCACCTGATAGGACTAAGGATTAATCCTATTCCCAAATACATATTCCAAGTGATTTGTATTTTCTTAAATAATAATAATGATGTAAGAGTTACATAACATTTGTGAATAACAATAAATAAGAATTGTAACACCATTTCTTGATTAAATTATGATATTTTTTTATTATTTATATAAAAAGAAAATAATTTGACAAATACAAATTAGAAAGTAATTTTCTTTATATCACTTCTAACACTAAATTAGAAAGTATATATATATATTTTTTTTATATCACTTGTAAGTTCTAACACCTCATAGAACTAAGGATTAATCTTATTCTCAAATACATATTCCAAGTGATTTGTATTTTTTTAAACAATAATAATGATGTAGAATTACATAACATTTGTGAACAACAATAAATAACAATTATAACACCATTAATTGATTAAATTGTGATATTTTTTTATTACTTGTATAAAAATAAAATAATTTGATAAATATAAATTTGAAAGGAATTTTCTTTATATCACTTCTAACACTTAATTAGAATTTTTTTTTTTTTTATATCACTTTTAACATCCAATTTGAAAGTAATTTTTTTTATATCACTTTTAAGTTCTAACACCTAATAGGAGGAAGGATTAATCCCATTCCCAAATACATATTCCAAGTGATTTGTATTTTCTTGAATAATAATAACAAGGTAGAGTTACATAATATTTATGAGTTACAATAAATAACAATTATAACACCATTAATTAATTAAATTATGATATTTTTTTATTATTTATATAAAAAAAATAATTTCATACATATAAATTAAAAAATAATTTTCTTTATATCACTTCTAACACTTAGTTAGAAAGTAATTTTCTTTATATCACTTCTAAGTTATTCTAAGAACTAAAGGATTTTATCCTATTCCCAAAGTAACTCAATGATTCAATAGATTGCACATTACAAAATATTTTTATTAGTACTTTTATATTACAAGAGAAGAAATCATCTATTCAACTTCGAGAAGTGAGTCATCCATTGCATTTTCGGTGTTAATGTGTATACGGTTAAGGTACAATTTTTTTTAATTGTAACTCCGCATCAATAATTTGGGATATTAAATAGCGTGAAGGGGAACCACTGATGCAGTCCTTCTCATAGGATTCTCCGCTCAAAGTGAAATATAAGGGGATGATAAACCCTATTCATTGGTATTGGGGGATGATGTCTAGTTTGACCAGGTCCTGGGGGATGATGCCCAAATTTACCTATAACAGAACAATTTCTTAAGCGAATTTGATTTTGAAATTCATTATTTTAAGGGAAAATAAAACCGTGGTGTTGATGCTTTAAGCAGGAAATTACACTATGTGTATGAACTCTACTTTAACTAGGAAGAATTTAAGTTCTGAGAACAAGTGAAGTAGGTTGCGGAAACGATCCAGAATATTGGTTTTTGTGGCAGAAAACACAACAAGAAGAAGAGCAAGGGAAGCAAACAAAATACAAGATCAACGATGAACAGTTATGGACATTTCGAGGGAAAATTTACATTCCTAATTGAATGAGTCTAAAAGAAATGATCTTAAATGAATATCATCGAAGTGCTTATTCTGGACACCCTGGTTACCAAAAGATGTTAATAACAATTATAAAAGACAACTTTTGGCCAAGAATGTGTACAAATACTACTGAGTATTTGACTAAATGTTTGGAATGTCAGCAGCTCAAGGTGGAGCATCAACACCCAGTAGGGTTTTTGCAACCCATTTCGATGCTGGAATGTAAGTGGAGGTTATATCATTAGAATTTAACAAAGCCATTAAAAACAAAGCGACACAATGACTCACAATGGTGGTAGTCGAATGATTTAGCAAAGAAAAGGCCTTATTCCAATGTAGTCAAATTTGAAAAACTGCGTATTGTTGATATGTTTGAAAACTGGTGTCATTGATGGCAAAGGGAGATGGCAAAGGCATTCAGGGATCACCTACAGCAGGCTAGAAGGAGAAAAGCATCAAGCAATAGCAGATGAAACAAAGAGAGCATAAGACAAGTACGCCGAGGAATGAGACAAAAGTGGAGGAGGAAATGCACTGGGGTAACGTAGCGGTTCGGTTGAGGAAAAGAACTCATGAATTGGCGTAGAAGATCTATACCTCATAGATGTGCTACAAGTATACTGTGGAGTGGGATTCTATTCCCGAACAGAGAAAGGAGCACAAAGAAACTAAGACAATAGATATAGCAGAAAGGAAGAGACAAAGAAGTAACAAAGGCAGCAAAGGAGGCAGTGTTGAAGCAGAAACAGGCAGAGGCACAGCGAAGAACAGAGGCAGTGTAACACCTCCAGTTAAGGAATTTTTTTTTTTTTTTTTTTTTTTTTCCACATATATACTGATGTTTCCTTTTTTACTTTACCTGGTTACTCGAATATTAAGTTCAGAATTGGGATTTATATTCCCCACGGGTACAGTAACCCCATGGATATAAAATTGTAGACCCCCTCTATATTAACATGGGACACTTCCCCTAACATAGTGTAGGTATAAACCCTATATAACACATATACCATTTATATCTATCACCTACACCCTTTATATATATAATACATATACCATTGGTATATGAAATCCACATGTATATATATATACATACTCTAACAAAGGGGTTGAAATGAGCATAACTATACATAACACATATATAAATATATCTCATATATATATGTACTTTGATAAAAGTGTTTGAACGCCCCTCTAGTTATATATGTAACGCATATATATATAAAACATCTCCCTTTCTCAAACATTATGGGTACTCACATGAATCGGCGTATAATAAATATCGCCTATGTATATATCTGCCCTTTAAAAAGGTTATCGAATCTATAGAATATATAGTCAATCATAGTTTGACAACTCCTCGGGATATGGATTATGAATATAATACATAATGCACATTTCAAATAATTCCAATTATATACGTAGAGTTATATAACCGCGTACGTCTACCATAATAGAAATTTATGGCGTTCGAACCAGTTAGATGATGACAGGTCCGCGCCTCTTCTATTCATTATGAACGGTTTGACCTACCTAATCTGACATGTACACCGTTTTTGCATTGTTTACTTTCACGGTGACCCTATCGTTATCATTTGATAATTACACAACTAACATTTCATGTTATAATATCCAGATCTGCGTCTCGGTGTAGTTGAACTTCCTACCCATCCGGACTCATTTAGCCGGAGGGCGGTTTAATTATCAATTGGATTCTGTCCCAATGCATATATGCTGTGATTTCATAAGAGGAGTGTATACCATGCGTTTTGATTTTTGTTTATAATATTCATGTCTCACCGTGCTCTGTTCGACAGAGTTTAACGTCTGATTTTGGTTTTGCTATTTTGATGATTTCGCAGGCAGTGACGGCGTCGCTCCACTGAGAGGAAGGTACCATCTGCCGGCGTAACTCGTTCCATGCTCAGCAGGAATTGACGGGTGGCTTGCTACTTGTTATCTTTGACTGGTACCAGTATTGTAGGCCGAGTTCTGTCTCGGGAAGTTATTATTTCTAGGTTAGCTCCTTACCTTCACGCATGCGATGTGTAGCATCTCCCCATACCTTCTCTGCGCACCTTACTATCGCTTGGTACTCGCCCATTGACGTGGCTGATTTTTTCCCAATCGACCTCAGGATTCTCGGAATTTATGGGGCAGTGGGTTTAGGGTTGCGGGGTCTTCTTCTTCTTTTTAAATTGGGGTTTTCGTGCCGAGTTATTCACCCGCCCCTTCCCAATTATTTCTCTGATATAGAACTATGGCTATTCACCTATCTCACGGCTATGTTCTATGTTACTCATGTGCAGGGCTCTCAGTCATCGCGAAGGGTTCGACTGCTGGGCCAAGGAGGTTCAAGCGTAAGGTTCCTCGTTATTCCTGCGCTCCATCGTTTGTATAGTTTCTGGCTTTCATAGACAGTGTCTCATCCATTTACTGGTTGTTCTTGCAGAGAGGTCATCTCAGACGGTTCGCTGGAAGGTGGAGGTCAAGATGGTTTTCTAGCGCTTATAAATCCTCGATTTATATGCAGGCTGCGCTCTTTTTGCCCTTCTACATACGCTGAGTTATTTTTCTTTGCATAGTTGTTCTAGACTGTGCTGTTGTAACCCTATTGTTTTCCTCCTAAGAGTTTATTTCACCACGCTATTATGGCTGCATGCAGTAAGCATCACCGTGTAGCAACTATTCGCAGGCGGTTCAAATGTTTATTCACCACGGCCGTTGTTAACATATTATTGGTTTTCTGTTTTTGTTTCCTGAGTCCCTGAACGGGATCTTAAGATGTCCGGCAATCTGTTTGGTTAATCTCTCTACAGTCGGCGTTCTAGTCTGGGTAACCAGCGTATGGATCAATGCGATGCAAGGATGGAAACCAAACCCCATACGCAGGTAAACCCTAATTCGTTTGTGCAGTTGCAGAGGTTGATGCCTCAGATTTGTTAATCTGTGCTTTCATACAACTGATAACGTTTGCACTCAACCGTTAACCGTTTAGAACTTATGTCATGATTTCGTTTGTATGTTTTATTTTGTGCTTCTCAGTTGAAACTGGGGTAATCAATCAGATTTACACTACTTCAACGCATGCCTCGTTTCACCTAATCGACCTATTGTTTCCAGATCAGATTTCGAGTTCTCCCATCGTTGATACTCGTCCGTGAACTAAATTTTTAACTCTGTATGCCTGATGTGTTAATAGTGGTAGCGTTCCTCAGAATTTTAACTATGATGCACAGCCTTTGGTATTTTTGCATATCAGTTTGATCAAAATTCGTTGCATGGAGATTAATAACCGGCGTGAAAACCGTGTCGTCGTCGCTGATCTTCCATGCGTAGTTTCATAATTTTTATTATTGAAAGTGTGGGTTATGCCATATAGCATCGTTTTAATCTCGCCTTACATCGTTTCATATAATGGTTAAACTGCTCTAATATTTAGGCCCAATGTAATGTTTACAGTTGGATTCTTTTGTTTGA
The DNA here is from genome assembly GCA_034641835.2 of Pinus albicaulis. NCBI lineage: Eukaryota > Viridiplantae > Streptophyta > Pinopsida > Pinales > Pinaceae > Pinus > Pinus albicaulis. Next base: position 186,775,436 of record CM076581.1, on the reverse strand, counting down.
CTTAGGTCTAATGTCTAGTATAATTACTAACAACCATGGTTTAATGTAGTTCGCCTACGTATAAATTCGAATAGCGATAAAGTTTCATTTTTCCATATATGATTCGCATCGATATCTCATTTTAATATATCGGGTTTGCATCCATAGTTCCTTTTAACATATATGTTTCGTTCATATATAAATATCGAATTTGTATTGATATTTCTTGTTAACATATATGGTTCATTCCTATATATAAATATAGGACTCATATATCCATAATTCATTTGTAATCAATGTGAAATTGTTCTATTGGTTTAGCGCTAGGTACTTACTTAGTAATTTGGAAGCCTATACATGTATTCGATAGTTGCTTGGTATTATGCCTTAGACATAGATTAAGTCTCTTGGCTATGATGTTTATTTCAAGATTTTTAGAGGTAGAATATGGTAATTGGTATAAATACTATAATACTCCTATAGAGTAGAATTAATTTCTGGATCTAGAAGAATTTCGAAATACATATTTAAATGACTTTTCTCCCATTGGTTTTTATACCATGTAGATTTCAATTCTGCTACTATATTTCTCTAGCATACTGATGAGCATAACATTTCACTTTTGTATGTATATGAACCCGAAACATATTTAATTATCTGTGGAGACTAAGTAACTTCAAATTTAAACCGATCTTGGTTTAGAGTTTCTGAGGTTTCTACTCTATGGATTTCTAGTCTACAACTAAACAAAGTCTGGAAGGTGAATGCCTTAGGATGGACTCTGTTAAATGTAGTACTAACACCAATCACACCATTTAATTAATTTTTTTATATGTAGCCAATTCATACCATCATAAAATAAAATAACAAGAATTTCAGAACATGCCACAATCTGCAAATGACCAACCTCCCAACCTTAGAGTCCTCTTTGTCTCCCAGAACTCACCCCCGAGCAGAGATCACCTCCCTCCCAGATCAACCTCTGATCTGCTTAGGAGCAGCTTATTTAAGCTCATGTTTCCCCAAAGCATGTTTCTAATTCTACGTCCAGAATAGCAGGATGCTTTCTTTCCTGTTTAGCCTAGGATTCCCATTTTGGGACTCTTTAAAGCTGTTTTATGCTTTTCCTCAGCTTTTCCAGCTTTTCTTACCTCTTCCCAACTACTTCCTCTTCATTGGGGGGAATTTAGATTCCTCCTCAAAATCTAAATTAATTTCTTTCAAGGATTTTTGAAATATTGTGGGGATTTGTTGTCTTATCCATCCTCATGGATTTGGCAAGTGATCTCTAATTCTCATCTTGGTCAAAATGCACAATCATTTTATTTATGTCATCAATTTAATTATTAAATTACATTCACACCATACTTATCCTTTGGGGTCCACTCCCCTTAGGATTAAAGTTCAATGTCTAATTTTTTTCAAGTTCAACACAGAAATTGGGGGTGTTACACTAACCTCTTCCATTTTCTACCATAAGAACTAGTATTTAGGATCCTTCTGCAATTCCTCTTTCACTTGATCCAAGAATTTTCATTAAAGTTGATTATAGTAAAGCTCATAAACACAATGCAACTTCCTACTTAAGGAATCCACTACCCAGTTTTCCTTACCCTTCACATGCTGAATGTCCATTTCAAACTCACTTAGGAAGATATTCCACCTTGCTTGTCGGGTGTTTAAATCATCTTTTTTGAAGTAACTGGTTAGGTTACTACATGATTAGTCTTTATTACAAACTTCTTTCCCAGAAAATAGTTTCTCCATACCCAGAGTGCATGTATTACCGCTGTTAACTCCAGATCGTAGGATGAATATCTTTGCTCAACCTCTCGAAACTATTCTGGAACTCACTAGTCCACCTAAAGACTTTTCGTTTCCTTTGAAAAGAGGTGATTGGAAAAGAAATTCTGGAGAATCATTCAATGAATCATCGATAGTACCCAACCAATCCCATAAAGGATTGGATATCTGCTACATTTTGGAGAACTCTCCATTCCATGATTGTCTTGCTTTTCTCTAGATAAACAGTAATCCCTTCTGCTCAAATAACATGGCCTAAGTACTACATTTTTGTTTCGAAGAAATCACATTTGTTGAACTTAGCGTACAACTGATGTTTTATTAAAATTTCGAGCACTATCCTTAGATGTTTTCCATGTTCTTCCTCATTCTTAAAATAGATTAAAATATCATCAATAAATATGGGTACAAAGTTATCTAGAAAAAGGTGAAATATACCATGCATTAACCTCATAAATGTTGTTGGCGCATTTGTTAACCCAAAGTGCAATACCACAAACTCATAATGCCCGTACCTGGTACATAAAGTAGTCTTATAAATATCTGCATCCTTAATCTGAATCTGGTGATGTCCAGACCTTAAATCTATTTTTGAGAATATTGTGGCCCCCTTTACCTGATCAAACATATCATCAATCCTTGGTAAAGGATATTATTTTTTATTTTTAACTTATTGAGCTGCCAATAGTCCATGCACATTCGCATGGTTCCGTCCTTCTTCTTTACGAACAACACTGGTGCTTCCCCAAGGGGACACACTCGAACGAATGTATCCTTTTTCCAATAGTTCTTGTAATTGAATTTTTATTACAGTTAATTCTGGAACAGTCATTCTATAAGGATTCCTTGACACAGGTGACGTTCTTCACATTAATTCAATGGTAAAATCAATATATCTTCTTGGTGGTAATTTGGGTACACCTTCTGGAAATTACTCCATGAAGTATTGTACCACTGATATGTTTTCCATCATAGGAGACTTATCCTTGGAATTGGCATATCCCACCTAGATAGGATAACATTGACATCCCTTCCTCATGCACTTATTCATTTGAGATGTTGTAATAGGACGTAGCTATAGGGGTTTCTTGATTCCCTGAATCTCTTTGCGTGTTCCATCTTGCATTCTTTAATAAATGATATTTTATTTACAACCCACCAAGGTCCAATGTTTTTCTAGCCAATCCATACCAAAGAAAACATCATAGGACCCTAATGGCAATATGTTGAGGACCTTATTTATATTGTCTTAAATTTTTTTATTACTAATATTTATTTTAATATAAATATTGTTTTATTATTTTTAAATGTAATACTATACCACAACATCTTATGCATGCTAAATTATAAAACTTAAAAAAAATTAAAAAAATTAACTAAAAACTCTAAAAATAATAAAATGTAATTATAATTAAATATAAAAAACATCATATAGAATAACATATTAAATAATAATACATCTTAAAAATCAAACTTATATTGGAAACCAGGTTCTCTCCTGTATAATGAATTAAAGATGATATTATGCAACCTGGAAATGCCCCGCATATTAGAAACTTATAAGCTAATAACTTATACGAAAAGTACCGTTGGAGAATTTTTATGTAATATGGCGATGTTCCAATGTTTGTTTGATGTATGGTGAATGCAAATTTAATGCGCAAATAAATTTGAAATTTAGCGTTGTATACACTACGTGTATGTAACTTGACTTTGAACGGCTATGTTTAAAAACAAAGTTAACGTCAAATGCTAGGAATCTTTGATTTACTATACAGAGGAGAATATTCTCAGTGCATTTCCCTTGTCATTTACTTGAATTTTAATTCCTTACTTGTGCGATACTCTTCATTTCCCTGGTCTCTAAATAAAAAATATAATTATTTATAATAAATAATTTTAACATTATAATATTATTAAAAATTAAATTAAATATAAAAGTACCAGTTTTGAAATAATAAAATATTTTATGAATAATTATGATTTGATTATTGTGGTTTAATGAAATGATTCCGAGGTAAATGTGGTGTTTTTTAATTTAAATTTAATAAAATTTTAAATTATTATAATGTAATTTAAAAAAAGAATTGATAATTTTATTTAATTGGAAAACATTAGAATAAAATTATATTTTGCGAAAGAGCATTGAAACATGTTATCCAAAAGCTTAAGACAAATTGATCCCAAAGCACCAATAAACAAATTTCCAATACAATAAAGGTCTTTATGAAAAGATATAAACGAGGAAAGAAACCCAAAAATACAACTATACAAAAATGATATTTTAGAGTGAAGTGTAAGGACACTTAATTATCATTTTCTAATCTTTTTTTTCCTCTTCTTTTTACCAGACTCCTTATTGGGAGTGGCATTTGAAAGAATGGAATTTGAAATTGCCATTTGATTCTCGTGCATAGTCTCTATTTAATTCTCTACTTCCTTTGAGAGACCTCTTTAATGCGTGGGGTCTCTTAATTTCTCACATCTCTCCTTTGGAAACAGGCACTTCAGTAGGTTGTCCTGGAACTATGGAAGTTTCTGCTTGTGTGCTGATCCCTTATGATAATCCCCTCCATCCACAAGAGCTCCACAATGTAAGGTACAAGAATGTTGATATTTGTATAGGATTTGTTTTGGGACTCGTCTTTCTACAGTGCCTTTTAGTGGTGGTGTTGGGAGCAGGAAAACCTCCTATTAGCCCCAAATTACCGATGATGGATAATTTTCATTTCATCTAGTAGTCTTGCAACATAAACTCAATCTTGTAGAGATCTATCCTAATAAATCAGATTTTGAAACTCCTTGGGATACCCATTCTCTTTTGGATTTTCTGCCCCAGCTCAAGTACCGAATCCACAACTCAAGTATCAATCTACCCTTTGGGGATTTGGAAAAATTTTGGTAAAAGACGCCCCTACTAGATCTCGATGAAAAGCCTCACGAACTAGAAAGTTTATTGTGGAATTCCTTTCGCTCCATAACTCTAGACCCAGATCAGTCCTCTTACCATATGCCATGAGCGGCAAAGGATTCGAGGGAATGCAAAAAAAACCGTTGTGAGTTTGGGGCATTGATCGCCATTTTGCGGTCTAGATACAATCGAAAACACCGAATGATCCCAAAGGAAAGATAGTCCTTGAAACATCTAACTTCGTTGTGGTTATTCTTGCCTACAAAGGACCTAAGCGCAGATCAAAAACACTACGGTTACCAAGAAAGACAAAAACAAGCAGGGCTCATCGGCGGTGGCCAAAATCCTGCATTCTAAAACCCTATCCATCGTTGATCCTCGTATAAGCTTCGTAACTCAAACTTTTCCTAATTCAATTAAAATAATTTATTCATAAATTATGCAAAACCATTTTTTTCATTAAATATAAATGACTTAAACCTTACCAGCTCCAAACCCTAGATATCCTTTGAAAAGTTTACTATAAATAAGTCGCTAGATATGAATTTATTTTTAAACATTCTAAGCACAACTAATGTTTCTGGAAAAACATGAAAGTTAAATATATTTGGTGGGTTTTCCCAAGAAAATGAAATTGAATGGGCGAAGCAAATTCAAATTATTTGAATTGTTAAACAAATATAATTTATAGAGTCTATTTAGATTTTAAAATAAATTTAAACGATAAGATCGTGGATTTTGCCATCGCCCGACGTGAAGTCTTTTTATTTGGTTGAATATTAGCTTCCTTTTTTTGTGCTCTCCTCTTTTCTGAGTGTTCCATGAAACAATAATTTATGTAACATGTTAGGGAGTTTTCACCTATGTTGTTTGACATTTATCTCTTTGGTTGGAGATTAGCGTTTAGGGTTTGAGATATATCTTTTTTGTTGTTTGACGTTTTCTTTCTTTTTGAATTTTAATTTTTTCTGTGCACTTTCTTTCTTTATTTAGTGTTCCATAAAACCATTTTTCTTGTAATTTGTTATGGAGTTTTTGATGTGTTGTTTGACATATAACTTCTCTATTGGAGTTTATGTGTTTTTGTTCTTTTTATACATGGATATTATCTTTTCTCACATGAAAATGAAAAGAGGCATAGGACTCGCATTTTTTTTTATGATTCCCATTGGTGAAAAGTGACATAAGATTGACATTTTTCATGTTTGCCATTGGCGTTTCGGGTCTGGGAGTGTGAGAATTTTTCCTTTCTTTCTTTGTTCACCATTTTTATAATAAACAAATATATATTTCAAACATTTTCAAAGCTTCCCTTCCACGTGGTTGGTTGTTTTCTCTTGTATAAATGATTTTATAACCTCGGAACTCACGAAAATCCTATCTTCTATTAAAGATGTTTTCTTAACAAATAATTATTTTAATTAATTAATTTTAATTATTTTAATTAATTAATTTAAAATTAATGTAATAATTTAATATAAATCGAATTATTTATAAATATCGATATAATAAATCATATATCTCACATTACAAATATTTAAAATTAATTTAGTCATACAAACTAATTATTAATAAATTCATTCACATTAACATTAAAATATTTATTTTATAAAAAAATTATATTTTTAATATATATATATATATATATATATAAAAGTTTATTTTAAATTATTATTATAAAAGGTTAAGTGTTCCTAGCACAACTTACTAAGAATGAACCTTTTTAGCAAGACAATCAAGAATCAAATCTAGCTAGGGCTATTAGATAAATGTCTTTTCAGATTAATCACGTCATTAGTATTTGGTCTCACAAAAGTCTCAAATTTTAACAATGCTAAAATCAAGTTAGCTTAGAGTTGATGTACTCCACTACAGGAAAATTTAACAATGCTAAAATCAAGTCAGCTTAGAATTGATTTATTCCACTACAGGTGTGGTCCCTAAATAATTTTGATGATATAACTTCAAAATGATTTTGATGACTTAAATACAATCCACAAATTTAACCTAAAAAATAAAAAAACAACTTAACAAACAAATAAATATTATTATTAATAATTATTATAGAAAATATATATATAAATTAGATATATTTATTTATAAAAACATATAAAAAAAACTCTTAACTATAAAAATTTAATATTTAATTTACACATCTCTAAGATAATATTTTAGAAAACCAATACTCATATAAACGACTCTAAAATAGTATCAAATTTACCAAAAACATGCTCATATAAACGCACATGGATATCACCAAGTCATAAGTCTAATGGTAATATCTCACCCACAATCAAAACAATACTCACATAAACGATCTCTCACATTTACCAAAACGATACTCATATAAACGCACACGGCTATCACCAGGTCACAAGTCTAACGGTCATATCTGAACCCACAATCTGATCAAGCCGACAGATGCCTCCTAAGAAAAGAGTGGCTCTTATTTTAGGTACTTCTATTCGCTTGTTTCATTATTCATCCTTTTTGAGGTTTCTATTGCTAGGATTTGGGGTGTATGTCTCTTGTATTCTATGACGAATCAGAATTTTTTTAATATTTCTGAAAAAAATGATAATTTTTTTAATTTATGGTGGTTATTATTATTTGTATTTATATTCAAGTTTTTTAAATTTATGGTCATTACTATTTATATTTATATTTAAGTTTTAAGTAATATTTTATTTAACTTGTATTTAATATTTGTTAATTAAATATTGTATTTATTTAAATAAATAATTTAGATAATGATGCTTTTAATATAAAGATTTTAATAATAATTGAAGTGAAAAATTTAGATAGCTGAAGTTTTTTCTTTTATATTTCTTAATAAAATGATATTATTCATAATTATCACATTATAAATATTTGAATTTGAATTATTATATAAATATTTATATTGAAACTATTATTTCTTCTAAAATATATAATTGATATTCTCGATTAAGGTGTGTATTATGATAAACACGTGTGGCGATCGATATTGATGAATGGGACGAAGGTGCAAGCAGCTCCACCTAAATGACATGATGTGTGTAGTTGACATGGATAAGGCCATCTCAAATTTTGCTGAGGGAGATAAAATGTTGATAAAGTGGTTGAGTGTTATAGAAAAAGTGATTTATTATTTATATGGTACATTTGGATGTAGGGTATGGGATTGAGGTTTATAGGCTTGAAGACAACTGAGTGTTCGGATGCCCTTCACCTATACATCCACATTGGTTTGGGCAGAATTAGGTTTGGAGGAAGTAGTGAGGGGCAGAATGGGGCTCTTTTGTGTGTGATATTGGTGAAATTTTGAACTATGTGGGCTCCAGGGGACAAGGATCATGACCAAGCCAAAGCACGTATTGCCACTAAACTTTTCTTATAGATAATTCTTCTTTTCTCAAGAGGTATTTGGGGTTCCGGTCATAACATTTTCCATTAAATTTTTCTTATAGATAATTATGCTTTTCTCAAGAGGTATTTGGGGTTTGGGTGATAGAATTTTTGTTTGCAGTGTCTTTTCACTCTTTGTTCATGTTTGTAGTTTCTAGATAGGTTGATTTTCAGGCCGTTCTTAACCATCTTCCCTTGTGATGTAGGTTTTACATTGAAGCATCGAGGTTGGAGTGTAGGGTTGTTTCTAATCTTTGTGTGTTCAGTGGAGGACTTCCTCTTAGATAGTATGGGTTCCAAGTCTGCATCTTGTGTGTAGTGGGGTGAGGGTAGTCCCTCTCATGGGACAAGCTACTAGGTGAGATGGACAATCGTTGTGAAATAAACACAGAATTTTGTTATGATGCATCATATAGGGAGGGTTAGGAAAGGAGTTGGCCACTGCGTCCAACCTAGGGACTCATACGAGCGGGAGGAGGAGCATGTAGAGGAGGATGCAATTCCTGAGGGCAAGGTTTCCCAGGACCATGCTTTGTCGCTATGAAATGTGATACAACTGGCATTATTGGCCTCTATTGCTGATCAGTTGTGATGTGTACATGTTAATTTGGACATTCTCCGGGAGTACAGGTATGATGATAGAAATGAGCTAGTTTCTTACATAAATGATTTGTAATTTGTGTAGGGAAATTTTTTGGAGTGCCGAACTTTAATTCTTCCAAGTCAATGAAGATCTAATGATAATCTGGATGAAATTGAAGTGAGACTCACTCATATTTTTTACCATGTGCATGAGGGGTGAGGTCCTCCCATCATCCCCGCCAATACTCAAGAGATGAACCCTCCAACTCAATATAGTTACTCCTATATTTTTATTTGTACTGTTGGTATTTTGGGCAATAGGGCTACTATGTTTATGGAAATCATGTAAAAATTTTATTTTTTTACTCCATTTTTCTCTAATCTTTTGGCCAAAAAAAATATACTGAAAAAATAGTGAAATAAAAATTAATATAATCAACTATAATATATATATATATATAATTACTCCAAAATAACATATTAGTTTCTCAATTTTGTTATGTGATTTCACCTGTCCAATAACCCGAAATCCCTCCAAAATAGGATTTCTTTATTCGAAAAAACTACCATCCAAATGTTTACATGTTCACTCAAAATATTCATACATCCACATTTGAAGTAGAAAAAAAAATATAATTTTTTTTGGAGATCACATAAAAGAGTAGTTTTTCATTTTGGAAATCTCTATCACTTCAAAAAGAGAACATTGACTATGTAAAGATCATATTATAGTTTTTTTTTATCCTATGTTGAAAATAGTTTTTGATTTCTAGTTACACTTAATTTCTTTTATTTTCTTTAATTTTTTTAACATCTTCTTTAAATCAATTTCATGGGGAGTAGAGTAGAGTATAATTCTAAATGATGATTTTGATCTTAATAATTTTTTTATTTTTTTTAAATAATAATACTATTGCTTAAAAAAATTATCATTCAAACCTAAAGTAAAATAAAGTAAAATATCTAAAATATATAATTAGATACTCGATCATTATAATAAAGCCAAAAGTATATTATACACATAATGAAAAATTCATCATTTTAAATCCATATAAAACACTAATATCATCCAGTTTTTATTATAAAGAAAATTACCAACACAGGAATTTATATATCATTGCAAGATATCTTTTGAAAAACATTCTGGAAGAAAAATCAAATTAATCAAAAGGCCAGAGGTGAGAAAAACTTAAATTAGCATTGTGTTCATGACAGGAAAAACTAATGTTCAGACGAAATTCAAATTTAACAAGTGAAACTATCATTCAATTTAAATATTATAAACCCTAGAGTAAATTAAATTTAATGCTTAATATAAATTCAACATTAAATTATCATATTCAACTCATGCAAATCTAGTCAAATTCAAAGTGTATAAAAATTCATATTAGTTAATTCAAAATTAAATTGCCCTATTCAACTAATACAAATTTATTCAAATTCAAAGTGTATAAATATTCATATTAGTTAATGATATTTCTATTTATATTTTAGAAAATTTTGAATTTGAGAGACTCTGTAAATTAAATTGAATTTAATGCATAATATAAATTCAACATTAAATCAACATTCTCAACGGATGCAAATTTTGTCAAATTCCAAGTGTATAAATATTCATATCTATAAATAATTTATATTTATAATTAATTATTTTTATATTTATATTTTAGAAAATTCCCGTCAATTTCATAATTTCTTTCGAAAATTTTAATGAAATTCATGGAAGGGTTAAACATAAAGCGAATTTGGATTTGCCTTATCTACAGCGTAAATAAATTTATTGTGTGAATTAAACTTTTAAATTTAACCGCTCAAGAAAGTTTAAATTGGATCGGTCCAATATATTAAATTTAATTTAATTTACGGTTCAAATTCATATTTGAAATCAAATTTGACGTGTTCAACTAAAGCACACTTACTAGTATGTAAAAAATATTATATTTAATTCAATTTAAAGTATAAAGTAAATTTAAATATCATACATTCAAATTTAAAATTTATGTCACGTTGTATACCGAACGAGATTTAAATTTGGTTTTGTTTCTGGATTGAATTTAGGGCAGGAAGAAAATTTTAATTTAAACTGTTCGAATCCTGGATTTAACCGTTAGGAGAGACAAATACCCTTATCAATTGGATGTGTTTTAATCGGACGTGTGATCGGTTGATTATGCATTACAGCCGAGAGGGTGAATGGAGGGACACTTTTCATCGGACAAACAAAGGCAGAGGATTGACATTACCATGTCCATTGGCCTCTTAAACTTATTGAGTGAGAGATCTTTTTCTTTCCTTCTTTCTTCAATGTTTTTCATAATAAACAGTTATATATTTTTGTCCTCAAAATGTTTTATATATTCAATTTAGTTAAATATAAATTTAAACTTTCATTTGATTATATTCAAAGTTTTTTATAATAGTTATATTTTTTTTATTAATATCAATTTATATAATATTAAATATTAATGATTTTTTTTTAATAATTTTATTATTTTTATATAAAATATTTATTCTAATAATTTAATTATTATATATATCTTTTAAAACTAAAAATTGAGTTAATTACTTATTTAGTCATAAATAGTTTAGAAGAATAATTGGATACTAAACCTTACACCTTAGTGAATTTATAATGTTGAATCATGAACTTAACAAAATAGTTTTATAGCCATAATTTTTGGGATAAAGAAGTATAATAATGAGAAAAAAAAAAATTATTGGTATGATAAGAATAGAAATGTTGAAAAATTTTACATAATGGAAGTGTTTTTGGGGTTTTTGAAGGTGTCGAATTTATATGTACATTCAAATAAATGAATTTAAATAAATAACACAAATCAAAATTTCAATTTTTTTTCTAGCAAAATAGAAGGGAGAAGTGAAAAGAATTAGTCGAATGAAAAAAGAAAAAATAAATATTAGAGAAATATTAACGAAAGAAGATAATGATAATATGAAAACAATGCCGAGAAATAGCAAGAAGAGGGAAACATTAGATTAGAGAAATTAAAGAAATGATATAATCATCTCCAACCATTCATCACTAGTGGATTCATCTTCATCAAAGTTAACATCAGCAATTTCAATTGTTGGATCCACTGAATCAATTTCTTCACCACTGCCAAAATCAACTCGTGATGGTAACACACCATCAATATTGATATCCACTTTCAAGTGAGATTCACCAAAATGTTCCTCTTTCTGTAGATTTTATACTACATATCCATCCTCATTTTTTTCTTCAAACACTTCTTCAACAGGTTCTACAATGCTATTATCTTCAACTTGATTATGCCCCCTTGCATCAAATTTTGCTTCCAGAATCTTCCATGCTTCCTTGGAAGTTGTAGCTTTTTTTACCTTGCACAAAAACATCTCATCCAATCCCTGTTTGATCAAATCCAATACTAAAGCATTGCATACCTCATGATATGAGAGATTAGAGTGATACTCAATTAAATCTTTAGCTCGAAGAAAATTTATCATTTTGATAACCCAAAGATTAAAAAGTTTACTAGTAAACGTAGGTGGTGGTATCAGATCAAACATACACCATTCACCCTTGATCTCTTCTCCGTCTTCTGCTATACTTCTCCTGCTATACTTCTCAGTTAATCGGCTCCAACCTAAACCACAACGATATTTTCCATTTCTTTTCGATTCATTCTCTTAATCAACTTCAATAATGTTTTACGACTCATGACTATTGTCTTTCCTTTCTCTTATAGTTGCAACTCGACCGCATGTGACTATCTTCCATATTGCCTCGAAAAAAAAAATGGCATTTTCAATATGTACTACCATCAAGTACAAACTTCACCCAAAACACTTTCATGCTTGATAGAACACCAAATCATTTTTGTAAACAAAAACTTTGCAAAGCCCTAAACACTTTCCAATTAAAAACCTCTATTTTTTTTTCCTTTAAAAGATCTTCAGATGAAATTATTTTTAAACCTACCTACCATGCAACGTACACTTCTAAAAAAATTATCTCCAAACGTTTCCCACTTAATAAACTTTCTTTTTGAAGGAACCCCATCTAAAAAAAATTATCGCCATACTTTTCCAACTTACCAAACTCCTTTTGGAAAGAAGCACTTCCAATATCCACACAACCTTTAAATATTTGATAATAATTTAATATCTTTCCCACACATTAATTTAAAGAAAAAATAACCTTTTAATAAAAAAACATATCACAACTTAACTCTTTTCACCATATGCATGAGCGGCGATAAACAACCTTTATAAGCTGTTGTTCCTTTTCAAAACACTTTGAATTTTCCACCTTTTAAAAATACTTTCCAATAAAAAACTTGTTTTCAAAACTTTCTCACCATCATCAAGTCTCATTAAAAAAATCATAAAGGGCTACTCACAACTGTGATAGCAGCACGATGTGGCTTATAGTGGTTGCTTCTAGGGAATATTTTTCTTTGGCACACTTACCACTATGATAATTAATCAAAGCTCTCAACTATTGTGCTTCTCTTCTCTGTCTTGTGACTACTCAACAACATCAACTACTTCAACAAATTGATTTCTGCAGTGGAACTTTTTTGACATCAAAACAAAAAGGATTAGAGAATTTTAAAAATTTTCACAACCTGGGTGACTCCTTCCTCACAAGATTCCTTTCTTGCTCTTCTGGCTCTTCTTCTTCTTAATCTAAAGTGAATTTCGAAGAACACGTAGAAGACATCCAATACTAAAAGGGAATATATTCATATGGGAATATTTCAAAAAATTTATAGCTCCTTCAACATCTAAGCAGAAACTTGTGGAAATAATATAATCCACACTTGACTATGTTGAAGAGTCCCTCGTCTCTGAAACACCACACAATTTTTTCGAGGAAACCCATCAAATGGAGGCAGTACGTATGACTATGCCTTAGAAACCATTACAAACATGGAAAGAAACAAAATATGTCGATATATTGGCTTTACAAAATCATAACAGAAAATTTATGAGCTTCCACAAGTTGTGTGACAAACTGATTGTCCTCGCACATGCTCCATGCCACAACAAAGAGCCATAAGCACTGAACATATAATCTTGCTTGTTAATCCATTAGAGCCACGAACAACACACGAGATTACAGTGGAAAGTGTTTTCCTTAGTGATTCTACACATAGCTTCCCTCATATCTCCAGTCTCTAAACCCAGCAACATCTCTAAGCAAGCTTTGATACCAAATGAAAGAAACAGAGTGTTGTGCTCTGATACCAATTGAAGGTTATAGAGTAAACAATGGAAAACACAATAACAACATGCATTGACACATCACAGAGAAACGAAAAACTCATTTACAAACCATAGAATAGAAAAGAAGCTATAACTACACTACACCCACTCAGACTATGCGTCTGAACTATATCTATTTTTCTATCCTAACTCAACTCTATTATTAAAAAACTTAAGTCGGTTAAATGTCCTTTCAATTTGAAATGGTTATGGCGGTGATGGCCCTTCCAAAATGAACAAGACATGGCAGTGGCACCTCTTCGAGTATGAGCAAGTCATGGGGGTGATGGTGAGCGGTGAGGCAGTTTGTCAGTGAGTTGGTGAATTGACAGACATAATTAATTTCAACATATAAGACACTGCAGGACAATAGTGGAAAAGTGCAACGACGAGGTTGAGAAAAAAATGAATGAAATAAAATAATAACAATATGTATTTATTTATTTATTTTTTAAATTGAAATTCCTTAATGATGAAATGTTGATAAATGTATTGATTATGGATGAAGTGAAAACAACTCCTTTAAACGGTCTATTACTTGAGCTTAATTAATACAACCTACAACATACCTACCTAACAAAATATTACAAAATATAATAGAAACAACTGAAAGCTCTAGGAAAGGATAATTATATAATAGAAACAACCGAAAGCTCTACGAAAGGGTAAAATTGTGATAAAATCAAACCCTCATTATACGGAAAATTTATAAGAAAAAAATGATAAGAAAAAACATTCCAAATTTTATGGTGTCTTTTTTATGCTGTGTTTTTAGCTAGCTATCTATGTACAATTGATTTTTATGCAAAAAATGAACAGAGAAGGAAATAAAAATATCTTTGCCTATCTTTGCCTTACCTATGAGTGAGGCCAATATATATACTTATGGAAATGCGGAAAAGATGGTCTGGGAGGAGAGCGGTCATAAAAGGAACTAAAATTCTTCTAAATGATTAAGAAAACTGAAATAAATAAATAAAATAGCTTAGTGAATAGAGAGGCCAATGCATATCCTGATGGCGAATCATACGTACTCATAAACATAGAACACACATAAATTACATGAGAAAAATGTGCTTCTAAAGCATTCTATTGTTTGATCGCCAACGGTAAAAACAAAAAATCGAATCTCCAATGGCAAAATCCAAATTTTTTACATCTAAAATTTAATTTTGGTTCACTAAATTCATGTATTGCAGTTAGGTGAAAATAAACGGATGTTTTGAAAAAAAAAAAATTTAATTTAAGTTGGTTTTCTTTATGCAATTTTAATTTAAATTAAAAAATATATTGTACTCACTAAATTTACATTGTTAAAACAAGGGTTGTCTTGAATTGAGTTTATTTAAGTTTGAATTTTGTTAAATGAACTTGTCTGACCAAGAAAATTTAAATTTAAATATTACATTAAATCTCAATTTCGTTTCTTCGTTTTGGGGACTTTGCTCTTGACTGTCTTTTCAAGATCTGAATCCATAATTCGTTTTGTCCTTGTTTTGGGAACTTTCTTCCAACACTCCATTCAAGATCTGAAAATGCGATGACTCTCAATTAGCTCAAAAATATTGGTGGAGTAAGAAAGTATAATAAATCTTTCAAAAATAAAAATTATAATTCTCTCTTTTATAAATTCATAAAATAAATTATTAATTGAGATAAGTAATTTAATAAATATTTAAATTGAATAAAATTTTAAATTAATATAATATTTTTTTCTTTAAAAAACTGAGAATTGGGTTGTTTAAGAATGGGCTAAATATGGAATTGATTTCAACTTTTACAAATATATATTTTTTTTTCTTTTAAAAAATTGAAGATTGGGTTGGTTAAAGATGGACTCAATATGGAATTGATTTCAACTTTCACAATTGAAATTTTTAAATGCTTATATATGTAAATTTTTCTAGAGAAAATACATTGGAAAATTTAAATCTAATATAATATTTCTTTTTGATAAGCACGACCAATTAATTTACTTTCCACATTCTTTTTATAACATAATTTAAAAAAAATAAAATAGTTTTCCTTTTTAATGAATTAAAAAGAATGTCATTCCAACTAAAATTCCCCACATGTTAAACCTTATATTATCATGTTTTATAGGTAAAGTATTTATGATAGTTTTTCTGTAACTAAATAGCTAAATATGGAGTTATTCTAAACCAAAGAAAATTTAGTTTTCTTAAAAAAAATAGAGTTAATTAAATTTAGTAAATAATTTAAAAATAATTAAATTGAATGTATGGAATGAATTCAAATTATTAAATATAATTAATAAATATAAATTTAATGTTTAAAAAATAAATAAATTTAATACGTAGATAAATTTGAATGTGAGGTGTTTAGGATCTTTAAATATAAATTTAGCATTATACACAATAACTATATGTAAATTTGATTGTTGTCCGTTATTTTTGCGCAGAGAGGCACATTCTACAGCCCAGTATGACCCCGATGTGTAAGTATGTCCGAAGTCAATAGAAATAATGTTGAATTTAAAAATAACTTACATAAGCATATAAAAATAAATTAAAAATAAATTTAAACAATATAAATTTTAAATATGAAGAGTTTTACATATAGTCAAAAAAAAGATATGGTAAATAAATAAAAATATAAATAAATGAGAGGTATGATAAATAAATAAAATCACTTTTTATACTTACGGTAAATAAATAAAAATATAAATAAAGTAGAGGTATGGTAAATAAATAAAAAATATTTTTATATTTACTCCATAAACCTCTTTATACTTACAAAAAATCAAAAAGAAGTTTTATTTAGGTGAAGTCTATGGGCCAAATACCATGGGGCACATTATTATTAATACCATGGGCCAAATACCATATTTATAAAAGAGGTATAGAATTGTAACGTAAATAAATAAAAACATATCAAATAGGAGTAGAAATCAACATCTAATTTTATTTGATGCCTATCAACCAAATACCATGGATCAAATTGATAATAATACCATGAAAAAAAACATTATTAACCCTAACATTAACATTAAAATATTAATATTAAAATTATTTTTATTTTCAAATTATTATTACTAAATATAATATTGATATTAATATATTCTAATATTAAAATTATTAAATTTAATATATATATATATATATGGGATGGAAGAAGAAAGACATATGATAGAGGTGGAGAAATAGATGGATTGACAAGGGAGAGATGAGGGGAGAGGAGGAATGAAGAGAGAGAAAGGGAGAGGATAAGGAGAGGTAGAGAAGTGTAAGAGAGCTAGAGGGAGACATAAAGATGTAGTTGGGAGAGAGAGAGAAGGAGAGAGAGAGGGAGAAGGAGAAAGGATTGGAGGGTAGAGAGAGAGAGAGAGAGAGAGATAGAGAGAGGGAGAGCGAGGAAATATGTGAGGAGGAGAGAGGGAGGGATAGAGAGATGGAGTTGGAGCAGAAGAGAAGAAGAAAGAAATATATTGTGAGAAATTAAGAGAGAGGGAGTGACAAGGGAGAGATGAAGAGAGAGTGTGTATATTTAGGGGCGAGATAAAGAGACATAGACAGAGTGATGGAGACAAGGGGGAAGAGAAGGAGAGAGAAGAATAAAGGAGTGATATAATAACATAGTTGGAGAGAGAGATAGAGTGATGGGGGAAGAGTGAGGATTTGAGGGCAGAGAGAGAGAGAGAGAGAGAGCGCAGGGATGAATATAGAGGTAGGGAGGCGATAAAGGCAGAGAGAGGAAGAAAAATTGAGAGAAAGGGAGTCATGGGGGAATGTAGATGATTGTAGGGGGGAGAGAGAGAGAGAGAGAGAGAGAGAGAGAGAGAGATGGGGGAAGAGAGGGGGAGCTAGGAGAGAAATGGATAGAGAGGAAGGCAAAGAGAGGGGACTTCAGAGAGATGAGGAGAGAGGGACGGATAGAGAGATGGAGTTGGAGGGGGAGAGATGGAGGGATAGATGGAGCTGGATAGGGAGATACATGGAGTTGTAGGGTGAGAGGGAGATGGATGGAGAGATGGAACTGGATGGAGAGAGAGGGAGGGAAGAAGAAAGTCTTAAAGAGTAACAAGTGGAGAGAGAGATGGAATGAAAAGGGAGATATGGAGAGACTCGTGTGTATTTTTGGGGGTGAGATAAAGAGAAAAATAAGAAGAGATGGAGAGAAGGAGAAAGAGAGGGATATAGTGACAAAGTTAGAAGGTGAAGAGAGAGAGAGAGAGAGAGAGGTAGGGAAAGAGAGATGGAGATTGAGGGGGACAGAGAGGGAGGTAAGAATAAAGACATAGAGAGTGAAAGTTTGAGAGAGAGAGAGAGAGAGAGAGAGAGAGAGAGTCAAGAGAGGTAGGGAAAGAGAGATGGATATGGAGGGGGAGAGAGAGAGAGGTAAGAAGAAAGAGATAGAGAGTAAAATTTGGAGAGAGAGAGAGAGAGATAGATAGATAAGAAGCGATAAGAAAGGTGGACGGAGAGCGAGAGAGGATAGAAGGAGAGAAGAGAGATAGAAGTAGGGGAAAGGGAGGGAAGGGGAAGAGAGATAGAAGTAGGGGAGAGGGAGGGAAGGGGAAGAGAGATAGAGGGAGTGAGAGGAGGGAGTGATAGATACATAGATCGGATAAAGAGAGTGTATGTTTTGGAGTTGATATAGAGAGACAAAGAGAGATAGAGATATATATGGAAGCTAAAGAGAAAGAAGAGATAGATGGAGGCAGTGAGGGAGGGACAAAGATATTGATAAACATTGAGTGAGAGAGTGTTTGTGTTTGTGGGGGTGAGATAAAGAGACAAAGAAGGAGAGATGGAGGGACATATAGATATATATGGGGGGTGGGAGAGGGAATAATATTTCTTACAATAGATTCATTGATTTAAGTGTAGACAGTGATTTCTAATCCTATTTGATTGCTTGCACTACATGCATTAGTTTTAGTGTAGATTTTGATTTCTAATTATATTTGATTACTTACACTAGATGCATTGATTTCAATGTAGATGGTTTCTAATTCTATTTGATTTGTTGAACTAAATGCATTGATTCCAGTTCAGATGGTGATTTCTAATCCTATTTGATTGCTTGCACTAGTTGCATTCATTTAAATGTAGATGTTGATCTATAATTATATTTTATTTCTTACACTATATCCATTTATTTCAATATAAATGATTTCTAATCCGATTTTATTGCTTCCACTAAATGCATTCATTTTAGTCTATATGGTGATTTATAATCATATTTGATTTCTTGCACTAGATGCATTGATTTGTGTGTATATGTTGATTCTTAATCCTAGTTGATCACTTGCAATAGATGCATTGATATCTGTGTATATTTTGTTTCCTAATCTTATTTTATTTCTTCCATTATATGCATTGATTTCAATGTATATGTTGATTTTAGATTTGATGTAATTGCATGTATGTGGGTACATTAGTTTTAAAGTCATTGGATTAATAGTGCCCATTGATTTCAGTGTAAGCACAAAAAGTTATTGACAATGTAGAATGATTTATGTGTTATAGTAATTTAACCTAATAATATTGGAGAGCAAGAGAGACAAGGTGTGATTTTTACTACAACAGCTCAAGCTAAATATTTAAATCATTTATGATTTATGATTTCTACTATCTTTTTCATATAATCGATATGGAAAGATGACAAACCTAAGAAGGGTGACAATAAGAATAGTAGAAGCAAATGGCTTCATATTGGTCACAATGAAGGATATTTCTAATTGAATACATTCTTATCATTCACATTTTCTGTCATTCAATATTTTTACATTGTCACTTTTCACTCAAAAAATTCATTTCATCATTTTTCATCATTCAAGTTATTTTACAATATTTATCATATCAACAAAGTGAGGTGAATAAGAAACTTTAAAATTAAAATGAATCGACAAATATCAAAAAAATTTAGCATATTTAAAATGGTTATATTAATATTAGACATTTTTACATATTAATGATAAAATTAATCATATGTTCGTCATATTATGGATAGATTTTCCTTGGTCGCACACAATTGAAACCAGCCTAGATCCATGTTAACTGCAGATCTATCAAGCACCGAGAGGGATCAAATCTCTTGAGTTGCAAACATTTTCTCAAGTTTTGCACTCAAAAAAGAGGTTTTCACCTCGAGATATTTGATCTCTCTCAACGTTTGATAAATCCGTAGTTAAGATGGATGTAGGCTAGTTATGAATCAGATTAAGTATACCTACCTAGCTGCTCTACTTCAAAGAAAAATTAAAGTTAACCAATATCTCATTTTACTATAGAGAAAGGAGAACAATGTGATTGTGTTTCATTTTTCACTTAGTTGAACTTTAATTTCTCGTTTGTGTGCTTTCTTTTTATTGTGAATATTAAATTTAACTAGTTATAATAAAATATTTTTAACATTATAATAATTTTATATCTAAAATAGATATTATATAATTAATTTATGTTTTGAAAATTAGAATTGATAATGATGATGATGATTAATGTTCATTAAGATCAATGTGGCATATTTGACCTTAAGAAAATAAAAAAAGTCTAAGTTTGATTTTTCAAAAGCTTGTTCCTATGATGAAAGAGAACATGGCCTATAAGACCTTAAGAACGGGAAAAAAATCTATGTTAAAATTTTCAAAATCTTGTTCCTATGATCAAAGAGTAGGGAAAGAAGCACTCCAATATCGCTATAGGTGGGTTGGGTTAATAGGTCAAGAAGATTGGGAGTGTGGCATATGTTAGGGAACTAAGAGCGGATGCGAGCAAGAGCTCGGTAGTCTAAAATAAAGTATTTTTCTTCTTCCACCTGCTTAGTATTGAAAATCTGACATATTTTATCGTTCCAGTGAGTCTTGGGAATAGACCACCGCATGGTCTCACTTCGAAGCTCATGAGGGTTTGTTCTTATCCTAGTGATGTTCATTTTTTTCTTAGTGCTGGTCAACATAGAGAGATAGTTCTTATGATCAAGGGTGAGGTTGATCACCTTGTTATAGTATCTTAGCTTCCTTTTACCCTCCATCTCCTACTCTTCCCACAATTTGTCCTTAAATTTGGAGGTAATAGTATTTTTGACACTATATTTTCTTCCCAACAAAGGTAACGAGAGTATCAAAGTGAACCTATTTTTACTCCAAATGTAAAGATAAACCAACTTACAATTATTTTCAAATTCATAGTAAGCTTTCAAACCACCAATAATCGTTTTCTCGATGCTATAATTCTAGTTGAGTTGATGAGAGATGTCAATGCAAAAATATTTATAAGAAGAAACCTACTCTAAGAAGTGGTTATTATACATGAAAAGACCCTGGGTAATCTCTTTGGATTTAATAATCATGACTTTAGTCTTGTCAGTATTAACTATGATACCCACCTTTGAGCAGTAGGTCTGAAGAGTCTCAAGTTTCTTGTCAAGCTCATCATGGATTTTTGCAAGAAGCATCATATCATCAAGATAGAGGAGAAGAGTAATGAGGACACCGACAACGTCGGTGCCGTTGCAACCCATAGTTTCCACACACTCTTCTAGCTTATCAATGTATATGTCAAAAAGAGTAAAGGACAGGGGACATCCTTGTTTGACACAGATATTGAATTTAATGTCTTTAGACCACCTCTTCATAATTATTCATCTTTAAAAATTAATAAAAAAAGTTTGTTGAAGATAAATAGCTTAATTCAATAAAACAATAAATTATTGTAACACAAAAAATTAAATTATTATAATATTTAGTTTTAAAAATAGTTTATACGAAAAACTCGTTTTAATGCTTATACAAAATCCGCCATCAAAATTTTATATTTTATGGGTAAGTATATTTTGAGAAATTTTATATAATCGATTATGAAATAATTTTTTAATATATAAAATGAATTTACATTTTTAACATAAAATTTAAATTTGATGTGTAATTGAATTTGAATTTAACAATCCAATGTAAAGGTTTTTCAAATTGAAATATAAGTTTAACATTGTATACACTACCCAAATTCAAATTTGACAGTTGTTTGACTTAATCAAATAAAATTGAACGAACTGTGATACATGAAAGCAAAGGTAAAATTAATTGAGAAACATAATACATTTTTACCGTTGCGAGAGGAGAACGTTGAGCTTTAAAGTTATTATGAGCGCATTTTTCGTTTCATTTCTTGGAATTTAAATTTTAACTCTCTGCGCTCTTAAGTTTTTGTTATAATAATTATTTAGTTTATGTTTTTTTCTAAGTTTTCCGCTTTAAAGTTATTATGAGTGCATTTTTCTTTTCATTTCTTGGAATTTAAATTTTAACTCTCTGCGCTCTTAAGTTTTTGTTATAATAATTATTTTGGTTTTTTTTTCTAAGTTTTGAGCTTTAAAGTTATTATGAGTGCATTTTTCTTTTCATTTCTTGGAATTTAAATTTTAACTCTCTGCGCTCTTAAGTTTTTGTTATAATAATTATTTTGTTTTTATTTTTATTCTTTTATTTTGTCAACTTTTCTTTTACTACATGATCAATCATGAAATTTATATGCTATATTTGAGGACGGTTGGTTTCACTGTTCGTTTCTTTATTTATCATTATCTAATGTTGGTGGTTTTGTCTATTTTTTTTTATTTCAGAAGAAAAAAACGCTGCATATATTAGAATATAAACAATACATAGATCATACATAATCTCAGCTATGTAGAGCTATAGCGAGAATCCAATCATACTAGCCAGACAAATCCACTCCCAAAAACATGAAAGAAAAAGTCGGCCTCTTCATATCGGGACATTACATCCACCCAGAATATTCTACAATGAGAATGAGACAATTCCAATAGAAGAAAATGAAAAAACCAAAAAAGATTAGTTCTTCAGACAAAAGGACAGAAAAGATATAGATCAATGATCAGCAATTGAGAGAGATTGAAAATAAAATAACCCTAGTATGAATTGGTATCTCCCCTGCATCGAATATATTAGTCCTGTACAGTGCTGTTGCTGTTCCATCAACCCCGGTAATCAAAACATAGCATAACCACAGCCCCGTCTTATGGTTCATAGGACGCGAAATCACAAACTGTCTCATCAGGCTCGCTTGCATATCTTTTCTCCCGGCCGAAGAGAATCATGAAAACTTCAGGCTTAGTTCTATCATAACTGCACAAACAGAAGAGATATAAAATCCGCACCAACATTCATTCAAAAGCAATTCGTGTGTGACAGCCTGACCCCCAATATTCATCTTGACAGGCTCGCTTGAATAAAATTCATCTGGCATGCTTGAAATATTATCCCTTTCTGCTGTAGACAAAAACGATCCTGGCTCGCTTGAGATGATTTCTTCCTCGGCTGTAGATCACCAAAAAAACAAAACTGGACCCATTGTATATAGTAGAAGGCCAGTCCGAAAGACTATACCGACCCTTTGACAGTGCCTTCTGTCCTAATTACATAGTCAATCGAAACAAAAAGCATTACAAAAACTACAGTCCCAAGTGTTCCATATACCATTCCTAACACAGTGTACCATATACCATCATATCAAAAAAACAATGCATAATGCCATTATGGAATTGGTATAGATGTTTGCCAATATGATAGGCCATCCCTGAATAGTTGAATGTACATCAACCCAAATTCCGATTCCAATTCCTTTCTGGACAGCCCATCAGCTCTTGTATTTATTTCTATGTAGATGTGATTGATAGGCGGATTGTCGAGTGTGTCCCACGGACCCCTAACCCTTTGCATCCAACCCAGGAGATCTGGCCTCATCATGTCCATGTTTCCAGTAGTCCATCCTATCACAATCTGAGAATCCCCATATACATGTACACCCTGCACCTGAAGATAAACCCCAATTCGTAGAGCGCCCCACAGTGCTATTAGTTCTGCTTTATTGTTGGTTATGGTAAAATGGCGTCTGGCTTCATTTGGTTATTGGAATTTCATGTAACAACTATGCCCGGTTTTGATCTTATAGAAGGGTCTGAAAATCACCATTAAATACACAATAAAACTTAAAAAAAGTTATTTTAAATATTTTAACAATAATTAGTCAATGAATCCTCTCCTTAATGTAATTGTAATGTCATTTTGAAGTTCTAAACTTTTAAGTAAATATTAGACGATATATTAGAATAAGTAAATATATTAGACGATAAATTTTGTATAGAAGTATCTGAAATAAAAAGAGATCACTTTTAACCGTTCGTTCAAGTTCTTATATAGACCATTCTATTAAAAACACGCTCTCTTTTAAACTTTATAAATAATAGTTGCAAAATAAATCTTCTTTATGTCATTTTATAACCCCGATGGCCCATTTTCTCGATAATATGTTTATTTTATTTTTTTTAAATCTTTTGTAGATGCGTAAAATAAAGAAAATTTTACATTGCAAGTTTTTCAAAATAAATTTAAATAAGATCTCCAAAAGTTCTTGTAAATTTTGATTATCTCTGGGGTTTGGTATAAGTATTATAAACAACTACCAACTATCTATAGATAAATTAAGACAAACTACAGTCAATCTATAATCGTGGATCTCCCTTTTCCGCAATGTTCCTAAAGGAAAAATAGTCCTTGAAATATCTGACTTCAATGATCAGCCACCAAATTTTCGTTACAGGAATAATGCTCTCCAGGATTATTTTCAGATAGTCCTTGCTGTCAAGCTCTGGCTGAAATTCGCCACCGTCGTTGCGGTTATTTTTGCCTACAAAGAACCTAAGCGCAGATCAACACCATTGTGGTTACCAAGAGAAACAAAAACAGGCTCTGCTCGACGGCTATGGCCAAAATCCTGCATACTAAAACCCTATCCATCTCAGATTTTTGTATGAGCCTCCTAAGTCAACCTTTTCGTAATTCAGTTAAAATAATTTATTCATAAATACTGCAAAACCATTTTTTAAAATATAATTAAACAGATATAATTTAGGAAGTCAATCTAGTTTTTAAAATAAATTTAAACAGTCAATTTAGTTTTTAAAATAAATTTAAACTTTATGAAATTTAATGTGCAAGTGAGTCTGGATTTGAATTCAAAATGGAAAATTTGGCAAATTTAAATACAAAATTTAACATATTTCACCGTTGAAGTAATGTTTTTGGAAAAAGGTAAAAGTTAATTCAACTTGGTGTGGTTTCCCAACAAAATTAAATTCAACGAGTGAAGAAAATTCAAATTATTTGAATTATTAAACAAATATAATTCATATTGTGAATTTAAATTTTAAAATAAATTTATACGTTATTAAATTTAATGTGCAACTGAATTGTGAATTTGGATTTGAATTTGAAATAAAAAAACTTTGGCATATTTAAATACAAATATAACAGATTTGACCGTTGTTCCTTTGAATTGGATAAATTTGAGCAAACCGTGAATTTAAATTATAGGAATCCTAGATTTTTTTTCATGAGGAGAACATAGAAATTTTAAATTATTCTGAGTGCATCTTTCTTTTTATTTGGTTGAATATTAGGTTTTTTTTCTCTGTGCTCTCCTCTTTGATTAGTGTTCCATGAAACCATCACTTATGTAACAGGTTAGGGAGTTTTTGCATGCGTAGTTTGAAATATTTTTTTTCTTTGGAGATTAGGGTTGACATATATCTTTTTTGTTGTTTAACTCATATTTTTTTGGTTGAATTTTTTTTTTTCCTGTGCGCTTTCTTCCTTTGCATAGTGTTCCGTGAAACCATTTTTTCTATAATACGTTATGGAATTTTTGCGTGTGTATTGTTTGACGTGTGTATTGTTTGACATATATCTTCTGAGTTGGAGTTTATGTGTTTTCTTTTGTTTTTATACAGGAAGATTTTTTTTTTCCTTATGAAAATGGAAAGATGCATAGTATTTATAATAAACAAATATATATTTCTAACATTTCCAAGGCTTCTTTTCCTGCATGGTTGGTTGTTTTCTGTCAATAAATACAGAATTCATGAAAATCTTATCTTCTATTTAAAATATTTATTCAATAAATAATTATTTGAATTAATTAATTTGAAATTAATGTAACTATTTAAAATAAATCGAATTATTCGTAAATATCAATATAATAAAGCATATATCTCACATTATAAATATTTTAAAATTAATTTAGTAATAAAAATTAATTATTGATAAAGTTATTCACATCAACATTAAAATATTTATTTTATATTTTTAATATTTAAAAATAAAAATAAATAATTTATAGTTTGATTTTAAATTATTTTTATAAGAGATCAAGTGCTCTTAGCACAATCTGTTTAGGATGGACCTTTTCAATAAGACAATCTCTAATTAAATCTAGCTTATTACTCGAGTGATAAAAGAAGTGACATACTATAGATAAATGTGATTTTAATGATGTGATTTTAAAATAATTTTGATAACTTAAATGTGAGCCACAAATTTGACATAAAAAAATACAAACAACTTGACAAACAAAAGACTTATTATTATTAATAGTAACTATAAAAAAGTCATATACAAATTAAATATATTTATTTATAAAATAATATAAAATATTCCCTAACTATAGAAATTTAATATTTAATTTACACATCTCTAAAATGATATTTTATCTAATCGATAGTCATATAAACCATCTCTAAAATATATCAAATTAACCGAAAACACGCTCATATAAACGAACATGGCTATCAACAAGTCACAAGTCTAACGGTCATATCTGAACCCACAATCAAAAAGATACTCACATTAACGATCTCTAAAATAGTATGAAATTTACCAAAACGATACTCATATAAACACACACGGCTAGTCACAAGTCTAACGGTCATATTTGAACCCACAATCTGATCAAGTGGACAGATGCCTCCTAAGAAAAGATTGGCTCATCTTTTATGTACTTCTATTCGCTGGCTTCATTATTCATCATTTTTAAGGTTTCTATTGCTAAGATTTGGGGGTCTATGTATGCTCGTATTCTAGGACGAATTCGAATTTTTTTAATGTTTCTAAAATAAAAATTTATAAATTTTTAAAGTTATAATTATTTTAATTTATGGTATTATTATTATTATTTAAATTTAAATTTAAGTAAATTAATATTAAATAATTTTTTTTTTTTTTATTTTAATATTTCTTAATTAAATAATATTTTTATTTAAATAAATAATTTAGATAGTGATAATTTTAATATAAAGATTTAAATAATTATTGAAGTGGACAGTTTAAATAGTCAAAGTTTATTCTTTTAGATTTATTAATAAAATGATATTACTCATAATTTTCACATTCTAAATATATTAATTTAAATTATTATATAAATAATTATATTAAAAATATTTTTTTTTCTTAAATACATAATTGATATTCTCGATTAAGGTGTGTATTAGGATAAACACTTGTGTGGCGATCGGTATTGACGTATGGGACCAAGGTGCACGTGACTCCACCTAACTGACATGAAATTTGTAGTTGGCATGGATAAGGCCATCTCAAATTCCACAAAGGGAGCTAAAACGTTGAGAAAGTAATCAAGTGTTATAGAAAACGTGATTTATTATTTATATGTTGCATTGGGATGTTGGGTATGGGATTGAGGTTTATTGGCTAGAAGATAACTGAGTGTTCAAAGGCCCTTCACCTATCCATGCACGTTGGTCTTGACGGAATTAGGTCTGGAGGAAGTCGTGAAGGGCAGAATGGGGCTCTTTTGCACGTGATCTTTGTGAAATATTGAATTGTGTGGGATCCAGGGGACAAGGATCATAACCATGCCCAAGCACGTGTTTCCACTAAACTTTTCTTAGGGATAATTCTTCTTTTCTCAAGATTTATTTGGGGTTTGGGTGATAGCATTTTCCACTAAAGTTTTCTTACATATAATTATTCTTTGCTCAAGAGGTATTTTTGGTTTGGGTGATAGAGTTTTGGTTTGTGGTGTCATTTCACTCTTTGTTCGTGTTTGTAGTTTCTAGATAGGTTGATTTTTAGGCCCTCCTCAACCATCTTCCCTTGTGATGTAGGTATTATGTTGAAGCATCGAGGTTGGAGTGTAGGGTTGTTTCTAATCTGTGTGTGTTCAGTGGAGGACTTCCTCTCAGATAGTAGGGGTTACAAGTCCAACAGGTGATTGGTCCAACCTGTGTGCATATCGTGTGTAGTGGGGCGAGGGTAGTCACTCCCCTGGGACGAGCTACTGGGCGAGATGGACAATAGTTATGAACTCGACACACATTGTCATTATGATGCATCATATAAGGAGGGTTAGGAGAGGAGTTGGCCACCGCGGCCAATCTAGGGACCCATCCGAGTGGGAAGAGGAGCATCTAGAGGAGGATGCAATTCTTGAGGGCAAGGTTTCCCATGACCATGCTTTGTTGCTAGGAAATGTGGTGCAACTGTGTAACACTTATCATAACATCTTAAAAACTTACCATAAAAAAAAATAACTTTCTACTATATGGTTAGGATAATTATGAACATTTGATTATCTATTATATTGAACGTATACAACCTTACACTACAATTGATACCTTATTCGCACTTAAGTTTTTGTTTTTCCATTTACTTATAATGTTTAAAACACTTGACACTCAAATATGTAAATACGTTGGCGTTTATATATAGTCAGAATGCTTTAACCATGGTACTAATCCCATAGTTGTCATCACATGAATATTCATTGTCGAATTTAACTTTGTGTACTATAAAAACCTTGTTAAGTACTGCCAATTAGCTTCTCACGATCAGAGTTCAGATTTTTATGAGATCCGTGTTGTAATTTTTTTATCGCCACTTGCCACACTTCTCTCTGTCTGATCCCTTTGTGATCGATCATGGATATTTTAGGTGGGAAAGGGTCTAGGCATAACCCATAACCCTAATCGTTTCCCCCATTATTATCCTTCGACCGCATGATGAACTGCTCTAGAACCTCTGAGGTAGAAAACTGGACTTCGTCGCCTCCATTACGGTCATAGAAGTTAGAATTCATGGGTTTCTTTTCACGTTCATCTCATCCTCATAGAAGTCTCGTGCTTGGAATATTATACTGGTGCCATTTGTATTAACTGAGTTTGGGAAAAACCCTCCGCGTGGTATTTATGTTTGGTTATGGAGTTTTTGTTTGTGCTAGCACGAAAGCCTGGCTAGTTTCCCTAGACTTAGTGCTCATTTATATGTTCTAGCCTAATTCCAGACCTCAAACGCAGGTAAAAGCTCTCATTTAGACACATCTTGGGTTTCTCCTCTCCGTTCACTCTATTTTCGACATTATTTTGTATAATTTATGCAATTATGGTTTATGAACGCTAACCCTCATCTTCTGTGATGGGTTCCCAACAGTTCAATGGTCGACAACATTCGATGGAGTGTTACATTATCTCTAGGTAAATGTGCTTTACGATTTTTCCTATCTTGGTTTTGCTTAAGTTAAATTCTATTTTGATTTACTCTGTTTCCCTCGCTTACGAATCATATCTCTTTGGAGACGCACGTACCCTCTCATCATCGTGAACTTCGATCGTCTGTTCATTCGATTGCAGTATTTAGCTAACAAATCCATTCTGTCTCCTCCAGGTACACCTCCATCTAATTTGTTGGGCCATAAAATTCGCCAGAAAGTTTGGTTTAGTTACAATTAATTAGACTTCAAAGTTCCAGAACCGTACCACAATCCTGGTGGTTCTCGGTTAACTTGAAAAAGTTAGAACTGGTGTTTTCCTTTAATTTTTGCAAATATACCCAGTTGTTATTTAACTCTAACTTTGGTTCTGATTCCAAATGGGTTCTCCCGAACCATTTTGTTAGGTCTTAGTTGAAGTTTTTCCAACTTCTTATATGGACATTTTATGTAAAAGAACTCAGATTATTTTATGACTATTCATTGCTGAGTTTTAATAGTTTCCGTGTTTAATAAGGTGTATAATTCTCTACACATTCTTGTTTCAGTTTTGTACAACAATCTCATGATTTTCCTATTATATACATTTTTATGGTATTTCACTGAGATTCTAGCTGGTTCAAGTAGTTACCAAATTCTTGTATGCATCTTTTTAAAAAAGGGTCTATAGTAAAATAGAATTTGTAAGCACAATAATTGTTTATTAGGCATATTTTCGTTTTTCCGAATAAGAAGTACTTTATTTATGAAAATTTATTATTGTTAAGAAAGAAACATCATTACAGGGTTTTCTTCTACTTTTTAGTTTGGTGACCGGACCACTCATTACTTTGTCCATGTATAGTTTAAGTGGGAGGAACGATGTGTTCCGGATTTTCAGGATTATTCCTCGAGTCCAGAACCGATAGTTCACTCCAAATAGTTTTCATTTTGTTACAGATTTTGGTTTTCCAGGCTTGAGCTCTTCAAATAGTATTTATAATTTTTTTCGAACAAAAATAAAACCACTTTATTAATAATTACAGTAGCCCCTGTAATTTATTTAACCTAGTTTTCTATGTTTTCTTTTACACATATTTTACATATCATAGTTGCTTGCTGCATTTACCGTAAGGTTGACTATATATGGATCTTCCTTAAAAAGCATTTCCTTCCTCTTTTATTTCCACAGTAAACTAATTCAGAAATACAGTAACTATTTTCACATATAATTCACCAAATCTGTAAATAACTTGTTTTAATAGTAGAAGTACATAGAACTCAATCTCCTTCAACATTTTCTCTTATAAAATAATTTATTTTCCTTGCTTCTAATGAAGTACTTTTCATGTATACGGATTTAATAATATAGGTTCTTGTCTAAGTTTACTGAATACTCAGATACTTATCTAGATATGCATTTCACTGCTGATGTCCACCCAACCTTCAAGAGAGGCAATTACGTCCTTCTCTTTCCCTTGTGCTCCACACCCTGAAAGGTACAGGTTGACTATATTTTCTGCTATGCCCTAGAGACCCCAAGTCCAGTCAGTACTAGAAAATTTCAAGAATGTTGAGTGCTTTCCACTGTTCTCTACCAGCTCAAGAAAATTTCTCACTCTTTTCCTAATTTTCTGAACAAAACCCCTATTCCTCAGTGGGATCAGTCTCTTATCCTCAAAGGAACAAGTAACTGTTGAAACTATCCAACCACCTTTTCAGTTTTTGGAATAATTTTACCATCTTTTTACTCTTTTTTTCTTATGGAACCACTTTCCATAACAAATTTTATTTCCAAAAAAATAAAAATAAAATAACTTTTCCAGAAATGATAATTGTCTTAGTCTTCTTTAAAAAAAAAATAATAACTAAAATGTCAGATAACTAGTTAACAACTAGTTAATGCGAACTTCAGCTATTACAACTTCCCCCTATGGAAGTAACACTGTCCTTGGTGTTTCACTCTGTAACACCCCCAAGTTCTATGCTTTTTAAATTAGACATTTGAACATAAGTCCATAGGGGAGTGGACCCCAATGGATAATTATTGTGTGGATATGGTTGACTATTTATTTATGAAAAATAAATAAAATATTGTGCATGCACTATGACCAGATGAGAAAGTGAGATCACATGCCTAATCCATGAGGTGATGGAAAAGGAAAAGATTTTCCCCAAAATCTTTCAAAAATCCTTGAAAGAAATTATTTCTAATTTAGATTTTTGAGGAAAAAATCTAAATTTCCCCAATGAAGAGGAGTAGTTGGGAAGAGGTGAGAAAAAGCTGGAAAAGCTGAGGAAAAGCTTAAAGCAGCTTTAAAGAGTCCCAAAATGGGAAGCCTAGGCTAAACATGAATAAAGCATCCTGAAATTCTGGACGCAGAATTGGAAACAGGCTTTGGGGAAAGCACAGCTTAAATAAGCTGCTCCAGAACAGATTGAGGTTAGTCTGTTCTTGGAGGATCTCTGCTCGGGGGTGAATCCTGGGAGATAAAGAGGATTCTAAGGTTGGGAGGACTGGTCATAGTAGAGATATGCATGCCTAAGGTTGGAGATTTCTGTAAGTCTGTATTAAATATATCCCTGTTTTATGAATTGTGATGTTATGATTCATTATGCAATTTATGATTTGTTATGTTATGGTTCATTATGAAAATTTTAGATTGATTATTTGTTCAGTAGCTCATGTAATTGTAAACCAAAGCTATTAATAGCAGAGACAAATGGTTGAGTTAGAGATGGTAGATCCCTTGAACAGCTAATCTCATGATTTTGTATAGGTGTAGCTTGCTGTCTTTCAAAGGAACATTAACTTACTGTGTGTATAGACAGAAAATGTTAACAAACCAGTAACCATGAACAGCAAGTACCAAACAACTAAACCTATCATAACAATATTGATGGCACAGACTTCCCTGTAACCAATCACAGAAGGTAGGAAACAACAACCCTGTGATAGCAGTATGGGGTTCAGTATGTCAGTGGTGTTACAATGGAAAGAATTGTAAAACTAAGAATTTAAATTATTCTATTAAATGTAAGTGTAAACATATGAAAGCAGAAGTTGAAACCTAACTAAGTACGAGAATCTAACACTAGGAAGTCTAAACTATCCAGTTCAGTATCCTCCCCTACTTGATTTAAGAGAAAAGAGGATCTGTGTCCTAGTTTTCCCATGGAATAGTTGAATCTACACCAGAGTGTCAACATGTTGAATGTTGTAACAGTAAAATAAGGGGAAATCCTACTTGAACATCCATTGTGTGATAAAAGTTTGTGTGAGGGAAGATTGTAAGCATATGTGAGAATACAATGGACAGAGCATCTGTTTACCGTCCATATAAACTGCTGGGAAAGCAGTTGGAGCAATGGAGGTTAACTGAGTATAGATAGAGGTATGCGAGGGGGCATACATCTATACCTCGATGTTGCAACTTTAAAATGTTGAAAATTTTATAAGGCTTGCAACCTGGAAAGTTTGAGAAAATTCTTATATTCCCATGTCTGCCTATAATTACTCAAAAGAAGTAAATACCGGATAACCGTATGAATTTGAAAGGGATTCAATAAGTAGTTTTTTGTTAGCTAGTGCAAAAAGCCGAGTATATCTAAGTTATGATATATGGGTAAGAACCTGGGTCTGGGAGGCGTGACAAATGGTATCAGAGCCCAGGTTCAAAAATTCAAGATATGTGCTCACAAAGAACTAGTAAACTGTTATAAATTTTATGAAAATTAAAATTATTACTTCAAGTATACAAATATCTTTGAATATACTATCAGGCATACATGTAACAGATGGTGTTGAAGTAGAAACATTGATATGGGAGTAATATGAGGAGGCTCATATACCAGAATGGTTAAACCTATAATAGGTTTAAAACAGGAAACCGATATCTCTCAGAAAAATACTATTTCTATGTAAAATAATAGAGTATGATTGTCCTTCACTCGGACTATATATCCATGATGAAAAAAAAATATATATATATTCTTACTCCGTGACAAAACTGTAACATAGAAAAATGATTGCCTTATAATTAAGGTCCTCTAGTCAAGTTCTATTAACTGCATATTAATATACATCAAAAGAAAAGTAGAATTTAAGAGTATGCTTTATGGAACATGTAGTTATAAATTCTTATTAACCCCAAAACAAATCTTCACTAGAGAAGGGTTAAAGTAGTCATAGAAATTATAGAGCATGTTGTGTTTTAATGTATTCCCTAACCATTAAAATACATGGTATGGCTATAGATAAAAGCTATGATTAATGAACATTATTAAAGGAACTATTGCATAAATGTATATGCATTTAACAAAAAGCATATATATATATTAACAAGTATCCAAATCTAGTGTATGTAGGTCTTTTTAAGATCGATTAAAGGTAAACATATATCAAAAAAATGAAAATATGTATATGTAAGCATATATAAATGTATATAAGCATAATATATATGCCGAGAGCATATATAAATGTAAATCTAGAGCATATATAAGAGCATATATGCCGAGAGCATATATAAGAGCATATAAATGTAAGAGCATATATGCCGAGAGCATATAAACCTGTATATATAACATGAAATGTATGAACGCACAAATAAATCAATTATTATAACAGGGTTAGTAAAGTAGTGAACGGAAAGGCAGGACCGCGCCTTATAGATACTTCGTTTAACGTGCAACGCATCTACACGGAATTATTAGGGTTAGAAACTCTCTCCGGTATAAAGTCGATCCCAAGGAAGTGCCGCAGTCGACCAACATTAATAATCACGGCAACGAATGTTTAATAATCAGAGCAAACGGTTAAGGAAAAATTTCGACTCAATCGTAAACGAATGGAAAAACGCCATGATGAAGGTTGGAAAGTAAACACGACTTAACCCTGAAATTTTCATGAACAGGATTAGAATAAATTAATCTAACAAATAAATCTCATGCGCACAAGATGCATATAAGTACCAGCTAGGAGTAAAATAGCGTAGCCCCGCCTGCGCACTTGAAAATGTCTGGTACGAGATGAACGCCGCGGTATCGGCGAGTTTGGGGCACAGGAACAGAAATCCAGATTCTCGGTTTCATGCGGCAAATATAACCGGGGTGCATATATTTAGAAACCCGGAGGTATTTACTACTTTTTCCGTCTCAGGAAAAGAGGGAAAAAAAAAAGAAGCAAATACATTGAAATTATGGCCGCCTGTAGTTGACTCAGTGATGCGGCATTATAAAACCAAACGATGATAAATTAATAAACCCCGACCAAGGAAACCATCTCCAGTAGTATTTCTACGCTGAATGTAGACCATTAATTGAACTATCGAATATATATATATGCATTTAGAAAAAAAAAATAGGTATATATATTGACAAGTATCTAGAAAAATCAAATTAAGCTTTTTTTTAACCCCCATCACAAATGCAACATATATACAGGAATTTTATATGTCATACGGACGAGATATTTAAGCCATATATGTTAGGAAGGAACATAAGTATGAACCACATATATGTATATGAACATATAGGGCAAAAAGGGAACATAACCACAAATCAACGAAATATATATGAGCGCTACCGCTATTGGAACCGGCGTACAGTCCAGTTATATTAACACGGGTATATTATCATAAAAACAACTATATAATTGCCGAGAGTTACTTGTTCATGTAGACGAGGTTGGCCTCGTCGAAACTCTGGCAGCGACTCCTTCAAAACAAGATCTAACCGGAAGGAAAACCCTGGACGGGGAAACTGGGGCCAATTGCCTGTAAACAAAACACCATACGAATACCATAAATAAATTTCCAGTTTAGAATTTGAATCACAGTCACGCTATCAGCGTGGTCATCCATTAAACACAGTGACCTCTCGATGGTAAATACACGGAGAGTAATAGTAACCCGCAAAACAGGAGAGAGTGCGCTGAACCGAGCACAGGAAATGAATTCACAATGAATAGGGAAGGGTTTAAAATGCAAACCGAAACCCTAACCCTAAATATGCAGTAGCACGAACCCAAGGGCGTGGCAGCCCTGGCATACAAATCATAAACTTAACCCTAATGTGCGTCAACTTCTGTTAGCACTGAACCCCTAGAAGGAGTAGGTAAGACTAGTATCAGACGTTAACTGCAGAGTTCCTCGCCTCAGCCTGGGACGCGTGTACTCTTCCGGCCATGAACATTGATCCGGAACGATACATGGAGTACAGAAGACCGTGAAGATTGCAGGCCGCCGCCACCTCCAGTGCACCACTTGAATACTCCAGCGCCTAATCGATCTCATAAAAAAAGACGAAACCCTACGTGGTAAACAAACGTTCACTATGGATGGTACCTGCAAGGTTCACGACGGAGGTTAACTATCTGTTTAATCCAGGCGACGAAAAAAAATTGTAATACATACACGCCACCGAAGTTCACACGTATCGTGTCAATTCTCCATCCTAATAAATTACGCTAGCCCACTTTATCATTACCTGTAGATGGCGGAAAACCATCATACCACCAAACCTGCTGCTCGAATTACAAGGGAATAATGGTATGCTATGTGACGTTTACAACAAAACAAAATAAGTCAAACCTTACCTCATGCGATGGGTTAAACATCGTATAAATTGAAGGGACCCTAACGGTTAAGAGATTTAACCCCTATATAAGTATATATGTGAATATAGGTTGCGCATATAAACATATGTGACGTGGAATAAAGTCGCACCTTAGGTTGGTCTATGGGTATAATAGGTATATATTTGTATATATATTTATATATAAATATGTACATAACTAAACCTTGATATATATGTGGGAGTTAATAAGTTGCACTTAGATTTCTATGGGTAAGATAGAAAATACCCATGTATCTATAAATATACACATATATATATATATATCTATTGGATAAATAAAGTGGCACTTTAATTGGATTTAATGGATTGCACTTTAGTTGAAATTAATTAAGTGAATGGATGTGAACCTGGGTGTTGAAAATCAACTCTTATGGATCGGTTGTATTTAAACTAGAAGGGGAAAATTTCTAGGAGAGGAAGAATACTTTGTCTATAAAAAAAAAAAAAACCATTTCCTCTCAACGGCAATGATTGGGTATTGCACACAATCTCGAGGGGGGATTTGACAAACCCTATGGTGTCCTACCTCCTGAGACGTCTTGATGGGCTGTGGTGAGTACTTGCACCGCTGCAGGCGGAACCGTGCCGTGGCAGGTTCACCCATCCGAACACTCCAGTGAAATGATACACGTTAATACTTGATATACGAAAAAAAAAAAAAACTTGTTAATACTGGCGTGGGAGAAAACAGCTATGGGCTATTGCCGATTGCATTCATATAAAGGTAGTGGTTCATAAAATATAGATTTTGAGATAATAAATCGGTGGCGAAATTTATTTAATGTTGATTATAGGGTAGAAGCGTATCTACACACCCCGTGAGGTGCGTTAAAGGTTTCATGGGTCAATTGTGTATATAACGATTATAATCATAATTGATGTGAACATTAAAGGGTAATATACCCATTTATTTTATTGGGTGCAATTAAATAATAGTAAATGATTTGTATCATGGAAATTGATAAGATAAATTTTGAAGAGGTGGATTTTAATTAAAGTAGAATTCAAACTTTAAATTAAAGAGGTGGATTTTAAGTTAAAGTTTAATTTAGTTTAATAACTTTAGAAGAAGTGGAGTTAGTTTAATTAAAGTGGATTGTAGGGAATAGGAATAATTATAAAAAAAAATAAAAATTTGGAGGTGTTACAAGTTAAGGAATAAACCCTTGTTATTAAGAAGGAGATTTTAAAATCTTAAGTTGATGTCATGGGGTTTTTATCTAGTATTTTTATTAAAGATCGGTAAAAGGATGGCATATTATTATGAAAAGTGAAGAACTTAATAGAAACATAAAATATAGTGTGGAGGTTGTGAAACATAACCCCTATTAAGTTATGACTAGATATCGATGTATAACATGGCATGCGAAGCGAATTATAAAAAGAGACGAGTTAAATTATTGGTTTCACAATTATTATCGAGAAAGAATATCTCTAAGAAGAAATGTTATAAATAAGGTTGGATAATTGGATGATCATTCCAACTAGAAATATACATCATGAATTAAGAGAAGAGGTGAAATGAGAAAGATTTCAAGCACTTATGTAAATATAAGTCAACGTAACCAATAAATATTCAAGGTCGAAAGTCAGGATGAAAATCATATATAATTATTATAAGGGCTTTGAATTAACACATAATTTCATATGTGACATATGAAATTTAGATTTAGTAAATATATGGAAGGGTTGTTAAGGAATCTTAAAAAGAAAAGAAATTAATACACCTATAAACCCCACTAGAGTGTGGTGGAATTGAGTATAAATAATTATATGGGCAAGAATATATATCTATAAGGAAATTAACCTTCAGGATAAGGTTAAGAAATGGATATAGGTAATTAAAACTGAAGTTAAAAGTTGGGAGTGTTAAGACAACTAAATTAGAATTTTATTAATATTCATTATAACAATAAGATGATTTAAAAGCATGGAAAAGATATAAATGAATAATTGTGGGGTGATATATGTTACTAACATGTTATATAATACTATGTGTTACCATAGTTATTGGAACAAAAAGAAGAAGAAAATATTATATTGGAACATATCGATAAAGGTGGATAATAGAAAAATGACAAGTATATTTAATAGAGGTATGTTGAATATAAGTCGTAAATTCTTAAATTTCTATTAAATATATATATATATATATATATATATATATATATATATATATATTAATCATAATTATCATGAGAAATGATAGATTAAAATGAAAAAAATTGTACGTGGGACATAAGTTAAATCTACAATTAACATTACCAATATAGGTGATCTTGTTATATGTTATAATGTTAACTTTGTTGAATTGTATGAATATAATATCTTCATACATGATAGATTATTCAGTTCGTAAAGTTCAAACTTTATACCCACGAGATTAAGGGAGAAGAAATAATTCACTGGAAAATATTAAAAGTGAATTCACCCTAAAAGTTGCAAGTAAAGTGGAAGGACATATTTTACCATATGGCCGAATATTATGGTGGTAGATTAAGTGGCAAAAGTATAATGCGAAAAGTGGTAAAAGTATAATGGTCATTCTTTGGAAAAGGGGAAATTGTGTCAAATTCCATTTTGACTTTATCAAGTAGTAATACTTGTGAATGTGATGAATGATAGTAATTACATGCATTCACACTACAAAATTTTGTTGGTGTAAATTTTATTTAATTTTCCTGAGTCTTAAATTCAAAGATAGGGAAATCATGTGAAATCATACAAATACCAAAAAGAGAAAACAATGAGAAGATGCTGGAAGTATAGCTATGAACTGAGAAAGGGTAAGCATAACCATGCATATGATACCATTGTTTTCTTTCATTTATGAGTACTAATGAAAAGTTGTAAAATTGTTTAGCCAAGTGTGTAACAGGAAATTGTACACTCTAGAAACCAAGGAGAAAAAGAAAAAGAAAAAAAGGTGAAGATAAATCACCTAGAAAATCAAGAAAAGATGAACTGGACCAAGTTGCATGAGGAAAGAATCTCACTGAAAACCAAGAAAGGATAAGTAGTGTACTAAAAGTGCACTAAACTATTATGAACCTGAACGGTTTGACTAATAACTGAAATTCTTAAGTTTATTGAAATGCAGAATGTTGTTGTGGATTATCAATTGTATGTACCTGACATTACTTACATTGGTATGAAGTGTTGACAGAGAAAACATAATAAAAGATCTTCCAGAAAAACTTCTTGCAAAGAAGTAGGAAGAAAATCAACTGCATAAGGCATCAGTAAATAGAGCGGAAGTAGGAGAGTACTCTGCTGGAAACTAATCAAGGATGAAGAAGAAATCTTTGTCAAAGTTGAAAAATCAACGTTAAAGTGTAACACCGAGGAAGGTGTCGGAAAGGGGGGAAACTAATGGCTTATAAACTAGCCTTACCCTTGCATATTAAATTTCATGATGTGTTTCATGTCTCCTTGTTGGAAAAATATAATTTTTGTACATGATGCTTCTCACATTATTGATTGGAATGTGATCCAGGTGGAACTAGAAGAGGAATTCCTTCCAAGCCGCTCAAATCTCAGTGAAATCGAACAAAGAATCTCGAGTAAAGGTGCAAGTGGAGCACTTTACTGCTGAAAAGCTACATGGAACAGAGAAGCTAAGATGATGTAACATCATTCATAATTATGTTCAAAATAAACTAATTAGATAGTTGTCAACACCGAGGACGGTGTTTACTTTAAGAGGGGGAATATGTAACACCCCAACGTTCTTATGCTTTTTAAACCAGACATTTGAACATAAGTCCATAGGAGAGTGGACCCCAATGGATAATTATTGTGTGGATATGGTTAACTATTTATTTATGAAAAATAAATAAAATATTGTGCATGCACTATTACCAGATGAGAAAGTGAGATCACATGCCTAATCCATGAGGTGATGGAAAAGGAAAAGACTTTCCCCAAAATCTTTCAAAAATCCTTGAAAGAAATTATTTCTAATTTAGATTTTTGAGGAAAAATCTAAATTCCCCAATGATGAGGAAAATAGTTGGGAAGAGGTAAAAAAAGCTGGAAAAGCTGGGAAAAGCATAAAACAACTTTAAAGAATCCCTAAAATGGGAAGCCTAGGCAAACAGGAAGAAAAGCATCCTGATATTCTGGACGCAGAATTGGAAACAAGCTTTGGGGAACAATAGCTTAAATAAGCTGCTCCTAAACAGATTAGTGGTTGGTCTGTGTTTCGGAGGATCTCTTCTGGGGTGAATCCACCTGAGATAAAGAGGATTCTAAGGTTGGGAGGACTGGTCATAGTAGAGATATGCATGCCTAAGGTTGGAGATTTCTGTAAGTCTGTATTAAATATATCCCTGTTTTATGAATGGTGATGTTATGGTTCATTATGCAATTTATGAATTGTTATGTTATGGTTCATTATGAAAATTTTAGATTGATTATTTGTTCAGTAACTCATGCAATTGTAAACCAAAGCTATTGATAGCAGAGACAAATGGTTGAGTCAGAGATGGTAGATCCCTTTAGCAGCTAATCTCATGATTATGTATAGGTGTAGCTTGTTGTCTTTCAAAGGAACATTAACTTACCGTGTGTATAGACAGAAAATGTTAACAACCAGTAACCATGAACAGCAAGTACCAAACAACTAAACCTATCATAACAATATTGATGGCACAGAATTCCCTGTAACCAATCACAGAAGGTAGGAAACAACAATAGCAGTATGGGGTTCAGTATGTCAGTTGTGTTACAATGGAAAGAATTGTAAAACTAAGAATTTAAATTATTCTATTAAATGTAAGTGTAAACATATGAAAGCAGAAGTTGAAACCTAACTAAGTACGAGAATCTAACACTAGGGAGTCTAAACTATCCAGTACAGTATCCTCCCCTATTTGATTGAAGCAAAGAGGATCTGTGTCCTAGTTTTCCCATGGAATAGTTGAATCTGCACCAGAGTGTCAACATGTTGAATGTTGTAACAGTAAATAAGGGGAAATCCTGCTTGAACATCCATTGTGTGCTAAAAGTTTGTGTGAGGGAAGATTGTAAGCATATGTAAGAATACAATGAACAGAGCATCTGTTTACCGTCCATATAAACTGCTGGGAAAGTAGTTGGAGCAATGGAGGTTAACTGAGTATAGATAGAGGTATACGAGGAGGCATACATCTATACCTCGATGCTGCAACTTTAAAATGTTGAAAATTTTATAAGGCTTGCAACCTGGAAAGTTTGAGAAAATTATTATATTCCCATGTCTGCCTATAATTACTCAAAAGAGTAAATACCGGATAACCGTATGAATTTGAAATGGATTCAATAAGTAGTTTTTGTTAGCTGGCAAAAAAAAAAAAAAGCTGAGTATATCTAAGTTATGATATATGGGTAAGAACCTGGGTCTGGGAGGCGTGACACACTCCATATCAAGGAATAGCTTTGGGTAAGCCTCACATAAAAATCCCTCGTCTTCCTCCTCTGGGCTGAAGTGCTTCCACTGCACTTTAACCTGGGTGATGGCTCGCTTCTAAAGCATGATTTCTCTCCTCTCAAGGATATGTTGAGGCTCGACCAGAAACTCACTCTGTGGCTCTACCTACAAACAACAAAGATTTCTGTCAATTTCACATATAAATATTCATGCTTCAATTTACGATTTTAACTCTATCCTACATGAATATTCTG
The DNA here is from genome assembly GCA_034641835.2 of Pinus albicaulis. Lineage (NCBI taxonomy): Eukaryota > Viridiplantae > Streptophyta > Pinopsida > Pinales > Pinaceae > Pinus > Pinus albicaulis. Next base: position 186,733,928 of record CM076581.1, on the reverse strand, counting down.
CCAATGGATTACATGTTTCGAATCATGTACATATCGCTTTAGCAGGGACACATGAAACACATTATGTAACTGAATGTGGCTAGGTGAATCCAACTGATATGCCACAGGTCCCACCCTTTCCAATATATAAAAGTTTCCAGAGAACCTAGAGACTAACTTAGCACAAGAGGCACATCTAAAAGTGTTCTTCTTTGGTTTGATCCTCACATACACATGGTTACCCACCTTGAACTCTCGATAATTCCTTTTCTTATTTGCGTATATCTTCTGCCGATCTTGTGCAGCTTTCAGGTTTTTCCTGATCTTCTTTACCTCCGATTTCATTAAAGCCAACATTTCTAGTCCATGCATTAGTTTCGTTTCGGGGCTGCTCCAATTTATGGGAGTGCAACATTTCCTCCCATATAGAGCTTCAAAAGGACTCATCTTAAGGGTCTCCTGATAACTGTTGTTGTAAGCAAACTTAACTAGGTGCAAGTAATCCTCCCATTTAGTTGGCTGTTGCATCATGTAAATGCGCAACATGTCTTTCAAAACTTGATTTACCCATTCTTTTTTTCCATCCATTTGGGGATGATAAGCAGTGCTGAAGTTTATTTGGGTCCTCGAACCTGTAAACAAGGTTTTCCATAATTTTGAAGTAAAATTCGCATCTCTGTCCGAAATAACAGTCTTTGGAATGCCGTGTAGTCTAAAAATTTCTCTCATAAAAATATCTGCTATCTGTATAGTATTGTAAGTAGATTGTACTAGTATAAAATGTGCAAACTTACTCAACCTATCGATCACCACAATAATAGAGTCATTGTGCCTCTTTGATCATGGTAAACTCGTAATGAAGTTCTAGGGATATGACCTCCCACTTCCATTCAGGTACTAGTATGGGTTGTAACAATCCTGCTAGATGACAATGTTCCACCTTGACCTGTTGACACTCCAAAAATTTGTTTAAGTATTCAGCAATGTTTCTTCACATACCAAGTTAGAAATATATTTTTCTAATTGCAGTAACATCTTCTGGTATCTTGGGTGACTTGCGTAATTACCTTGATGATACTCATTCATGATTAGCTCCTGTAGATCCACACGTTTTGGTATATAAATATTTCTTCTAAAGGTTACCATTTGTCCTTTGTTGACTCCATATTCAGAAGTGTTTCCTTTCTTTCTGACCTCTTCCATTTTCTACCATAAGAACTAGTATTCAGGATCCTTCTGCAATTCCTCTTTCACTTGATCCAAGAATTTGCATTCAAGTTGATTTTAGTAAAGCTCATAAACACAATGCAAATTCCTCCTTAGGGAATCCACTACCCAATTTTCCTTACCCTTCACATGCTGAATGTCCATATCAAACTCACTTAGGAAGATATTCCACCTTGCTTGTCGGGTGTTTAAATCATCTTTTTTGAAGTAACTGGTTAGGTTACTATGATCAGTCTTTAGTAAAAACTTCTTTCCCAGAAAATCGTGTCTCCATACCCAGAGTGCATGTATTACCGCTGTTAACTCCAAATCGTAGGATGAATATCTTTGCTCAACCTCTCGAAACTATTCTAGAACTCACTAGTGCACCTAAATACTTTTTGTTTCTTTTGAAAAGAGGTGATTGGAAAAGAAATTCTGGAGAATCCTTCAATGAATCATCGATAGTACCCAACCAATCCCATAAAGGATTGGATATCTGCTACATTTTGGAGAACTCTCCATTCCACGATTGTCTTGATTTTCTCTGGATAAACAGTAATCCCTTCTGCTCAAATAACATGGCCTAAGTACTAGATTTTTGTTGTAAAGAAATCACATTTGTTGAACTTAACGTACAACTGATGTTTTATTAAAATTTCGAGTACTATCCTTAGATGTTCTCCATGTTCTTCCTCATTCTTAAAATAGATTAAAATATCATCAATAAATATGAGTACAGATTTATCTATAAAAGGGTGAAATATACCATGCATTAACCTCATAAATGTTGTTGGCGCATTTGTTAACCCAAAGTGCAATACCACAAACTCATAATGCTTGTACCTGGTACTTAAAGTAGTCTTATAAATATCTTCATCCTTAATCTGAATCTGGTGATGTCTAGACATTAAATCTATTTTTGAGCCCCCTTTACTTGATCGAACATATCATCAATCCTTGGTAAAGGATATTATTTTTTATTGTTAACATATTGAGCTGTCAATAGTCCATGCACATTCGCATGGTTCCGTCCTTCTTCTTTGCGAACAACACTGGTGCTTCCCCAAGGGGACACACTCGAACAAATGTATCCTTTTTCGTATAGTTCTTGTAATTGAATTTTTAATACAGTTAATTCTGGAACAGTCATTCTATAAGGATCCCTTGACACAGGTGATGTTCCTCGCATTAATTCAATGGTAAAATCAATATATTTTCTTGGTGGTAATTTGGGTACACCTTCTGGAAATTAATCTATGAAGTCTTGTACCACTGATACGTTTTCCATCATAGGAGACTTATCCTTGGAATTGGCATATCCGACCTGGATAGGATAACATTGACATCCCTTCCTCATGCACTTATTCATTTGAGATGTTGTAATAGGACGTAGCTATAGGGGTTTCTTGATTCCCTGAATCTCTTTGCGTGTTCCATCTTGCATTCTTTAATAAATGATATTTTCTTTACAACCCACTAAGGTCCAATGTTTTTCTAGCCAATCCATACACAAGAAAACATCATAGGACCCTAATGGCAATATGTTGAGGACCCTATTTATATCGTCTTAAATTTTTTTATTACTAATATTTATTTTAATATAAATATTGTTTTATTATTTTTAAATGTAATATTATACCACAACATCTTATCCACGGTAAATTATAAAACTTTAAAAAAATTAAAAAAAATTAACTAAAAACTCTAAAAATAATAAAATGTAATTATAATTAAATATAAAAAACATCATATAGAATAACATATTAAATAATAATACATGTTAAAAATCAAACTTATATTGGAAACCAGTTCTCTCCTGTATAATGAATTAAAGATGATATTATGCAACCTGAAAATGCCCGGCATATTAGAAACTTATAAGCTAATAACTTATACGAAAAGTACCGTTTGAGAATTTTTATGTAATATGGCGATGTTCCAATGTTTGTTTGATGTATGATGAATGCAAATTTAAGGCGCAAATAAATTTGAAATTTAGCGTTGTATACACTACGTGTATGTAACTTTGACTTTGAACGGCTATATTTAAAAACAAAGTTAAAGTCAAACGCTAGGAATCTTTGATTTACTATACAGAGGAGAATATTTTCACTGCATTTCCTTTGTCACTTACTTGAATTTTAATTCCTTACTTGTGCGATACTCTTCATTTCCCTGGTCTCTCAATATAAAATTTAATTAGTTATAATAAATAATTTTAATATTATAATAATATGAAAAATAAAATTAAATATAAAAGTACGAGTTTTGAAATAATAAAATATTTTTATGAATAATTATGATTGGATTATAGTGGTTTAATGAAATGATTCTGAAGTAAATGTGGTGTTTTTTAATTTAAATTTAATAAAATTTTAAATTATTATAATGTAATTTAAAAAAAAATGATAATTTTATTTATTTGGAAAACACTAGAATAAAATTATATTTTGCAAAAGAGCATTGAAACATGTTATCTAAAAGTTTAAGACAAATTGATTCCAAGGTACCAATAAACAAATTTCCAATACAATAAAGGTCTTTATGAAAAGATATAAACCAGGAAAGAAACCCAAAAATACAACTATACAAAAATTATATTTTAGAGTGAAGTGTAAGGACACTTAATTATCATTTTCTAATCTTTTTTTCCTCTTCTTTTTACCAAACTCCTTATTGGGAGTGCCATTTGAAAGAATGGAATTTGAAATTTCCATTTGATTCTCGTGCATAGTCTCTATTTAATTCTCTACTTCCTTTGAGAGACCTCTTTAATGCGTGGGGTCTCTTAATTTCTCACATCTCTCTTTTGGAAACATGGACTTCAGTAGGCTATCCTAGAACTATGGAAGTTTCTGCTTGTGTGTTGATCCCTTATGATAATCCCCTCCATCCACAGGAGCTCCACAATGTAAGGTACAAGAATGTTGATATTTGTATCGGATTTGTTTTGGGACTCATCTTTTTGTAGTGCCTTTTAGTGGTGTTGGGAGCAGGAAAACCTCCTATTAGCCCCAAATTACCGATGATGGAGAATTTTCATTTGATCTAGTAGTCGTGCAACATAAATTCAATCTTGCAGAGATCTATCCTAATAAATCAGATTTTGAAACTCCATGGGATACCCATTCTCTTTTGGATTTTCTACCCCAGCTCAAGTACCAAATCCACAACTCAAGGATCAATCTGCCCTTTAGGGATTTGGAAAAATTTTGGTAAAAGACACCCCTACTAGATCTCGATGAAAAGCCTCACGAACTAGAAAGTTTATTGTGGAATTCCTTTCGCTCCATAACTCTAGACCCAGATCAGTCCTCTTACCATATGCCATGAGCGGCAAAAGATTTGAGGGAATGCAAAAAAAACCCTTGTGAGTTTGGGGCATTGATCGCCATTCTGCGGTCTAGATACAATCGAAAGCACCCAATGATCCCAAAGGAAATATAGTCCTTGAAACATCTAACTTCGTTGCGGTTATTCATGCCTACAAAGGACCTAAGCGGAGATAAAAAATACTGCGGTTACCAAGAAAGACAAAAACAAGTAGGGCTCATCGGCGGTGGCCAAAATCCTGCATTCTAAAACCCTATCCATTGTTGATCCTCGTATAAGCTTCATAACTCAAAATTTTCCTAATTCAATTAAAATAATTTATTCATAAATTATGCAAAACCATTTTTTTCATGAAATATAAATAACTTAAACCTTACTAGATCCAAACTCTAGATATCCTTTGAAAAGTTTACTATAAATAAGTCGCTAGATATTAATTTATTTTTAAACATTCTAAGCACAACTAATGTTTCTGGAAAAACATAAAAGTTAAATAAATTTGGTGGGTTTTCCCAAGAAAATTAAATTGAATAGGCTAAGCAAATTCAAATTATTTGAATTGTTAAACAAATATAATTTATAGAGTCTATTTAGATTTTAAAATAAATTTAAACGATAAGATCATGGATTTTTCCATCGTCCGACGTGAAGTCTTTTTATTTGGTTGAATATTGGCTTCTTTTTTTTGCGCTCTCCTCTTTTCTGAGTGTTCCATGAAACAATAATTTATGTAACATGTTAGGGAGTTTTCACCTATGTTGTTTGACATTTATCTCTTTGGTTGGAGATTAGCGTTTAGGGTTTGAGATATATCTTTTTTTTTGTTTGACGTTTTCTTTCTTTTTGAATTTTAATTTTTTTATGTGCGCTTTCTTTCTTTATTTAGTGTTCCATAAAACCATTTCTCTTGTAATTTGTTATGGAGTTTTTAGATGTGTTGTTTGACATATAACTTCTCTATTGGAGTTTATGTGTTTTTGTTGTTTTTATACATGGATATTATCGTTTCTTACATGAAAATGAAAAGAGGCATAGGATTGGCATTTTTTTTTATGATTCCCATTGGTGAAAAGTGACATAATATTGACATTTTTCATGATTCCCATTGGCCTTTCGGGTCCGAGAGTGTGAGAATTTTTCCTTTCTTTCTTTGTTCACCATTTTTTAATAAACAAATATATATTTTAAACATTTTCAAAGCTTCGCTTCCACGTGGTTGGTTGTTTTCTCTGGTATAAATGATTTTATAACCTCGGAACTCACGAAAATCCTATCTTCTATTAAAGATGTTTTCTTAATAAATAATTATTTTAATTAATTAATTTAAATTAATTTAATTAATTAATTTAAAATTAATTTAAAATTAATGTAATAATTTAATATAAATCGAATTATTTATAAATATAATAAATCATATATCTCACATTACAAATATTTAAAATTAATTTAGTCATACAAACTAATTATTAATAAATTTATTGACATCAACATTAAAACATTTATTTTATAAAAAAAAATTATTTTTAATATATATATATATATATATATATATATATATATATATATATATAAGTTTATTTTAAATTATTATTATAAAAGGTTAAGTGCTCCTACCACAACTTACTAAGAAAGAACTCTTTTAGCAAGACATTCAGGAATCAAATCTAGCTAGGGCTATTACATAAATGTCTTTTCAGATTAATCACGTCATTAGTATTTGGTCTCACAAAAGTCTCAAATTTTAACAATGCTAAAATCAAGTCAGCTTAGAATTGATGTATTCCACTACAAGTGTGATCCCTAGATAATTTTGATGATATAATCTCAAAATGATTTTGATGACTTAAATACGAGCCACAAATTTAACCTAAAAAATAAAAAAACAACTTAACAAACAAATAAATATTATTATTAATAATTATTATAGAAAATATATATATATATTAGATATATTTATTTATAAAAACATATAAAAAAACTCTTAACTATAAAAATTTAATTTTTATTTTACACATCTCTAAAATAATATTTTAGAAAACCAATACTCATATAAACGACTCTAAAATAGTATCAAATGTACCAAAAACATGCTCATATAAACGCACATGGATATCACCAAGTCATAAGTCCAATGGTAATATCTAACCCACAATCAAAACAATACTCACATAAACGATCTCTAAAATAGTATCAAATTTACCAAAACGATACTCATATAAACGCACACGGCTATCACCAGGTCACAAGTCTAACGGTCATATCTGAACCCACAATCTGATCAAGCCGACAGATGCCTCCTAAGAAAAGAGTGGCTCTTATTTTAGGTACTTCCATTAGCTTGTTTCATTATTTATCCTTTTTAAGGTTTCTATTGCTAGGATTTGGGGTGTATGTCTGCTGTATTCTATGACGAATCAGAATTTTTTTAATATTCCTGAAAAAAAGTATAATTTTTTTAATTTATGGTGGTTATTATTATTTGTATTTATATTCAAGTTTTTTAAATTTATGGTCATTATTATTTATATTTATATTTAAGTATTAAGTAATATTTTATTTAACTTTTATTTAATATTTGTTAATTAAATATTGTATTTATTTAAATAAATAATTTAGATAATATGCTTTTAACATAAAGATTTTAATAATAATTGAAGTGAGAAATTTTGATAGCTGAATTAGGTTTGGAGGAAGTAGTGAGGGGCAAAATGGGGCTCTTTTGTGTGTGATATTGGTGAAATTTTGAAATATGTGGGATCCAGGGGACAATGATCATGACCACGCCAAAGCACGTATTGCCATTAAAGTTTTCTTATAGATAATTCTTCTTTGCTCAAGAGGTATTTGGGATTCGAGTGATAAAATTTTCCATTAAAGTTTTCTTATAGATAATTATGCTTTTCTCAAGAGGTATTTGGGATTTGGGTGATAGAATTTTTGTTTGCAGTGTCATTTCACTCTTTGTTCATGTTTGTAGTTTCTAGATAGGTTAATTTTCGGGCCCTTCTTAACCATCTTCCCTTGTGATGTAGGTTTTATGTTGAAGCATCGAGGTTGGAGTGTAGGGTTGTTTCTAATCTTTGTGTGTTCAGTGGAGGACTTCCTCTTAGATAGTATGGGCTCCAAGTCCTAGAGGTGGTCGATCCAACCTGTCTGCATATTGTGTGTAGTGAGGTGAGGGTAGTCCCTCTCATGGGACAAGCTACTAGGTGAGATGGACAATCATTGTGAGATAAACACAAAATTTTGTTATGATGCATCATAAAGGGAGGGTTAGGAAAGGAGTTGGCCACTGCGGCCAACCTAGGGACTCATTCGAGTGGGAGGAGGAGCATGTAGAGGAGGATGCAATTCTTGAGGGCAAGGTTTCCCAGGACCATGCTTTGTTCTAGGAAATGTGATACAACTAGCATTATTGGCCTCTATTGCTGATCAGTTGTGATGTGTACATGCTAATTTGGACATTCTCCGGGAGCATAGGTATGATGATAGAAATGAGCTAGTTGCTTACATCAATGATTTGTAATTTTTGTAGGGAAATTTTTTGGAGTGCCGAACTTTAATTCTTCGAAGTCAATGAAGATATAATGATAGGATGGATGAAATTGAAGTGAGACTCATTCATATTTTTTACCATGTGCATGAGGGGTGAGGTCCTCCCATCATCCCTGCCAATACTCAAGGGATGAACCCTCCAACTCAGTATCGTTACTCCTAGATTTTTATTTGTATTGTTGGTATTCTGGGCAATAGGGCTACTATGTTTATGTAAATCATGTAAAAAATTTCTTTTGTTTCTGGATTTTTCTCTAATCTTTTGGCCAAAAAAATATATTGAAAAAACAGTGAAATAAAAATTAATATAATCAACTATAATAATTTTTTTTTAAATTAATATAAGTCATCCATTAACACACACACACACACACACAGATATATATATATATATATAATTACTCCAAAATAACATATTAGTTTCTCAATTTTTTTATGTGATTTCACCTGTCCAATAACCCGAAATCCCTCCAAAATAGGATTTCTTTATTCAAAAAAACCACCATCGAAATGTTTACACTTAATTTTTTTTCTTTTCTTTAATTTTTTTAACATCATATTTAAATCAATTTCATGGGGAGTAGAGTAGAGTATAATATTAAATGATGATTTTGATCTTAATAATTTTTTTTTTTAAAATAATAATACTATTGCTTAAAAAGAATATCATTCAAACTTAAAGTAAAATAAAGTAAAATATCTAGAATATATAATTAGATACTCGATCATTATAATAAAGCCAAAAGTATATTATACACATAATGCAAAATTCATCATTTTAAATGCATATAAAACACTAATATCATCCAGTTTTTATTATAAAGAAAATTACCAACACAGGAGTTTATATATCATTGGAAGATATCTTTTGAAAAACATTCTGGAAGCAAAATCTAATTAATCAAAATGCTAGAGATGAGAAAAATAGGAAAAACTAATGTTTAGGCGAAATTGAAATTTAACAAGTGAAACTATCATTCAATTTAAATATTATAAAGAGTAAATTAAATTTAATTCTTAATATAAATTCAACATTAAATTATCATATTCAACTCATGCAAATCTAGTCAAATTCAAAGTGTATAAAAATTCATATTAGTTAATTCAACATTAAATTGCCCTATTCAACTAATACAAATTTATTCAAATTCAAAGTGTATAAATATTCATATTAATTAATGATATTTATATTTATATTTTAGAGAATTTTGAATTTTAGAGACTGTGTAAATTAAATTGAATTTAATGCGTAATATAAATTCAACATTAAATTGACATTCTCAACGGATGAAAATTTTGTCAAATTCCAAATGTATAAATATTCATATCTATAAATAATTTATATTTATAATTAATTATCTTTATATTTATATTTTAGAAAATTCCCATCAATTTCATAATTTCTTTCGAAAATTTTAATCAAATTCATGGAAGGGTTAAACATAAAGCGAATTTGGATTTGCCTTATCTACAACGTAAATAAATTTATTGTGTGAATTAAATTTGTAAATTTAACCGCTCAAGCAAATTTAAATTGTATCGGTCCAACATATTAAATTTAATTTAATTTACGGTTCAAATTCATATCTGAAATCAAATTTGACGTGTTCAACTAATGCACACTTACTAGTATGTAAAAAATATGATATTTAATTCAATTTAAAGTATAAAGTAAATTTAAATATCATACATTCAAATTTAAAATTTATTTCACATTGTATGCCGAACGAGATTAAAATTTGATGTTGTTTCTAGATTGAATTTAGGGCAGGAAGGAAATTTTAATTTAAACGGTTCGAATCCTGGATTTTACCGTTAGGATGTGTTTAATCAAATACCCTTATCAATTGGATGTGTTTAATCGGACGTGTGATCGGTTGATTATGCATTACAGGCGAGAGGGTGAATGGAGGGACACTTTTCATCGGACAAACAAAGGCAGAGCAGAGGATTGACATTACCATGTCCATTGGCCTCTTAAACTTATTGAGTGAGAGATCTTTTTCTTTCCTTCTTTCTTCACTGTTTTTCATAATAAACAGTTATATATTTTTGTCTTCAAAATGTTTTATATATTCAATTTAGTTAAATATAAATTTAAACTTACATTCGATTAAATTCAAAGTTTTTTATAATAGTTATATTTTTTTTTATTAATATTAATTTATATAATATTAAATATTAAATATTTTTTTTAATAATTTTATTATTTTTATATAAAATATTTATTATAATAATTTAAATATTATATATATCTTTTAAAACTAAAAATTCAGTTAATTATTTATTTAGTCATAAATAGTTTAGAAGAATAATTGGATACTAAACTTTACACCTTAGTGAATTCATAAAGTTGAATCATGAACTTAACAAAATAGTTTTATAGTCATAATTTTTGGGATAAAGGAGTATAATAATGAGAAAAAAAAAATTATTGGTATGATAAAAATAGAAATGTTGAAAAATTTTACATAATGGAAGTGTTTTTGGGGTTTTTGAAGGTGTCGAATTTATATGTACATTCAAATAAATGAGTTTAAATAACACAAATCAAAATTTCAATTTTTTTTCTAGCAAAATAAAAGGGAGAAGTGAAAAAAATTAGTCGAGTGAAAAAAGAAGAAAGAAATATTAGAGAAATATTAACGAAACAAGATAATGATAATATGCAATGCGTCTTACCTGGCATATGATAACAACACCGAGAAATAGCAAGAAGAGGGAAAGATTAGATTAGAGAAATTAAAGAAAGGATATAATCATCTCCAACCACTCATCACGAGTGGATTCATCTTCATCAAAGTTAACATCAGCAATTTCAATTTTTGGATCCACTGAATCAATTTCTTCATCACTGACAACATTATCTATTCCAAGATCAACTCGTGATGGTAACACACCATCAATATTGATATCCACTTTCAAGTGAGATTCACCAAAATCTTCCTCTTTCTGTAGATTTTCTACTACATATCCATTCTCATTTTTTTCTTCAAACACTTCTTCAACAGGCTCTACAATGCTATCATCTTCAACTTGATTACGCCCCCTTGCATCAAATTTTGCTTCCAGAATCTTCCATGCTTCCTTGGAAGTTGTAGCTTTTGCTACCTCGCACAAAAACATCTCATCCAATACCTGTTTGATCAAATCCAGTACTAAAGCATTTCATAACTCATGATATGAGATATTAGAGTGATACTCAATTAAATCTTTAGCCCGAAGAAAATTTATCATTTTGATAACCCAAAGATTAAAAAATTTACTAGTAAACGTAGGTGGTGGTATCAGATCAAACATACACCATTCACCCTCGATCTCTTCTCTGTCTTCTGCTATACTTCTCAGTTCATCGGCTCCAACCTAAACCACAATGATCTTTTCCATTTCTTTTCGATTCATTCTCTTAATCAACTTCAATAATGTTTTACGACTCATGACTATTTTCTTTCCTTTCTCTTATAGTTGCAACTGGATCGCATGTGACTATCTTCCATATCGCCTCGAAAAAAAAATGTCATTTTCAATATGCACTACCATCAATAACAAACTTCACCCAAAACACTTTCATGGTTGACAGAACACCAAATCATTTTTGTAAACAAAAACTTTGCAAAGCCCTAAACACTTTTCTATTAAAATCCTCTATTTTTTTTTTCCTTTAAAATATCTTCAGATGAAATTATTTTTAAACCTACCTACCATGCAACATACACTTCTAAAAAAATTATCTCCAAACGTTTCCCACTCAATAAACTCGTTTTTGAAGGAATCCCATCTAAAAAAAATTATCGCCATACTTTTCCAACTTAAAAAACTCCTTTTGGAAAGAAGCACTTCCAATATCCATGCAACCTTTAAATATTTGATAATAATTTAATATCTTGCCCACACATGAATTTAAAGAAAAAATAATCTTTTAATAAAAAACATATCTTATAAGCAGTTGTTCTTTTTCAAAACACTTTGAATTTTCCACCTTTTAAAATTACTTTGCAATAAAAAACTTGTTTTCAAAACTTGCTCACCATCATCAAGTCTCATAAAAAAAATCATAAAGGGCTACTCACAACTGTGATAGCGGCATGATGTGGCTTATAGTGGTTGCTTCTAGGGAATCTTTTTCTTTGGCACACTTACCCCTATGATAATTAGTCAAAGCTCTCAACTACTGTGCTTCTCTTCTCTGTCTTGTGACTACTCAACAACATCAACTGCTTCAACAACTTGAGTTCTGCAGTCAAACTTTTTTGACATCAAAACAAAAAGGATTAGAGAATTTTAAAAATTTTCACAAGCTAGGTGACTCCTTCCTCACAAGATTCCTTTCTTGCTTTTCTGGCTCTTCTTCTTCTTAATCTAAAGTGAAGACATCCAATACTAAAAGGGAATATATTCATATGGGAATATTCCAAAAAAAATTCAGCTCCTTCAACATCTAAGCAGAAACTTGTGGAAATAATATAATTCACACTTGACTATGTTGAAGAGTCCTTCGTCTCCGAAAGACCACACTATTTTTTCGAGGAAACCCATCAAATGAAGGCAGTACGTATGAATATTCCTCAGAAACAATTACAAACATGGCAAGAAACAAAATATGTGTATATATTGGCTTTATAAAATCATAACAGAAAATTTATGAGCTTCCACAAGTTGTGTGACAAACCAATTGTCCTCGCACATGCTCCATGCCACAACAAAGAGCCATATGCGCTAAACATATAATATTTCTTGTCAATCCATTAGACCCACGAACAACACACAAGATTACAGTGGAAAGTGTTGCCCTTAGTGAGTCTACAAATAGCTTCCCTCATATCTCCAGTCTCTAAACCCAGCAACATCTCTAAGCAAGCTCTGATACCAAATGAAAGAAACAGAGTGTTGTGCTCTGATACCAATTGAAGGTTGTAGAGTAAACAACAGAAAACGCAATAACAACATGCATTGACACATAACAGAAAAATGACAAACTCATTTACAAACCATAGAATAGCAATGAAACTACAACTACATTACACCCACTCGGACTATGCGTCTGAACTATATATATTTTTCTATCCTAACTCAACTCTATTATTAAAAAACTTAAGTCGGTTATATGTCCTTTCAATTTGAAATGGTTATGGCGGTGACGGCCCTTCCAAAATGAACAAGACATGGCAGTGGCACCTCTTCGAGTATGATCAAGTCATGGGGGTGATTGTGAGCGGTGAGGCAGTTTGTGAGTGAGTTGGTGAATTGAAAGACATAATTAATTTCAACATATAAGACATTGCAAGACAATAGTGGAAAAGTGCAACGACGAGGTTGAGAAAAAAATGAATGAAATAAAATAATAACAATATGTATTGATTTATTTATTTTTTAAATTGAAATTCCTTTTAATGATGAAATGTTAAGAAATGTATTGATTATGGATGAAGTGAAAACAACTCCTTTAAACGGTCTATTCTTTGAGATTAATTAATACAACCTACAACATACCTACCTAACAAAATATTACAAAATATAATAGAAACAACTGAAAGCTTTAGGAAATGATAATTATATAATAGAAACATCCGAAAGCTCTACGAAAGGGTAAAATTGTGATAAAATCAAACCCTCATTATACGGAAAATTTATAAGAAAAAAATGATAAGAAAAATCATTCCAAATTTTATAGTGTCTCTTTTATACTGTGTTTTTAGCTAGCTATCTATGTACAATTGATTTTTATGGAAAAAATGAACAGAGAAAGAAATAAAAATATATTTGCCTTACCTATGAGAGAGGCCAATATATATACTTATGGAAATGCGGAAAAGATGGTCTGGGAGGAGAGCGGTCATAGAAGGAATTAAAATTCTTCCAAATAATTAAGAAAACTGAAATAAATAATTAAAATAGCTTAGTGAATGGCGAGGCCAATGCATATCTTGATGGCGAATCATACGTACTCATAAACATAGAACACACATAAATTACATGAGAAAAATATGCTTCTAAAGCATTCTATTGTTTGATCGCCAACGGTAAAAAGAAAAAAATCGAATCTCCAATGGAAAAATCCAAAATTTTTACATCTAAAATTTAATTTTGGTTCACTAAATTCATGTATTGCAGTGAGGTGAAAATAAACGGATGTTTTGAAAATTAATTTTTAAATTTAAGTTGGTTTTCTTTATGCAATTTTAATTTAAATTAAAAAATATATTGTACTCACTAAATTTACATTGTTAAAACAAGCGTTGTTTTGAATTGAGTTTATTTAAGTTTGAATTTTGTTCAATGAACTCGTCTGACCAAGCAAATTTAAATTTAAATATTACATTAAATCTTAATTTCGTTTGTTCGTTTTGGGGGCTTTGCTCTTGACTGTCTTTTCAAGATCTGAATCCATAATTCGTTTTGTCCTTGTTTTTGGGAACTTTCTTCCAACACTCCATTCAAGATCTGAAAATGCGATGACTCTCAATTAGCTCAAAAATATTGGTGGAGTAAGAAAGTATAATAAATCTTTAAAAATAAAAATTATAATTCTCTCTTTTATAAATTGATAAAATAAATTATTAATTGAGCTAAGTAATTTAATAAAATGATTATCAAGAAAACATTATGTTCATTTATTTAAATTTAGTAAAATTTTAAATTAATATAATATGTTTTTCTTTAAAAAATTGAGGATTGGGTTGGTTAAGAATGGGCTAAATATGGAATTGATTTCAACTTTTACAAATATATATATTTTTTTCTTTTAAAAGATTGAAGATTGGGTTGGTTAAAGATGGGATCAATATGGAATTGATTTCAACTTTCACAATTGCAATTTTTAAATGCTTATATATGAAAATTTAAATCTAATATAATATTTCCTTTTGATAAGCATGAACAATTAATTTACTTTCCACATTCTTTTTATAACATAATTTAAAAAAAATAAAATAGTTTTCCTTTTTAATGAATTAAAAAGAATGTCATTCCAACTAAAATTCCCCACACGTTAAACCTTATATTATCATGTTTTATAGGTAAAGTATTTTGTGAGAGTTTTTCTGTAACTAAATAGCTAAATATGGAGTTATTCTAAACCAAAGAAAATTTAGTTTTCTTATAAAAAAATAGAGTTAATTAAATTTAGGAAATAATTTTAAAATAATCAAATTGAATGTATGAAATGAATTCAAATTATTAAATATAATTAATAAATATAAATTTAATGTTTAAAAAATAAATAAATTTAATACTTTGATAAATTTGAATGTGAGGTGTTTAGGATCTTTAAATATAAATTTAGCATTATACACAATAACTATATGTAAATTTGATTGTTGTCCGTTATTTTTGTGCAGAGAAGCACATTCTACAGCCCAGTATGACCCCGATGTGTAAGTATGTCGGAAGTCAATAGAAATAATGTTAACTTTAAAAATAACTTATATAAGCATATAAAAATAAATTAAAAATAAATTTAAGCAATATAAATTTTAAATATGAAGAGTTTTACATATAGTCAAAAAAGAGATATGGTAAATAGATAAAAATATAAATAAACCAGAGGTATGATAAATAAATAAAACCTCTTTTTATACTTACGGTAAATAAATAAAAATATAAATAAAGTAGAGGTATGGTAAATAAATAAAGAATATTGTTATATTTACTCCATAAACCTCTTTATACTTACAAAAACATCAAAAATAAGTTTTATTTAGGTGAATTCTATGGGCCAAATACCATGGGGCACATTATTATTAATACCATGGGCCAAATACCATATTTATAAAAGAGGTATAGAAATGTAACATAAATAAATAAAAATATATCAAATAAGAGTAGAAATCAACATCTAATTTTATTTGATGCCTATGAACCAAATGCCATGGATCAAATTGATAATAATACCATGGAAATAAAACATTATTAACCCTAACATTAACATTAAAATACTAATATTAAAATTATTAAATTTAACATATATATATATATATATATATATATATATATAGACTCTAGATATATATGGGATGGAAGAACAAAGACATATGATAGAGGTGGAGAAATAGATGGATTGACAAGGGAGAGATGAGGGGAGAGGAGGAATGAAGAGAGAGAAAGGGAGAGGATAAGGAGAGGTAGAGAAGTGTAAGAGAGCCAGAGGGAAACATAAAGATGTAGTTGGGAGAGAGAGAGAAGGAGAGAGAGAGGGAGAAGGAGAAAGGATTGGAGGGTAGAGAGATAGAGAGATAGAGAGAGGGAGAGCGAGGAAAGATGCGAGGAGGAGAGAGGGAGGGATAGAGATATGGAGTTGGAGAAGGAGAGAAGAAGAAAGAAATATATTGTGAGAAATGAAGAGAGAGGGAGGGACAAGGGAGAGATGAAGAGAGAGTGTGTATATTTAGGGGCGAGATAAAGAGACATAGACAGAGTGATGGAGACAAGGGGGAAGAGAGGGAAAGAGAAGAAGAAAGGAGTGATATAATAACATAGTTGGAGAGAGAGATAGAGTGATGGGTGAAGAGAGAGGATTTGAGGGAAGAGAGAGAGAGAGAGAGAGGGTGGGGATGAATATAGAGGTAGGGAGGCAATAAAGCCAGAGAGAGAAAGGGAGTCATGGGGGAATGTAGATGATTGTAGGGGGGAGAGAGAGAGAGAGAGATGGGGGAAGAGAGGGTGAGGTAGGAGAGAAATGGATAGAGAGGAAGGCAAAGAGAGGGGACTTGAGAGAGACGAGGAGAGAGGGACAGATAGAGAGATGGAGTTGGAGGGGGAGAGAGGGAGGGATAGATGGAGCTGGATAGGGAGAGACATGGAGTTGGAGGGTGAGATGGAGATGGATGGAGAGATGGAACTGGATGGAGAGAGAGGGAGGGAAGAAGAAAGTCTTAAAGAGTAACAAGTGGAGAGAGAGATGCAATGAAAAGGGAGATATGGAGAGACTCGTGTGTATTTTTGGGGGTGAGATAAAGAGACAAATAAGAAGAGATTGAGATAAGGAGAAAGAGAGGGATATAGTGACAAATTTAGAAGGTGGAGAGAGAGAGAGAGAGAGAGAGAGAGAGAGAGAGAGAGGGAAAGAGAGATGGAGATTGATGGGGAGAGAGAGGGAGGTAAGAATAAATACATAGAGAGTGAAATTTTGAGAGAGAGAGAGAGAGAGAGAGAGAGAGTCAAGAGAGGTAGGGAAAGAGAGATGGATATGGAGGGGGAGAGAAAGGGAGGTAAGAAGAAAGAGATAGAGAGTAAAAGTTGGAGAGAGAGAGAGAGAGATAGTTAAGGAGCGATAAGAAAGATGGAGGGAGAGCGAGAGAGGATAGAAGGAGGGAAGAGAGATAGAAGTAGGGGAGAGGGAGGGAAGGGAAAGAGAGATAGAAGTAGGGGAGAGGGAGGGAAGGGGAAGATAGATAGAGGGGGTAAGAGCAGGAAGTGATAGATACATAGATCGGATAAAGAGAGTGTATGTTTTTGAGTTGATATAGAGAGACAAAGGGAGATAGAGATATATATGGAAGCTAAAGAGAAAGAAGAGATATATGGAGGCAGGGAGGGAGGGAGAAAGAGATTGATAAACATGGAGTGAGAGAGTTTTTGTGTTTGTGGTGGTGAGTTAAAGAGAAAGAGAAGGAGAGATGGAGGGACATATAGATATATATGGGGGGTGGGAGAGGGAATAATATTTCTTACAATAGATTCATTGATTTAAGTATAGATAGTGATTTCTAATCCTATTTTATTGATTGCACTACATGCATTAATTTTAGTGTAGATTTTGATTTCTAATTATATTTGATTACTTGCACTAGATGCATTGATTTCAATGTAGATGGTTTCTAATTCTATTTGATTTGTTGCACTAAATGCATTGATTCCAGTTCAGATGGTGATTTCTAGTCCCATTTGATTGCTTGCACTAGTTGCATTCATTTAAATGTAGATGTTGATTTATAATTATATTTTATTTCTTACACTATATCCATTTATTTCAATATAAATAATTTCTAATCCCATTTGATTGCTTCCACTAAATGCATTCATTTTAGTGTATATGGTTATTTATAATCATTTTTTATTTCTTGCACTAGATGCATTGATTTTCATGTATATGTTTGTTTATAATCCTATTTTCTTATTTGCACTAGATGCATTGATTTGTGTGTATATGTTGATTCTTAATCCTAGTTGATCACTTGCAATAGATGCATTGATATCTGTGTATATTTTGTTTCCTAATCTTATTTTATTTCTTCCATTATATGCATTGATTTCAATGTATATGTTGATTTCTGATTTGATGTAATTGGATGTATGAGGGTACATTAGTTTTAAAGTCATTGGATTAATAGTGCCCATTGATTTCAGTGTAAGCACAAAAAATTATTGACAATGTAGAATGATTTCTGTGTTATATTAATTAACCTAATAATATTGGAGAGCAAGAGAGACAAGGTGTGATCTTTACTACACAGCTCAAGCTAAATATTTAAATCATTTATGATTTATGATTTCTACTATCTTTTTCATATAATCGATATGGAAATATGACAAACCTAAAAAGGGTGACAATAAGAATAGTAGAAGAAAATGGCTTGATATTGATCACAATGAAGGATATTTCTAATTGAATACATTCTTATCATTCACATTTTATGTCATTCAATATTTTTACATTGTCACTTTTCACTCAAAAAATTCATTTCGTCATTTTTCATCATTCAAGTTATTTTACAATATTTATCACATTAGCAAAGTGAGGTGAATATGAAAGTTTAAAATTAAAATGAATTGACAAATATCAAACAATTTTAGCATATTTAAAATGGTTATATTAATATTAGACATATTTACATATTATTGATAAAATTAATCATATGTTTGTCATATTATGGATAGATTTTCCTTGGTCGCACACAATTGAAACCAGCCTAGATCCATCTTAACTGCGGATCTATCAAGCACCGAGAGGGATCAAATCTCTTGAGTTTTAAACATTTTCTCAAGTTTTGCACTCAAAAAAGAGGTTTTCACCTCGAGATATTTGATCTCTCTCAACGTTTGATAGATCTATAGTTAAGATGGATCTAGGCTAGTTATGAATCAGATTAAGTATACCTACCTAGCTGCTCTACTTCAAAGAGAAATTAAACTTAAAGGCTAGAGAAAAATTAAAGTTAACCAATCTTTCATTTTACCATAGAGAAAGGAGAACAATGTTATTGTGTTTCCTTTGTCACTTAGTTGAACTTTAATTTCTCGTTTGTGTGCTTTCTTTTTATTGTGAATATAAAATTTAATTAGTTATAATAAAATATTTTTAACATTATAATAATTTTATATCTAAAATAGATATTATATAATTAATTTATGTTTTGAAAATTAGAATTGATAATGATGATGATGATTAATGTTCATTAAGATCAATGTGGCATATTTGACCTTAAGAAAATTTAAAAAGTCTAAGTTTGATTTTTCAAAATCTTGTTCCTATGATGAAAGAGAAGGTGGCGTATAAGACCTTAAGAACGGGAAAAAAATCTAAGTTAAAATTTTCAAAATCTTGTTCCTATGATCAAAGAGTAGGGAAAGAAGCACTCCAATATCGCTATAGGTGGGTTGGGTTAATAGGTCAAGAAGATTGGAAGTGTGGAATATGTTAGGGAACTAAGAGCGGATGTGGTCACCTTTCTGTGCCCTCCAACTGATATTTTTTCATCTATAATAAAGGGAGAGTAACCACAACCTAAATTGGCTAAAAACCCTAATCTTCCTGGCTGTAACGTCTCTCATTTACACATACCAAGATTTTTTGTTTTCTTTCTATCCTTAATTGGTTATTTTTCTTTCAATATCCGGTCTACTTATTTTTCTTTATACAATTGATAATGCTTATTTATAGTCTATATAAAAATTCTCCCTTGATTTTTCTTATAGACTATATACATATCTTTTCATATGTTACATATTACTTTTATTACTTGTCCCCCCCCCCCCCGTTCTATATTCATACGAATTCGGCTTTATAAGAGTAAAGTAACAATATTCAACAAGTATGTTAATATACTTTACTAACATGTCTATGTTACCCTAATTTTTCTCCCACCTCCAATTTGTAAGGGTTTTCATTATCATAACTCCAAAATTCAAATTCTAAACTAAATATGCAGATATGGTTTCTTAAATTTTTTATGTTGAGTTGACATTATAATCCCATTGGAACCAAACGTCTATCTCCTTAATGGAAACCATGTCATACATCAACTTGTACCCACTTCTTTTAATGTATATTACTATCCTCTCTCGAATTTTGTAAACAATGTGGTGCACAACCTATAAACTTTGGCATTGGATCAATTTGAGATCTTGTGTCGATTTGAATATTTCCTTTGACATTTTCTCACATTTATTTAACTCGTCCGATCGTACCCATCTTATGCAGTGTCGTTTGGCGATTTATTTGGGTTTGATTTCAAACACGTTACCTTGATACGATAGACAGGTCTCGATCTCATGCCACTTGTATGAACAGGATGTATTAGGGTTTCAGTTGTGGTTTTAGCTTTTTAAATGGATATTTTTAATGCCGAGTAACACTCTTAGCATTATCATCTCCTTTCCAAACTCTCATCCTGTGAAATCATTTGATCATAGTAGCTAGGGTTCTTACCTAGGTCTCGTCGTTCCGAGCTTATTACTTTCCCTACTTTAAATTTCAGGGTTCAGTTCTTCTTAAATCCCTTATGTGGAGTGGAGAATATCCATCCATCTCCCTGTGATTTTTCTCTTGTATGAAGAAGGTAAGATATATTCTTTGTTTAATTAACTATATAATTTATTTTCTTATGATCTACAATGTCATTTGGATTATATTTTCTGAAATATTGAGGTTCATTATTTAGTTAGGAATCTTAATTGAAATTATTCTATTTATTTTTAAATCTCACAACGTAAATTATTCAAGACCTTTCCGTTGGAAGTATGTAATTATTATTCATTTTTCCTTTCTAATCTTGCCCTCTATGGCAGTTTTTTTTTTATTATCCAATTTATTTGGATTCTTAGATGCGAATTCTGGTTACACATTAACTCCAGGTAGTGTTCCAGTTTTATTCCCAATCATCATTTCATTTCTAAAGTGGAATTTAATGAGGGTTTCTCCATTTTCATTATGGCTACGAATCTCTTCCATTAGCAATAATTTCCTAATAACCTCAATCTTTCTGTTTGTTTCATTGTAAGGTAAATACGTTGGAGGGTTGTAGGGTAAATGAAAAGATTTGATTCTACCAGGCATGGAAGTCAAATCATCTCAATTTTTTTTGTTTTTTTTGGGTTGCCCATCTTCGTTTACATAGGTGCGTTCATTTTCTTTTCATTACATTCTAATGCGAAATATTTTATTCAATGAGTTAATACTTCTCGATTGTGAATGTGTAGGAAGGACTCTCCCTCTTTTTTATTACTCCAATTCAACGTTCTACCTTGGGCATTCGTTCAATTCACTAAACTTAATTTAACTACAGTTATATAGGTTTGCCTTCCACATGTTGTGCGAAGTACCCTGCTTCCTCATTTTTAACCGATCTTTTAAATTTATTTTATATTTATTTATACTAGGATTTGGATAACTATCCCAACCTCTTGGGCGAAAGTGAAGTTGAATTAAAATCAAACGCATGTAACTATCATCTAATATCCTACCAATCGTATATCCGGACTGTGGATTTGGGTTATTTTTATTTTTTTTTAATGGTTGGCACAGTTTCTCTTGTGCAATGGCTATTTCTTCCTATTTTTCCTATTTGGTTTTACTCATATATATATTAGTTTCATTAATATTTATATATATCACCATATCTCATTATATGGTAATAACGTCTTATATACATCTAACAAACTCATGAAATATCATGAGTTAATGTGTCAATTTTAGATTTACTCTATATCTCTCACATGCTTCTATTAGTTTAAAAATGTTACTATATCAGTATCTCAACCTTGTTTATCTAAAATTCCTACAGTGAAGTTGTATTAATCCCATTTTAAATGGCATGGTTCTATTGCATCTGTTTAATGTAGAAATATACATATATATATTATATCATGCATAAATGCTCTACAAATTCTTATCTGATTTCTGACACTCTTTTAATAATGCGGGATAATTGGTCATGTTAGTGTTGTATTTATAATGTTTCTCTTTTTTAACTAACTCTATTACAGTAAGGAAATTTCATTTTTCACATGCAAATATTGACTCCTAGTTCAATGGCATTATTTTATCATTTTATTCTACTTCCATATGCTATACATATTTATTATTTTTTTCTACCTTCCTATTCTATACAACACATATGATTTAATTGCAAATGTTTAGTATTTCACTTACTTTCAAATGTTTTTGCTACTAATAGTTGAAATTTTAGTACAATGACTATAATATACCAGTGAAATCTTCTATTTGAAATGTTCTATTCTACATCTGAGTTTCCGGTTTCTTATTAACAGATATAGATAGCTTAATCACTACTAATAACCTCTTTTCCCATGAGGAAATGTCAATAAATTCTCTGTGAGATAATGATCTCCAAATTTAAACTTATTATAGGTTTTGATATTCTGGCAGATGGGTCTCATCATATTTCTCCCATACAACTATACATCTTGCAACATTTCTAATTTTTAACAATCTCTCAAATGTATGGGTATATAATATCTCAGTATTTTAGAGTTTAATTTACTTAGTTTTTACACAATAAAATTAATATACCTGAAAACCGTTACCATTTCCTTACAGAAAATAACTCATTTTCCTATATAAATTTGATAGTATAGATGCATGATAATAGTTTAAGAGTAGATTTGTTAGGCTTAGTTTCTATCATTACCGTTCTCTGATGATAGCTTTCGAGCAGGGTCATCATAGTTAAATATGCATACATACACCACAAGAAAATTATTAAATTCCCTTCGATCTGTTTCCTTAAATTTTCAAGACCATAAAGGTACATAGTAACTCTAAGCAAAGAGTCACAAAAATATTTTATTTCTACATAACTTAACCATTCTTTAGTCTCTCTGTTAACTTTATTGAACTAGTTAACTAACCATATTCGTACCTTCCTGATTTACTTCATCAAAATTACAGATTTCTACAACATAATACATAAAATTTAAAAACATAATTGTAAGGTGTGCTTACCACTTGATTAGACTAGTCCTCCCAATATTAGAGTTATTTTCTCTCCTGAACTCACCCCTGACCTCAAATCCTCCAATGACAAACAAACCTTAGTCTTTCCTAGAACAACTTACTTAAGTAGTGCTTTCCCAAGCCTGTTTCTAATTTCTGCGTCTAGAAATTCCAGGATGCCTTAGTTCTGTTTTTTTCCTAGGCTTCCCTCAGTGAGGCACTTTAAAGCTATTTTTCCATTTTTCTAGCTTTTATTCCTCTTCCCAATTACTTTCCTCTTCATTGGGGAAATTAAATTTTTCTGTCCCAATCTAATTTATAAATATTCCTTTGAAGTTTTTTCTTAAAGGCTTTGGGAAAGTCTAACCTTATCCATATCCTCATGGATCAAGGTTTAGGATATCAATCTCAATCTACTCATATTGCACACATAATTATTTGATTTATATTTATTTATAAATTTTTAAATAAATCCACACATTTTTTCTCCATTGGGGTCCACTTCCCCTTTGGATTTTTTCAAATGTCAATTTAAAAAACATAGGAAATTTGGGGTGTTACAATGGCAAACCATCATTTAAATTTCTAGGGAAAAAATTACCAGTTGGAGAGTGTTCATTAGTATAAAAACACTCAGTAGAAGCTAGCCATCCTTCATGCTCTGAAAGCATTCCTTGACTTCTTCCATTTTTCCTCCATTTGTTAAAGCTTGCCCTCACCATCACTCATTTTTCCTCCCTAGACCTAAAGCTCTTACAAGCTAAGAACCAATTTGGGACACAAACAATCACTATGTCCGGAGAAGAGTTCGGCTTCCACTTCACACCCACTTACCTCCACTCGTCCATCATCCCCCAAGGATCATGTTGCATCACATCCACACATGCCTTCTCCACAAGGAGACTTACCATTTTCTTCTTCTCCTGAAGCATCAAAATGAGGAAAATAGTGATAATAAAACAAGTCAAGAGGAGGAAGAGAAAATAGAAATGGAGGACAATGAAGTTAGTAATGATGATGATGGTGCTGAAGGTCAAGAAAGAAGTGATACCCTTGACATTGATGGGCAAGAAATCAGCCTTGAGGCACAGAGCATGGAAGAGGACAGTGAGGAATAAAGAAAAGTAGTGATGAAGACAGTAACTACATGGAAGAATATGATGAACATAAATAAGAAACTGGTGATGAAAAGGAAATTGATGAGGCAGAGGCAGAATTTCAAGAGGAATACAATGACAGAAAAGGTAACTCTTATAGTGCAGCAAGTGAAATACAACATAGCCAAGAAGATAGCCATGACATTAGTCAACCTCCTAATGATAATCTAGATGATAAAAGTGCAGAGAATGAATCGGAAATGAATCCTAATGATGAAAAAAAATGAAAGTGGGTAAAATTCATAAGCTTATAGCCCATTCGAAGAACAAAAGAACAGTATAGAAGGAAGTAAGGAAGTTAGTGATGATGATGGTGTTAAAGGAAAAAATGACAATGATCAAACTGAGCATGGGATGATTGATAAAGAGTATGGTAGAAAAAAATAAGTTGATGAAAACCCCAAGGGTCACAGACATGATGAAAAACCTACCAAAACTACCATCACACCTCTTTCATGCATATACCAAAGAGGGCCAAGGAAAGAGTTTGCTACCTCCAAAAGGCAAGGGACCTTGCCAGCTGCATCAAATCCAAGGCTTCAGAGGGAAATTATACACTTAGAGGCCAAGATGATGAAGTAAAATGAAGGATTGGGGTTGCAAAGAAGGATGAAAAATTATTATGCCAAGAAACACAAGCTTGTTTGTGCCAAACTGAAGGAAGCCCCCCATGAGGCCCAAACCCTAAAAGAGGAAATGGAGAATCATAGCCTTGGAATTTTTGTTGAGGCTTCTCAAAAGGTGTCTAAGACCTCTTGAGGGACCACTCCACCAATTTTGAGTAAATTTGAACAAGATTTTGTCTTTTTGAAATTTTCAGGCCTTTGTGCGCAACATCCTTGGCACTGCGCACAAATATCATGCATCCTGAGTTTTCAAACATCACATTTTCGGATTCCTCTCATCATAATTAGTCTTCTCACAAAATTTCAGACCATTTGGAGCAGTTTTGACCCCCCAAAAGGTCTAAAAAACACCTAAATTTTGACCATTCTGCCTCATTTTCAGGCAAGGTGTTGCGCATAGAGCAGTGTTGGGAAAATGAATTTTTGGACTAGAAAATGGCACTCACAAAAAAAATGAAAGGTAGATCTGGAAATCCGACTTGAAAAATTTCCAACGAGCCATCACGGAGAAAAATCCGACATCGGGAAGTGGTCCAAAACTTGGCTACAACAGAGCCTATTGTTTGCTGGAAGAGGTGCTGCGCACATAGCAGTGTTGGGAGAATGGATTTTTGGACAGGAAAATGAGACTCATTTAGGTAAAATCAAGCATTTGTGGAAATTATACTCATCGGGCTTTCCAACGAGCCATCATGGAGCCAAATCCGTCATCGGGAAGGGGGCCAAAAATTAGTCACAAAAGACCCTATTTTATGCTGAAGAGGCACTGCACACAGAGACCTCTAAGTGTGTTTTCGACCAAAAGTCAACAAAACACACTCATTTATTGTAAAATGATATTTTTTAGTTTTTTGAGGCAAAACAATCTATAATTAGGTGCAAATAGTTATTATGGCATTTATTTCTTAGGATATTATGTGCCTTGGGCCTTACATGGTCTCTTGGCAATAAATGACATCTATTGTTGAATTTGAAATTTTCCTACCATATTTATGGTTTTAGTCCTCCTTTGCTCCATAAATAGAGCATGAGGCCCTCATGTATTTGGTTTCCTTTTGATAAATTTGGAGATCAATACATGGTTTCTATGAGCTTGGAGAAGAAACTGGTTTTGTGAAGTTGATGAATGGCTTGCTTGGATTGATGATGGAGAAGCTTGTTTGCATGATTCCTTAGCTTGATGAATGGTGATGTCTTCTTAAATTGTTTGTGTTTCCTTGTTATCATTTATGTTTCATCCTTCTTGGTTGCTATAAATAAGAAAAGTATAGGTTGAGACATGCTCTTTGAGGCACCTCATTTCTCCTGTTTCTTATAGCCTTGATGTTTTCCTCTGTTTGGTCATCTTAAGGAATTCTTGATTGCTCCTTAGGTCCACCTAAATATGTTTTGTTTCATATATGGATTATTATGCTAGTTTACAAGTATTATTCACGGTATTCCCTTCTTAGTTGAAGTTGTCCAAACTCTGACTTGAAATCGCTCTTTGGAATATTATTTGCTAGGTTAATTCAAAGAGGTCTCATTCGATCTTTCCCTTTGTCCACGCTTATAAAATTGTTTCAGAGTTCTTTATAGCTTGATATATGATGTTCAGGAGTTATCTCTTCATAGATTGAGTTATTTGTGTTATCTTATATATTTTCCCAAATTCTGAAGGTGAGTTTACTAAATTTAGAATCTCTTATGCTTTTTATGTTTCATTGGAATGTTTATCTTGGATATTTATTAGTTTAAGTATTGTTCATTGAGCTTAATGGTTTTCCCTATCTCATGAGTTGTATCTTTTAAGTATATGCATTTAAGACCTCCTAGTCTTTCCCAAACTTGATGTTCACTCCACCTCACACATTACCTTAAGGATCCATTAACCTTACTAAATTGGCCCTGCAGCACACTCTGATTCATCATTAAGACACTCATGACTTTCACTGAATCCACAACCCAATGATTCAAATACCTCTCACTCCACCTATTCCACTTGACCATATTACCCAACCAAAACAATCAACAAACCATACACTTAACAACTAGCCTAAAATCAAAACCGTAAAGAAAAAAGAACACATCCTTTGCATCTAATAGGGAGATACCTCTCTGAGTCTAGGAAGGCTAGGTCCTAGGACTCAAAATACTGTTTCCATGTTACCCTGTCATTTGGTATACCAATTTTCAAAATTACGAGACCCTAACACATGGCACCATGAGAAGTTATAGAGTACACAAACTGCCTGTTGGGATGAGTAGGGCTAGGAAACGAAGAGAAGCATTGGCAAAATACATAGAAAGAAAAGCTTTCTTTAGTCAGGAAATGGTTGACCCTTTAATCCTTTGATGCCTTAATTGCTTGATGACAATGTTTGACATACTCTTTGATGGAGGAATCCATTCATGGGCAGGAGATCAATAGGAGTGTGATTCAATCCAAATACCTACTCTGTCAATGCTGGATCAACATATCTTTGTTTCTAGTATAGGTCCTCGTGCCCTCATTAGTGTGAATTTATAGGACCTTATTTCAACCTAATAATGTGAGTGTCAACTATAAATATTCTTATGCAGCCACGTGGATGACCTCAAACAAACCATCGAAGCGTTTGTTTGGACATATGCAAATGAACAATCATGTACTTGAATCACTTAAGCATATGCACACAAACTGGTGGTTAAATAAATTATTTTTTGATTTAAAACTAAAATTTGTTTAAAATATTTTCATATTATTTGTTGAATTATGTATGAATAACATAATTCTGAAATGAAATTTTGTCTATTTCTTTATTTAAAAATAAAAAATTCTCAATCCCAAATCTAGAACTTAATAATTATTTTATAAATATATAATATAATTATTATAGCTATTATACCTTCAATAAGTATTTCTTTAAATTTAAAAAGGGTTGAAAATATTTATGTTTAAAAATAGCAGGAAATATTTATCATCAACACATTTCGCAATATTCAATAGTAGCACTTCGTGGCCGTGACTTGATAGAAATCCCGCGAAGATCAAACTCATCGAATTTGAGCATTAGAGATGTAACTATATTTTTTTCCCAAGTGAGATGACTAGTTTGAGAATCAGAAGATAATCGAAATCAATGATTATTTAAAGGATCTGCTAGGAAGTTGAAAACACGTAGAGGGAAAAAAATAAATCATCCATACTGGAAGCCAATAGGGATCATGCTAAATGCCATATCTATGTATTTATTCATGTTTCAAATATGCTTCCCATTGTCCACCCTCTCCATTATTAGCGTCCCATTATCAGGATCATGCAGGAGCAACGAGACAGGGAGAAACATAAGGGAGATCAATTTTATAATTTTCAGGACAACTAATATGATTACCATGCGCATTAAGTTAACCACTGACTTACTACTACTTTGGATAAAATTAAAATAATTTTGAATCTGACTAGATGAAAAACCAATATGATATTTAATATTTGCATTTTCTTTCATAACTGGGATTGGATATTTAATAAGATAATGATAACATGCAATGTATATTACAAGACATAATAGAAACAATGCATGGAAAAAGCGCAAGGGCAAGACAACATTATAGAAAGAATAGAATGAAGCTCTTACCATATTGAAATTTGAAATGTGATGCCTTTTTCTGCAATGACAAAAAATTAAATTCCAAATTTTATTTTGTAAACTCTTCTCATTTATGCAGTCTTATACACTCTCATTTATGTATGAGTGTTTATTATGAAAAAGAGTGAACAAATAAGGAGAGAAAAATATCTCTCTCTCATCAATGAGAGAGGCCAATGTATATCCTAACGACTACTCATACATACGCAGAAACATAGAACAGACAGAAACCACATCAAAGAAAACATATAGCACACAACACACGAACAAAATCTCCACACCACATCATAGCAAAGGTGGTCTGGCAGCCCCGACAAGGGATTAAAATTAGGCCAAATGATAAGGAGAATGAAATCAAAATATTTTTCATGACTAATTGCATGCATTACAATTCGATAAAACTTCGGTGTATTAAAATATTTGTTAAATTTAATATCGATTCCTATTGATGATTTAAAATTAAATTTTCTGAACAAAAGTTATCTCGACTTCGTTTCGGACTCTGTTCTTGACTCTCCTTTGAAGATATCAAAGTGTCGTGAGTGTTCTACATTCAAATTTATTTTTAATTTTTATTTAAATATTGAAGTTCATTTTTAAATTTTCAAATGTTAAATTTTAATTTTTTTTTTTTTTTAAATCTTAACTTTAAGATTAAATGTAAGTAAAGTTTGTTCAACTTTAATTATGAATTTACTTGACTATGTTGTTGTTTTGTATATTAATTTATGAATTTACTTGACTTTTTTGTTGTTTTGTGTATTAATTTAAAAAATATATAGTAAAAATTTCGTTTCATTTATTTTATTATAAGATATCAAATTTAGAGAAGATATTTTAAGATATATTTCCAAACTATTTTAAAAAACGAATTTAATTTGATTTTGAATAGTAAGCTAATGTATGTCTAAAATATCATTAATGTTTTTAAACTTGGAAATAATTTTGTAATACTATATTTCTATAATATTAAACAAATTAGAAGGACTTTTTCTTAGTGCAACCTATTTCAATTTTATCCATGTCCACAATATCATAATCAAAACTAAAGTCAATACAATCCTCCACAATGATCCTAACGATAACATGATGGTCCACAATTTAGTTATAACTCCTAAATCCATCATATCATTTAAATATTTATCTATGAGTTTGTATCCCTATGATACTATTATTTTCTAAAATATTCGATATAGTTTTCTTATAATATAGTTTTCTTATAATAGGTGTAAATGTAATGAGCTACACTTCTAAAAATTTGTTTTAGCCCTAGTTGGTAACATTTGATATCATTAAATTTCCCATTTATAATTTTCTTAACTACAAAATTTGTCTTCCACAAAGAAAACATAGTCCTCATAGTCCTCTATAAGAAAAGTTGGGATGGTATTCATGGAAATTAAGAAATCCATAAATACTTTTAAAGTAGGAATTTTGTCCTTAAAAGTAATCATATTATTTTATTATGAAAAAGAGTGAACAGAAAAGGAAGGAAAAGCATTTATCGCTCATCAACGAGAGAGGCCAATGTATATCCTAACGGCGACTCATACATATGCAGAAACATAGAAAAAACATAAACCACATCAAAGAAAACATAGAACACACAACGCACGAACATAATCTCCACACCACATCGCAACAAAGGTAGTCTAGCTACCCCGACAAGGGATTATAATTCGGCCAAATAATAAGGAGAATGAAATCATAATAGTTTTAAATCACTCTGTTGTTTAATATCCAACGCTGAAACCAAAGATTCCAATCTCCAACGGTCAAACTCAATACTTGTATAGATCAAATTAATTTTGCATAACTAATTGCATGCATTGTAGTTAGGTAAAACTTTGATGTATTAAAATATTTGTTAAATTTAATTTGGATTCCTATTGATAATTTAAAATTAAATCTTCTAAACAAAAGTTATCTCGACCCCTCACATTTAAATTTAAATATTACTTGAAATCATCATTTTCTTGTTCTCCTTCTTAGTTTTAGACTCTGTTCTTGACTATCCTTTCATAATTTCAAAGTTTTGTGAGTGTTCTATCTTCAAATTTATTTTTAATTTTTATTTAAATATTAAAGTTAATTTTTAAATTTTTAGATGTTGATTTTTTATTTTTTTAATCTTAAATTTAAGAGTAATGTAACTTAAGTTTGTTTGACATTAACCATGAATTTACTTGACTATGTTGTTGTTTTGTATATGAATTTAAGAAATATATAGTAAGAATTTGGTTTTATTTATTTTATTATAAGATATGAAATTTGAAGAAGATAATTTAAGTTATATTTCTAAACTATTATAGAAAAGGAATTTAATTTAATTTTGAATAGTAAACTAATATATGTCGAAAATATCATTAATGTTTTTAAACTTGGAAATGATGTTGTAATACTATATTTCTATAATATTCAACAACTTAAAAGCACATTTTTTTAGTCTAACTTATTTCAATTTTATCCATATCCACAATATAGTAATCAAAGTTAAAGTCAATTGAATCCTCCACAATGATCCTAAGGATAATATGATGATCCACAATTCAGGTATAGCTCCTAAATCCATCATATCATTTAAATATTTATCTATGAGTTTGTATAGCTATCACAATATTATTTTCTAAAATATTAGATATGTTTTTCCTATAATAGGTGTAATTCTAATGAGTTACAGTTCTAAGGATTTGTTTTAACCTCAGTTTTAAAATTAAGTACAATGAGGATTCCAATGTTTATGACACTTGACCACTAAATTGAAGATCTTCTTTATGTGATAAAAATACTAGACCTGCTGAGTATTTATAATTTATGTGGGTAGGATTTGATGTCATTATATTTCCCATTTGTAATTTTCTTAACTATAAAATTTGTCTTGCATAAAGAAAACCTAGTCCTCTATAGGAAAAGCTCGGATGATATTCATGGAAATTAAGGGATCGATAAATACTTTTAAGTTAGGAATTTTTTCCTTAGAAGTAATCATATTATTTTCTATAGGCATACACATTAAAATTTTCCTCTAGGAATTTTTAGGATGAAATTTAAATAGATGTCAAATATGTTTTTGGAACTGTTTTCCTTTCAACTACAGATTTGTATGAGCTTAACGAATGAGGTATTAAGAATTATTTATATGCATCCCTAATGCCATGCCTAGTAATTTTATACTTAATACCAATGAAAAAGTTGGTTCTATGTTTAATTTTAAATAATTCTTTAATAAATAACTTTCTATTTGAAGACAAAGTTTTTTCCTTAAATTATGATAGAGATATTTATCATTTTCCTTATAATATATGAGATTTAATTATCTATTTAATCATATAGAGAAGATCAATTTCATCTTTGTTTTCTTTTTTTTAAATAAATAAGTATTAATTTAAAATATGTAGTTACATCAATCTTTCCACCACTAAGATCCACATATCCCACCAATATATTCACTACCTCCATGGTCTTACTAACTAATTCATACATTACTTCTATCCCTAGTAATGAACTACAGAATGATAATGGATCCCTCTAAGGATAATTTTCTCTTTTTTTCTTGAAGACATATATCTAGCTAAGGACATCTCTGAAAAAGATGATATTTGTACAATAATTTTGTTTTCTTAAGTTGAATACTATTATCGGTGGTCTACATTTGTATTTTCTTCCTTATCACTATCTGAGTGATCTGATTCATGGAAACATGTGTCCACTTAATTATTATTCCAATATCATAGTTGTTTCTCTTATGGCTCTATTTGAATGGTGAAACCTAACATTGAAAGGATATTCTCGCATGAAATATTTCTAAGATTAAGCTAAATATCTCAATTTATTTGTACAGAGTTTTAGGGGCCAACTGTTATTTTTCTAGTTTGCTAAAGATTTCTTCGATTACTTTGAAACTTTTGGGCCAATTCGTCCTATGGGTTAATTCATCCTTATGGGTTTATTATTATATGCTCGAAATTATGTTGATTATCAGTTGCAAAGTCAAAATTTACTATCTGTTTGTAGATAAAGGTAGTAGATATCATCTAATCCATGACATTAATTCCTATCACACTAATAAAGTCTTTTGGTTAAAGTTTGGGCACTTTATTACATGATCATACATTATTAAACCATTAGAGCTATAAATCTTGAGTACCTTGATACTAAGAAAATTATCAACCAAAACATCATAATTGCATTATATATGTTAGCTAAAAGAATTTATTTATTTATCCTTAAAGTAGTAGGATTAGAATCATTGCTTAAACATTTTCTTGGATTGTCTTACTTCTTCCATTATATTCTTATAGGAAGATGATATTAACTTTATTCTTTAGACTCTAAATAAAACTTCAAATGTATTATACATCCAATTTTGACTTAGATTGTTTTCATAAAAGATGTTTTTCTAAGAGATTATCTATTATGATGTTGCTAGATGGAGTGATATTTATTCGATGTAAGAAAATATGACCCAATCTCCCTATGAATCTCTCTATAATAAAGACTTTTTTTAGAAAACATAACTCCTTTCATGCTAAAAACTTTAAAATTTTCATGTTCCATATTTTAGCTATAAAAATAACACCAATCTTACTTAATATTCAATTTAACATATAAACTTTGCATCATAGAAAAACACAAACATTCCCATAAATAATATAAATTCTCTTAATTTCATTTTTATTGCCATTATCACTTATGTAACAATAATTTTTAAATTTGCGTTTTTTACCCATTTTACTTTCTCAATTCTCGTACCATTCCAAACTCCTCACTTGATTCCATTTGATATTTTTAAAATAATCTCCTTCATTTAAAATATTCCTAGTCCAACTAAAATTAAATATATATCATGTATGCTATTTCATTATCATCATTCCTTTCAACATAGAAATCAACTTATTTTCCGTTATTTTTTGCGATATATTATCTCTTAGTACAAAATTTATTTTGATTTATTGTTTATTTTTAATTATTAAGACTATAACTCCCTTCTTTCCCAGTATTTTATACAAAATATTATTAAATTAGGATAGCTTGTAATTTTCTGATGTTTTCATTTATTTCCCCAAATCTTATTTATCTTAGTCTTATCCTTTTTAATATTTATTCAAATATTTTCATTATAATAAAATATTAAAATATTAAGAATAAAAAATTTAATGGTTAGTCCTCTCTTTTATTATTTATTGAAATATATATATATATATATATATATAAACTGAGACAGGTATATTTATTCAAATATTTTCATTATAATAAACTATTAGAAATATGATTTTTAATGCTTATATTTTAATATTTTAATTATAATAAAATATTAAGAATAAAAAAGTTAATGCTTAGTCTTTTCTTTTATTATTTATTAATATATATATATATATATATATATATATATATATATATAAACTGAGACAGGTATATTTTATTTATATGAAGAAAATTGGTTGGGCCAAGGCCAAAGAAACCAAGGGTACAATGCGGTTATCTCACTTTCTTGAGTTGGATAAAGTTACCGGCTCATCATGGTATGCAAGTTTGGATAGTTTTTTCCTCATTTATTCTAAGTTCTCCTTTCGAAAGAGGGCAACCTTTATTTGCCATGGAGTCTGCTTCGCTATTCAAATTCCCGAGAATATGAAAGAATTTGTATGAGGCAAAGTCAAGTAGTATTATCTTTATTCTACTCAGAGTCTTGTTCAGGATTGCGTAGTTAAATAGCTCCTCTGAGTTGAGTTTTTTATGAGAATTTATGAATCTCCAAAAGATTGGAATTCTTTGATGCCTCTATCTCATGCTATGTGGCATGATTTAAGGAGGCCTAAAAGCTATACCTGATTGTTGTTTCTCTGCCTGAGTCCCCAACTAAAGCTATCCCTTCTTGTGTCATCAGGTGAATAGATAACGCCACCTACGCCAGCTATCACAGGGTTTCCCTTGGATGCTTCATCAAAAAATATCGTAGTTATGTTTTGCTTCCTCCACCACTCTTGGAAAGTGACATCAGAGTCTCCTTTTCACCATTCAGGGTTTGCGACAGGAAGGACCAGTGATTTCTTTCGAGGTTGAGGAGTGAGAGAATCCATCCAATTCTTTTCTTCTGGAATAAGTGAGGTGAATTATTTATAAAATTTTTGTTGAACTGCTTCAAGGAGGAATGATTTAGCTTTGGCTACGACCTTTGTTGGAGGGCAGGAGGTTTCATTAAAGATCTGGTCATTTCGGGCCAGCCATAACTGCCAACAGATGTATTTTGGGATGGAGAGCTATATTCTTTGCCAAATGGATTTGCTAGGGATATTGTAGGGGTAGCACTAGATCCATGAAGCAAAGAGATTAGAGACAGAGTTGTGAGTTGGGACTACAACTTGAAGATCATGGATCATGAGACCCCACACCTCTTTTGTGTATGTGCAATCAATGAAGAGATGTTTTGTTGTTTCACTATCAGTTCTGCATTGCAGACATCTGTGAGGGCCAACTATATTCCTCTTGGGAAGATTGTCCCTTGTCAGCACTTTTTTATGCATAAGTGTCCAGAAAAATAAATAAATGAATAAATAAAAATAAAAATAAAAAATACTTAGGGGATGCCGAGACGATCCTATACCTTTTTCTAGAAATTAGGAGACTAGATGTTGTTTTTTGGAGAATGCAACACACTATAGCCCGAGGAGTTACTGTAAGTTCCAGACTGTCCCCATCCCCATATTTTTGTCATATTTCTGTGAATAGGGGTTGCGTCTTCTAGAAGATCTGCGATGATAGTTTACTGCTGGTAGAGGTGATCTTGCATGCCACGGAGGTCCCAGCCACACCAGTTACGATGCCTATCCTAGATGGAGAGGTTATGCATGTTGTTGATGCCTGCGTGGAATAAATAGTCTTTGAGTTCTACTATATCATCATTTTTGTAGAGTGGATCATGATTTATAATACGATCTTCCCACAACCTTATGCACCTTCCATTTCCTGGGATGCGATATGCATTTTGTTTGAAAAATTGAATTCTTTTTCGGCAAAGGTTCTAGACATGAGTACCATTTACTATATTGTTTGCCTGTAGGTTTCTGAGAGAAGCTCCTTGCACGTATTTTAATCTGAGAAATTTTCTAACAGGGTGGTTTGGTTCATTATAAAGTTTCCATATAATTTTACCTCCCAAGGTGAGATTAGCTAGAGAAGAATCTCGGATCTGAAGGCCTCCATCCGCAATTGTTTTTTTCACCACCTCCCAATTTTCCAAGTGAATTTTACGTTGGTTTCCTTTCCCTCCCTGCTAGAGGAATTCTCCTAGTAGCTTGGAGATTTGATCGATTTCATTTTTTGGGCCAAGAGGAAGGAAGCTTGGTAGACTGGAAGAGTGGACAAAACTGATTTGATGAGGATCACTTTTCCTCCTTTAGTAAGCCAGTGACCTCCCTAGGAGGCAATTTTTGTCTTAATTTTAATGATAATTTCATTCCACAAGGATATTTTGTTGACCCCACTTTTAATTGGCAGTCCTAAGTACTTTATTTTATCTCAATGGGAAAAGCCCTCAAATCCAAGGAGCTGCGCAATGCGAGAGAGCTCAATTTGGTCCACGTTCCAACCATAAACTTCACTTTTTATTTCATTTATTAGAGCTCTGGTGACCCTGTAGTAGCTTTTTAGAACTGAGTCAAAGGCCTCTGCAATTCTAGAAGAAGATCCTCCAAGGAGAGGAGAATCATTGACGAAGAGGGCACGGTTCATGCAGTTTATGATGTTGGATATTGTTAGTCTAAGAAGAGTTCCAGCTATCCTTTCAGTAGTGAGCTTTCTACTGACGGTGTCCGCCATCAGTATGTATAGGAATGGAGAGAGGGGCAAGCCCTGCCTGAGTCCTCTCTGAGCTTGAAAATAAGAATTTGGGTGTCAGTTAACTAGCGGAGCAATCGAGGGTTTTTTAGTGCAAGCTTTTATGAGGTTGAAAAACTAGGGGGAGAAGACAAAAGAGAGGAGGACTCTGAAAAGAAGGGAGAGGTTAACTTTGTTAAATGAATTATCCATGTCAAGTTTTATCAGTATCCCTTTTTCTTTTCGCTGCTTGCTGCAGTGGATGGCTTCTTGCACTTGGATTACATTATCCAGGATGTGCCTGCCTTCGAAAAATCCCCCTTGGGAGGAGGATATTAGCCTCCTGAGCAGAGGTTTGATTCTGATTGCAAGAAGTTTGGATAGAATTTTATAAGGGGCATTGCAAAGTGAAATGGGTCTAAATCTAGCAAAGGTTTCACAGTTGACTTCTTTCGGAATTAAGGCAAGGAAGGTGGATTTGATGCCTCCTCCTACCTTTTCTTTGTTCACAAAACCTATTATCATTTTCAACAGATCATATTTTATAATATCCGAACAAGTTTTGTAGAAATGGATTGTGAAACCGTTAGGGCTAGCGGCCTTGTCGGGTTCCATTGACCATATCACTTTCATGATATCTTCTTCAGAGAAGGGTTTGGTGAGGGCAAGATTGTCTTCAAGGCTGGCAAGAAGGTGAATGTTTGAGAGGATATCTCGTGATTCCTTCTCACTAACTTGAGTCCCAGAGCTATAAAGGTTTTTGAAATGGATTTCTATTGCTGTTTTAATTTGGTTGAACCCTTTGCCGATCTGTCCCTCAGTTGTTGTTATTTCCAAGATGTAATTGCAGGAGAGTGGGGCTCTGTATTGGCAGTTGAAGAAGGAGGTGTTTTGATCCCACGCCTTCAACCACATGCTGTGAGATTTGATTCTCCAATATTCTTCTTCCATGTAGAAGGATTAGTAGGAGGAGCTTTGGGCTTTTACCTCTTTGTCATGCATCTCGGTAGTGATTTTTTTTCTTTCCATTTCCAGTTGCAAGGTCTCCAAATACTGAACTATTTCAATTCTCTGGCTGGTTGGAGTTATTAAAGGTTTTCTTATCCATTATTTCAAGGAATTTTTTGTAGCCTTGATTTTTTTCTCCCACACATAGCTTGGAGATCTGGAGATGGGTTTGGCCCAGGCGGTTTTCACGGTTTCAAAGAACCCCTCTCTTCCAATCTAGAGGGGGCTGAACCAAAAGTGGATTGGGCCCAAATCTTCTTCGTCATTAACAAGTAGTTGAATGGGATTGTGGTTTGAGATTAATTTGGGGAGTATTTTTGTTGATATTATTTTTTTTCCATCAACAAAGAGCCCTAGACTAAGAATTTGTCGAAGCAGGCGGAAATGTGGTCCACCGCTGTTCTATTGTTGGTCCATATGAAAAGGCCTCTCACTAGGTTGAAATAAAGGAGATCGCATTGCTGAATAAGGTCTTCCACCGAGGGCAACATTTGATCTATGTTTTTGTTTCCTCCCCTCTTTTCTCTTGGATTCAAAACAATATTTAGATCTTTGGCCAGAATGATATTATTAGGGGTGTATTTCTCAAGAAAGACAGAATGGGAGTTCCAACACTCTTTTTTTTCAGTATAAAGAATAGGGACATAAAGATTGAATAGAGAAATGGTCAACTTATTTGTGCAGTGCTTTAATTCAATGAAGATCCAATGCTAGGTCTCCAAGGATTTTTTCAGATGAAAGAGTTCATCTGCCCATAGAGTTGCTAATGTAACATGCCTCAAAATTTTTTCTTTTTTTCTTTTTATTTTTCGTATTTACTACTTTAAATTCCTCATGAACACCTTACATTAACGTATATATTTACATACGTATTTATATTCCTCCCCAAGGAATTTTGATCTATATCTGTATCATTAACACTTATTATTTCGTTCCTCAAGCTGTCATGGTGACTTCCTTTTTAAATATGATGCCCATTGACCTATTGATTATTTCACATTTTTTAAATTATTCTAAACTACCTTAGTTAACTTCCCTTATAATTTAGTTTGAAGGTATTCTAACTCCAATGATTAAACTTAAATCAAATTATTACATTGAACACTTTAATATGGTGTTCACCCATACTACTTTCATATGAAATTATTCACCCATCGAATTGTATTAGATTATATTGTCTAGGTAAGGTCCGCAAGCATATCACTTCCATATGCCTCTTTCACTTGACGGCTTTGATGGATTATGTGGGTTATTACATACGGTTTCATTGATTTATAACGATTCTCAAAATATCTACATAGAACACGATTATACTCAACGTGTCAATCCCTTTGAGGATTTCATCTCATGCTTGTCCTACATATTAATTTTCTTTTGGTGCTTCTCTACGATGAGGTTCTAATGCCAACTAGTTTTCCTCCCTATATTAAATCTTCTGCCTTTCTCGAGAAGATAATTGGTACTATGACGTCGTTTCACATTTATTTGAATGGCTCGATTTCGTAACTTCTATCAGACTGACATTAAATGCCTTCGAGTGTTGCTTATCTAACCCTAATTTTAAGTACGCCTCTCGCAGATCTTGCCATCTGGATGGCATGGATGCATTAGGGTTTGATGCACATTTGGTTCTACTTAAGTTGGGATTTTTCTTGTTAGCATCCTTCATGTTGTACCTTCACGTTTCGTAGCTGGGGTTTCAACTTGTTTGTATTGATGGTCTTGCCATCGAATCTGCTTAACGCATATAGTCTCATGGGTTTCCTACAGGAGCGAGATTCACATGTAATACTTTTTCATTATCACGCCATGCCTTGTCGAGTTTATTCGCTCCATATATATTTTATTCAATCCCTATTGTTATTACGATTTAAATCTACAGGAGGAGTCTGGAATTTTTATTCTCTATTTGTTTTTGGTACATAGCCCTACCTATTGAGAGCATTCGCACCTTAGATGACTCCTCAGAATTTGTTTAGGCATTCTTGCCTTGCGGTAATAAACTCGACCCATATTTTGGGCTTTGGATTCTTCTTCATTTTAATACAATGAATCGAATTAGTTTTATGAATCATTGTCCTTTGATATGCATGGTTTCTTTTCCCTTTCAGGGTTGAGGATTAACCAGAGAACGTTTTACGCCATACCCTTCTAGGTGAGTTTATATACATGTGCATGTGTTTGAATTTATACTTGTATATATATTGGTTTATCCTCGCCCTTTTTAAGTCGCGTTTTTTTTCTTATTATTGCAGGTAACTATTTTACCTCCCACCATCATAGCCTTCATTCCTATCATGCTCTCGTCACTTGTTCCAGTTTCTCCCTATGACCTTGGTCTCTTCTTGTTTACTCAGGTTGGTTCCTTCTTGTTATAGATGTTTTCTATTTCGGTAGTTCGATATCCCCACCTATATGGATTGACTTCGGTTCCACGTTTTTCTTCTGCAGTCGTTTAGTATTTTTATTTGGCTCGGGTGTTATGACTCTCGTTGTCACTCTGTAAATTTTGTAAAGGAATAATTGGACTGTCTAAAATAAACTTCTCAGAGTTAGAATACGACCAATCTTTCTGACTATTGAATAGGTTCTAGTATGATCTATTGGTGTTGTACTATTTTCCATTATGACTAATACTCGGGAATTATTATGTTCTTGCAAGACCTATCGAATTTTTTTGAGTCACTGCATATCTATTTCAAAATAGTGAATAGTGTCTCACATTTATATCATATTCTCCATATACTTATTATTCATTATCAGTGTTAATCAAATATTAGTTACAAAGTTCTGCTTTCCCACATGATTATTTTATATATTAATTAATGGTAGTTTAATACACCACCATACATATATACGAACGAGATTTTGGGTCCCCTTTCTGCTACTTATTTTTCTAAGATGTTTGTATATTGATATTTGTTTTATTTCTGTGTGATATCCAGAAGAAAAATTAGTTACAGTATTAATAATCATTTTCCTAACTCAATGGTTTTGTATCATGATTCTCTAATAATTTCAAAGCTTACTTCTCAGTTTTTCTTTTCAATGTATCATTAGAAAATTTAATAATATACACCTGCTTAAGTTTTATTTCAATTCTTGTGATAAAAAATAATAATATCAACAGTTCATCTCTTCCTTATGAGTACATTATGAATGATAAATAAAGTTTAATTAAAACCCTTAACATAAATTTCAATGGGCACTTTGCCCATGATATATGGCTTACATTTGGTGCATCCAGATGATATTTATTGAAACTGTAATCTATCATTTTGTTTCGGGCAGCAAAATTTCTGTGTCAGTAGGGTATTTTGCTATTATAATTTCCATTTTAGGTGTTCAGGATATAACAGAGATTTTTTCCTTTATGGACATATAAATGAAATTTATCTTTCTGTTATAAGAATTTAATCATTAGCATAGAAGTTGATTCTATTTATATTTTTTTTTTTCTGTAATATATCACAGATTGTTTCATAATATGAGAATGTCTCTGGATAGAATTTCATTCTCTAACTTTGTATTTGCCAAATGTACATATTCATATCAGTCTTGTAAATAAATTAACTTATCATTTCTATTTGATTATTTTCTTCTATACTGTGTAACTTTTCTGTCTCATGTATTTAATTCATGTAACAGGAATTATTTCCTTCTCAGTTCAAATTCTCCTTTTTTAAAAACTGATTACAGTTTATCAACATGCACTTCAATAAGTTAGCTCTGCAATGTCTACATAGTGCTTACTATTTATGTTGATGTATCATCTTATAAGTCTACTTTTACTAGTCCATACATAGGTATATCTATACATTTACAGAAGCGACTTAAAGTTAAACTTTAGCGATTTATGGGAGTAGTATATATCTCCAGATTTAAACCATTAGCAGGTTTAGAGATTTTGGATGATTTTCCCCATAATTCCTATTCCTACAACTATATAGAATTGAGAGGATTAGTTTATTCTAAACAGTTCTGTTGAATGTAAGGAATAACAACTTCAGAATTTCGATTTAAAATAACATCTACAGTAATTTACCATATTGCACCATACTAGGTATTTTAACCTTTCATAAAAATTGTGGACATACCACTTCTGCAGATGACCAACCTCCCAAAATTAGAGTCCTTTTGTCTCTAGAACTCACCCCCAAGCTGAGACCCTCTCCTAGAACAGGCCAACCTCAATATGTTCTCGAGTAGCTTATTTAAGTGCTCTCCCCAAATTCTCTTTCTAATTATGCGTCCAGAATTACAGGATGATTTTATTCCTGTTTGCCTAGGCTTCCCTTATTTAGGGAATTTAAAGCTTCTTTCTGCTTTTCTAGCTTTTTACCTCCTCTCAACTACTCTCCATAGCACTGGGGAAATTTAGATTTTTCCTCAAAAATCTAAATTAGAAATAAATTCTTTCAAGGATTTTTGAAAGATTTTTGGAGAAAGTATTAGCTTCTTTCCATACCTCATGGATTTGGCAAGTGATCTCAAAAAATCTTATTTGGTCAACATGCACTGAGATATATTATTTATTTTTTTATAATTAAATAATTAATTACATTCACACCAAAATTATCCATTGGGGTCCACTCCCCTTTGGACTGAAGTTCAAATGTCTAATCTGGAAACATAAAACTAGGAGTGTTACATATTCCCCCCTGAAAACTAACACCGTCCTCGGTGTTAACAGCTAAATACTAATTTTTATTTTGGAAATAAATATGGATATTTTTCCATCATTTCAGCTTCTCTTTCCCACTTAGCTTCTTCAGCAGTAAAGCGCTTCCACTGCACTTTTACTCTAGCTATTGTTTAGTTTCTCAATTCAATTTCTTCCCACTCCAATATTTGAAGAGGCTCTGGAAGGAACTCCCCTTTTTCCTCCACCTGTATCACATTACAATCAACAATATGAGAATCATCATGTACATATATTTCTAGTAACGAAACATGAAACACGTCATGCACTTTAACATGGGGCAATAAGGCCAGCTTATAAGCCACTGGTCCCACCATTTCTAACACCTCAAAAGGCCCACAATATCTAGGAGCCAATTTTGCACAACTTCCAGCATAAATTGTGCTCTTTTTGGGTTTAATACGTAGATACACATGATCCCCCACTTTGAACTCTCGATGCACTCTCTTCTTATCCACATAGTTTTTCTGTCGGTCTTGTGCTGTCATGATATTCCTCTGTATTTGTTTGACAATCCTTTCAATTTCTTGTAGAGTATCTGGCCCCAATACTAGCTTATCTTCAGGTTGGCTCCAACTTAGAGTACGACACTTTCTTCAATAGAGTGCTTCAAATGGACTCATTTTGTTGTAGGATTGATAGCTACTGTTGTAAGAAAATTTGACTAAATGCAAGTAGTCTTCCCATTTTGATGGTCTATCCATCACATACATCCTTAGCATATTCTCCAAAATTTGATTTGTTCTCTCTGTTTGACCATCCGTCTAAGGGTGATAAGTAGTAATAAAATTCAATTTAGTGCCCATGCCCCCAAACAACCCTTTCCAGAAGGCGGCTATGAACTTAGCATCTCTATTTGAAATGATCATCTTTGGGACCCCATGTAGCCTTACTATTTCTTTTAGGAACACATCTGCTACTTGGGTTGTCCCAAAAGTAGATTTTACAGGTATGAAGTGTGCAACTTTTGTTAAAGTGTCTACCACTATCATCACTGAGTCATGTTGGTACTTGGTTCTGGGTAACCCGATTACAAAATCTATAGAAACAGTGTCCCATTTCCATTCTACAATTGGAAAGGGGTTTAGAAGACCAACTGGATGCTGATGTTCAACTTTAACTAGTTGACATTCCATGCATCTAGCTAAATAATTTGCTACATCCTTTTTCATTCCTAGCCAAAACAATTTCTTTTTCAAGGTTGTGAGCATTTTCTGATATCCCAGGTGTCCTAAATATGGTTTTTATGATATTCATCTAGGATCTCTTTTTTTAAAGACTCTACGTTAGAGATATACAATCTGTTTTTATAGAAAATCATCCCTTTCTGGTTATGGGTGTATTCAATCATTTCTTTCTTCAACATTTTCAATTGCAGACCTTCATAATTGGGATCTTGACCTGCTACCTTTTTAACTAATTCTTCTAATTCAACACTAGCACTACTCCCAATGTTGCTTATGTTTTGGCAAGCATTTCTAGTTAGAGCATCAGCAATTTTGTTTTCTTTCCCTTTGATATGGTTTATTTCCATATCAAATTCACTCAAGAAAGACAACCATATGGCTTTTCGAGCATTCAAATCTATTTGAGAAAATAAATACTTGAGACTAATATGATTTGTCATCAAGGTAATTTTTTTCCCAAGAAGATAGTGTCGCCACATCTTCAAGGCATGAATTACAGTAGCCAATTTTAGATCATATACGTTGTAATTATGTTCATGTTTCTTAAGTTTCCTAGACTCATATGCAATAAAAAAAAATTTTTGCAACAGTACTCCTCCCAATCCCACTCTACATACGTCCGTACACACAACAAACTCTTTGTCAGGATCTGCAATTTTCAGTATAGGGGCTATAGTAATTTTTAATTTTAGTTGTTCAAAGCTATTTTGGCATTTTTCAGTGCACTCAAATTTAGTGCCTTTTCTCTGTAATGAAGTTATGGGATATGCTATTACAGAAAATCTTTCCACAAACCTTCTATAATAACCTTCAATCCCCATAAATGATCTTACTGCTAAAACATTAGTCGGCACCGGCCACTCTCTAATAGCCTTTATTTTCTTTGGGTCCGCAGCCAATCCTTGTTCAGAAATAATATGCACCAAATATTGAATCTTGTCCTTATAAGATTCACATTTACTTAATTTGGCATATAGTTGTTTTTCTTTCAAAGTCTGCGAGACTATCCTTAAGTGTTCTTTGTGTTCTTCCTCACTTTTTTAGTAGACTAGAATATTGTCTATGAACACTAGTACAAATTTATCTAAGTATTTGTTTAAAATGCTATTCATTAAGCACATAAAAGTGGCAGGGGCATTTTCCAAACCAAAAGGTAGGACTAAAAATTTGTAGTGACCATACCTGGTTCGAAATGCTACTTTACTAATGTCTTCCTCCTTAATTCTGAGTTGGTGATAACCAGTCCTCAGATCAATCTGAGAAAATACTCAAGCCCCTCTCACTTGATCAAAAAGGTCATATATTCTGGGCAATGGATACCTTTTTTTATTGTCAACTTATTCAATTGACGGTAGTCAATGCACATTCTAAATGTTCCATCCTTATTTTTCACGAACAACACTGGTGCTCCCCAAGGAGATACACTCGATCTGATGTAACCTTTATCCCGCAATTCTTGCAATTGCATCTTCAATTCCATGAGTTTAGGGGGGCTCATCTGATAAGGGGCTCTATAAATGGGCATTGCTCCAGGCACCAAATCGATTGAAAATTAAATCTCTCTTTTGGGAGGAAGATGAGGAATCTCATCAGGAAAAACTTCCTTAAATTCTCTTACCACTGGCAAA
Source organism: Pinus albicaulis (assembly GCA_034641835.2). Taxonomy (NCBI): domain Eukaryota; kingdom Viridiplantae; phylum Streptophyta; class Pinopsida; order Pinales; family Pinaceae; genus Pinus; species Pinus albicaulis. The sequence continues at coordinate 186,688,949 of CM076581.1, read as the reverse complement.
GTGTCTAGCAGGTTTTCTTCAGGTTGTTGTCCTAATTCTTCAATATGTAGAGCATATACTTGATACCCTTTTCTAGCTATTCTTTTTAATTGTAGCGTTGATATTTTCTAGCTATCCCTTCTCTTTTCTAACCAATCCATTCCTATGAGAAAATCATATGAGCCTAAGGGCAGAATGCTTAAATTTACTTCTGTCTTAAAATCATTTAATTTAATTTTTGTTTGAGGTAATTTATGGGTTACCTTTCGCTTGGTGCCAGTGGCTAACTGGACCAACCAAGACTGTTGAATTTTTTTAGTTTTGAGATTGGATTTCTCTACAACTTGTGGAATAAAATAACTCAAAGAAGCACCCGGATCAATCAAAACTATAACAGATTGGTCAACAATATTAGCTTCCATCTCGACCATAGTAGCTTGATGCTCTGCTTGTCAGTTCTCCAAGGTTGCACTTATAGTGTGTATGTTCCTGGCTATATCATTCACTGTGATAAATTCTCTATCCTTCAGAATCATCTGAATATTTATGTGTGGACAATCCCTCAATAGATGAGGTTCTCCACAGCCCTGATATTTCAAAGGCTCCTATATTTTAAATGTTATTCCTTCTTATTATCTTTGTCTATTTGTTTTGAGCCAACTTGGGACTGAGCAGTTTTACTTTCCTTTGATTTGTTAAATTTCTTCCACTGATAACCCCTACCAAAGTTCTTCAAGTAAGCTGGTTTATGTTCCTTTCCTTTAAATTCACACTTGTTTACCCAACTTTTTCCATGTTCATTCGTTCCTTTAAAATGCTGATAGCGTAATGTATCTTTCCTCACCACTTCATCCATCATTTTTGGATTATCGAAATGTATTTTCTCCTTGTACATAATAGGAAAACAATTTAAAAAACTTTGCACCTTTTGCTTTCTCTTCACGAATATAACGAACATACCATAATAGATTTTTAAACTTGGTGAAAAACTCATCTATGGTGAGCTGTCCCCATCGGATTTCGTGGAACTCCTTTGATTTATCATCATAATAGCATTCGTTCAGATAACGGTTTTTAAACTTGACCTGGAAATATTCCCAAGTCACCGTTTTTTCATCAATGGCATGAACCATTTTTGTCTCCTCCCACCACAAGGTAGCCTTACCCTGCAACTGGTAGACAGCTAATCTGGCCTTCAGATTTCTTTCATATTCATAGACCTGAAAATACTTAATCATATTCAACATCCATGCCTCAACATCTTCCTCCTTCTCCCCATCATATGAGGTAGGTTTAATTTTTCAGAATTCACTATGTAATTCCTTCTTCTATTTAGACTGATGTCTAGTAGTGTCATCTTCCTCAGAATCATCTGAGAACTTTTCCTTTTTCCTTTCTCCAGAACCTTCACCCTCTTGGTTGTTCCGTGAGGTTAGTTCTCTTATCAAGTTTTCCTGCTCCTCATTGGCCAATGACAGCCTGTCATTCTAGCTTCTTAACTCGGCCATATCCCATTGCAACATGTGCAACATAGCCATCAAAGGAGCATTGGGATCTGGCGTGTTATCTCCATCACCCAGATCAACATAAATTCCATCTCCTTCAGCCATTGACTTTTCAGTTCCAGTACCACTATACACTAAACAAAACAATGTCAGTAAAAAAAAATAAAAAATTCAAAATAACTTATAAAGTGAGCACAACAACAGCCCAATTTTGCCTAACATGAGCTCTGATACCATTTGTAACATGCCTCAAATTTATTTTTTTTCTTATTCACCACTTTAAATTCCTCATGAACACCTTACATTAACGTATATATTTACATACGTATTTATATTCCTCCCTAAGGAATTTTGATATATATCTGTATCATTAACACTTATTATTTCATTTCTCAAGTTGTCATGGTGACTTCCTTTCTAATTATGATGCCCATTGACCTATTGATTATTTCACCTTTTTAAAATTATTCTAAACTACCTTAGTTAACTTCCCTTATAATTTAGTTTTAAGGTCTTCTAACTCCAATGATTAAACTTAAATCAAATTATTACATTCACCACTTTAATATGGTGTTCACCCATACTATTTTCATATGAAATTATTCACCTATCGAATTGTATTCGATTATATTGCCTAGATAAGGTCCAAAACCATATCACTTCCATATGCCTCTTTCACTAGATGGCTTTGATGGCTTATGTGAGTTATTACATATGGTTTCGAGTTGATTTATAACAAATATCAAAATATCTACACAGAACACGATTATACTCAACGTGTCAATCCCTTTGAGGATTTTGTCTCATGCTTGTCCTACGTATTAATTTTCTTTTGGTACTTCTGTATGATGAGGTTCTAACACCAGCCATTTTTCCTCCCTATATTAAATCTTCTGCCTTTCTCGAGAAGATAATAGGTACTACGACGTCGTTTCACATCTATTTTAATGCCTCGATTACGTAACTTCTATCAGACTGACATTAAATGCCTTCGAGTGCCATTGATTAAACCCTAAATTTAAGTATGCTTCTCACAAATCTTGCCATCTGGATGGCGTAGATGCATTAGGGTTTGACGCACATTCGGTTCTAATTAAGTTGGGATTTTTCTTGTTAACATCCTTCATGTTGTTCCATCACATTTCGTAGCTAGGGTTTCAACTTGTTTGTATTGATGGTCTTGCCATCGAATCTCCTTAACGCATACAGTCTCATGGGTTGCCTATAGGAGCGAGATTAATAGGTAATACGTTTTCATTATCATGCCATGCCTTCTCGAGTTTATTCGCTCCATATATTTTTTATTTAGTCCCTATTGTTATTACGATTTAAATCTACAAGAGGAGACTGGAATTTTTATTCTCTGTTCATTTTTGGTACGTAACCCTACCTATTGAGAGCATTGGCACCGTAGATGACTCCTCAAAAAAATTTTAGGCATTCTTGCCTCGCGGTAATAAACTCGACCCATATTTTGGGCTTTGGATTCTTCTTCATTTTAATACAATGAATCAAATTAGTTTTATGAATCATTGTCCTTTGATACACATGGTTTATTTTCCCTTTCAGGGTTGAGGATTAACTAGAGAACGTTTTATGCCATACTCTTCTAGGTGAGTTTATATACGTGTGCATGTGCTTGAATTTATATTTGTATATATATTGGTTTATCCTCGCCCTTTTTAAGTTGTTTCTTGTTTCTTATTATTGCAAGTAAGTATTTTACCTCCCGCCATCATAGCCTTCATTCCTATCATGCTCTCGTCACATGTTCCAGTTTCGCTCTATGACTTTGGTCTTTGCTTGTTTACTCAGGTTGGTTCCTTCTCGTTACAGAGGTTTTCGATTTTGGTAGTTCAATATCCCCACCTATATGGGTTGACTTTAGTTCCATGTTTTTCTTCTGCGGTCGTTTAGTATTTTTATTTGGCTCGGGTTTTATGACTCCCGTTGTCACTCTGTAAATTTTGTAAAGGACTAATTGGACTGTCTAAAATAAACTTCTCAGCCTTAGAATAGGACCAAGCTTTCTGACTATTGAATACGTTCTAGTATGATCTATTTGTGTTGTACTATTTTCCATTATGACTAATACTCAGGAATTATAATATTCTTGCGAGACCTATCGAATTTATTTGAGTTACTACATATCTATTTCAAAATAGTGAATAGTGTCTCGCATTTCGGTCATATTCTCCATATACTTATTATTCATTACCAGTGTTATTCAAATATTAGTTACAATGTTCCGCTTTGCTACATTATTATTTTATATATTAATTAATGGTAGTTTAATACACCACCATACATACATACGAACCGGATTTTGGGTCCCCTTTTTGCTATTTATTTTTCTAAGATGTTTGTATATTGATATATGTTTTATTTCTGTGTGATATCCAGAAGAAAAATTAGTTAGAATATTAATAATCAGTTTGTTGACTCAATGGTTTTGTATCATGATTCTCTGATAATTTCAAAGCTTACTTCTCAGTTTCTCTTTTCAATGTATCATTAGAAAATTTAATAATATACACCTGGTTAAGTTTTATTTCAATTCTTGTGATACAAGAGAATAATATAAACAGTTCATCTCTTCCTTATAAGTACATTATGAATGATAGGTAGAGTTTAATTAAAACCCTTAACAAAAATTTCAATGGGCACTTTTCCCAGGATATATGGCTTACATCTGCTGCATCCAGATGATATTTATTTAAACTGTGATCTATCATTTTGTTTCGGGTAGGAAAATTTCTGTGTCAGTAGGGTATTTTTCTATTATACTTTCCATTTTAGGTGTTCAGGATATAACAGAGATTTTTTCCATTATGGACATATCAATGACATTCATATTTCTGTTATAAGAATTTAATCATTAGCATAGAAGTTGATTCTACATATATATATATATATATATATTTTGTAATAAATTACAGATTGTTTCATAATATGAGAATGTCTCTGGATAGAATTTCATTCTCTAACTTTGTGTTTTCGAAATGTACATATTCATGTCAGTCCTATAAATAAATTAACTTATCATTTCTATTTGATTATTTTCTTCTATACTCTGTAACTTTTCTATCTCATGTATTTAATTCATGTAACCGGAACTATTTCCTACTCAGTTCAGATTCTCCTTTTTTAAAAACTGATTATAGTTTATCGACATGCACTTCAATAAGTTAGCTCTGCAATGTCTACACAGTGCTTACTATTCATGTTGATGTATAATCTTATAAGTCTACTTTTACTAGTCCATACATAGGTATATTTGTACATTTACAGAAGCAATTTAAAGTTAAACTTTAGTGATTTATGGGAGTAGTATATATCTCTAGATTTAAACCATTAGTAGGTTTAGAGATTCTGGATGATTTTCCCCATAACTCCTTTTCCTACAACTATACAAAATTGAGAGGATTAATTTCTTCTATACAGTTTTGTTAAATGTAAGGAATAACAACTTCAGAATTTCGATTTAAAATAACATCTACAGTAATTTACCATATTGCACCATAATAGGTATTTTAACCATTCATAGAAATTGTGGACATAACACTTCTGCAAATGAACAACCTCCCAACCTTAGAGTCATTTTGTCTCCATAACTCACCCCCGAGTTGAGACCCTCTCCTAGAATAGACCAACCTCAATCTATTCTGGAGGAGCTTATTTAAGCTGCTCTCCCCAAAGCCTGTTTCTAATTTTGTGTCCAGAACTACAAGATTATTTTATTCCTGTTTGCCTAGGCTTCCCTTACTTAAGGACTTTAAAGATGCTTTCTACTTTTCCAGATTTTTACCTCTTCCCAACTACTCTCCACATCATTGGGGAAATTTAGATTTTTCCTCAAAAATTTAAATTAGAAATAAAATTTTTCAAGGCTTTTTGAAATATTTTTGGGGAAAGTCTTAGCCTCTTTCCATTCCTCATGGATTTGGCAAATGATCTCAAAAAATCTCATTCGGTCAACATGCACTAAAATATATTATTTATTTTTTTCTAATTAAATAATTAATTACATTGACACCAAAATTATCCATTGGGGTCCACTCCCCTTTGGACTGAACTTCAAATGTCTAATTTGAAAACATAAAATTAGGGGTGTTACAGCTAACCTACCTGAAGAACCCCTTGAATCTATTTCTTTGCTTGCATTTTTATTCCACTTCGACTTGCTAATGTCAAGAAGGGTGAGCCCTTTAATTTTGGTCTGCTGGAGCATGAGGATGTCTGGGGGGTCTATTTTCAGAAGATATTTGATGACTTCAATTCTGGAAGGGTTCCATAAGTGTAACACCCCCAATTTGTGTGTTGAATTTTTAAAGTTAGAAACAAAAAAAAAAAAAAAAAAATTTGGAGACGTGACAATAAGCCTCTGCAATTCCAACAGACTAGAGGCATTATTTACCCAGGGGGGTTTTTGAATCCTCCCTTGAGAGGCCTTGCTCTGGTATTTATCTCGATAGACATCTCTACTGTAGGTTGCCTTCCTTGTGTTTTTAGCCTTTGAGCATCCTCTTCCCTGACTTCTTTGTGGTATTTCCTTTCGTCTCTTTTTAACGGTAGCTCAAAGGTCTCATCCTCTGAGGAACCTGACCTGTCTGTCGATATTTTCCTTGTGATTTCTGTGTATAAGGGGTTGGAAGGACTACCTTGGGAGGCTTCTAGAGGAACTGCTTCTTCACCTTCTTTGTTGGAGGTGGGGAGCACATTCTGGTCCACATTTTCCGGCGTTGTTTCTGGAGAGTTTGCAGGGCTGCTTTCTTTATTATTTGGGTTTCAAGCCACATCCCGGATGGGGGTGGAGCTAATAGGGATCCCCTTCATTGTGCCTTTCCCACTTCCTTTTTGGTGGGCTTCTTTCTAGACTTGAGTCCACTGCTCACCCTTAGATTTATCTAGCTGCTCCTTGGCTTTTTCCTTGCAATGCCTTGTGAAGTGTCCATAGCCATGGAAATGTCTGCAATTGAAGGGGATCCCCGTTGGGATTCGAAACATCGACCAATGTTTTTCGATATTGTGGATAATCTGGAGAATTTTACAATGAATGATAACCACAGAAACCTAAAAAGAATTTGAAGGGGAGCTTCTTATAATCTAACTCTTGAACATGGGACCATCCAGCAACAGTTAGCTTGATTTCTTCCAGCAACCCTTCCTCCAGATCTACTTCGACACAAATGCGGGAACATGAATACTGGTCTTTTCTTACTGCTTGGTTGATGTATATTCCTAAGGCATTACCGATTATCTGAAGGGACTTATGGTTCTAGCAGTGCACAGGGAGATGGGGGAGACGCATCCATACTGGAACAACAGAGGGCATGTCTTGTGAGGGATCAAAGTCGGGTGACCATTTGTTAAGGTATAATCCTTATGGTCCCATGAAGTATGGGTCATTCCTGAAGATGAGACTTCTATTTCTGCACTTTTGAATACAAACATGAAGAAAACCTTTCCAATAAAATAGCTTTTTATGGCTTCTTTTGTTAATGGGATCCAATTCCTCTAAACCCAGTCTTCCACTACTTTTGGAGAACTATCCTATAAGGCCTCTGTCTATGATATTCTATGCATATCTACAATTTTCTTCTTCTAGGAGGGCCACCGAAGGGATGTTGTCCATTTTCTTGATGAACTTCTGCTGCGTTGCTTAGGAAGTGCATTTGTTGCACGAGGCCACCAACGATTTGAAGGTGCCCACCTTCATGGGAAGAGGGGGGGGTTTAGATCCCCCTCCAGAAGCCATTGCAAAGATGTTGGGGGGTTGCTAGAGGCCGCGAGGGTCCACTGTGCATAGCAGGCACAGGAGCATGCGATCGAGGAGTCAAATGCTAACCTAAACGCTCACGCAACTGAGTTAGTTCCGAATCACCAACCTATTTATTGAAATATTTTAATTATAGTAAAATATTAGGAATATCAAATTTAATGGTTATAATAAAATATTTATAAGGGGATTTAAAGTCGATATAAATAATATTGAGAATTTAGTTATTTTTTTACAAATAATATTAATTAAAATATATTCTTCTTAATTTTAGATCTAGAGATTTCATTAGTCTTGTTTTTTGGTAGATTCATAATTAAGATGAAACTGTACAGGGTTTGAGCAGTACAATAATAATTTTTTTTAAATATAAGAGATTTTATATTTTTACTTGTTTTATGAAATACTTATGTAGTTAAAACATGACACTAAAATATTTTATTTGTGGTTCAAATTCTTTAGATTTAAATGTCAATATATGTCACTCATATTATATTAGTAAATAGAAAACATATATCCATAAGATTTAATCTATCTCTCTCATTATTCTTGTTATATATATATATATATATATATATATATATACTTACTTCAAAAATTACAAATTTTGTTCATACTTTGAATTAGAAATCACCTATTAGTGGAATAAGAATTCTCTTACACTCTTATTCTTTAATTATTTAATGTTAAAATCTTTTACTCAACATATATTTGATTTATAAACCACATTAAAACTTCTTTTATTATTAATAAATTCGAAATGCTATATAATGACTCCATTTAAATTATTTATTTATACAAAGTTCATATAAAATTATGTTATTTAATATGGATATTGAAATATTTTATTTTAGGTCACACTAAAATATTTGTTTCTAATAATATATTTTTGTGTTAAATATTACATGTCAATTAAACCTATAATGAATTAGAAATGATATAATATCAATAATACTATTTTTATATCAGGTGTGTCAACTTCATATTAAGTAGTCAAGAAATTACATATCTCCATCATACTAAAAAGTAAATTAAATTATTCATACTTTTAATTACTTTATTTCTCTATATAAAGTTGATATAAAGTCAAGATAGAAATTGAAATATTTTATTTATATCGTCTTAAATTTAATTTAGAAACTTATAAGCTAATAACTTATACGAAAAGTACCGTTTGAGAATTTTTATGTACTATGGCGATGTTCCAATGTTTGTTTGATGTATGATGAATGCAGATTTAATGCGCAAATAAATTTAAATTTAATGCGCAAATAAATTTGAAATTTAGCGTTGTATACACTACGTGTATGTAACTTTGACTTTGAACGGCTATATTTAAAAACAAAGTTAAAGTCAAATGCTAGGAATCTTTGATTTACTATACAGAGGAGAATATTCTCACTGCATTTCCCTTGTCATTTACTTGAATTTTAATTCCTTACTTGTGCGATACTCTTCATTTCCCTGGTCTCTCAATATAAAATTTAATTAGTTATAATAAATAATTTTAATATTATAATAATATTAAAAATAAAATTAAATATAAAATTACCAGTTTTGAAATAATAAAATATCTTATGAATAATTATGATTTGATTATTGTGGTTTAATGAAATGATTCTAAGTAAATGTGGTGTTTTTTAATTTAAATTTAATAAAATTTTAAATTATTATAATGTAATTTAAAAAAAAAATGATAATTTTATTTAATTGGAAAACACTAGAATAAAATTATATTTTGCAAAAGAGTATTGAAACATGTTATCCAAAAGCTTAAGACAAATTGATCCCAAAGCACTAATAAACAAATTTCCAATACAATAAAGGTCTTTATGAAAAGATATAAACCAGGAAAGAAACCCAAAAATACAACTATACAAAAATTATATTTTAGAGTGAAGTGTAAGGACACTTAATTATCATTTTCTAATCTTTTTTTTCCTCTTCTTTTTACCAGACTCCTTATTGGGAGTGGCATTTGAAAGAATGGAATTTGAAATTGCCATTTGATTCTCGTGCATAGTCTTTATTTAATTCTCTACTTTCTTTGAGAGACCTCTTTAATGCGTGGGGTCTCTTAATTTCTCACATCTCTCTTTTCGAAACAGGCACTTCAGTAGGCTGTCCTTGAACTATGGAAGTTTCTGCTTGTGTGCTGATCCCTTATGATAATCCCCTCTATCCACAGGAGCTCCACAATGTAAGGTACAAGAATGTTGATATTTGTATCGGATTTGTTTTGGGACTCATCTTTTTGCAGTGCCTTTTAGTGGTGTTGGGAGCAGGAAAACCTCCTATTAGCCACAAATTACCGATGATGGAGAATTTTCATTTGTTCTAGTAGTCCTGCAACATAAATTCAATCTTCCAGAGATCTATCCTAATAAATCATATTTTGAAACTCCTTGGGATACCCATTCTCTTTTGGATTTTCTACCCCAGCTCAAGTACCAAATCCATAACTCAAGGATCAATTTGCCCTTTGCAGATTTGGCAAAATCTTGGTAAAAGACGCCCCTACTAGATCTCGATTAAAAGCCTCACGAACTAGAAATTTTATTGTGGAATTCCTTTCGCTCCATAACTCTAGACCCAGATCAGTCCTCTTACCATATGCCATGAGCGGCAAAAGATTAGAGGGAATGCAAAAAAAACCCTTGTGAGTTTGGGGCATTTATCGCCATTCTGTGGTCTAGATACAATCGAAAGCACCCTATGATCCAAAAGGAAAGATAGTCCTTGAAACATCTAACTTCGTTGCGGTTATTCTTGCCTACAAAGGACCTAAGCGCAGATCAAAAACACTGCGGTTACCAAGAAAGAAAAAAACAAGCAGGGCTCATTGGCGGTGGCCAAAATCCTGCATTCTAAAACCCTATCCATCGTTGATCCTCGTATAAGATTTGTAACTCAAACTTTTCCTAATTCAATTAAAATAATTTATTCATAAATTATGAAAAACCATTTTTTTCATTAAATATAAATAACTTAAACCTCACCAGCTCCAAACCCTAGATATCCTTTGAAAAGTTTACTATAAATAAGTCGCTAGATATGAATTTATTTTAAAATATTCTTAGCACAACTAATGTTTCTGGAAAAAAATAAAAGTTAAATAAATTTGGTGGGTTTTCCCAAGAAAATTAAATTGAATGGGCGAAGCAAATTCAAATTATTTGAATTGTTAAAAAAATATAATTTATAGAGTCTATTTAGATTTTAAAACAAATTTAAACGATAAGATCATGGATTTTTCCATCGTCCGAGGTGAAGTCTTTTTATTTGGTTGAGTATTAGCTTTTTTTTTTTTGCGCTCTCCTCTTTTCTGAGTGTTCCATGAAACAATAATTTATCAAACATGTTAGGGAGTTTTCACCTGTGTTGTTTGACATTTATGTGTTTGGTTGGAGATTAGCATTTAGGGTTTTAGATATATCTTTTTTTCTGTTTGATGTTTTCTTTCTTTTTGAATTTTAATTTTTTTCTATGCACTTTCTTTCTTTATTTAGTATTCCATAAAACCATTTTTCTTGTAATTTTTTGTGGAGATTTTAGATGTGTTGTTTGACATATAAATTCTCTATTGGAGTTTATGTATTTTTGTTGTTTTTATACATGGATATTATCTTTTCTCACATGAAAATGAAAAGAGGCATAGGATTGGCATTTTTTTTTTATGATTCCCATTGGTGAAAATTGACATAACATTGACATTTTTCATGATTCCCATTGGCCTTTCGGGTCCGGGAGTGTGAGAATTTTTCCTTTCTTTCTTTGTTCACCATTTTTATAATAAACAAATATATATTTCAAACATTTTCAAAGCTTCCCTTCCACGTGGTTGGTTGTTTTCTCTCGTATAAATTATTTTATAACCTCAGAACTCACGAAAATCCTATCTTCTATTAAAGATGTCTTTTTAATAAATAATTATTTTAATTAATTAATTTAAAATTAATGTAATAATTTAATATAAATCGAATTATTTATAAATATCAATATAATAAATCATATATCTCACATTACAAATATTTAAAATTAATTTAGTCATACAAACTAATTATTAATAAATTTATTCACATCAACATTAAAATATTTATTTTATAAAAAAATTATATTTTTAATATATATATATATATATATATATATATATATAATTTTATTTTAAATTATTATTATAAAAGGTTAAGTGCTCCTAGCACAACTTACTAAGAATGAAATTTTTTAGCAAGACAATCAGGAATCAAATCTAGCTAGGGCTATTAGATAAATGTCTTTTCAGATTAATCACGTCATTAGTATTTGGTCTCACAAAAGTCTCAAATTTTAACAATGCTAAAATCAAGTCAACTTAGAATTGATGTATTCCACTACAAGTGTGATCCCTAGATAATTTTGATGATATAATCTCAAAATGATTTTGATGACTTAAACACGAGCCACGAATTTAACCTAAAAAATAAAAAAACAACTTAACAAACAAACAAATAAATATTATTATTAATAATAATTATAAAAAATATATATATAAATTAGATATATTTATTTATAAAAACATATAGAAAAAACTCTCAACTATAAAAATTTAATATTTAATTTACACATCTCTAAAATAATATTTTAGAAAACCAATACTCATATAAACGACTCTAAAATAGTATCAAATTTACCTAAAACATGGTCATATAAATGCACATGGATATCACCAAGTCATAAGTCTAATGGTAATATCTGAACCCACAATAAAAACAATACTGACATAAACGATCTCTAAAATAGTATGAAATTTACCAAAACGATACTCATATAAACGCACACGGCTATCACCAGGTCACAAGTCTAACGGTCATATCTGAACCCACAATCTGATAAAGCCGACAGATGCCTCCTAAGAAAAGAGTGGCTCTTATTTTAGGTACTTCTATTCGCTTGTTTCATTATTCACCCTTTTTAAGGTTTCTATTGCTATGATTTAGGGTGTATGTTTGCTGTATTCTATGACGAATCAGAATTTTTTTAATATTTCTGAAAAAAAATGATAATTTTTTTAATTTATGGTGCTTATTATTATTTGTATTTATATTCAAGTTTTTTAAATTTATGGTCATTATTATTTATATTTATATTTAAGTATTAAGTAATATTTTATTTAAATTTTATTTAATATTTACTAATTAAATATTTGTAACAATCAGTCACATAGACTTACCATAGTAATATATAAAAAAAATTTGCTTACCATAACAATCCTGTATATAACATGACAGTAATTAATTAATTGGGTAACGGATAAGGTTATTATGTACACAGCTCACCTTTGCAGTACAGTAATATTATAGTAGAGTTTAATAATGAGTTCCGTAGAACTGTTGTTGATTAGTAGCAAGGCCGAGTTAACTTAATACACATGGATTACTTACCATCATAATGTACTTAAGCTAAACTTGATTGGTCGTTGGTTTAGTTTTCATGTGATTTGGTTTTATTCACGTACCACAAATCTACCCTTATGTTAACTTTGATATGCGAGATTCATTATGCTCATTCATCCGGCCACTGGCCCACTGCCGCTACTTGACAAATGTCCCACATCGCACCGTCGATTTTCTCGTTGATCATACGGTGGAGGTCCTTTAGGGTTTTGATGACTTTGGGCTTGTAACTGCTTTCCCTGCTCATTGTTGCGCTTTGGCGAGGGTCTGGAGAGGAGGGTTCCTCCCGATTTCTCTCCAGGTTTTCTTTTACTGTCACCGCGTGCTTTTGACCCTCTCAATCTCGCGTCCGGAGGAAATGTTTTTATCCGGCGGCCCCCTTCTTCAGGTAAATGCCCAATTCCTCTCGCAGGTTTAAACTCAGATTCTTTTATTTCATTCAGTTCTTTACGAGATTAATTCTGCGTTTTAATTCATCTTATAACCCTTGCATCGTTTGTTCCCGTTTTCTGTGACAGTGTCCTGTCAATACTGGTTTTTGGGGTTCCGGTTTACCGTGAACTGTATTCACCATGCTTGCTACAGGTATTAACGATTTTGGCTCTCCATGGAGATCTCCTTTGAGTCTTTCAGTTGTGATTATTATTTTATATGTTTATTTGCAACAGGGTTTGGTGTTTACTTCCGCATGGTGGTTTCCTGTTAACAGGTACCCTCTTCCGCCGCGCCCTTCCCTTCGGAGGAAACTCGGTTGACCACTGGGTCACGACGGCTCCAACCCTTTTCTGGCCATGGCAGCCGTTCCACATGTATTTACGCTCGGCGCACGAATTCAGTATTAACCCTAAGGGTTCTGGAGTGAGTTCATGATACCTATTTTGGGTTTTTGTTTTGCCCAGGTTTCGAACCTGTGGCCTTGTGCTTCATCGTCGGTGTAAGACTGATATGAGTTGGGCCATATGGTCCTGAACTTGCTTGGGTTTCGGTTAAGGGATATGGCTCTGCCGTTGGACAAATAGGTTCCAATGTCGAATGCAAATTGTATAAGATTATTGTCATGTATAATTTGATTCAGGACATTGCCGGGTTGTTTTCCCGTGCACTATTTTCTTTTTCTTTCTCGCATTGACACAATGTCTCACCGTGGTTATGCGAACTGGTTCCATTTGGTTTAATTGCGTATACATATTTTGTTTTATCTATGTGACGAGCTGTGGCTCATTTGGGTTTCAAATTTAACCTTGCCTCAGAAGTTGTCGGTGTAATTATATGTTCTTTTCAAGGGTTTATTATGGCTTGTTATACTGCGAGTCCTCCTAATTTTCTCAAATTGTAAATGTCTTCTGAATATCTACTGGTCTCTGTTGCTATCTTCTTGCCTGTGGTTTTTCTTAATTATTTTCTACTAAATTTCCAGAGGGTTTCAACCTCGACAATTAGTTAACAAAGGGGTTCCGCCATCCCGAGGATGATTTAACCTGTTCCGGTGTTATTTATCTTCTAGCAATTTAATCAGAGTTCTTCTGTTTACGGCAGTTAAAATTTCCGTAGCCTAAAATGCTAGAGTTACTGCAGTTGTTTTCTCTTCGTTGCTTGAAATTTCAATTTCCAGCTTTCTGCTATCGGAGGTTATCTTTTCCAGAATCAACTACCTTAAGATATCATAGTAACAAACAGGTCTTACTATCAAGCAAATTCCAGATTTTTCCTCTGCTACTGTATTGTATTTTCTTAAGGCATATTAACTTAAAAGAATACTATTGTACTGTTCAGTAACTCATTATTTCTTAACAGAGTTTTCTTCCCAAGAAACATGCACAGTAATATCCTAATTTAAGCAGATTAAAATGCTTCAGAAACTTTTACTCATCTGTGATCCAATTTTCTGATGGTGTGCTTTTCCTCCCGACCATGAACCAGGGCTATTACGTCCCTCGGTTTCCCCCCTAGCTTCAAGTCCAGGCTTTCCGTTGAACGCAGAGTTCTGTAGGAGGAAAAACTAGGACATTCCGGTCCACTTTTCCCAGCTCTGTCAGCAGTATATTCTGGAGGAGTACTCGGGACAATCCGGTCCAGTTCTCCGACTCCAGCCACAGTCTTATTCCTAGAGAAAAAATCCTTCCTCTATGACTGTATCATCTTTTTACTGAACCCCTAACCCTCCTTGGGATCCTTTACTTATCCCCCAGGGTTTTCTTGGGTAGCTGTGGAACTGCTTTTCTGTTCAACTGCCTCCAGAATCTTGATTTACTTTTACCATCAGTTTTTATTCAGGAACCAATTCCACAAGAAAATCTTTCCTTTTATTAAATATCAAAATTCGTTTTATTCTAATATTCCAATTAGAACAAAATAACAGCAGTCTTAATTAGTCTATAATTAACAAAAAACTTAACCATTTGTTAATGGCTAAGAGGGTGGTTACAGTTTTCCCCCTCTTGAAGAGAACACCGTCCTCGGTGTTATCACTCTAGTTCTGTAAACAACTCAGGATAAGCTTCACGGACAAAACTCTCTTCTTCCCAGGTAGCTTCCTCAGGTCCAAAGTGCTTCCATTGCACTTTAACCTAGGCGATGGCTCGTCTCCGGAGCATGACCTCCCTCCGGTCGATTATACTGTGTGGTTCGACCAGAAATTCCCCGTCTGGTTCTACCTGCACAAAGCAAACCTATGTTAATTCAATAAGTCTTTAATATCATATAAACATTAATAACCAGGCTCGTCTACTACCTGTATGTTCTGCCAATGTATTATGTGTCTTGGATCATGAACATATCGTTTTAGTAACGATACATGAAAAACGTTATGCACCCGAATGTGACTAGGTAGAGCCAAATGGTATGCTACCGGTCCTATTCTCTCCAGTATCTAGAAAGGACCGCAGAATCGAGGTGCTAACTTTGCACAAGACGCCCATCTCAAAGTGCTTTTCTTTGGTTTAATCCGGACATATACATGATCCCCAATATCATATTCACGGTATGATCTCCTTTTATCTGCATACACTTTCTGCCTGTCCTGTGCGGCTTTCAAGTTCTGACGAATTTTCCTCACTTCTGCCTCCATTTCTGCTAACATGTCTGGTCCCAGCATGAGTCTATTCTCAGGACTGCTCCAATTGATGGGAGTTCTACATTGTCGCCCATATAGTGCCTCGAACGGGCTCATCTTTAATGATTCTTGGTATCCATTGTTATAGGCAAACTCTATCAAATGAATA
The DNA here is from genome assembly GCA_034641835.2 of Pinus albicaulis. NCBI lineage: Eukaryota > Viridiplantae > Streptophyta > Pinopsida > Pinales > Pinaceae > Pinus > Pinus albicaulis. Next base: position 186,673,033 of record CM076581.1, on the reverse strand, counting down.
TACTCCTCCCATTTAACTGGTTGCTGCATGACATACATTCGCAGCATGTCCTCCAGTACCTGGTTTACTCGCTCTGTTTGACCATCTGTTTGTGGGTGATAAGCTGTACTAAAATGTACTTGCGTTCCCAATCCTGAAAACAGAGTCTTCCAGAAAGCTGATGTAAATTTTACATCTCTATCTGAGATAACAGTCTTAGGGATGCCGTGCAATCTGAAGATTTCACGCATAAACAAATCTGCTATCTGTACTGTTTTAAAAGTAGAGTGGACAGGTATAAAATGTGCCGACTTACTTAGTCGATCCACAACTACCATTAGGGAATCATTACCTCGTTTTGTTTTCGGTAGTCCAGTAATGAAATATAATGAGATTACCTCCCATTTCCATTCAGGGATATGTATGGGCTGCATTAATCCAGCAGGATGCCTGTCACGTCTCCAAATTTTTTTATTTTTATTTTTTATTTTTTTTGACAGAATACAACATTTCCCTCTAACTTTGTATGTTTCCTTTCATAGTGTGGAAAGGTACCTTATACTATAGCATTGTATCATTATTATGGCATGATATTATTGTGAGCTCGTTATGGTGTCACATATATTACCCAAAGGTCATTATAGTAATATACCAATTTCCATACATCTAATTTCATAACCCATCTTTGTATACATTATACAATTATGATTATATATTACCCTTACCATCATAATTATACATTATATGAATTTATAGTCCATCCTTATATAATCATTTGGGCTCTTATCGGTTTACCATTATCATTATAATTGTATATGGTATAATTGTATGATTCATCCTCATACAATTCAAATGGAACTCTTATCGATTATTACTTCATACATATTATACAACGTGATGTATGTGTTCATTCTCTTTTATTCATCAACGATTACAATAGATGTCTTATTTTTCATACCTATTGCATATACTTCTGGAATCACTGAGTACGGATTGCACATTTTATAGTTTTGTTTCTTTTAACCTACGTATGTATATATCCAGATGTCGGGTTGCATTATTTAAAGACGCCTTTGTATACATATGTATATATGTGGCAGGTCATATCCACTCACCACGTATCGGTCACCAATTGTGAACGCGTCGATCTGTCCACCGTGGCACGACTTAACAAATTCGAGTGGAGGTAAAGGTAACCTACGCCGCATCTAACCCATATATACATAGCGCTGTATACCAAAATCTCACGCCCTAACAGCTAATGATTTCAGCGTCTTTATGTTTTCATTTGATATACACAAGTATGATTGTTCTTTCGTCGGAACGGATTGACACTGACTCGGGGTGCAGAGCTCGTTTTCTCCTGGTCTATTCTGGATGGCTCGAACCATGCCCATTGGTAACCCATTTGCCTTGCCAGCGTACCTCACCGCCGTGTACACCGACCAAGGATCGTGGGCGAACCTTCCACGTGGGCTGTATTTACCTTCGTGATTGTTTGGCTTCTCCATTTCTCTTGTCCTTGTACATACGGCGCCACACGTCCACGGCTCATACGATACCGGAGTTATCTGATCGGGATATTGGATACTGATCTGCCATTCCCAGGTTTCAAGCCGAATACTTGCCGTGAGGAATGGGGTTCTAACTATTGATGAAAATGGGCTTCCTTCTTGTAGACTCCACAACTCGCCGTGTGAGGAGGTCGGATATTGACGGCGTACCTCAGTTATGGTCTGGCAAGTGCTTGAACTTTATTAGTCCAGCTGTGCTCGCACTGTGTAACCTGAGCGATGGCGTGATCGAGGTTTCGTCTCAGTACCTACGCGCCGCCTACCCCAGGTTTTCTCTGCATTCCTTGAACACACTTGGTACGCTTCTGTCAAAGAGGCAGAGGTCTTATCATTTGCCTCGGAATTATCTAGGGTGTGGGAGTAGGGAGACTTAGGGTTCAAGCGTTGAAATTTCTTGGGCCTCTCTATTTACCCTATGTTATGCTCGGCCTTCCGGGTCATTAGAGCGAGGGTATCTCGCGGCTGCTTGTGATCGCTGAAAGTGGTCCGTGTATCAGTTTATCCCTGGATGCCGAGTTATAGGTTATGCGTCTTAGCGCATTTCAACACAGTTTAAATGTTAATTTTTACTCCACGTTTTTGCACCTCTGCTCGGCTGTGACACTAATGGTTCAGCCGGTGAGCATGCAGGTTCAGCAACCGATCATTTCTTCGGTCAGCCTGTATAGTATAAGTCTGAATCTTCTACAGTTTTTCCTAATTTTTTTTTTTCGTTGGTTCTCCCACGGTTTAAAACTGGATGATGCCGTGGTATAGTTGGGATTTCTGTTGATGGTGGTTTTTCGTGTGGGGCGTCCCGGTTATGACCCTCCTCCACGCGGCGTTTGACTATTCGTTGTAATTCTTTATATGGTTTATGTAATACTTTCCACTGTATTATGTAACCTGGTAGTAACAATTATCTTTGCTTTCGCTCTCGGCGTATAATTTAACCTAATTCCTTATTCCTGATTGGTAATTAAATCACAGGCGATAATCACTGCGTCTTTTATTTGTCGGATTAGCTATGGGCGATTTTTATTATTTGTACTATGCGTATTGTGCAACTCCAGATTCATGAGATATCTACTGAACTTAACCTGCATATATATATATTCAAAATCGACTTAGGGTAGACTAATTCTTGGATTATGTGCTATCTCCGGTAAATACCACGCCTCGGCCCATTTCTTTACGTTTATTAGGTTGCCGTGACAGTTGTGGTTACTAATTCAAAATAGAGCTATATATGATGGATGCCTCACATAGCGGTGACAGTTATATGTTGTATGCCTTATTCGTGGTTGATTTAAATAGAAGTTTAAAGTTGTATTACATGTGTCGAATATACTACTTGATTTTAGTATTAAGATAGATTTAGATGTTTAATCTATAATCTTATGAAGGTGGGAACAAACTTAGAAGGTAACGTTGCATTGATAAAGTCGAGTTATAAGTGGAGGCTTTTCACTCATAAGTAATATCAAAATTTCATGAAATTAGAATACTCTTTTTCTAATAAAATATTCATAGGATATATTGCAATGTATTTACTTCCTTCTTTCAAAATTTGGTATCATGTATTTTCATGAGATTAGAATATTCTCTTTCTAGCAAAATCTTCATATGATATATTGCAATGTATTTACTTCTTTCAAAATTTAGTATCAGGTATTTTCATGTTGGAGGAAATATTTTTTTTTTTCAGCATACACAATTTAGCAGCTAATCTAATACTTGACTCTACATGGAAATAACAAAAAAATTAACCATCTATAGAGCAAAGAAACTTCAGATTTAAACCTATATGGGTTTAGAGACTCTGGGGTTTCTACTCTATGGACTTTCTGGTCTACAACAAACAGATTCTGGAAGGTGCATCCTTAAGGACAGATCTGTTAAATGTAGCACCAAAATTTTGCAATTGTCATAAATAAAAATTGATATGTAGCCAATTCATACTATAATAAACCATAGTAATAAAAATTTCAGAACATACCACAAAATCTGCAAATTGACCAACCTCCCAACCTTAGAGTCCTATTTGTCTCCCAGGACTCACCCCCGAGCAGAGATCACCTCCTAGAACAGATCAACCTCTGATCAGCCTAGGAGCAGCTTATTTAAGCTCAAAATTCCCCAAAGCATGTTTCTAATTCTACGTCCAGAATAGCAGGATGCTTTCTTTCCTGTTTAGCCTAGGCTTCCCATCTTTGGGATTCTTTAAAGTTGTTTTAAGCTTTTTCCTCAGCTTTTCCAGCTTTATCCCACCTCTTCCCAACTACTCCTCTTCATTGGGGTAATTTAGATTCTCCTCAAATCTAAATAAATTTCTTTCAAGGAATTTTAGAAAGATTTTTGGGGATTTGTTGCCTTATCCGTCCTCATGGATTTGGCAAGTGATCTCAATTCTCTTTTTGGTCAAAATGCACAATCATTTTATTTATTTCCTCAAATAAAATATGCCAATACATTCACACCATAGTCATCCCTTGGGGTCCACCCCTTTAGGATTAAAGTTCAAATGTCTAACTTTAAAAAAATTCAACACACAAATTGGGGGTGTTACAATGCCTATGCTCCACCTTCACTTGCTGGCACTCTAAACACTTATTCAGATAATTCGCTATATCCTTTCTCATACCAGACCAACAGTAATCCTTTCGAATAGCAGTCAGCATCTTTTGATATCCGGGGTGTCCAGCATAATTGCTTCTGTGATATTCATCTAGTATCATGGTTTTTAATTCCACCCTGTTTGGAATAACTATCCTCCTCTTGAAAACCAGCAACCCATCTTGGTTAATCTCATAATCTCCATGCCGACCTTGGCCTTCAGGTGCTTCCGTTTGCTGCCACAGGTACTTATACTCAGGATCCTTGTCAGCTTCCATTCTGATTTGATCCAGAAATCTGGTTTCAATTTGATTAACATACAACTCACAGATGCTGTGCACTCTTCTGCTTAATGCATCCGCGACCCGGTTCTCTTTTCCTTTTACATGTTGCAGATCGATATGAAACTCGCTCAAAAAAGCATTCCATCTCGCTTGTCGAGAATTTAAATCAGCTTGTTTGAAGTAGTTGGTTAGACTACTATGGTCAGTTCTTAATACAAATCTCTTTCCAAGTAGATAATGTCTCCATACTCGGAGAGCGTGCACCACTGCTGTCAGCTCTAAATCGTAAGCTGAATATTTCTGTTCATAATCCTTTAGCTTGCGAGATTCATACGCTATCACATTTCCCTCTTGTGATAGTACAGCTCCCACTCCCTCCTTGCAGGCATCTGTACAAACCTCAAACTCCTTATCCGGGTCTGCCACACTTAATACAGGTGCAGTTGTCAATAACTGCTTCAGCCTTTCAAAACTGTCCTGACATTCCTTTGTCCATCTAAAAATCTTCCCTTTCCTCTGTAAGGAAGTAATGGGAAAAGCTATCTTGGAAAACCCTTTTATAAATCGCCAATAGTACCCAGCGAGACCCATAAACGATCGTATGTCTGCTACGTTTTGTGGCACCTTCCACTCCATAATGGTCTTGATCTTCTCCGGGTCCACCGCTATACCCTCCTTAGATATCACATGTCCAAGATACTGTATTTCTTCTTTGAAGAAGTCGCATTTACTGAATTTTGCATATAGCTGGTGCTTCCTTAATAACTCTAGCACCATGCGCAAATGCTTCTGGTGTTCCTCTGCATTCTTGGAATAAATCAGTATCTCATCAATGAAGATTAACACGAAATTGTCCAGGTAAGGATGGAAAACACTATGCATCAGTCTCATGAAAGTGGATGGAGGATTAGTTAAACCAAAAGGTAATACCACGAATTCATAGTGGTCGTACCTTGTGCGAAAGGCAGTTTTGTGTATATCCTCATCCTTAATTCTGATCTGATGATAGCCAGACCGCAAATCAATCTTCGAGAACATAGTAGCTCCCTTTACCTGATCGAACAGGTCATCTATACGGGGTAGAGGATACCTGTTCTTAATGGTCAGCTTATTCAGCTGTCGGTAATCCATGCACATGCGCATGGTTCCATCCTTCTTTTTAACAAACAGTACTGGTGCCCCACAAGGGGATACACTGGGTCGTATATACCCCTTATCCAGTAATTCTTGGAGCTGCATTTTTAATTCTGTCAACTCTGGTACACTCATTCGGTAGGGAGTCCGGGATACTGGTGAAGCTCCTGGTAGCAGCTCTATTGTAAAATCAACCTCTCTTTTTGGTGGTAATCCGGGAATCTCTTCTGGAAACACATCCTTAAATTCCTGTATCACAGGTATGTTCTCCAGCAGAGCAGTCTTATCTTTAGCCCCTGATAATCCAACTTGTATGGCATACAGTTGGCATCCCTTCCTAATACATTTTCCCATTTGAGAAGCTGTAATTGGACGTAATTGTATAGGCTTCCTTATGCCCTCAATTTCTTGGCGATTTCCCTCCTGATCTCTGTAATAAATTTTCTTTTCCTTACAATCTAGGAGTGTCCAGTGCTTTTCCATCCAATCCATTCCCAGCAGCACATCATAAGAACCCAAGGGCAGAATATTTAAATCCACTGTCAACTGTTGTCCACCGACTTGCAGAGCACAATCTGTTATTTTAGCACTAACTTTTCTTTTAGCTCCTGTAGCTAACTGAACCAACCAGCTCTTCTTAAACTTTTGACTTGGTAGTTTACATATTTCTACAAGTTTAGGAATTATATAACTCAGACTTGCGCCTGGGTCCACTAAAATAGAAATAGTTTGAGAAAACAATTTACCTTCCAGTTCTATCATGGTGGGTTGGAAGTCAGCCTGCCGATCCTCCAATGTAGCGTGAATCCTCGGTATGCTTCTGGCAACGTTCCCCACCGTAGAGGCTTCCTGCAAATTATTCACTGTTTCAGCTTTTCCCCGTTGTGGGCAATCTCGGTAGTAATGCGCTACCCCACAGCCCCAACATTGCAGAGGTGGTCTCTGGTTTGGAGTTTGCTCTGGTCTATTTGAAGCTTCCACAGTTTTATCTTCACCTGGCCATCTAATCCTTTGATGGTTTCTGCCGAATTGCTTATTAATTGAATTGTTGGCTGAATTCCTGAAGTTACTGGTTTTTCCCTTTTTGAATCCAGCACTGTTCCTATTTTCCTTCTTTGCTGGCCATCCTTTTCCTTGATCTACCTTATTTTTTGCTTGCTGGTAGCACAGCCTTGCCTTTCTGATAGCTTCATCCATCGTTCTAGGATTGACAAATTCAATACGCTCCTTCATATGGGTGGGTAAACTACTCAGAAATCTCTGAACCTTGGCCTTTTCATCTCTTAGATACGGTACATAACGCAGTAACGATGTAAACTTGGTGATGAACTCGTCTATAGTCATCTGGCCTAGCCTTAAGTCATGAAATTCCCGAGCTTTTTCATCGTAGAAACGCTCCGTCAAATATTTGTCCTTAAAATAATGTTGGAACTTATCCCATGTTACGTCTTGATCTTCTATTCCCTTCACATTCTTCACTTCTTCCCACCATAGGGTGGCTTTGTCCTTTAGCTGATAAATTGCCAATCGTGCCTTGAGACCACTGTCATAATCATACACTTGGAAGTACTTGTTCATATTTATCAACCAGGCCTCAGCTACCTCTTCTTTTTCTCCATCGAAGGTGGGTGGTTTAATCTTTCTAAATTATCCATGTAATTCCACCTTATGTCTTTTTCCTGCTTTCCGTTCTGTTCCATTTTCAGATTCTGCTTCATTAAGGTTTCTGTTCAAGGTATTGCGCTGGGACGGACTTTTTTCTTTTTGACTCACATCTTGCTCTTCAGTTTGCTGTTCATTCCCCTCTTGGTGTTCTCTATCAGCACTCGGATTTTCATTCCTGTGGTTTTGTTTATCAGACAGGCTTTTTAAGATTCTTTCTTGCTCCTGCATCATTCTGGCGTTCTCCTGTCGTACCCTCTCCATCTCCTCCTGCAACTGTTGTACTGTATGCAATAAGATGCGGGTCTGCTGTTGTTGTTCTTCCATCAGCCGGTTTGACCACTGGTGTTGTTCAATCCCCAACTGAACCACATCTCAGGGTTGCCCCCTGGTGGAGGCTGCATGTCCCCAGCATTTCGCTGTGACTGTTGTGAAGGGGTCCGTCTCACTTGTCTTTCCATTTACTGGTTGGACTGTGCAGAATTAACACACAGTTTGAACGTTAGTTGGCCCAATAGGGTCCCAGCCTTGTAACAGTCTCTAATACCACTTGTAACAATCAGTCACATAGACTTACCATAGTAATATATAAAAAAAATTTGCTTACCATAACAATCCTGTATATAACATGACAGTAATTAATTAATTGGGTAACGGATAAGGTTATTATGTACACAGCTCACCTTTGCAGTACAGTAATATTATAGTAGAGTTTAATAATGAGTTCCGTAGAACTGTTGTTGATTAGCAGCAAGGCCGAGTTAACTTAATACACATGGATTACTTACCATCATAATGTAATTAAGCTAAACTTGATTGGTCGTTGGTTTAGTTTTCATGTGATTTGGTTTTATTCACGTACCACAAATCTACCCTTATGTTAACTTTGATATGCGAGATTCATTATGCTCATTCATCCGGCCACTGGCCCACTGCCGCTACTTGACAAATGTCCCACATCACACCGTCGATTTTCTCGTTGATCATACGGTGGAGGTCCTTTAGGGTTTTGATGACTTTGGGCTTGTAACTGCTTTCCCTGCTCATTGTTGCGCTTCGGCGAGGGTCTGGAGAGGAGGGTTCCTGCCGATTTCTCTCCAGGTTTTCTTTTACTGTCACCGCGTGTTTTTGACCCTCTCGATCTCGCGTCCGGAGGAAATGTTTTTATCCGGCGGCCCCCTTCTTCAGGTAAATGCCCAATTCCTCTCGCAGGTTTAAACTCAGATTCTTTTATTTCATTCAGTTCTTTACGAGATTAATTCTGCGTTTTAATTCATCTTATAACCCTTGCATCGTTTGTTCCTGTTTTCTGTGACAGTGCCCTGTCAATACTGGTTTTTGGGGTTCCGGTTTACCGTGAACTGTATTCACCATGCTTGCTACATGTATTAAAGATTTTGGCTCTCCATGGAGATCTCCTTTGAGTTTTTCAGTTGTGATTATTATTTTATCTGTTTATTTGCAACAGGGTTTGGTGTTTACTTCCGCATGGTGGTTTCCTGTTAACAGGTACCCTCTTCCGCCGCGCCCTTCCCTTCGGAGGAAACTCGGTTGACCACTGGGTCACGACGGCTCCAACCCTTTTCTGGCCATGGCAGCCGTTCCACAGGTATTTACCCTCGGCGCACGAATTCAGTATTAACCCTAAGGGTTCTGGAGTGAGTTCATGATACCTATTTTGGGTTTTTGTTTTGCCCAGGTTTCGAACCTGTGGCCTTGTGCTTCACCGTCGGCGTAAGATTGATATGAGTTGGGCCATATGGTCCTAAACCTGCTTGGGTTTCGGTTAATGGATATGGCTCTGCCATTGGACAAATAGGTTCCAATGTCGAATGCAAATTGTATAAGATTATTGTCATGTATAATTTGATTCAGGACATTGCTGGGTTGTTTTCCCGTGCACTATTTTCTTTTTCTTTGTCGCATTGACACAATGTCTCACCGTGGTTATGCGAACTGGTTCCATTTGGTTTAATTGCGTATACATATTTTGTTTTATCTATGTGACGAGCTACGGCTCATTTGGGTTTCACATTTAACCTTGCCTCAGAAGTTGTCGGTGTAATTACATGTTCTTTTCAAGGGTTTATTATGGCTTGTTATACTGCGAGTCCTCCTAATTTGCTCAACTTGTAAATGTCTTCTGAATATCTACTGGTCTCTGTTGCTATCTTCTTGCCTGTGGTTTTGCTTAATTATTTTCTACTAAATTTCCAGAGGGTTTCAACCTCGACAGTTAGTTAACAAAGGGGTTCCGCCATCCCGAGAATGATTTAACCTGTTCCGGTGTTATTTATCTTCTAGCAATTTAATCAGAGTTCTTCTGTTTACGGCAGTTAAAATTTCCGTAGCCTAATATGCTAGAGTTACTGCAGTTGTTTTCTCTTCGTTGCTTGAAATTTCAATTTCCAGCTTTCTGCTATCGGAGGTTATCTTTTCCAGAATCAACTACCTTAAGATATCATAGTAACAAACAGGTCTTACTATCAAGCAAATTCCAGATTTTTCCTCTGCTACTGTATTGTATTTTCTTAAGGCATATTAAATTAAAAGAATACTATTGTACTGTTCAGTAACTCATTATTTCTTAACAGATTTTTCTTCCGAAGAAACATGCACAGTAATATCCTAATTTAAGCAGATTAAAATGCTTCAGAAACTTTTACTCATCTGTGATCCAATTGTCTGATGGTGTGCTTTTCCTCCCGACCATGAACCAGGGCTATTACGTCCCTCGGTTGCCCCCCTAGCTTCAAGTCCAGGCTTTCCGTTGAACGCAGAGTTCTGTAGGAGGAAAAACTAGGACATTCCGATCCACTTTTCCCAGCTCTGTCAGCAGTATATTCTAGAGGAGTACTCGGGACAATCCGGTCCAGTTCTCTGACTCCAGCCACAGTCTTATTCCTAGAGAAAAAATCCTTCCTCTATGACTGTATCATCTTTTCACCGAACCCCTAACCCTCCTTGGGATCCTTTACTTATCCCCCAGGGTTTTCTTGGGTAGCTGTGGAACTGCTTTTCTGTTCAACTGCCTCCAAAATCTTGATTTACTTTTACCATCAGTTTTTATTCAGGAACCAATTCCACAAGAAAATCTTTCCTTTTATTAAATATCAAAATTCGTTTTATTCTAATATTCCAATTAGAACAAAATAACAGCAGTCTTAATTAGTCTATAATTAACAAAAAACTTAACCATTTGTTAATGGCTAAGAGGGTGGTTACAATATTGTATTTATTTAAATAAATAATTTAGATAATGATGCTTTTAATATAAATATTTTAATAATAATTGAAGTGAAAAATTTAGATAGCTGAAGTTTTTTATTTTATATTTCTTAATAAAATGATATTATTCATAATTATCACATTATAAATATTTTAATTTAAATTATTATATAAATACTTATATTAAAACTATTATTTCTTCTAAAATATATAATTGATATTCTAGATTAAGGTGTGTATTATGATAAACACGTGTGGCGATCGATATTGATGAATGGGACGAAGGTGCAAGCGGCTCCACCTAACTGACATGATGTGTGTAGTTGACATGGATAAGGCCATCTCAAATTCTGCGGAGGGAGATAAAATGTCGATAAAGTGGTTGAGTGTTATAGAAAACGTGATTTATTACTTATATGCTACATTTGGATGTAGGGTATGGGATTGAGTTTTATAGGCTTGAAGACAACTGAGTGTTCGGATGCCCTTCACCTCTACATCCACATTGGTTTGGCCAGACTTAGATTTGGAGGAAGTAGTGAGGGGCAAAATGGGGCTCCTTTGTGTGTGATATTGGTGAAATTTTGAACTATGTGGGATCCACGGGACAAGGATCATGACCACACCAAAGGACGTATTGCCACTATATTTTTCTTATAGATAATTCTTCTTTGCTCAAGAGGTATTTTGGGTTCGGGTGATAACATTTTCCATTAAATTTTTCTTATAGATAATTATGCTTTTCTCAAGAGGTATTTGGGGTTTGGGTGATAGAATTTTTTTTTGCAGTGTCATTTCACTCTTTGTTTGTGTTTGTAGTTTCTAGATAGGTTGATTTTCAGACCCTTCTTAACCATCTTCCCTTGTGATGTAGGTTTTACGTTGAAGCATCGAGGTTGGAGTGTATGGTTGTTTCTAATCTTTGTGTGTTCAGTGGAGGACTTCCTCTTAGATAGTATGGGTTCCAAGTCCAAGAGGTGGTCGATCCAACCTGTCTGCATCTTGTGTATAGTGGGGTGAGGGTAGTCCCTCTGATGGGACAAGGTACTAGGTGAGATGGACAATCATTGTGAAATAAACATAGAATTTTGTTATGATGCATCATATAGGGAGGGTTAGGAAAGGATTTGGCCACTGCGGCCAACCTAGGGACTCATCCGAGCGGGAGGAGGAGCATGTAGAGGAGGATGCAATTCTTGAGGGCAAGGTTTCCCAGGACCATGCTTTGTTTCTAGGAAATGTGATACAACTGGCATTATTGGCCTCTGTTGCTGATCAGTTGTGATGTGTACATGTTAATTTGGACATTCTCCGGGAGCATAGGTATGATGATAGAAATGAGCTAGTTTCTTACATAAATGATTTGTAATCTTCATAGGGAAATTTTTTGGAGTGTCGAACTTTAATTCTTCCAATTGAATGAAGATCTAATGATAGGTTGGATTAAATTGAAGTGAGACTCACTCATATTTTTTATCATGTGCATGAGGGGTGAGGTCCTCCCATCATCCCTGCCAATACTCGAGGGATGAACCCTCCAACTCAGTATCGTTACTCCTAGATTTTTATTTGTACTGTTGGTATTTTGGGCAATAGGGCTACTATGTTTATGTAAATCATGTAAAAAATTTCTTTTGTTTCTTGATTTTTCTCTAATCTTTTGACAAAAAAAAATATACTGAAGAAACAGTGAAATAAAAATTAATATAATCAACTATAATAATTTTTTTTTAAATTAATATAAGTCATCCATTAACATATATATATATATATATATATATATAGATATATATATATATATATATATATATATATATATATATATATAATTAATCCAAAATAACATATTAGTTTCTCAATTTTGTTATGTGATTTCACCTGTCCAATAACCCGAAATCCCTCCAAAATATGATTTCTTTATTCAAAAAAACCATCATCTAAATGTTTACATGTTCACTCAAAATATTCATACATCCACATTTCAAGTAGAAAAAAAAATATAATTTTTTTTGGAGATCACATAAAAGAGTAGTTTTTCATTTTGGAAATCCCTATCATTTCAAAAAGAGAACATTGACTATGTAAAGATCATATTATAGTTATTTTTTTTATCCTTAGTTGAAAATAGTTTTTGATTTCTAGTTACACTTAATTTTTTTTCTTTTCTTTAATTTTTTTAACATCATCTTTAAATCAATTTCATGGGGAATAGAGTAGAGTATAATTTTAAATGATGATTTTGATCTTAATAATTTTTTTTTTTAAATAATAATACTATTGCTTAAAAAAAATATCATTCAAACCTAAAGTAAAATAAGGTAAAATATCTAAAATATATAATTAGATACTCGATCATTATAATAAAGACAAAAGTATAATATACATATAATGCAAAATTCATCATTTTAAATGCATATAGAACACTAATATCATCCAGTTTTTATTATGAAGAAAATTACCAACACACGAGTTTATATATCATTGGAAGATATTTTTTGAAAAGCATTATGGAAGCAAAATAAAATTAATCAAAAGGCTAGAGATGAGAAAAACTTAAATTAGCATTGTGTTCATGACAGGAAAAACTAATGTTTAGGCGAAATTCAAATTTAACAACTGAAACTATCATTCAATTTAAATATTATAAACCCTAGAGTAAATTAAATTTAATGCTTAATATAAATTCAACATTAAATTATCATATTGAACTCATGCAAATCTAGTTAAATTCAAAGTGTATAAAAATTCATATTAGTTAATTCAACATTAAATTGCCCTATTCAACTAATACAAATTTATTCAAATTCAAAGTGTATAAATATTCATATTAGTTAATGATATTTATATTTATATTTTAGAGAATTTTGAATTTTAAAGACTGTGTAAATTAAATTGAATTTAATGCATAATATAAATTCAATATTAAATTGACATTCTCAACGGATGAAAATTTTGTCATATTCCAAGTGTCTAAATATTCATATCTATAAATAATTTATATTTATAATCAATTATTTTTATATTTATATTTTAGAAAATTCCCGTCAATTTCATAATTTCTTTCGAAAATTTTAATCAAATTCATGGAAGGGTTAAAGATAAAGCGAATTTGGATTTGCCTTACCTACAGCGTAAATAAATTTATTGTGTGAATTAAATTTTTAAATTTAACCGCTCAAGCAAGTTTAAATGGTATCGGTCCAATATATTAAATTTAATTTAATTTACGGTTCAAATTCATATTTGAAATCAAATTTGACGTGTTCAACTAATGCACACTTACTAGTATGTAAAAAATATTATATTTAATTCAATTTAAAGTATAAAGTAAATTTAAACGGTTCGAATCCTGGATTATCAAATACAAATACCCTTATCAATTGGATGTGTTTTAATGGGACGTGTGATCGGTTGATTATGCATTACAGCCGAGAGGGTGAATGGAGGGACACTTTCCATCGGACAAACAAAGGCAGAGGATTGACATTACCATGTCCATTGGCCTCTTAAACTTATTGAGTGAGAGATCTTTTTCTTTCCTTCTTTCTTCACTGTTTTTCATAATAAACAGTTATATATTTTTGTCCTCAAAATGTTTTATATATTCAATTTAGTTAAATATAAATTTAAACTTACATTTCATTAAATTCAAAGTTTTTTATAATAGTTATATTTTTTTTATTAATACTAATTTATATAATATTAAATATTAACTTATTGTATGATATTGTTTTTAATAATTTTATTAGTTTTATATAAAATATTTATTATAACAATTTAAATATTATATATATATTTTAAAACTAAAAATTTAGTTAATTACTTATTTAGTTATAAATAGTTTAGCAGAATAATTAGATACTAAACCTTACACCTTAGTGAATTCATAAAGTTGAATCATGAACTTAACAAAATAGTTTTATAGTCATAATTTTTGGGATAAAGGAGTATAATAATGAGAAAAAAAAATTATTGGTATGATAAAAATAGAAATGTTGAAAACTTTTACATAATGGAAGTGTTTTCGGGGTTTTTGAAGGTGTGGAATTTATATGTACATTCAAATAAGGGAGAAGTGAAAAAAATTAGTCGAGTGAAAAAAGAAGAAAGAAATATCAGAGAAATATTAATGAAAGAAGATGATGATAATATGCAATGCGTCTTACCTGGCATATGATAACAACACTGAGAAATAGAAAGAAGAGGGAAAAATTAGATTAGAGAAATTAAAGAAAGGATATAATCATTTCGAGCCACTCATCACTAGTGGATTCATCTTCATCAAAGTTAACATTAGCAATTTCAATTGTTCGATCCATTGAATCAATTTCTTCACCACTGACAACATTATCTATGCAAAAATCAACTCGTGATGGTAACACACCATCAATATTGATATCCACTTTCAAGTGAGATTCACCAAAATATTCCTCTTTCTGTAGATTTTCTACTACATATCCATCCTCATTTTTTTCTTCAAACACTTCTTCAACAGGTTCTACAATGCTATTATCTTCAACTTGATTACGCCCCCTTGCATCAAATTTTTCTCCCAGAATCTTCCATGCTTCCTTGGAAGTTGTAGCTTTTGCTACCTTGCACAAAAACATCTCATCCAATCCATGTTTGATCAAATCCAATACTAAAGCATTGCATACCTCATTATATGAGAGATTAGAGTGATACTCAATTAAATATTTAGCTCGAAGAAAATTTATCATTTTGATAACCCAAAGATTAAAAAATTTACCAGTAAACGTAGGTGGTGGTATCAGATCAAACATACGCCATTCACCCTCGATCTCTTCTCCGTCTTCTGCTATACTTCTCATTTCATCAGCTCCAACCTGAACCACAACGATATTTTCCATTTCTTTTCAATTAATTCTCGTAATCAACTTCAATAATGTTTTACGACTCATGACTATTGTCTTTCCTTTCTCTTATAGTTGCAACTCAACCGCATGTGACTATCTTCCATATCGCCTCGAAAAAAAAAATGTCATTTTCAATATGTACTACTGTCAAGTACAAACTTCACCTAGAACACTTTCATGCTTGACAGAACACCAAATCATTTTTGTAAACAAAAACTTTGCAAAGCCCTAAACACTTTTCAATTAAAAACCTCTATTTTTTTTTTCCTTTAAAAGATCTTCAGATGAAATTGTTTTTAAAGCTACCTACCATGCAACATACACTTCTAAAAAAATTATCTCCAAACGAAATCCTTTTTGAAGGAATCCCATCTAAAAACAATTATCGCCATACTTTTCCAACTTAACAAACTCCTTTTGGAAAGAAGCACTTCCAATATCCACGCAAGCTTTAAATATTTGATAATAATGTAATATCTTTCCCACACATGAATTTAAAGAAAAAATAATCTTTTAATAAAAAACATATCACAGCTTAACTCTTTTCACCATATGCATGAGGGGAAATAAAAAACCTTTATAAGCAGTTGTTATTTTTCAAAATACTTTGAATTTTCCACCTTTTAAAAATACTTTCCAATAAAAAGCTTGTTTTCAAAACTTGCTCACCATCATCAAGTCTCATAAAAAAAATCATAAAGGGCTACTCACAACTGTGATAGCGGCACGATGTGGCTTATAGTGGTTGCTTATAGGGAATCTTTTTCTTTGGCACACTTACCCCTGTGATAATTAGTCAAAGCTCTCAACTATTGTGCTTCTCTTCTCTGTCTTGTGACTACTCAACAACATCAACTTCTTCAACAACTTGAGTTCTGCAGTCGAACTTTTTTGACATCAAAACAAAAAGGATTAGAGAATTTTAAAAAATTTCACAACCTGGGTGACTCCTTCCTCACAAGATTCCTTTCTCGCTCTTCTGGCTCTTCTTCTTCTTAATCTAAGGTGAATTTGGAAGAGCACGTAGAAGACATCGAATACTAAAAGGGAATATATTCATATGGGAATATTTCAAAAAATTTACAAGCAGAAACTTATGGAAATAATATAATCCACACTTGATTATGTTGAAGAGTCCTTCGTCTCCGAAACACCACACAAATTTTTTGAGGAAACCCATCAAATGGAGGCAGTACGTATGACTATGCCTCAGAAACCATTACAAACATGGAAAGAAACAAAATATGTCGATATATTGGCTTTATAAAATAATAACAGAAAATTTATGAGCTTCCACAAGTTGTGTGACAAACCGATTGTCCTCGCACATGCTCCATGCCACAACAAAGAGCCATATGCACTGAACATATAATCTTGCTTGTTAATCCATTAAACCCACGAACAACACACAAGATTACAGTGGAAAGTGTTGCCCTTAGTGAGTCTACACATAGCTTCCCTCATATCTCTAATCTCTAAACCCAGCAACATCTCTAAGCAAGCTTTGATACCAAATGAAAGAAACAAAGTGTTATGCTCTGATACCAATTAAAGGTTATAGAGTAAACCACGGAAAACACAATAACAACATGCATTGACACATAACAGAAAAATGACAAACTCATTTACAAACCATAGAATAGCAAAGAAGCAACAACTACATTACACCCACTCAGACTATGCGTCTGAACTATATCTATTTTTCTATCCTAACTCAACTCTATTATTAAAAAACTTAAGTCGGTTATATGTCCTTTCAATTTGAAATGGTTATGGTGGTGATGGCCCTTCCAAAATGAACAAGACATGGCAGTGGCACCTCTTCGAGTATGAGCAAGTCGTGGGGGTGATGGTGAGCAGTGAGGTAGTTAGTGAGTGAGTTGGTGAATTGGCAGACATAATTAATTTCAACTGCAAGACAATAGTGGAAAAGTGCAACGACGAGGTTGAGAAAAAAATGAATGAAATAAAATAATAAAAATATGTATTGATTTATTTATTTTTTAAATTGAAATGCCTTAATGATGAAATGTTGAGAAATGTATTGATTATGGATGAAATGAAAACAACTCCTTTAAACGGTCTATTCCTTGAGCTTAATTAATACAACCTACAACATACATACCTAACAAAATATTACAAAATATAATAGAAACAACTGAAAACTCTAGGAAAGGATAATTATATAATAGAAACATCCGAAAGCTCTACAAAAAGGTAAAATTGTGATAAAATCAAACCCTAAGAAAATTTATAAGAAAAAAATGATAAGAAAAAACATTCCAAATTTTATAGTGTCTCTTTTATGCTGTCTTTTAAGCTAGCTATCTATGTACAATTGATTTTTATGGAAAAAATGAACAGAGAGGAAATAAAAATATCTTTTCCTTACCTATGAGAGAGGCCAATATATGTACTTATGGAAATGCGGAAAAGATGGTCTGGGAGGAGAGCGGTCATAAAAGGAATTAAAATTCTTCCAAATGATTAAGAAAACTGAAATAAATAAATAAAATAGCTTAGTGAATAGAGAGGCCAATGCATATCCTGATGGCGAATCATACGTAATCATAAACATAGAACACACATAAATTACATGAGAAAAATATGCTTCTAGTGTTTGATCGCCAACGGTAAAAACAAAAAATCGAATCTCCAATGGCAAAATCCAAAATTTTTACATCTAAAATTTAATTTTGGTTCACTAAATTCATGTATTGCAGTTAGGTGAAAATAAACGGATGTTTTGAAAAATAATTTTTAAATTCAAGTTGGTTTTCTTTATTCAATTTTAATTTAAATTAAAAAATATATTGTACTCACTAAATTTACATTGTTAAAACAAGCGTTGTTTTGAATTGAGTTTATTTAAGTTTGAATTTTGTTCAATGAACTTGTCTGACCAAGCAAATTTAAATTTAAATATTACATTAAATCTTAATTTCGTTTGTTCGTTTTGGGGATTTTGCTCTTGACTGTCTTTTCAAGATCTGAATCCATAATTCGTTTTGTCCTTGTTTTGGGAACTTTCTTCCAACACTCCATTCAAGATCTGAAAATGCGATGACTCTCAATTAGGTCAAAAATATTGGTGGAGTAAGAAAGTATAATAAATCTTTCAAAAATAAAAATTATAAAATAAATTATTAATTGAGCTAAGTAATTTAATAAAATGATTATCAAGAAAACATTATGTTCGTTTATTTAAATTTAGTAAAATTTTAAATTAATATAATATTTTTTTCTTTAAAAAATTGAGGATTGGGTTGGTTAAGAATGGACTAAATATGGAATTAATTTCAACTTTTACAAACATATATATTTTTGTCTTTTAAAAAATTAAAGATTGGGTTGGTTAAAGATGGGCTCAATATAGAATTGATTTCAACTTTCACAATTGCAATTTTTAAATGCTTATATATGCAAATTTTTCTAGAGCAAATACATTGGAATATTTAAATCTAATATAATATTTCCTTTTATAAGCATAACCAATTAATTTACTTTCCACATCCTTTTTATAACATAATTTAAAAAACAAAACAAAATAGTTTTCCTTTTTAATGAATTAAAAATAATGTCATTCCAACAAAAATTCCCCACACGTTAAACCTTATATTATCATGTTTTATAGGAAAAGTATTTTGTGAGAGTTTTTCTGTAACTAAATAGCTAAATATGGAGTTATTCTAAACCAAAGAAATTTGAGTTTTCTTATTAAAAAATAGAGTTAATTAAATTTAGTAAATAATTTAAAAATAATTTAATTGAATGTATGAAATTAATTCAAATTATTAAATATAATTAATAAATATAAATTTAATGTTTAAAAAATAAAAAAATTTAATACGTAGATAAATTTGAATGTGATGTGTTTAGGATCTTTAAATATAAATTTAGCATGATACACAATAACTATATGTAAATTTGATTATTTTTGTGCAGAGAGGCACATTCTACAACCGAGTATAACCCCGATGTGTAAGTATGTCGGAAGTCAATAGAAATAATGTTGACTTTAAAAATAACTTACATAAGCATATAAAAATAAATTTAAACAATATAAATTTTAAATATGAAGAGTTTTACATATAGTCAAAAAAGAGATATGGTAAATAAATAAAAATATAAATAAACCAGAGGTATGATAAATAAATAAAACATCTTTTTATACGTACGGTAAATAAATAAAAATATAAATAAAGTAGAGGTATGGTAAATAAATAAAAAATATTTTTATATTTACTCCATAAACCTCTTTATACTTACAAAAACTCAAAAAGAAGCTTTATTTAGGTGAAATCTATGGACCAAATACCATGGGGCACATTATTATTAATACGATGGGCCAAATACCATATTTATAAAAGAGGTATAGAAATGTAACATAAATAAATAAAAATATATCAAATAGGAGTAGAAATCAACATCTAATTTTATTTGATGCCTATGAACCAAATAGCATGGATCAAATTGATAATAATACCATGAAAAAAAAAAACATTATTAACCCTAACATTAACATTAAAATATTAATATTAAAATTATTATTATTGTCAAATTATTATTACTAAATATAATATTGATATTAATATATTCTAATATTAAAATTATTAAATTTAATATATATATCTATATATATATATATATATATATATATATATTGACTCTAGATATATATGGCATGGAAGAACAAATACATATGATAGAGGTGGATAAATAGATGGATTGACAAGGGAGAGATGAGGGGAGAGGAGGAATGAAGAGAGAGAAAGGGAGAGGATAAGGAGAGGTAGAGAAGTGTAAGAGAGCCAGAGGGAGACATAAAGATGTAGTTGGGAGAGAGAGAGAAGGAGAGAGAGAGGGAGAAGGAGAAAGGATTGGAGGGTAGAGAGAGAGAGATAGAGAAGGGAGAGCGAGGAAAGATGCAAGGAGGAGAGAGGGAGGGATAGAGAGATGGAGTTGGAGTAGGAGAGAAGAAGAAAGAAATATATTGTGAGAAATGAAGAGAGAGGGAGTGACAAGGGAGAGATGAAGAGAGAGTGTGTATATTTAGGGGCGAGATAAAGAGACATAGACAGAGTGATGGAGACAAGGGGGAAGAGAAGGAGAGAGAAGAAGAAAGGAGTGATATAATAACATAGTTGGAGAGAGAGATAGAGTGATGGGGGAAGAGAGAGGATTTGAGGGCACACAGAGAGAGAGAGAGACAGGGCGTGGATGAATATAGAGGTAGGGAGGCGGTAAAGGCAGAGAGAGGAAGCAAAAGAGAGAGAAAGGGAGTCATGGAGGAATGTAGATGATTGTAGGGGGGAGAGAGAGAGAGAGAGAGAGAGAGAGAGAGAGAGAGAGAGAGAGATGGGGGAAGAGAGGGGGAGGTAGGAGAGAAATGGATAGAGAGGAAGGCAAAGAGAGGGGACTTGAGAGAGAGAGGAGGAGAGAGGGATGGATAGAGAGATGGAGTCGGAGAGGGAGAGAGGGAGGGATAGATGGAGCTGGATAGGGAGAGACATGGAGTTGGAGGGTGAGAGGGAGATGGATGGAGAGCTGGAGCTAGATGGAGAGAGAGGGAGGGAAGAATAAATTCTTAAAGAGTAACAAGTGGAGAGAGAGATGGAATGAAAAGGGAGATATGGAGAGACTTGTGTGTATTTTTGGGGGTGAGAGAAAGAGACAAATAAGAAGAGATGAAGAGAAGGAGAAAGAGAGGGATATAGTGACAAAGTTAGAGGGTGAAGAGAGAGAGAGAGAGAGAGAGAGAGAGATAGAGAGAGAGAGAGAGAGAGAGAGAGAGAGGGAGATTGAGGGGGAGAGAGAGGGAGGTAAGAATAAAGACATAGAGAGTGAAATTTTGAGAGAGAGAGAGAGAGAGAGAGAGTCTCGAGAGAGGTAGGGAAAGAGAGATGGATATGGATGGGGAGAGAGAGGGAGCTAAGAAGAAAGAGATAGAGAGTAAAAGTTGGAGAGAGAGAAAGAGAGAGAGATAGATAAGGAGCGATAAGAAAGATGGAGGGAGAGTGAGAGAGGATAGAAGGAGGGAAGAGAGATAGAAGTAGGGGAGATGGAGGGAAGGGGAAGAGAGATAGAAGTAGGGGAGAGGGAGGGAAGGGGAAGAGAGATAGAGGGAGTGAGAGGAGGGAGTGATAGATACATAGATCGAATAAAGAGAGTGTATGTTTTGGAGTTGATATAGAGAGACAAAGGGAGATAGAGATATATATGGAATCTAAAGAGAAAGAAGAGATAGATGGAGGCAGGGAGGGAGGGACAAAGAGATTGATAAACATGGAGTGAGAGAGTGTTTGTGTTTGTGGGGGTGAGATAAAGAGACAAAGAAGGAGAGATGGAGGGACATATAGATATATATGGGGGGTGGGAGAGGGAATAATATTTCTTACAATAGATTCATTGATTTAAGTGTAGATAGTGATTTCTAATCCTATTTGATTGCTTGCACTACATGCATTAATTGTAGTGTAGATTTTGATTTCTAATTATCTTTGATTACTTACACTAGATGCATTGATTTCAATGTAGATGGTTTCTAATTCTATTTGATTTGTTGAACTAAATGCATTGATTCCAATTCAGATGGTGATTTCTAATCCTATTTGATTGCTTGCACTAGTTGCATTCATTTAAATGTAGATGTTGATTTATAATTATATTTTATTTCTCACACTATATCCATTTATTTCAATATAAATGATTTCTAATCCCATTTGATTGCTTCCACTAAAGGCATTCATTTTAGTGTATATGGTGATTTATAATCATATTTTATTTCTTGCACTAGATGCATTGATTTTCATGTATATGTTCGTTTCTAATCCTATTTTCTTATTTGCACTAGATGCATTGATTTGTGTGTATATGTTGATTCTTAATCCTAGTTGATCGCTTGCAATAGATGCATTGATATCTGTGTATATTTTGTTTCCTAATCTTATTTTATTTCTTCCATTATATGCATTGATTTCAATGTATATGTTGATTTCCGATTTGATGTAATTGGATGTATGAGGGTACATTAGTTTTAAAGTCATTGGATTAATAGTGCCCATTGATTTCAGTGTAAGCACAAAAAATTATTGACAATGTAGAATGATTTCTGTGTTATAGTAATTTAACCTAATAATATTGGAGAGCAAGAGAGACAAGGTGTGATTTTTACTACAACAGCTCAAGCTAAATATTTAAATCATTTATGATTTATGATTTCTACTATCTTTTTCATATAATCGATATGGAAAGATGACAAACCTAAGAAGGGTGAGAATAAGAATAGTAGAAGAAAATGGCTTGATATTGATCACAATGAAGGATATTTCTAATTGAATACATTCTTATCATTCACATTTTCTATCATTCAATATTTTTACATTGTCACTTTTCACTCAAAAAATTCATTTCATCATTTTTCATCATTCAAGTTATTTTACAATATTTATCATATCAACAAAGTGAGGTGAATAAGAAACTTTAAAATTAAAATGAATCGAAAAATATCAAACAATTTTAGCATATTTAAAATGGTTATATTTATATTAGACATATTTACATATTATTGATAAAATTAATCATATGTTCGTCATATTATGGATAGATTTTCCTTGGTCGCAGACAATTGAAACCAGCCTAGATCCATGTTAACTGCGGATCTATCAAGCACCGAGAGGGATCAAATCTCTTGAGTTGCAAATATTTTCTCAATTTTTGCACTCAAAAAAGAGGTTTTCACCTCGAGATATTTGATCTCTCTCAACGTTTGATAGATCCGTAGTTAAGATGGATCTAGTCTAGTTATGAATTAGATTAAGTATACCTACCTAGCTGCTCTACTTCAAAGAAAAATTAAACTTAAAGGCTAGAGAAGAATTAAAGTTAACCAATCTTTCATTTTACTATAGAGAAAGGAGAACAATGTGATTGTGTTTCATTTTTCACTTAGTTGAACTTTAATTTCTCGTTTGTGTGCTTTCTTTTTATTGTGAATATAAAATTTAATTAGTTATAATAAAATATTTTTAACATTATAATAATTTTATATCTAAAATAGATATTATATAATTAATTTATGTTTTGAAAATTAGAATTGATAATGATGATGATGATTAATGTTCATTAAGATCAATGTGGCATATTTGACCTTAAGAAAATAAAAAAAAGTCTAAGTTTAATTTTTCAAAATCTTGTTCCTATGATGAAAGAGAAGGTGGCTTATAAGACCTTAAGAATGGGAAAAAAATCTAAGTTAAAATTTTCAAAATCTTGTTCCTATGATCAAAGAGTAGGGAAAGAAGCACTCCAATATCGCTATAGGTGGGTTGGGTTAATAGGTCAAGAAGTTTGGAAGTGTGGCATATGTTAGGGAACTAAGAGCGGATGCGAGCAAGAGCTCGGTAGTCTAAAATAAAGTGTTTTTCTTCTTCCACCTGCTTAGTATTGAAAATCTGAGATATTTTATCGTTCTAGTGAGTCTTGGGAATAGACCACTGCATGGTATCACTTCGAAGCTCATGAGAGTTTGTTCCTATCCTAGTGATGTTCATTTTTTTCTTAGTGTTGGTCAACATAGAGAGATAGTTCTTATGTTCAAGGGTGAGCTTGATCACCTTGTTATAGTATCTTAGTTTCCTTTTACCCTCCATCTCCTACTCTTCCCACAACTTGTCCTTAAATTTGGAGGTAATAGTATTTTTGACACTATATTTTCTTCCCAACAAAGGTAACGAGAGTCTCAAAGTGAACCTATTTTTACTCCAAATGTAAAGATAAAGCAACTTACAATTATTTTCAAATTCATAGTAAGCTTTCAAACCACCAATAATCGTTTTCTCGATGCTATAATTTTAGTTGAGTTGATGAGAGATGTCAATGCCCAAATATTTATAAGAAGAAACCTACTCTAAGCAGTGGTTATTATACATGAAAAGACCCTGGGTAATCTCTTTGGATTTAATAATCATGACTTTAGTCTTGTCGGTATTAACCATGATACCGACCTTTGAGTAGTAGGTTTGAAGATTCTCAAGTTGCTTGTCAAGCTCATCATGGATTTTTGCAAGAAGCATCATATCATCAAGATAGAGGAGAAGAGTAATGAGGACACCGGCAACGTCGGTGCCCTTGCAACCCATAGTTTCCACACACTCTTCTAGCTTATCAATGTATATGTCAAAAAGAGTAAAGGACAGGGGACATCCTTGTTTGACACAGATATTGAACTTAATGTCTTTAGACCACCTCTTCATAATTGTTCATCTTTAAAAATTAATGAAAAAAGTTTGTTGAAGATAAATAGCTTAATTCAATAAAACAATAAATTATTGTAACACAAAAAATTAAATTATTATAATATATAGTTTTAAAAATAGTTTATACTAAAAACTGGTTTTAATGCTTATACAAAATCCGCCATCAAAATTTTATATTTTATGGGTAAGTATATTTTGAGAAATTTTATATAATCGAGTTATTTTGTATATTTGAATTATGAAATAAATTTTTAATATATAAAATGAATTTACAATTTTAACATAAAATTTAAATTTGATCTGTAATTGAATTTGAATTTAACAATCCAATGTAAAGGTTTTGCAAATTGAAATATAAGTTTAACATTGTATACACTGCCCAAATTCAAATTGACAGTTGTTTAACATTGTATACACTATTCAAATTCAAATTGAAATATAAGTTTAACATTGTATACACTATTCAAATTCAAATTGAAATATAAGTTTAACATTGTATACACTGCCCAAACGGACTGTGATACATGAAAGCAAAGGTAAAATTAATTGAGAAACATAATACATTTTTACCGTTGGGAGAGGAGAACGTTGAGCTTTAAAGTTATTATGAGCGCATTTTTCGTTTCATTTCTTGGAATTTAAATTTTAACTCTCTGCGCTCTCGAGTTTTTGTTATAATAATTATTTAGTTTATTTTTTTTTCTAAGTTTTCCGCTTTAAAGTTATTATGAGTGCATTTTTCTTTTCATTTATTGGAATTTAAATTTTAACTCTCTGCTCTCTTAAGTTTTTGTTATAATAATTATTTTGTTTTTTTTTTCTAAGTTTTGAGCTTTAAAGTTATTATGAGTGCATTTTTCTTTTCATTTCTTGGAATTTAAATTTTAACTCTCTGCGCTCTCAGTTTTTGGTATAGTAATTATTTTGTTTTTATTTTTATTTTTTTAATTTTGTCAACTTTTCTTTTACTACATGATCAATCATGAAATTTATATGCTATATTTGAGGACGGTTGGTTTCAGTGTTCGTTTCGTTATTTATCATTATATAATGTTGGTGGTTTTGTCTACCCATGAAGATGGAGAGGTTGGTTGGATTTTAATTAGTTTTTATGGTAAAATGGTGTCTGGCTTCATTTGGTTATTGGAATTTCAACTAACAACTATGCCCGGTTTTTGACCTTATAGAAGGGTCTGAAAATCACCATTAAATACAAAACAAAACTTAAAAAAATTATTTTAAATATTTTAACAATAATTAGTCAATGAATCCTCTCCGTAATGTAATTGTAATGTCATTTTGAAGTTCTAAACTTTTATCACATACTGCCCATAAAAAAACTCTTAAATTAAATTTCAAATCATTATATAAAAAATTAATTTAAACAATTTTACTTATAACATTAGTATTCTACTTATTAGGGAAGAATAAGTAAATATATTAGATGATAAATTTTTTATAGAAGTATCTGAAATAAAAAGAGATCACTTTTAACCGTTCGTTCAAGTTCTTATATAGACCATTCTATTAAAAACACGCTCTCTTCTAAACTTTATAAATAATAGTTGCAAAATAAATCTTCTTTATGTTATTTTATAACCCCGATGGCCCATTTTCTCGATAATATGTTTATTTTATTTTTTTAAAATCTTTTGTAGATGTGTAGAAAATTTTACATTGCAAGTTTTTCAAAATAAATTTAAATAAAATCTCCAAAAGTTCTTGTAAATTTTGATTATCTCTGGGATTTGGTATAAGTATTATAAACAACTACCAACTATCTATAGATAAATTAAGACAAACTACAGTCAATCTATGATCGTGGATCTCCCTTTTCCGCAATGTTCCTAAAGGAAAAATAGTCCTTGAAATATCTGACTTCAATGATCAGCCACCAAATTTTCGTTACAGGACTAATGCTCTCCAGGATTATTTTCAGATAGTCCTTGCTGTCAAGGTCTGGCTGAAATTCGCCACCGTCGTTGCGGTTAATTTTGACCACAAAGAACCTAAGCGCAGATCAACACCATTGTTCGTAAATTAAACAGATATAATTTACGAAGTCAATTTAGTTTTTAAAATAAATTTAAACAGTGAATTTAGTTTTTAAAATAAATTTAAACTTTATGAAATTTAATGTGCAAGTGAGTCTGGATTTGAATTCAAAATGGAAAATTTGGCAATAAATACAAAATTTAACATATTTCACCGTTGAGGTAATGTTTTTGGAAAAAGGTAAAAGTTAATTCAACTTGGTGTGGTTTCCCAACAAAATTAAATTCAATGAGTGAAGAAAATTCAAATTATTTGAATTATTAAACAAATATAATTCATAATGTGAATTTAAATTTTAAAATAAATTTATACGTTATTAAATTTAATGTGCAACTGAATTTGCATTTGAATTTGAAATAAAAAATCTTGGCATATTTAAATACAAATATAACAGATTTGACTGTTGTTCCTTTGAATTGGATAAATTTCAGCAAACGGTGAATTTAAATTATAAGAATCCTAGACTTTTTTTCATGAGGAGAACATAGAAATTTTAAATTATTCTGAGTGCATTTCTCTTTGTATTTGGTTGAATATTAGGTTTTTTTCTCTGTGCTCTCCTCTTTGCTTAGTGTTCCATGAAACCATCACTTATGTAACAGGTTAGGGAGTTTTTACGTGCGTAGTTTGAAATATTGTTTGACATATATCTTCTGAGTTGGAGTTTATGTGTTTTCTTTTGTTTTTATACAGGGAGATTGTTTTTTTCCTGATGAAAATGAAAAGATGCACAGTATTTATAATAAACAAATATATATTTCAAACATTTTCAAAGCTTCTCTTCCTGCATGGTTGGTTATTTTCTGTCAATAAATATTTTATAATTTCATAATTCATGAAAATCTTATATTCTATTTAAAATATTTATTCAATAAATAATTATTTGAATTAATTAATTTAAAATTAATGTAACTATTCAAAATAAAACGAATTATTCATAAATATGAATATAATAAAGAATATATCTCACATTATAAATACTTTGAAATTAATTTAGTAATACAAATTAATTATTGATAAAGTTATTCACATCAACATTAAAATATTTATTTTATATTTTTTATATTTGAAAATAAAAATAAATAAATTATAGTTTTAGTTTAAATTATTATTATAAAAGATCAAGTGCTCTTTGCATAATCTGTTTAGGATGGACCTTTTCAACAAGACAATCTCAAATTAAATCTAGCTTATTACTCTAGTGATAAAAGAAGTGACATACTATAGATAAAAGTGATTTTAATGATGTGATTTTAAAATAATTTTGATAACTTAAATGTGAGCCACAAATCTAACTTAAAAAAATACAAACAACTTGGCACACAAAAGACTTATTATTATTAATAATAACTATAAAAAAATCATATACAAATTAAATATATTTATTTATAAAATAATACAAAATATTCCCTAACTATTGAAATTTAATATTTATTTTACACATCTCTAAAATGATATTTTATCTAATCGATACTCATGTAAACGATCTCTAAAACAATATAAAATTAACCAAAAACATGCTCATATAAAAGCACACGGCTATCAACAAGTCACAAGTCTAACGGTCATATCTGAACCCACAATAAAAAATATACTCACATTAACGATCTCTAAAATAGTATGAAATTTACCAAAACGATACTCATATAAACACACACGGCTAGTCACAAGTCTAACGCTCATATTTGAACCCACAATCTGATCAAGTGGACAGATGCCTCCTAAGAAAAGAGTGGCCCATCTTTTATGTACTTCTATTCGCTGGCTTCATTATTCATCATTTTTAAGGTTTCCATTGCTAAGATTTGGGGGTCTATGTATGCTGATATTCTATGACGAATTCGATTTTTTTTAATGTTTCTAAAATAAAAATTTATAATTTTTTGAAGTTATAATTATTTTAATTTATGGTTATTATTATTATTATTTATATTTAAATTTAAGTAAATTAATATTAAATAATATTTTGTTTTTTTATTTTAATATTTCTTAATTAAATAATATTTTGATTTAAATATTCTCGATTCGGATGCTTGATGGTTTGGATGGGATGTGGCTCCCCGCGCTTTTCCCAACGGCGTTTGACAGGGCAGCCCACATGGCTCCTGGCACCTGCATTTATGAAGCTCATTACTCTCTAGCTCGCACGGCAATAATTCACCTTGGTCTGCTCACCCTGCATTCGATTATGGCGGTTCTTCTTGCAATGGAGGGCATTCGTGATAGTTCGAACGACACTGCTGGTTCGAAAGGCTCGCCATATCCTCTGCAAGGAATTTGTGCTCCAAGTTCTGTAGATGCCAGTGTGAAGACCAACACGGGGAGGCGCTGCTCTTTACACACCTGATTCGAACCGCTTTGCAGCCTCAATTCTCTCTCCAGCGTCGGGACTAACCAGTGAGGTGATCTCATTTGCCATTTTCAAGCTCCTTCTGCTAATCTCAGTGACGACCAGTCCTTCTCCTCTCCCCCTGCTTCCCCTGCCAGCTCGCTCTTCCCTGGACCCCTTCGTCAATTTCCTGTCAACATGCCCCGTCTCCGTGAAAGAATGAGGAGCAGGCGAGGTCTCAGCTGAGGTCTTTGCCGCCCCCCTCCCAGTGCTGGCACAAGCTCCTACTCTGCAGATGAAGATCATGATCACACTCTGGGCCCGCGTGGTGAAAGAGGAAGAGGTCGTGGCCACACTGGAGGTGTTGTCGATGTTTTAGTTGATGTCGCTCCGCCCTCTCCTTCCTTATATCACGTGCCCAGCAGAAACTCCCCCCCCCTATCTCTCTTCGTAGTGCTTGTCCCACCATTCGGAAAACTTCGCAGCGAGCTGAACTCAGGTTCGACTGCACCTCCTCCAATTCCATCCTCACTGCCTATATCACGGTGACCCTCCGTGAAGAAATCCCTAATCATGCTCCACCCCATTCTATCTCTCTTCTTTCCCCTCTGAGTTCTGGTCTCCCTAGCGAAGTGGTAGCTTTTACCACTTCCCCTTCCATTGCACAGAACGAGCAAAGCATGAAGGTGGCACACACTGGCAGGGAGGACGCACTCGACGCTGGGAAGGATGACAGCAGCAATTTTTTCGGATGCAGGATTATCGATGAACCTCCATCTCCGACTCATGATTAGCCTCTGCAAAGCTCTACAGGTTTTTTTCTCAAACATTGCAGATAATTCTATGCTATATCGCTTCACAGCTCAGATGAAAAAGCGGTTTTTGAATTCCATCATTTATTTTTATGTTTGTTTGCCTTGTATGAACTCAAAACCGATTTCCCTCTCAAGGGCGGTTCATATTCTCTGGTTAACAGGACTAGTTTCCCATTCTGGGCAGTCCAGATACTCTTTGAATAGCTTGTTTATCAAACACAGTGCTCAGACTTACATAGCTGACACTATGGATGTTTTGTACCAGTAAATTTTATACATAATAGATTTAGTCATACTTAGAAAAAAAAAAAATTTTGATTTAAATAAATAATTTAGATAATGATAATTTTAATATAAAAATTTAAATAATTATTGAAGTGGACCATTTAAATAGTCAAAGGTTTTTCTTTTAGATTTATTAATAAAATGATATTACTCATAATTTTTACATTCTAAATATATATATTTAAATTATTATATAAATAATTATATTAAAAATATTATTTTTTCTTAAATACATAATTGATATTCTCGATTAAGGTGTGTGCTGATCGGTATTGAAGTATGGGACCAGGGTGCACCTGACTCCACCTAAATGACATGACATTTGTAGTTGGCATGGATAAGGCCATCTCAAATTCCACGGAGGGAGCTAAAACGTCGAGAAAGTAATCAAGTGTTATAGAAAAAGTGATTTATTAGTTATATGTTGCATTGGGATGTTGGGTATGGGATTGGGGTTTATAGGCTTGAAGATAACTGAGTGTTCAAAGGCCCTTCACCTATCCATGCACGTTGGTCTCGACGGCATGAGGTCTGGAGGAAGTCATGAAGGGAAGAATGGGGCTCTTTTGCACGTGATCTTTGTGAAATATTGAATTGTGTGGGATCCAGGGGACAAGGATCATAACCATGCCCAAGCATGTGTTTCCACTAAAGTTTTCTTAGAGGTAATTCTTCTTTTCTCAAGATTTATTTGGGGTTTGGGTGTTAGCATTTTCCACTAAAGTTTTCTTACATATAATTATTCTTTGCTCAAGAGGTATTTTTGTTTTGGGTGATAGAATTTTGGTTTGTGGTGTCATTTCACTCTTTGTTTGTGTTTGTAGTTTCTAGATAGGTTTATTTTTAGGCCCTCCTCAACCATCTTCCCTTGTGATGTAGGTACTACGTTGAAGCATCGAGGTTGGAGTGTAGGGCTATTTCTAATATGTGTGTGTTCATTGGATGACTTCCTCTCAGATAGTAGGGGTTACAAGTCCAACAGGTGATTGGTCCAACTTGTGTCCATATCGTGTGTAGTGGGGCGAGGGTAGTCACTCCCCTGGGACGAACTACTGGGCGAGATGGACAATAGTTATGAGCTCGACACACATTGTCATTATGATGCATGATATAATGATATTTAGGAGAGGATTTGGCCACCGCGGCCAACCTAGGGACCCATCCGAGTGGGAGGAGGAGCATGTAGAGGAGGATGCAATTCTTGAGGGCAAGGTTTCCCATGACCATGCTTTGTTGCTAGGGAATGTCGTGCAACTGTGTAACACTTATCATAACATCTTAAAAACTTACCATAAAAAAAAATAACTTTCTACTATATGGTTAGGATAATTATGAACATTTCATTATCTATTATATCGAACATATACAACCTTACACTACAATTGATACCTTATTCGCAGTTAAGTTTTTGTTTTTGCATTTACTTATAATGTTTAAAACACTTGACACTCAAATATGTAAATACGTTGGCATTTATATATAGTCAGAATGCTTTAACCATGGTACTAATCCCATAGTTGTCATCACATGAATATTCATTGTCAAATTTAACTTTGTGTACTATCAAAACCTTGTTAAGTACTGCCAATTAGCTTCTTAGGATCCGAGTTCAGATTTTTATGAGATCCGTGTTGTAATTTTTTGATCGCCACTTGCCACACTTCTCTCTGTCTGATCCCTTTGTGATCGATTGTGGATATTTTGGGTGGGAAAGGGTCTAGGCATAACCCATAACCCTAGTCATTTCCCTAATTATTATCCTCCAACCGCATGATGAACTGCTCTAGATCCTCCGAGGTCGAAAACTGGACTTCATCGCCTCCTTTACGGTCATAGAAGTTAGAATTCATGGGTTTCTTTTCACGTTCATCTCATCCTCATAGAAGTCTCGTGCTTGGAATCTTATACCGGTGCCATTTGTATTAATTGAGTTTGGGAAAAACCCTCTGCGCGGTATTTATGTTTGGTTATGGAGTTTTTGTTTGTGCCAGCATGAAAGCGTGGCTAGTTTCCCTAGACGTAGTGCTCGTTTAGATGTTCTAGCCTAATTCCAGACCTCAAACGTAGGTAAAAAGTCTCATTTAGACACATCTTGGGTTTCTCCTCTCCGTTCACTCTATTTTCGACATTATTTTGTATAATTTATGCAATTATGGTTTATGAATGCTAACCCTCATCTTCTGTGATGGGTTCCCAACAGTTCGGTGGTCGGCAACATTCGGTGGAGTGTTCCATTATCTCTAGGTAAATATGCTTTATGATTTTTCCTATATTGGTTTTGCTTAAGTTAAATTCTATTTTGATTTACTCTGTTTCCCTCGCTTACGAATCATATCTCTTTGGAAACGCACGTACCCTCTCATCATCGTGAACTTGGATTGTATGTTCATTCGATTGCAGTATTTACCTAACAAATCCATTCTGTCTCCTCCAGGTACACCTCCATCTAATTTTTTGGGCCATAAAATTCGCCAGAAATTTTGGTTTAGTTACAATTAATTAGACTTAAAAGTTCCAGAACCGTACCACAATCCTGGTGGTTCTCGGTTAACTTGAAAAAGTTAGAACTGGTGTTTTCCTTGTAATTTTTGCAACTATACCCAGTTGTTATTTAACTCTAACTTTGGTTCTGATTTGAAATGGGTTCTCCCGAACCATTTTCTTGGGTCTCAGTTGAAGTTTTTCAAACTTCTTATATGAACATTTGATGTATAAGAACTCATATTATTTTATGACTGTTCATTGATCAGTTTTACTAGTTTTCGTGTTTAATATGGTGTATAATTCTCTACGCATTCTTGTTTGAGTTTTGTACAACAATCTCATGATTTTCCTATTATATGCATGTTTATGGTATTTCACCGAGATTCTAGCTGGTTCAAGTAGTTACCAGATTCTTGGATGCATCTTTTTAAAAAAGGGGCTATAGTAAAATAGAATTTGTAAGCACAATAATTGTTTATTAGGCATATTTTTGTTTTTTCCAATAAGCAGTACTTTATTTATCAAAATTTATTATTGTTAAGAAAGAAACATCATTACAGGGTTTTCTTCTACTTTTTAGTTTGGTGACCGGACCACTCATTACATTGTCCATGTATAGTTTAAGTGGGAGGAACGATGTGTTCCGTATTTTTAGGATTATTCCTCGAGTCCAGAACTGATAGTTCACTCCAAATATTTTTCATTTTGTTACAGATTTTGGTTTTCTAGGCTTGAGCTCTTCAAACAGTATTTATATTTTTTTTCAAACAAAAATAAAACCACTGTATTAATAATTACAGTAGCCCCTGTAATTTATTTAACCTAGTTTTCTATGTTTTCTTTTACACATATTTTACATATCATAGTTTCTTGCTGCATTTACCATAAGGTTGACTATATACGGATCTTCCTTAAAAAGGGTTTCTTTCTTCTTTTATTTCCACAGTAAACTAATTCAGAAATACAGTAACTATTTTCACACATAATTCACCAAATCTGTAAATAACTTGTTTTAATAGTAGAAGTACATAGAACTCAATCTCCTTCAACATATGCTCTTATAAAATAATTTATTGTTCTTGCTTCTAATGAAGTACTTTTCATGTATACAGATTTAATAATATAGGTTCTTATCTAAGTTTACTGAATACTTAGATACTTATCTAGATATGCATTTCATTGTTCATGTCCACCCAACCTTCAAGAGAGGCACTTACGTCCTTCTCTTTCCCTCGTGCTCCACACCTTGAAAGGTACAGGTTGACAGTATTTTCTGCTATGCCCTAGAGACCCCAAGTCTAGTCAGTACTAGAAAATTTCAAGAATGTTGAGTGCTTTCCACTGTTCTCTACCAGCTCAGGAAAATTTCTCACTCTCTTCCTAATTTTCTGAACAAAACTCCTATTCCTCAGTGGGATCAGTCTCTTATCCTCAAAGGAACAAGTAACTATTGAAACTATCCAGCCACATTTTCAGTTTTTGGAATAATATTACCATCAGCGTTTTTACTCTTTTTTTCTTATGGAACCACTTTTCATAACAAATTTTATTTCCAAAAAAGTAAAAATAAATAAATTTTCCAGAAATGACAATTGTCTTAGTCTTCTTTAAAAAAATAATAATAACTAAAATGTCAGATAACTAGTTAACACCTAGTTAATGCGAACTTCAGCTGTTACAACTTCCCCCCATGGAAGTAACATTGTCCTTGGTGTTTCACTTCATATCAAGGAATAGCTTTGGGTAAGCCTCACATAAAAATCCCTCGTCTTCCTCCTCTGGGCTAAAGTGCTTCCACTGCACTTTAACCTGGGTGATGGCTCGCTTCTAAAGCATGATTGCTCTCCTCTCGAGGATATGTTGAAGCTCGACCAGAAATTCACTGTCTGGCTCTACCTACAAACAACAAATATTTTTTTCAATTTCACATATAAATATTCATGCTTCAATTTAGGATTTTTAACTCTATCCTACCTGAATATTCTTCCAATGGATTACATGTTTCGAATCATGTACTTATCGCTTTAGCAGGGACACATGAAACACATTATGTAACTGAATATGGCTAGGTGAATCCAACCAATATGCCACAGGTCCCACCCTTTCCAATATATGAAAGTTTCTAGAAAACCTAGAGACTAACTTAGCACAAGAGGCACATCTCAAAGTGTTCTTCTTTGGTTTGATCCTCACATACACATGGTTACCCACCTCGAACTCTCGATAAGTCCTTTTCTTATTTGTGTATATCTTCTGCCGATCTTGTGCAGCTTTCAGGTTTTTCCTGATCTTCTTTACCTCCGATTTCATTAAAGCCAACATTTCTAGTCCATGCGTTAGTTTCGTTTCGGGGTTGCTCCAATTTATGGGAGTGCAAGATTTCCTCCCATATAGAGCTTTAAAAGGACTCATCTTAAGGGACTCCTGATAACTGTTGTTGTAAGAAAACTTAACTAGGTGCAAGCAATCCTCCCATTTAGTTGGTTGTTGCATCACGTACATGCGCAACATGTCTTCCAAAACTTGATTTACCCATTCTGTTTGTCCATCCATTTGGGGATGATAAGCAGTGCTGAGGTTTATTTGGGTCCTCGAACCTGTAAACAAGGTTTTCCATAATTTTGAAGTAAAATTCACATCTCTGTCCGAAATAAAAGTCTTTGGAATGCCGTGTAGTCTGAAAATTTCTCTCATAAAAATATCCGCTATCTGTATAGTATTGTAAGTAGATTGTACTGGTATAAAATGTGAAAACTTACTCAACCTATCGATCACCACAATAATAGAGTCATTGTGCCTCTTTGATCATGGTAAACCCGTAATGAAGTCTAGGGATATGACCTCCCACTTCCATTCAGGTACTAGTATGGGTTGTAACAATCCTGCTAGATGATGATGTTCCACCTTGACCTGTTGACACTCCAAACATTTGTTTAAGTATTCAGCAATGTTTCTTCACATACCAGGTTAGAAATATATTTTTCTAATTGCAGTAACATCTTCTGGTATCTTGGGTGACTTGCGTAATTACCTTGATGATACTCATTCATGATTAGCTCCTTTAGATCGACACGTTTTGGTATATAAATATTTCCTCTAAAGGTTAGCATTTGTCCTTTGTTTACTCCATATTCAGAAGTGTTTCCTTTCTTTCTGACTTCTTCCATTTTCTACCATAAGAACTAGTATTCAGGATCCTTCTGCAATTCCTCTTTCACTTGATCCAAGAATCTTCATTCAAGTTGATTATAGTAAAGATCATAAACACAATGCAACTTCCTACTTAAGGAATCCACTACCCAGTTTTCCTTACCCTTCACATGTTGAATGTCCATATCAAACTCACTTAGGAAGATATTCCACCTTGCTTGTCGGGTGTTTGAATCATCTTTTTTGAAGCAACTGGTTAGGTTACTATGATCAGTCTTTAGTACAAACTTCTTTCCTAGAAAATAGTGTCTCCATACACAGAGTGCATGTATTACCGTTGTTAACTCCAGATCGTAAGATGAATATCTTTTCTCAACCTATCGAAACTATTCTGGAACTCACTAGTCCACCTAAAGACTTTTCGTTTCTTTTGAAAAGAGGTGATTGGAAAAGAAATTCTGGAGAATCCTTCAATGAATCATCGATAGTACCCAACCAATCCCATAAAGGATTGGATATCTGCTACATTTTGGAGAACTCTCCATTCCATGATTTTCTTCATTTTCTCTGGATAAACAGTAATCCCTTCTGCTCAAATAACATGGCCTAAGTACTAGATTTTTGTTTTGAAGAAATCACATTTGTTGAAATTAGCGTACAACTGATGTTTTATTAAAATTTCAAGCACTATCCTTAGATGTTCTCCATGTTCCTCCTCATTCTTAAAATAGATTAAAATATCATCAATAAATATGAGTACAAAGTTATCTAGAAAAGGGTGAAATATACCAAGCATTAACCTCATAAATGTTGTTGGCACATTTTTTAACCCAAAGTGCAATACCACAAACTCATAATGCTCGTACCTGGTACTTAAAGTAGTCTTATAAATATCTTAATCCTTAATCTGAATCTGGTGATGTCCAGACCTTAAATCTATTTTTGAGAATATTGTGGCCCCCTTTACCTGATCGAACATATCATCAATCCTTGGTAAAGGATATTATTTTTTATTGTTAACTTATTGAGATGTCAATAGTCCATGCACATTTGCATGGTTCCGTCCTTCTTCTTTACGAACAACACTGGTGCTTCCCCAAGGGGACACACTCGAATGAATGTATCATTTTTCCAATAGTTCTTGTAATTGAATTTTTAATACAGTTAATTCTAGAACAGTGATTCTATAAGGATCCCTTGACACAGGGGATGTTCCTCACATTAATTCAATGGTAAAATCAATATATCTTCTTGGTGGTAATTTGGGTACACATTCTGGAAATTTATCCATGAAGTCTTGTACCACTGATATGTTTTCCATCATAGGAGACTTATGCTTGGAATTGGCATATCCCACATGGATAGGATAACATTGACATCCCTTCCTCATGCACTTATTCATTTGAGATGTTGTAATAGGATGTAGCTATAGGGGTTTCTTGATTCCCTGAACCCTTTGCGTGTTCCATCTTTCATTCTTTAATAAATGATATTTTCTTTACAACCCGCCAAGGTCCAATGTTTTTCTAGCCAATTCATACCCAAGAAAACATCATAGGACCCTAATGGCAATATGTTGAGGACCCTATTTATATCGTCTTAAATTTTTTTATTACTAATATTTATTTTAATATAAATATTGTTTTATTATTTTTAAATGTAATATTATACCACAACATCTTATCCACCCTAAATTATAAAACTTTATAAAAATTAAAAAAATTAACTAAAAACTCTAAAAATAATAAAATGTAATTATAATTAAATATAAAAAACATCATATAGAATAACATATAAAATAATAATACATCTTAAAAATCAAACTTATATTGGAAACCAGGTTCTCTCTTGTGTAATGAATTAAAGATGATATTATGCAACCTGAAAATGCGCCGCATATTAGAAACTTATAAGCTAATAACTTATACGAAAAGTACCGTTTGAGAATTTTTATGTAATATGGCGATGTTCCAATGTTTGTTTGATGTATGATGAATGCAAATTTAATGCGCAACTAAATTTGAAATTTAGCGTTGTATACACTACGTGTATGTAACTTGACTTTGAACGGCTATATTTAAAAACAAAGTTAAAGCCAAATGCTAGGAATCTTTGATTTACTATACAGAGGAGAATATTCTCACTGCATTTCCCTTGTCATTTACTTGAATTTTAATTCCTTACTTGTGCGATACTCTTCATTTCCCTGGTCTCTCAATATAAAATTTAATTATTTATAATAAATAATTTTAATATTATAATAATATTATAGATAAAATTAAATATAAAAGTACCAGTTTTGAAATAATAAAATATTTTATGACTAATTATGATTTGATTATTGTGGTTTAATGAAATGATTCTGAAGTAAATGTGGTGTTTTTTAATTTAAATTTAATAAAAATTTAAATTATTATAATGTAATTTAAAAAAAAAAATTAATAATTTTATTTAATTGGAAAATACTAGAATAAAATTATATTTTGCAAAAGAGCATTGAAACATGTTATCCAAAAGCTTAATACAAATTCATCCCAAAGCACCAATAAACAAATTTCCAATATAATAAAGGTCTTTATGAAAGGATATAAACCAGGAAAGAAACCCAAAAATACAACTATACAAACATTATATTTTAGAGTGAAGTGTAAGCACACTTAATTATCATTTTCTAATCTTTTTTTTCCTCTTCTTTTTACCAGACTCCTTATTGGGAGTGGCATTTGAAAGAATGGAATTTGAAATTGCCATTTGATTCTCGTGCATAGTCTCTATTTAATTCTCTACCTCCTTTGAGAGACCTCTTTAATGCGTGGGGTCTCTTAATTTCTCACATCTCTCTTTTGGAAACAGGCACTTCAATAGGCTGTCCTGGAACTATGGAAGTTTCTGCTTGTGTGCTGATCCCTTATGATAATCCCCTCCATCCACAGGAGCTCCACAATGTAAGGTACAAGAATGTTGATATTTGTATAGGATTTGTTTTGGGACTCATCTTTCTGCAGTGCCTTTTAGTGGTGGTGTTGGGAGCAGGAAAACCTCCTATTAGCCCCAAATTACCAATGATGGAGAATTATCATTTGATCTAGTAGTCCTGCAACATAAATTCAATCTTGCAGAGATCTATCCTAATAAATCAGATTTTGAAACTCCTTGGGATACCGATTCTCTTTTGGATTTTCTGCCCTGGCTCAAGCACCAAATCCACAACTCAAGGATCAATCTGCCCTTTGGGGATTTGGAAAAATTTTGGTAAAAGACGCCCCTACTAGATCTCGATGAAAAGCCTCACGAACTGGAAATTTTATTGTGGAATTCCTTTCGCTCCATAAATCTAGACCCAGATCAGTCCTCTTACCATATGCCATGAGCAGCAAAGGATTCGAGGGAATGCAAAAAAAACCGTTGTGAGTTTGGGGCATTGATCGCCATTCTGCGGTCTAAATACAATCGAAAACACCGAATGATCCCCTTGAAACATCTAACTTCGTTGCGGTTATTCTTGCCTACAAAGGACCTAAGCGCAGATCAAAAACATTGCGGTTACCAAGAAAGACAAAAACAAGCAGGGCTCATCGGCGGTGGCCAAAATCCTACATTCTAAAACCATATCCACCGTTGATCCTCGTATAAGCTTCGTAACTCAAACTTTTCCTAATTAAATCAAAATAATTTATTCATAAATTATGCAAAACCATTTTTTCATTAAATATAAATGACTTAAACCTTACCAGCTCCAAACCCTAGATATCCTTTGAAAATTTTACTATAAATAAGTCGCTAGAAACAACTAATGTTTCTAGAAAAACATAAAAGTTAAATAAATTTGGTGGGTTTTCCCAAGAAAATTAAATTGAATGGGCGAAGCAAATTCAAATTATTTGAATTGTTAAACAAATATAATTTATAGAGTCTATTTAGATTTTAAAATAAATTTAAACGATAAGATTGTGGATTTTTCCATCGTCCGACGTGAAGTCTTTTTATTTTGTTGAATATTAGCTTCGGTTTTTTGCGCTCTCCTCTTTTCTGAGTGTTCCATGAAACAATAATTTATGTAACATGTTAGGGAGTTTTCACCTGTGTTGTTTGACATTTATCTCTTTGGTTGGAGATTAGCGTTTAGGGTTTGAGATATATCTTTTTTCTTGTTTGACGTTTTCTTTCTTTTTGAATTTTAATTTTTTTTTGTGCACTTTCTTTCTTTATTTAGTGTTCCATAAAACTATTTTTCTTGTAATTTGTTATGGAGTTTTTAGATGTGTTATTTGACATATAACTTCTCTATTGGATTTTATGTGTTTTTGTTCTTTTTATACATGGATATTATTTTTTCTCACATGAAAATGAAAAGAGGCATAGGACTGGCATCTTTTTTATTATTCCCATTGGTGAAAAGTGACATAAGATTGACATTTTTCATGATTCCCATTGGCCTTTCGGGTCCGGGAGTGTGAGAATTTTTCCTTTATTTCTTTGTTCACCATTTTTATAATAAACAAATATATATTTCAAACATTTTCAAAGCTTGAATTTTTCCTTTATTTCTTTGTTCACCATTTTTATAATAAACAAATATATATTTCAAACATTTTCAAAGCTTCCCTTCCACGTGGTTGGTTGTTTTCTCTCGTATAGATGATTTTATAACCTCGGAACTCACGAAAATCCTATCTTCTATTAAAGATGTTTTCTTAACAAATAATTATTTTAATTAATTAATTTAAATTATTTAAATTAATTAATTTAAAATTAATGTAATAATTTAATATAGATAAAATTATTTATAAATATCGATATAATAAATTATATATCTCACATTACAAATATTTAAAATTAATTTAGTCATACAAACTAATTATTAATAAATTTATTCACATCAACATCAAAATATTTATTTTATAAAAAAATTATATTTTTAATATATATATATATATATATATATATATATATATATATATATATATATATATAAGTTTATTTTAAATTATTATTATAAAAGGTTAAGTGTTCCTAGCACAACTTACTAAGAATGAACCTTTTTAGCAAGACAATCAAGAATCAAATCTAGCTAGGGCTATTAGATAAATGTCTTTTCAGATTAATCACGTCATTAGTATTTGGTCTCACAAAAGTCTCAAATTTTAACAATGCTAAAATCAAGTCAGCTTAGAGTTGATGTACTCCACTACAGGAAAATTTAACAATGCTAAAATCAAGTCAGCTTAGAATTGATGTATTCCACTACAAGTGTGATCCCTAGATAATTTTGATGATATAATCTCAAAATGATTTTGATGACTTAAATACAAGCCACAAATTTAACCTAAAAAATAAAAAAACAACTTAAAAAACAAATAAATATTATTATTAATAATTATTATAGAAAATATATATATAAATTAAATATATTTATTTATAAAAACATATAAAAAAAGCTCTTAACTATAAAAATTTAATATTTAATTTACACATCTCTAAGATAATATTTTAGAAAACCAATACTCATATAAACGACTCTAAAATAGTATCAAATTTACCAAAAACATGCTCATATAAACGCACATGGATATCACCAAGTCATAAGTCTAATGGTAATATCTGAACCCACAATCAAAACAATACTCACATAAACGATCTCTAAAATAGTATGAAATTTACCAAAACGATACTCATATAAAGGCACACGGCTATCACCAGGTCACAAATCTAACGGTCATATCTGAACCCACAATCTGATCAAGCCGACAGATGCCTCCTAAGAAAAGAGTGTCTCTTATTTTAGGTACTTCTATTCACTTGTTTCATTATTCATCCTTTTTAAGGTTTCTATTGCTAGGATTTGGGGTGTATGTCTGCTGTATTCTATGACGAATCAGAATTTTTTTAATATTTCTGAAAAAAAATGATAATTTTTTTAATTTATGGTGGTTATTATTATTTGTATTTATATTCAAGTTTTTTAAATTTATGGTCATTACTATTTATATTTATATTTAAGTATTAAGTAATATTTTATTTAACTTTTATTTAATATTTGTCAATTAAATGTTGTATTTATTTAAATAAATAATTTAGATAATGATGCTTTTAATATAAAGATTTTAATAATAATTGAAGTGAAAAATTTAGATAGCTGAAGTTTTTTCTTTTATATTTCTTAATAAAATAATATTATTCATAATTATCACATTATAAATATTTTAATTTGAATTATTATATAAATACTTATATTAAAACTATTATTTCTTCTAAAATATATAATTGATATTCTCTATTAAGGTGTGTATTATGATAAACATGTGTGGCCATCGATATTGATGAATGGGACGAAGGTGTAAGCGGCTCCACCTAAATGACATGATGTGTGTAGTTGACATGGATAAGGCCATCTCAAATTTCGCGGAGGGAGATAAAATGTCGATAAAGTGGTTGAGTGTTATAGAAAACGTGATTTATTATTTATATGGTACATTTGGATGTAGGGTATGGGATTGAGGTTTATAGGCTTGAAGACAACCGGATGCCCTTCACCTCTACATCCACATTGGTTTTGGCAGAATTAGGTTTGGAGGAAGTAGTGAGGGGCAGAATAGGGCTCTTTTGTGTGTGATATTGGTGAAATTTTGAACTATGTGGGATCCAGGGGACAAGGATCATGACGACGCCAAAGCACGTATTGCCACTAAACTTTTCTTATAGATAATTCTTCTTTGCTCAAGAGGTATTTGGGGTTCAGGTCATAACATTTTCCATAAAGTTTTCTTATAGATAATTATGCTTTTCTCAAGAGGTATTTAGGGTTTGGGTGATAGAATTTTTGTTTGCAGTGTCATTTCACTCTTTGTTCATGTTTGTAGTTTCTAAATAGGTTGATTTTCAGGCCCTTCTTAACCATCTTCCCTTGTGATGTAGGTTTTACGTTGAAGCATTGAGGTTGGAGTGTAGGGTTGTTTCTAATATTTCTGTGTTCAGTGGAGGACTTCCTCTTAGATAGTATGGGTTCCAAGTCTGCATCTTATGTGTAGTGGGGTGAGGGTAGTCCCTCTCATGGGACAAGCTACTAGGTGAGATGGAAAATCATTGTGAAATAAACACATAATTTTGTTATGATGCATCATATAGGGAGGGTTAGGAAAGGAGTTGGCCACTACGGCCAACCTAGGGACTCATCCGAGCGGGAGGAGGAGCATGTAGAGGAGGATGCAATTCTTGAGGGCAAGGTTTCCCAGGACCATGCTTTGTTGCTATGAAATGTGATACAACTGGCGTTATTGGCCTCTATTGCTGATTAGTTGTGATGTGTACATGTTAATTTGGACATTCTCCACGAGTATAGGTATGATGATAGAAATGAGCTAGTTGCTTACATAAACGATTTGTAATTTTCGTAGGGAAATTTTTTGGGGTGCCAAACTTTAATTCTTCCAAGTCAATGAAGATCTAATGATAGGCTGGATGAAATTGAAGTGAGACTCACTCATATTTTTTACCATGTGCATGAGGGGTGAGGTCCTCCCATCATCCCTGCCAATACTCAAGGGATGAACCCTCCAACTCAGTATCGTTACTCCTATATTTTTATTTGTACTGTTGGTATTTTGGGAAATAGGGCTACTATGTTTATGGAAATCATGTAAAAAGTTTCTTTTGCTTCTTGATTTTTCTCTAATCTTTTGGCCAAAAAAAATATACTGAAAAAACAGTGAAATAAAAATTAATATAGTCAACTATAATAATTTTTTTTAAATTAATATAAGTCATCCATTAACTTATATATATATATATATTAGTTTCTCAAATTTTTTATGTGATTTCACCTGTCCAATAACCCTAAATCCCTTCAAAATAGGATTTCTTTATTCAAAAAAACCACCAGTGAAATGTTTACACGTTCACTCAAAATATTCATACATCCGCATTTCAAGTACAAAAAAAAATATAAATTTTTTTGGAGATCACATAAAAGAGTAGTTTTTCATTTTGGAAATCCCTGTCACTTCAAAAAGAGAACATTGACTATGTAAAGATCATA
Organism: Pinus albicaulis; assembly: GCA_034641835.2. Lineage (NCBI taxonomy): Eukaryota > Viridiplantae > Streptophyta > Pinopsida > Pinales > Pinaceae > Pinus > Pinus albicaulis. The sequence goes on along the minus strand of CM076581.1, from coordinate 186,629,290 downwards.
TTATAGTTATTTTTTTATCCTTAGTTGAAAATAGTTTTTGATTTCTAGTTACACTTAATTTCTTTTCTTTTCTTTAATTTTTTTAACATCTTCTTTAAATCAATTTCATGGGGAGTAGAGTAGAGTATAATTCTAAATGATGATTTTGATCTTAATATATATATATATATATATTTTAAATAATAATACTATTGGTTAAAAAAAATATCATTCAAACCTAAAGTAAAATAAAGTAAAATATCTAAAATATATAATTAGATACTCGATCATTATAATAAAGCCAAAAGTATATTATACACATAATGCAAAATTCATCATTTTAAATGCATATAAAACACTAATATCATCCAGTTTTTATTATAAAGAAAAGTACCAACATAGGAGTTTATATATCATTGGAAGATATCTTTTGAAAAACATTCTGGAAGCAAAATCAAATTAATCAAAAGGCTAGAGATGAGAAAAACTTAAAGTAGCATTGTGTTCATGATAGGAAAAACCAATGGTCAGGCGAAATTCAAATTCAAATTTAACAAGTGAAACTATCATTCAATTTAAATATTATAAACCCTAGAGTAAATTAAATTTAATGCTTAATATAAATTCAACATTAAATTATCATATTCAACTCATGCAAATCTAGTCAAATTCAAAGTGTATAAAAATTCATATTAGTTAATTCAACATTAAATTTCCCTATTCAACTAATACAAATTTATTCAAATTCAAAGTGTATAAATATTCATATTAGTTAATGATATTTATATTTATATTTTAGAGAATTTTGAATTTTAGAGACTGTGTAAATTAAATTGAATTTAATGCATAATATAAATTTAACATTAAATCGACATTCTCAACGGATGCAAATTTTGTCAAATTCCAAGTGTATAAATATTCATATCTATAAATAATTTATATTTATAACTAATTAATTTTATATTTATATTTTAGAAAATTCCCGTCAATTTCATATTTTCTTTCGAAAATTTTAATCAAATTCATGGAAGGGTTAAACATAAAGCGAATTTGGATTTGCCTTAAATTTATTGTGTGAATTAAACTTTTAAATTTAACCGCTCAAGCAAGTTTAAATTGTATCGGTCCAATATTTTAAATTTAATTTAACTTACGGTTCAAATTCATATTTGAAATCAAATTTGACGTGTTCAACTAATGCACACTTACTAGTATGTAAAAAATATTATATTTAATTCAATTTAAAGTATAAAGTAAATTTAAATATCATACATTCAAATTTAAAATTTATTTCACATTGTATAGCGAACGAGATTTAAATTTGATGTTGTTTCTGGATTGAATTTAGGGCAGGAAGGAAATTTTAATTTAAACGGTTCGAATCCTGGATTTTACCGTTAGGAGAGACAAATACCCATATCAATTGAATGTGTTTTAATCGGACGTGTGATCGGTTGATTATGCATTACAGCCGAGAGGGTGAATGGAGGGACACTTTTCATCGGACAAACAAAGGCAGAGGATTGACATTACCATGTCCGTTGGCCTTATTGAGTGAGAGATCTTTTTCTTTCCTTCTTTCTTCACTGTTTTTCATAATAAACAGTTATATATTTTTTTCCTCAAAATGTTTTATATATTCAATTTAGTTAAATATAAATTTAAATTTTCGTTTGATTATATTCAAAGTTTTTTATAATAGTTATATTTTTTTTATTAATATTAATTTATATAATATTAAATATTAATGATATTTTTTTTAATAATTTTATTATTTTTATATAAAATATTTATTATAATAATTTAAATATTATATATATCTTTTAAAACTAAAAATTGAGTTAATTACTTATTTAGTCATAAATAGTTTAGAAGAATAATTGGATACTAAACTTTACACCTTAGTGAATTCATAAAGTTGAATCATGAACTTAACAAAATAGTTTTATAGTCATAATTTTTGGGATAAAGAGTATAATAATGAGAAAAAAAAAATTATTGGTATGAAAAAAATAGAAATGTTGAAAACTTTTACATAATAGAAGTGTTTTTGGGGTTTTTGAAGGTGTCGAATTTATATGTACATTCAAATAAATGAATTTAAATAACACAAATCAAAATTTCAATTTTTTTCTAGCAAAATAAAAGGGAGAAGTGAAAAAAATTAGTCAAGTGAAAAAAAGAAGAAAGAAATATTAGAGAAATACTAACGAAAGAAGATAATGATAATATGCAAACAACACTGAGAAATAGCAAGAAGAGGGAAAGATTAGATTAGAGAAATTAAAGAAAGGATATAATCATCTCCAACCACTCATCACTAGTGGATTCATCTTCATCAAAGTTAACATCAGCAATTTCAATTGTTGGATCCACTAAATCAATTTCTTCACCACTGACAAAATTATATATGCCAAAATCAACTCGTGATGGTAACACCCGATCAATATTGATATCCACTTTCAAGTGAGATTCACCAAAATCTTCCTCTTTCTGTAGATTTTATACTACATATCCATCCTCATTTTTTTCTTCAAACACTTCTTCAACAGGTTCTACAATGCTATTATCTTCAACTTGATTATGCCCCCTTGCATCAAAATTTTCTTCCAGAATCTTCCATGCTTCCTTGGAAGTTGTAGATTTTTTTACCTTGCACAAAAACATCTCATCCAATCCCTGTTTGATCAAATCCAATACTAAGGCATTGCATACGTCATGATATGAGAGATTAGAGTGATACTCAATTAAGTCTTTAGCTCGAAGAAAATTTATCATTTTGATAACCCAAAGATTAAAAAGTTTACTAGTAAACGTAGGTGGTGGTATCAGATCAAACATACACCATTCACCCTTGATCTCTTCTCCGTCTTCTGCTATACTTCTCAGTTCATCGGCTCCAACCTGAACCACAACGATCTTTTCCATTTCTTTTCGATTCATTCTCTTAATCAACTTCAATAATGTTTTACGACTCATGACTATTGTCTTCCCTTTCTCTTATAGTTGCAACTCGACCGCATGTAACTATCTTCCATATCGCCGCGAAAAAAAAAATGTCATTTTCAATATGTACTACCATCAAGTACAAACTTCACCCAAAACACTTTCATGCTAGATAGAACACCAAATCATTTTTGTAAACACAAACTTTGCAAAGCCGTAAACACTTTTCAATTAAAAACCTCTATTTTTTTTTCCGTTAAAAGATCTTCAGATGGAATTATTTTTAAACCTACCTACCATGCAACATACACTTCTAAAAAAATTATCTCCAAACGTTTCCCACTTAATAAACTTTCTTTTTGAAGGAATCCCATCTAAAAAAAATTATCGCCATACTTTTCCAACTTAACAAACTCCTTTTGGAAAGAAGCACTTCCAATATCCACGCAACCTTTAAATATTTGATAATAATTTAATATCTTTCCCACACATGAATTTAAAGAAAAAATAATCTTTTAATAAAAAACATATCACAGCTTAACTCTTTTCACCATATGCATGAGGGGCAATAAAAAACCTTTATAAGCAGTTGTTCTTTTTCAAAACACTTTGAATTTTCCACCTTTTAAAAATACTTTCCAATAAAAAAACTTGTTTTCAAAACTTGCTCACCATCATCAAGTCTCATTAAAAAAATCATAAAGGGCTACTCACAACTGTGATAGCGGCACGATCTGGCTTATAGTGGTTGCTTCTAGGGAATCTTTTTCTTTGGCACACTTACCCCTACGATAATTAGTGAAAGCTCTCAACTATTGTGCTTCTCTTCTATGTCTTGTGACTACTCAACAACATCAACTACCTCAACAACTTGAGTTCTGCAGTGGAACTCTTTTGGCATCAAAACAAAAAGGATTAGAGAATTTTAAAAATTTTCACAACCTGGGTGACTCCTTCCTCACAAGATTCCTTTCTCGCTCTTCTAGCTCTTCTTCTTCTTAATCTAAAGGGAATTTCGAAGAACACATAGAAGACATCCAATACTAAAAGGGAATATATTCATATGGGAATATTTCAAAAAATGTACAGCTCCTTCAACATCTAAGAAGAAACTTGTGGAAATAATATAATCCACACTTGACTATGTTGAAGAGTCCTTCGTCTCCGGAACACCACACAATTTTTTCGAGGAAACCCATCAAATGGAGGAAGTACGTATGACTATGCCTCAGAAACCATTACAAACATAGCAAGAAACAAAATATGTCGATATATTGGCTTTATAAAATCATAACAGAAAATTTATGAGCTTCCACAAGTTGTGTGACAAATCGATTGTCCTCGCACATGCTCCATGCCACAACAAAGAGCCATATGCATTGAACATATAATCTTGCTTGCTAATCCATTAGAGCCACGAACAACAAACGAGATTACAGTGAAAATTGTTGCCCTTAGTGAGTCTACACATAGCTTCCCTCATATCTCCAGTCTCTAAACCTAGCAACATCTCTAAGCAAGCTCTGATACCAAATGAAAGAAACAGAGTGTTGTGCTCTGATACCAATTGAAGGTTATAGAGTAAACAACAGAAAACACAATAACAACATGCATTAACAGATCACAGAAAAACGACAAACTCATTTACAAACCATAGAATAGAAAAGAAGCTACAACTACATTACACCCACTCGGACTATGCGTCTGAACTATATATGTTTTTCTATCCTAACTCAACTCTATTATTAAAAAACTTAAGTCGGTTATATGTCCTTTCAATTTGAAATGGTTATGGCGGTGATGGCCCTTACAAAATGAACAAGACATGGCAGTGGCACCTCTTCGAGTATGAGCAAGTCATGGGGGTGATGGTGAGCGGTGAGGCAGTTTGTCAGTGAGTTGGTGAATTGACAGACATAATTAATTTCAACATATAAGACACTGCAGGACAATAGTGGAAAAGTGCAATGACGAGGTTGAGAAAAAAATGAATGAAATAAAATAACAACAATATGTATTGATTTATTTATTTTTTAAATTGAAATGCCTTAATGATGAAATATTGAGAAATGTATTGATTATGGATAAAGTGAAAACAACTCCTTTAAACTGGCTATTCCTTGAGCTTAATTAATACAACCTACAACATACCTACCTAACAAAATATTACAAAATATAATAGAAACAAATCAAAGCTCTAGGAAAGGATAATTATATAATAGAAACAACCGAAAACTCTACGAAAGGGTAAAATAGTGATAAAATCAAACCCTCATTATACGGAAAATTTATAAGAAAAAACTGATAAGAAAAAACATTCCAAATTTTATAGTGTCTCTTTTATGCTGTGTTTTTAGCTAGCTATCTATGTACAATTGATTTTTATGGAAAAAATGAACAGAGAAGGAAATAAAAATATCTTTGCCTTACCTATGAGAGAGGCGAATATATATACTTATGGAAATGCGGAAAAGATGGTCTGGGAGGAGAGCGGTCATAAAAGGAATTAAAATTCTTCTAAATGATTAAGAAAACTGAAATAAATAAACAAAATAGCTTAGTGAATAGAGAGGCCAATGCATATCCTGATGGCGAATCATACGTACTCATAAACATAGAACACACATAAATTACATGAGAAAAATATGCTTCTAAAGCATTCTATGGTTTGATCGCCAACGGTAAAAACAAAAAATCGAATCTCCAATGGCAAAATCCAAAATTTTTACATCTAAAATTTAATTTTGGTTCACTAAATTCATGTATTGCAGTTAGGTGAAAATAAACGGATGTTTTGAAAAAAAAATTTAAATTTAAGTTGGTTTTCTTTATGCAATTTTAATTTAAATTAAAAAATATATTGTACTCACTAAATTTACATTGTTAAAACAAGGGTTGTTTTGAATTGAGTTTATTTAAGTTTGAATTTTGTTCAATGAACTTGTCTGACCAAGAAAATTTAAATTTAAATATTACATTAAATCTCAATTTCGTTTGTTCGTTTTGGGGACTTTGCTCTTGACTGTCTTTTCAAGATCTGAATCCATAATTCGTTTTGTCCTTGTTTTGGGAACTTTCTTCCAACACTCCATTCAAGATCTGAAAATGCGATGACTCTCAATTAGCTCAAAAATATTGGTGGAGTAAGAAAGTATCATAAATCTTTCAAAAATAAAAATTATAATTCTCTCTTTTATAAATTGATAAAATAAATTATTAATTGAGCTAAGTAATTTAAATTATTTATTGAGCTAAGTAATTTAATAAAATGATTATCAAGAAAACATTATGTTCGTTTATTTAAATTTAGTAAAATTTTAAATTAATATAGTATTTTTTTCTTTAAAAAATTGAGGATTGGGTTGGTTAAGAATAGGCTAAATATGGAATTGATTTCAACTTTTACAAATATATATTTTTTTTCTTTTAAAAAAATTGAAGATTGGGTTGGTTAAAGATGGGCTCAATATGAAATTGATTTCAACTTTCACAATTGAAAATTTTAAATGTTTTATATGCAAATTTTTCTAGAGAAAATACATTGGAAAATTTAAATCTAATATAATATTTCCTTTTGATAAGCACGACCAATTAATTTACTTTCCACATTCTTTTTATAACATAATTTTAAAAAAATAAAATAGTTTTCCTTTTTAATGAATTAAAAAGAATGTCATTCCAACTAAAATTCCCCACACGTTAAACTTTATATTATCATGTTTTATAGGTAAAGTATTTTGTGAGAGTTTTTCTGTAACTAAATAGCTAAATATGGAGTTATTCTGAACCAAAGAAAATTTAGTTTTCTTATAAAAAAATAGAGTTAATTAAATTTAGTAAATAATTTAAAAATAATTAAATTGAATGTATGGAATGAATTTAAATTATTAAATTCGAATGCGAGGTGTTTATGATCTTTAAATATAAATTTAGCATTATACACAATAACTATATGTAAATTTGATTGTTGTCCATTATTTTTGTGCAGAGAGGTACATTCTACAGCCCAGTATGACCCTGATGTGTAAGTATGTCAGAATTCAATAGAAATAATGTTGAATTTAAAAATAACTTACATAAGCATATAAAAATAAATTAAAAATAAATTTAAACAATATAAATTTTAAATATGAAGAGTTTTACATATAGTCAAAAAAGAGATATGGTAAATAAATAAAAATGTAAATAAACTTGAGTTATGATAAATAAATAAAACCACTTTTTATACTTACGGTAAATAAATAAAAATATAAATAAAGTAGTTGTATGGTAAATAAATAAAAAATATTTTTATATTTACTCCATAAAGCTCTTTATACTTACAAAAAATCAAAAAGAATTTTTATTTAGGTGAAGTCTATGGGCCAAATACCATGGGGCACATTATTATTAATACCATGGGCCAAATACCATATTTATAAAAGAGGTATAGAATTGTAATGTAAATAAATAAAAATATATCAAATAGGAGTAAAAATCAACATCTAATTTTATTTGATGCCTATGAACCAAATACCATCGATCAAATTGATAATAATACCATGAAAAAAAAACATTATTAACCCTAACATTAACATTAAAATATTAATATTAAAATTATTTTTATTGTCAAATTATTATTACTAAATATAATATTGATATTAATATATTCTAATATTAAAATTATTAAATTTAATATATATATATATATATATATATATAGAGAGAGAGAGAGAGAGAGAGAGAGAGAGAGAGAGAGACTCTAGATATATATGGGATGGAAGAACAAAGACATATGATAAAGGTGGAGAAATAGATGGATTGACAAGGGAGAGATGAGGGGAGAGGAGGAATGAAGAGAGAGAAAGGGAGAGGATAAGGAGAGGTAGAGAAGTGTAAGAGAGCCAGAGGGAGACATAAAGATGTAGTTGGGAGAGAGAGAGAAGGAGAGAGGGAGGGAGAAGGAGAAAGGATTGGAGGGTAGAGAGAGAGAGAGAGAGAGAGAGAGAGAGATAGAGAGAGGGAGAGCGAGGAAATATGTGAGGAGGAGAGAGGGAGGGATAGAGAGATGGAGTTAGAGCAAGAGAGAAGAAGAAAGAAATATATTGTGAGAAATTAACAGAGAGGGAGTGACAAGCGAGAGATGAAGAGAGAGTGTGTATATTTAGGGGCGAGATAAAGAGACATAGACAGAGTGATGGAGACAAGGCGGAAGAGAAGGAGACATAAGAATAAAGGAGTGATATAATAACATAGTTGGAGAGAGAGATAGAGTGATGGGGGAAGAGTGAGGATTTGAGGGCAGAGAGAGAGAGAGAGAGAGAGAGAGAGAGAGAGAGGGAAGGGATGAATATAGAGGTAGGGAGGCGATAAAGGCAGAGAGAGGAAGAAAAATAGAGAGAAAGGGAGTCATGGGGGAATGTAGATGATTGTAGGGGGGAGAGAGAGAGAGAGAGAGAGAGAGAGAGAGAGAGAGAGATGGGGGAAGAGAGGGGGAGGTAGGAGAGAAATGGATAGAGAGGAAGGCAAAGAGAGGGGACTTGAGAGAGACGAGGAGAGAGGGACAGATAGAGAGATGGAGTTGGAGGGGGAGAGAGGGAGGGATAGATGGAGTTGGATAGGGAAAGACATGGAGTTGGAGGGTGAGAGGGAGATGGATGGAGAGATGGAACTGGATGGAGAGAGAGGGAGGGAAGAAGAAAGTCTTAAAGAGTAACAAGTGGAGAGAGAGATGGAATGAAAAGGGAGATATGGAGAGACTCGTGTGTATTTTTGGGGGTGAGATAAAGAGACAAATAAGAAGAGATGGAGAGAAGTACAAAGAGAGGGATATAGTGACAAAGTTAGAAGGTGAAGAGAGAGAGAGAGAGAGAGAGAGAGAGAGAGAGAGAGGTAGGGAAAGAGAGATGGATATTGAGGGGGACAGAGAGGGAGGTAAGAATAAAGACATAGAGAGTGAAAGTTTGAGAGAGAGAGAGAGAGAGAGAGAGAGAGAGAGAGAGAGATAGTGGTAGGGAAAGAGAGATGTATATGGAGGGGGAGAGGGAGGGAGGTAAGAATAAAGATATAGAGAGTAAAAGTTGGAGAGAGAGAGAGAGAGAGAGATAGATAAGGAGGGATAAGAAAGATGGAGGGAGAGCGAGAGAGGATAGAAGGAGGGAAGAGAGATAGAAGTAGGGGAGAGGGAGGGAAGGGGAAGAGAGATAGAAGTAGGGGAGAGGGAGGGAAGGGGAAGAGAGATAGAGGGAGTGAGAGGAGTGAGTGATAGATACATAGATTGGATAAATAGAGTGTATGTTTTGGAGTTGATATAGAGAGACAAAGAGAGATAGAGATATTTATGGAAGCTAAAGAGAAAGAAGAGATAGATGGAGGCAGGGAGGGAGGGACAAAGATATTGATAAACATGGAGTGAGAGAGTGTTTGTGTTTGTGGGGGTGAGATAAAGAGACAAATAAGGAGAGATGGAGGGACATATAGATATATATGGGGGGTGGGAGAGGGAATAATATTTCTTACAATAGATTCATTGATTTAAGTGTACATAGTGATTTCTAATCCTATTTGATTGCTTGCACTACATGCATTAATTTTAGTGTAGATTTTGATTTCTAATTATATTTGATTACTTGCACTAGATGCATTGATTTCAATGTAGATGGTTTCTAATTCTATTTGATTTGTTGAACTAAATGCATTGATTCCAGTTCAATGGTGATTTCTAATCCTATTTGATTGTTTTCACTAGTTGCATTCATTTAAATGTAGATGTTGATTTATAATTATATTTTATTTCTTACACTATATCCATTTATTTCAATATAAATGATTTCTAATCCCATTTTATTGCTTCCACTAAATGCATTCATTTTAGTGTATATGGTGATTTATAATCATATTCGATTTCTTGCACTAGATGCATTGATTTTCATGTATATGTTCGTTTCTAATTCTATTTTCTTATTTGCACTAGATGCATTGATTTGTGTGCATATGTTGATTCTTATTCCTAGTTGATCACTTGCAATAGATGCATTGATATCTGTGTATATTTTGTTTCCTAATCTTATTTTATTTCTTCCATTATATGCATTGATTTCAATGTATATGTTGATTTTCGATTTGATGTAATTGGATGTATGAGGGTACATTAGTTTTAAAGTCATTGGATTAATAGTGCCCAATGATTTTAGTGTAAGCACAAAAAAATATTGACAATGTAGAATGATTTCTGTGTTATAGTAATTTAACCTAATAATATTGGAGAGCAAGAGAGACAAGGTGTGATTTTTACTACAATAGCTCAAGCTAAATATTTAAATCATTTATGATTTATGATTTCTACTATCTTTTTCATATAATCGATATGGAAAGATGACAAACCTAAGAAGGGTGACAATAAGAATAGTAGAAGAAAATGGCTTGATAATGATCACAAGGAAGGATATTTCTAATTGAATACATTCTTATCATTCACATTTTCTATCATTCAATATTTTTACATTGTCACTTTTCACTCAAAAAATTCATTTCATCACTTTTCATCATTCAAGTTATTTTACAATATTTATCATATCAACAAAGTGAGGTGAATAGGAAAATTTAAAATTAAAATGAATCGACAAATATCAAACAATTTTAGCATATTTAAAATGGTTATATTAATATTAGACATATTTACATATTATTGATAAAATTAATCATATGTTCGTCATATTATGGATAGATTTTCCTTGGTCGCACACAATTGAAACCAGCCTAGATCTATCAAGCACCGAGAGGGATCAAATCTCTTGAGTTGCAAACATTTCTCAAGTTTTTCACTCAAAAAAGAGGTTTTCACCTCGAGATATTTGATCTCTCTCAACGTTTGATAGTTCCGTAATTAAGATGGATCTGGGCTAGTTATGAATCAGATTAAGTATACCTACCTATCTGCTCTACTTCAAAGAAAAATTAAAGTTAACCAATCTTTCATTTTACTATAGAGAAAGGAGAACAATGTGATTGTGTTTCATTTTTCACTTAGTTGAACTTTAATTTCTCGTTTGTGTGCTTTCTTTTTATTGTGAATATAAAATTTAATTAGTTATAATAAAATATTTTTAACATTATAATAATTTTATATCTAAAATAGATATTATATAATTAATTTATGTTTTGAAAATTAGAATTGATAATGATGATAATGATTAATGTTCATTAAGATCAATGTGGCATATTTGACCTTAAGAAAATACAAAAATTATAAGTTTGATTTTTCAAAATCTTGTTCCTATGATGAAAGAGAAGGTGGCCTATAAGACCTTAAGAACAGGAAAAAAATCTAAGTTAAAATTTGCAAAATCTTGTTCCTATGATCAAAGAGTAGGGAAAGAAGCACTCCAATATCGCTATAGGTGGGTTCGGTTAATAGGTCAAGAATATTGGAAGTGTGGCATATATTAGGGAACTAAGAGCGGATGCGAGCAAGAGCTCGGTATTCTAAAATAAAGTGTTTTTCTTCTTCCACCTGCTTAGTATTGAAAATCTGACATATTTTATCGTTCTAGTGAGTCTTGGGAATAGACCACCGCATGGTCTCACTTCGAAGCTCATGAGAGTTTGTTCCTATCCTAGTGATGTTCATTTTTTTCTTAGTGCTGGTCAACATAGAGAGATAGTTCTTATGATCAAGGGTGAGGTTGATCACCTTGTTATAGTATCTTAGCTTCCTTTTACCCTCCATCTCCTACTCTTCCCACAACTTGTCCTTAAATTTGGAGGTAATAGTATTTTTGACACTATATTTTCTTCCCAACAAAGGTAACGAGAGTCTCAAAGTGAACCTATTTTTACTCCAAATGTAAAGATAAACCAACTTACAATTATTTTCAAATTCATAGTGATCTTTCAAACCACCAATAATCGTTTTCTCGATGCTATAATTCTAGTTGAGTTGATGAGAGATGTCAATGCCCAAATATTTATAAGAAGAAACCTACTCTAAGCAGTGGTTATTATACATGAAAAGACCCTGGGTAATCTCTTTGGATTTAATAATCATGACTTTAGTCTTGTCGGTATTAACCATGATACCCACCTTTGAGTAGTAGGTCTGAAGAGTCTCAATTTGCTTGTGAAGCTCATCATGGATTTTTGCAAGAAGCATCATATCATCAAGATAGAGGAGAAGAGTAATGAGGACACCAGCAACGTCGGTGCCCTTGCAACCCATAGTTTCCACACACTCTTCTAGCTTATCAATGTATATGTCAAAAAGAGTAAAGGACAGAGGACATCCTTGTTTGACACATATATTGAATTTAATGTCTTTAGACCACCTCTTCATAATTATTCATCTTTAAAAATTAATAAAAAAAGTTTGTTGAAGATAAATAGATTAATTCAATAAAACAATAAATTATTCTAACACAAAAAATTAAATTATTACAATATATAGTTTTAAAAATAGTTTATACTAAAAACTCGTTTTAATGCTTATACAAAATCCGCCATCAAAATTTTATATTTTATGGGTAAGTATATTCTGAGAAATTTTATATAATCGAGTTATTTTGTATATTTGAATTATGAAATAAATTTTTAATATATAAAATGAATTTACATTTTTAACATAAAATTTAAATTTGATGTGTAATTGAATTTGAATTTAACAATCCAATGTAAAGGTTTTGCAAATTGAAATATAAGTTTAACATTGTATACACTACCCAAATTCAAATTTGACAGTTGTTTGACTTATTCAAATAAAATTGAACGAACTGTGATACATGAAAGCAAAGGTAAAATGAATTGAGAAACATAATGCATTTTTACCGTTGGGAGAGGAGAACGTTGAGCTTTAAAGTTATTATGAGCACATTTTTCGTTTCATTTCTTGGAATTTAAATTTTAACTCTCTGGGCTCTCAAGTTTTTGTCATAATAATTATTTAGTTTTTTGTTTTTCTAAGTTTTCCGCTTTAAAGTTATTATGAGTGCATTTTTCTTTTCATTTCTTGGAATTTAAATTTTAGCTCTCTGCGCTCTTAAGTTTTTGTTATAATAATTATTTTGTTTTTTTTTCAAAGTTTTGAGCTTTAAAGTTATTATGAGTGCATTTTTCTTTCCATTTCTTGGAATTTAAATTTTAACTCTCTACGCTCTTAAGTTTTTGTTATAATAATTATTTTGTTTTTAAATTTTTTTTACTACATGATCAATCGTGAGATCATGTAGTAAATTTTTTTTACTATTTTTGGAAATTTTTCTAGTTTTCATTGATTTTTTTATTTGAGGACGTATGGTTTCAGTGTTCGTGGTTTTGTCTACCCATGAAGATGGAGAGGTTGGAGCGGGTTGTATTTTAATTAGTTTTTATGGTAAAATGGCGTCTGGCTTCATTTGGTTATTGGAATTTCAACTAACAACTATGCCCGGTTTTTGACCTTATAGAAGGGTCTGAAAATCTCCTATTGGGGCCACAAAATAAAACTTAAAAAAAGTTATTTTAAATATTTTAACAATAATTAGTCAATGAATCCTCTCCGTAATGTAATTGTAATGTCATTTTGAAGTTCTAAACTTTTATCACATACTGCCCATAAAAAACTCTCAAATTAAATTTCAAATCATTATATAAAAAATTAATTTAAACAATTTTACTTATAACATTAGTATTCTACTTATTATGGAAGAATAAGTAAATATATTAGACGATAAATTTTGTATAGAAGTATCTGAAATAAAAAGAGGTCACTTTTAACCGTTCGTTTAAGTTCTTATATAGACCATTCTATTAAAAACACGCTCTCTTTTAAACTTTATAAATAATCGTTGCAAAATAAATCTTCCTTATGTCATTTTATAACCCCGATGGCCCATTTTCTCGATAATATGTTTATTTTATTTTTTTTAAATCTTTTGTAGATGTGTAAAATAAGAAAATTTTACATTGCAAGTTTTTCAAAATAAATTTAAATAAGATCTCCAAAAGTTCTTGTAAATTTTGATTATCTCTGGGTTTTGGTATAAGTATTATAAACAACTACCAACTGCCTATAGATAAATTAAGACAAACTACAATCAATATATAATCGTGGATCTCCCTTTTCCGCAATGTTCCTAAAGGAAAAATAGTCCTTGAAATATCTGACTTCAATGATCAGCCACCAAATTTTCGTTACAGGAATAATGCTCTCCAGGATTATTTTCAGATAGTCCTTACTGTCGAGGTCTGGCTGAAATTCACCACCGTCGTTGCGGTTATTTTTGCCTACAAAGAACCTAAGCGTAGATCAACACCATTGTGGTTACGAAGAGAAACAAAAACAGGCTCTGCTCGACGGCTATGGCCAAAATCCTAAATACTAAAACCCTATCCATCGCAGATTTTTGTATCAGCCTCCTAAGTCAACCTTTTCGTAATTCAGTTAAAATAATTTATTCATAAATACTGCAAAACCATTTTTTAAAATATAATTAAACAGATATAATTTACGAAGTCAATTTAGTTTTTAAAATAAATTTAAACAGTGAATTTAGTTTTTAAAATAAATTTAAACTTTATGAAATTTAATGTGCAAGTGAGTCTGCATTTGAATTCAAAATGGAAAATTTGGCAAATTTAAATACAAAATTTAACATATTTCACCGTTGAAGTAATGTTTTTGGAAAAAGGTAAAAGTTAATTCAACTTGGTGTGGTTTCCCAACAAAATTAAATTCAATGAGTGAAGAAAATTCAAATTATTTAAATTATTAAACAAATATAATTCATAATGTGAATTTAAATTTTAAAATAAATTTATACGTTATTAAATTTAATGTGCAACTGAATTTGGATTTGAATTTTAAATAAAAAACTTGGCATATTTAAATACAAATATAACAGATTTGACCGTTGTTCCTTTCAATGGGATAAATTTGAGCAAACGGTCAATTTAAATTATAAGAATCCTAGATTTTTTTTCATGAGGAGAACATAGAAATTTTAAATTATTCTAAGTGCATTTCTCTTTTTATTTGGTTGAATATTAGGTTTTTTTTCTCTCGTCTTTTCTTAGTGTTCCATGAAATGATCACTTATGTAACAGGTTAGGGAGTTTTTGCGTGCGTAGTTTGAAATAATTTTTTTTGTTGGAGATTAGGGTTGACATATATCTTTTTTGTTGTTTAACTTATATTTTTTTGGTTGAATTTTTTTTTTTTTCCTGTGCGCTTTCCTCCTTTGCATAGTGTTCCATGAAACCATTTTTTCTATAATACGTTATGGAATTTTTGCGTGTGTATTGTTTGACATATATCTTCTGAGTTGGAGTTTATGTGTGTTCTTTTGTTTTTATACAAGGAGATTGTTTTTTTCCTTATGAAAATGAAAAGATGCACAGTGTTTATAATAAACAAATATATATTTCCAACATTTCCAAAGCTTCTCTTCCTGCATGGTTGGTTGTTTTCTGTCAATAAATATTTTTATAATTTCAGCATTCATGAAAATCTTATCTTCTATTTAAAATATTTATTCAATAAATAATTATTTGAATTAATTAATTTAAAATCAATGTAACTATTTAAAATAAATCGAATTATTTGTAAATATCAATATAATAAAGCATATATCTCACATTATAAATACTTTAAAATTAATTTAGTGATACAAATTAATTATTGATAAAGTTATTCACATCAACATTACTATAGATAAATATGATTTTAATGATGTGATTTTAAAATAATTTTGATAACTTAAATGTGAGCCACAAATCTAACTTAAAAAAAATACAAACAACTTGACAAACAAAAGACTTATTATTATTAATAATAACTATAAAAAACTCATATACAAATTAAATATACTTATTTATAAAACAACATGTTATTCCGTATTGAAAGTTAATATTTAATTTATACACTTAGCCTACGCTATACATGGTGATGGGGTGCAATTTGCTAAGGCACTATCGTAAGGTCACCGGTTCGAAACCCGTAAGTGGCATGGGAGGAGAAAAAATGGAAAAAATTAAGATTAGTCTGAACAAGAAAAAAAATAAATTTACATATCTCTAAAATGATATTTTATCTAATGTCTAACAGTCATATCTGAACCCACAATCAAAAAGATACTCACATTAACGATCCCTAAAATAGTATGAAATTTACCAAAACGATACTCATATAAACACACACGGCTAGTCACAAGTCTAACGGTCATATTTGAACCCACAATCTGATCAAGTGGACAGATGCCTCCTAAGAAAAGAGTGGCTCATCTTTTATGTACTTCTATTCGCTGGATTCATTATTCATCATTTTTAAGGTTTCTATTGCTAAGATTTGGGGGTCTATGTATGCTGGTATTCTATGACGAATTCGAATTTTTTTAATGTTTCTAAAATAAAAATTTATAATTTTTTAAAGTTATAATTATTTTAATTTATGGTTATTATTATTATTATTTATATTTAAATTTAAGTAAATTAATATTAAATAATATTTTGTTTTTTTATTTCAATATTTCTTAATTAAATTATATTTTGATTTAAATTTCCGGATGTGGATGCTTGATGGTTTGAACGGGACGTGGCTCCCCGCGCTCTTCCCAATGGCGTTTGATAGGGCAGCCCACATGGCTCCCGGCACCTGCATTTATGAAGATCATTACTCTCCAGCTCACACGACAGTTATTCACCTTGGTCTGCTCACCCTGCATTCGATTATGGTAGTTCTTCTTGCAATGGAGCGCATTCGTGATAGTTCGAACGACATTGCTGGTTCGGAAGGCTCGCCATTTCCTCTACAAGGAATTTGTGCTCCAGGTTCTACAGATGCCAGTGTGAAGACCAACACGAGGTGACGCTGCTCTTTACACGCCTGCTTCGAACCTCTTCTGGGATTTCATTTCTCACACAGTTCGCTTTGTAGCCTCAATTCTCTCTCCAACGTCGGGACTAACCAGCGAGGTGGTCTCATCTGCCATTTTCAAGCTCCTTCTGCTAACCTCAGTGATGACCAGTCCTTCTCCTCTCCCCCTGCTTCCCCTGCCAGCCCTCTCTGCCCTGGACCCCTTTGTCAATTTCCTGTCAACATGCCCCGTCTCCGCGAAAGAATGAGGAGCAGGCGAGGTCTCAGCCGAGGTCTCTGTTGCCCCCCTCCTAGTCCTGGCACAAGCTCCTACTCTGCAGATGAAGATCACGATCACACTCTGGGCCCGCGTGGTGAAAGAGGAAGAGGTCGTGGCCACACTAGAGGTGTTGTCGATGTTTTAGTTGATGTCACTCCACCTTCTCCTTCCTTAGCTCATGTGCTCAGTAGAAGCTCTCCCCCCCTTGTCTCTCTTAGTAGTTCTCGTCCCACCATTCGGAAAACTTCGCAGCGAGCTGAACTCAGGTTTGACTGCACCTCCTCCAATTCCATCCTCACTGCCTATATCACGGTGACCCTCCGTGAAGAAATCCATAATCATGTTGCGCCCCATTCTGTCTCTCTGCTTTCCCCTCCGGGTTCTGGTCTCCCTAGCGAAGTGGTAGCTTCTGCCACTTCCCCTCCCATTCCACAGAATGAGAAAAGCATGAAGGTGGTGCACGCTAGCAGGGAGGATGCACTCGATGCTGGGAAGGATGACAGCAACAATGTTTTCAGATGCAGGATTATCGAGGAACCTCCATCTCCGACTCATGATTAGCCTCTGCAAAGCTCTATAGGTTTTTTTCTCAAACATTGCAGATAATTCTATGCTATATCGCTTCACAGCTCAGATGAAAAAGAGGTTTTTGAATTCCAACATTTATTTTTATGTTTGTTTGGCTTGTATGAACTCAAAACCGTTTTCCCTCTCACGGGCGGTTCAGACTCTGTGGTTAACAGGACTGGTTTCCCATTATGGGCAGTCCAGATACTCTTTGAATAGCTTGTTTATCAAACACAGTGCTCAGACTTACATAGCTGACACTGTGGCTGTTTTGCACCAGTAAATTTTATACATAATAGAATTAGTCATACTTAGAAAAAAAAATATTTTGATTTAAATAAATAATTTAGATAATGATAATTTTAATATAAAAATTTAAATAATTATTGAAGTGGACTATTTAAATTGTCAAAGTTTTTTCTTTTAGATTTATTAATAAAATGATATTACTCATAATTTTCACATTCTAAATATATTAATTTAAATTATTATATAAATAATTATATTAAAAATATTATTTTTTCTTAAATACATAATTGATATTCTCGATTAAGGTGTGTATTAGGATAAACACTTGTGTGGTGATCGGTATTGAAGTATGGGACCAAGGTGCACGTGACTCCACCTAACTGACATGAAATTTGTAGTTGGCATGGATAAGGCCATCTCAAATTCCACGGAGGTAGCTAAAACGTCGATAAAGTAATCAAGTGTTATAGAAAACGTGATTTATTAGTTATATGTTGCATTGGGATGTTGGGTATGGGATTGAGATTTATAGGCTAGAAGATAAGTGAGTGTTAAAAGGCCCTTCACATATCCATGCACGTTGGTATCGACGGAATTAGGTCTGGAGGAAGTCATGAAGGGCAGAATGGGGCTCTTTTGCACGTGATCTTTGTGAAATATTGAATTGTGTGGGATCTAGGGGACAAGGATCATAACCATGCCCAAGCACGTGTTTCCACTAAAGTTTTCTTAGAGACAATTCTTCTTTTCTCAAGAGTTATTTGGGGTTTGGGTGATAGAATTTTACACTAAAGTTTTCTTACATATAATTATTCTTTGCTCAAGAGGTATTTTTCATTTGGGTGATAGAATTTTTGGTTTGTGGTGTCATTTCACTTTTTGTTCGTGTTTGTAGTTTCTAGACAGGTTGATTTTTATTTTTAGGCCCTCCTCAACCATCTTCCCTTGTGATGTAGGTACTACGTTGAAGCATCGAGGTTGGAGTGTAGGCTATTTCTAATATGTGTGTTCATTGATGACTTTCCTCGATAGTAGGGTTAGAAGTCCAACAGATTGTCCAACTCCGTGTGCATATCGTGTGTAGTGGGGTGAGGGTAGTCACTCCCCTGGGACGAACTACTGGGCGAGATGGACAATAGTTATGAACTCGACACACATTGTCATTATGATGCATCATATAAGGATGGTTAGGAGAGGAGTTGGCCACCGCGGCCAACCTAGGGACCCATCCAAGTGGGAGGAGGAGCATGTAGAGGAGGATGCAATTCTTGAGGGCAAGGTTTCCCATGGGGATGCTTTGTTGCTACGAAATGTGGTGCAATTGTGTAACACTTATCATAACATCTTAAGAACTTACCATAAATAAAAAATAACTTTCTACTATATGGTTAGGATAATTATGAACATTTCATTATCTATTATATCGAACGTATACAACCTTACACTACAACTGATACCTTATTCGCACTTAAGTTTTTGTTTTTGCATTTACTTATAATGTTTAAAACACTTGACACTCAAATATGTAAATACGTTGGCATTTATATATAGTTGGAATGCTTTAACCATGGTACTAATCCCATAGTTGTCATCACATGAATATTCATTGTTGAATTTAACTTTGTGTACTATAAAAACCTTGATAAGTACTGCCAATTAGCTTCTCGGGATCAGAGTTCAGATTTTTATGAGATCTGTATTGTAATTTTTTGATTGCCACTTGCGACACTTCTTTCTGTTTGATCCCTTTGTGATCGATGATGGATATTTTCGGTGGGAAAGGGTCTAGGCATAACCCATAACCCTACTCGTTTCCCCCATTATTATCCTCCGACCACATGATGCACTGCTCTAGAACCTCTGAGGTAGAAAACTGGACTTCGTCGCCTCCTTTACGATCATAGAAGTTAGAATTCATGGGTTTCTTTTCACGTTCATCTCATCCTCATAGAATTCTCATGCTTGGAATCTTATACCGATACCATTTGTATTAACTGAGTTTGGGAAAAACCGTCTGCGCAATATTTATGTTTGGTTATGGAGTTTTTGTTTGTGCCAGCACGTAAGCCTGGCTAGTTTCCCTAGACGTAGTGCTCGTTTAGATGTTCTAGCCTAATTCTCGACCTCAAATGTAGGTAAAAACTCTCATTTACACACATCTTGTGTTTCTCCTCTCCGTTCACTCTATTTTCGACATTATTTTGTATAATTTATGCAATTATGGTTTATGCATGCTAACCCTCATCTTCTGTGATGGGTTCCCAACAGTTCGATGGTCGGCAACATTCGGTGGAGTATTCCATCATATCTAGGTAAATGTGCTTTACGATTTTTCCTATCTTGGTTTTGCTTAAGTTAAATTCTTTTTTGATTTACTCTGTTTCCCTCGCTTGCGAATCATATCTCTTTTGAAACACACGTACCCTCTCATCATCGTGAACTTGGATTGTCTGTTCATTCGATTACAATATTTAGCTAAAAAATCCATTGTCTCCTCCAGGTCCACCTCCATCTAATTTCTTGGGCTATAAAATTTGCCAGAAAGTTTGGTTTAGTTACAATTAATTAGACTTCAAAGTTCCAGAACCGTACCACAATCCTGGTGGTTCTCGGTTAACTTGAGAAAGTTAGAACTGGTGTTTTCCTTGTAATTTTTTCAAATATACCCAGTTGTTATTTAACTCTAACTTTGGTTCTGATTCCAAATGGGTTCTCCTGAACCATTTTCTTGGGTCTTAGTTGAAGTTTTTCCAACTTCTTATATGGACATTTGATATATACGAACTCAGATTATTTTATGACTATTCTCTATTCGGTTTTACTGGTTTCCGCGTTTATTATGGTGTATAATTCTCTACACATTCTTGTTTGAGTTTTGTACAACAATCTCATGATTTTCCTATTATATGCATGTTTATGGTATTTCGTCAAGCTTCCGGCCGATTCAAGTAGTTACCAAATTATTTGATGCATCTTCTAAAAAAAAGGGTCTATAGTAAAATAGAATCTGTAAGCACAATAATTTTTTATTAGGCATACTATTGTTTTTCTGAATATGCAGTACTTTATTTCTGCAAATTTATTCTGTTTAAGAAAGAAATATCATTATAGGGTTTTCTTCTACTATTTAGTTTGGCGATCAGACCACTCATTACTTTGTCTGCGTATAGTTTAAGCAGGAGGAACGATGTGTTCTGGATTCTAAGGATTCTTTCTCGAGTCCAGAACCGATAGTTGGCTCCAAATAGTTTTCATTTCGTTACAGATTTTGGTTTCCCATGCTTGAGCTCTTCAAGCAGTCTTTATTTATTTTTTAAAACAAAAATAACACCACTGTATTAATAATTACAGTATCCCTTGTACTTTATTTAACCCAATTTGCTATGTTTTATTTTACACATATTTCACAGTTGCATGTTGCGTTTACCATAAGGTTAACTACATACGACTCTTCCTTAAAAATCATTTCTTTCTTCTTTTATTTGCACAGTAAAGTAATTCAGAAATACAACAACTATTTTCACATATAATTCACCAAATATGTAAATAACTTGTTTTAATCATAGAAGTACACAAATCTCAATCTCCTTCAACATATGCTCTAATCAAATAATTTATTGTCCTTGCTTCTAATGAAGTACTTTTCCTGTATACATATTTAATAATATCGGTTCCTATTTAATTTTATTGAATACTTAGATACTTATCTGGATATGTAGTTCGTTGTTGATGTCCACCTAACCTTCAAGAGAGGCAATTACGTCCTTCTCTTTCCCTGTGCTCCACACCCTGAAAGATATAGTTTGATAGTGTTTTCTGCTGTGACCTCAGGACCCCAAGTCCACTCGATACTAGAAAATTTTAGGAATGTTGTGTGCTTTCCACTGGTATCTACCAGCTCAGGAAAATTTCTCACTCTCTTCCTTAATCTATGAACAAAACCCCTATTCCTCACTGGGATAAGTCTCTTATCCTCAGAGGAATAGGCAATTGTTGAAACTATCCAACCACCTTTTTAGTTCTTGGAATACTTTTACCATCAGTAATTTTACCTTTTCTTTATGGAACCACTTTCCATAACCAATTTTATTTCCAAAAAAAAAAAAAAAAAAAAAAATGATAATTTTCTTAGTCTTTTTTTTTTTAAATAATAACTTAAATGTCACATTACTAGTTAACAACTAGTTAATGCCAAATTCAGCTGTTACAACTTCCCCCCTGGAAGTAACACCGTCCTTGGTGTTTCACTCTAGCTCAAGAAATAGCTCTAGGTAAGCCTCATGCACAAATCCCGCGTCTTCCTAGGTAGCCTCCTCCGAGCTTGAGTGCTTCCACTGCACTTTAACCTGGGTGATGGCTCGCTTCTAGAGCATGATTTCTCTCCCGTCGAGGATACATTGAGGCTTGACCAGAAACTCGCCATCCGATTCTACCTGCAAACAACAAAGTTTTTTGTCAATTTCACATATAAATATTCATGCTTCAAGTTAGGATTTTTAATTTTGTCCTACCTGAATATTCTGCCAATGGATTACATGTTTCGAATCATGTACATATCGCTTTAGCAGGGACACATGAAACACATTATGTAACTGAATGTGGCTAGGTGAATCCAACCAATATGCCACAGGTCCCACCCTTTCCAATATATGAAAGTTTCCAGAAAACCTAGAGACTAACTTAGCACAAGAGGCACATCTCAAAGTGTTCTTCTTTGGTTTGATCCTCACATACACATGGTTACCCACCTCGAACTCTCGATAAGTCCTTTTCTTATTTGCGTATATCTTCTGCCGATCTTATGCAGCTTTCAGGTTTTTCCTGATCTTCTTGACCTCCGATTTCATTAAAGCCAACATTTCTAGTCCATGCGTTAGTTTCGTTTCGAGGCTGCTCCAATTTATGGGAGTGCAACATTTCCTCCCATATAGAGCTTGAAAATGAATCATCTTAAGGGACTCCTGATAACTGTTGTTGTAAGCAAACTTAACTAGGTGCAAGTAATCCTCCCATTTAGTTGGCTGTTGCATCACATACATGCGCAACATGTCTTCCAAAACTTGATATACCCATTCTGTTCGTCTATCCATTTGGGGATGATAAGAAGTGCTAAATTTTATTTGGGTTCTCGAACCTGTAAACAAGGTTTTCCATAATTTTGAAGTAAAATTCACATCTCTGTCCGAAATAGCAGTCTTTGGAATGCTGTGTAGTCTGAAAATTTCTCTCATAAAAATATCTGCTATCTGTATAGTATTGTAAGTAGATTTTACTCGTATAAAATGTGCAAACTTACTCAACCTATCGATCACCACAATAATAGAGTCATTGTGACTCTTTGATCATGGTAAACCCGTAATGAAGTCTAGGGATATGACCTCCCACTTCCATTCAGGTACTAGTATGGGTTGTAACAATCCTGCTAGATGACGATGTTCCACCTTGACCTGTTGACACTCCAAACATTTGTTTAAGTATTCAGCCATGTTTCTTCACATACCAGGTTAGAAATATATTTTTCTAATTGCGGTAACATCTTCTGGTATCTTGGGTGACTTGTGTAATTACCTTGATCATACTCATTCATGATTAGCTCCTTTAGATTCACACATTTTGGTATATAAATATTTCCTCTAAAGGTTAGAATTTGTCCTTTGTTCACTCCATATTCAGAAGTGTTTCCTTTCTTTCTAACTGTAACACCTCCAGTTAAGGAAATTTTTTTTTTTTTTTTTCACATATATACTCATGTTTCCTTTTTATTTACCTGGTTACTTGAATATTAAGTTCAGAATTGGGATTTATATTCCCCATGGGTACAGTAACCCCATGGATATAAAATTGTAGACCCCCTTGATATTAACATGGGACACTTCCCCTAACATAGTGTAGGTATAAACCCTATATAACACATATACCATTTATATATAATACATATACCATTGGTATATGTAATCCACATGTATATATATACATACTCTAACAAAGGGGTTTGCATGAGCATAACTATACACAACACATATATAAATATATCCCATATATATATATATACTTTGATAAAAGTGTTTGCACGCCCCTCTAGAAATATATGTAACGCATATATATATAAAACACCTCCCTTTCTCAAACATTATGGCTACTCACATGAATTGGCGTATAATAGATATCACCTATGTATATATCTGCCCTTTTAAAAGGTTATCGAACCTATAGAATATATAGTCAATCATAGTTTGACAACTCCTTAGGATATGGATTATGAATATAATACATAATGCACATTTCAAATAATTCCAATGATATACGTAGAGTTATATAACCGCGTAAGTCTACCATAATAGAAATTTATGGCGTTTGAACCAGTTATATAATTACAGGTCCGCGCCTCTTCTATTCATTATGAACGGTTTGACCTACCAAATCCGACGCGTACACCGTTTTTGCATTGTTTACTTTCCACTCCTTGTCGGAATTCGTCGCGGTGACCCTATCGTTATCATTTTATAATTACACAACTAACATTTCATGTAATAATATCCAGATCTGTGTCTCGGCGTAGTTGAACTTCCAACCCATCCGAACTCATTTAGCCTGGGGGCGGTTTAATTATCATTTGGATTCTGACCCAATGCATACATGCTGTGATTTCATATGAGGAGTGTATAACATGCGTTTTGATTTTTTTGTTTATAATAATCATGTCGCACCGTGCTCTGTTCGACAGAGTTTAATGTCTGATTTTGGTTTTGCTATTTTGCTGATTTTGCAGGCAGGGACGGCGTCGCTCCACTGAGAGGAAGGTACCATCTGCTGGCGTAACTCGTTCCATGCTCAGCAGGAATTGACGGGTGGCTTGCTAATTTTCATCTTTGACTGGTACCAGTACTGTAGGCCGAGTTCTGTCTCGGGAAGTTATTATTTCTAGGTTAGCTCCTTACCTTCACGCATGCGATGCGTAGCATCTCCCCATACCTTCTCTACGCACCTTACTATCGCCTGGTACTCACCCATTGACGTGGTTGAGTTTTTCCCAATCGACCTCAGGATTCTCGGAATTTATGGGGCAGTGGGTTTAGGGTTGCGGGGTCTTCTTCTTCTTTTTAAATTGGGGTTTTCATGCCGAGTTATTCATCCGCCCCTTCCCAATTATTTCTATGATTTAGAACTGTGGATATTCACCTATCTCACGGCTATGTTTTATGTTACTCATGTGCAGGGCTCTCAGTCATCGCGAAGGGTTGGACTTCTGGGCCAAGGAGGTTCAAGCGTAAGGTTTCTCGTTATTCCTACGTTCCATCGTTTGTATAGTTTCTGGCTTTCATATACAGTGTCTCATACATTTACTGGTTGTTCTTGCAGAGAGGTCATCTCAGACGGTTCGCTGGAAAGCGGAGGTCAAGACGGTTCTCTAGCGCTTATAAATCCTTGATTTATATGCCGGCTGCGCTCTTTTTTCCCTTCTACATACGCTGAGTTATTTTTCTTTGCATAGTTGTTCTAGACTGTGCTACTGTAACCCTATTGTTTTACTCATAAGAGTTTATTTCACCACGCTATCACGGCTGCATTCAGTAAGCATCACCGTGTAGCAACTATTCGCAGGCGGTTCAAATGTTTATTCACCGCGGCCGTTGTTAACATATTATTGGTTTTCTGTTTTTTTTTGTTGTGTTTGTTTTCTGAGTCCCGGAATGGGATCTTAAGATGTCTGGCATTCCATTTGGTTAATCTCTCTACAGCCGGCGTTCTAGTCTGTGTAACCAGCGTATGGATCAATGCGACGCAAGGGTGGGAACCAAACCCTATACGCAGGTAAACACTAATTCGTTCGTTCAGTTGCAGAGGTTGATGCCTTCAATTTGTTAATCTGTGCTTTCATACAACTGATATCGTTTGCACTCAACCGTTACCCGTTTAGGACTTATGTCATGATTTCGTTTGTATGTTTTATTTTGTGCTTCTCAGTTGAAACTGGGGTAATGAATCAGATTTACACTACTTCAACGCATGCCTCGTTTCACCTAATCGACCTATTGTTTCCAGATCAGATTCTGAGTTCTCCCATCGTTGATACTCATCCGTGAACTAAATTTTTAACTCTTTATGCCTGATGTGTTAATAGTGGTAGTGTTCCTCAGAATCATAACTATGATGCGCAGCCTGTGGTATCTTAATGTCATAGTTTTTTTTTTTGCATATCAGTTTGATCATAATTCGCTGCATGGAGATTAATAACCGGCGTGAAAACCGTGTCGTCGTCCCTGATCTTCCATGCGTAGTTTCATAATTTTTATTATTGAAAGTGTGGGTTAAGCCGTATAGCATCATTTTAATCTCTCCTCAATCGTTTCATATATTGGTTAAACGGATCTAATATTAAGGCCCAATGTAATGTTTACAGTTGGATACTTTTGTTTGTCTTAGGTCTAATGTCTACTATAATTACTAACAACCATGGTTTAATCTAGTTTTCCTACGTATAAATCCGAATAGTGATAAGGCTCGTATAAAATATTTCCTTTTGCCATATATGATTCGCATCGATATCTCATTCTAGCATATCGGATTCGTATTTATATTTCTTGTTAACATATATGGTTCATTCCTATATATAAATATAGGATTCATATATCCATATTTCATTTGTAATCAATGTGAAAGTGTTCTATTAGTTTAGCGCTAGGTACTTGCTTAGTAATTTGGAAGCATATACATGTATTCGATAGTTGCTTGGTATTATGCCTTAGACATAGATTAAGTCTCTTGGCTACGATGTTTATTTCAAGATTTTTAGAGGTAGAATATGGTAATTGGTATAAATGCTATAATACTCCTATAGAGTAGAATTAATTTCTGGATCTAGAAGAATTTCGAAATACATATTTAAATGACTTTGCTCCCTTTGTTTTTATACCATGTAGATTTCAATTCTGCTACTATATTTCTCTAGCATACTTATGAGCATAAAATTTCACTTTTGTATGTATATGAAACTTGAAAATATTTAATTATCTGTGGAGACTAAGTAACTTCAGATTTAAACCGATCTTGGTTTAGAGTTTCTGAGGTTTCTACTCTATGGATTTCTGGTCTACAACTAAACAGAATCTGGAAGGTGAATGCCTTAGGATAGACTCTGTTAAAAGTAGTACTAACATCAATCACACCATTTAATTAATTTTTTTATATGTAGCCAATTCATACCATCATAAAATAAAATAACAATAATTTCAGAACATACCACAATCTGCAAATGACCAACCTCCCAACCTTAGAGTCCTCTTTGTCTCCTAGAACTCACCCCCGAGCAGAGATCACCTCCATCCCAGATCAACCCCTGATCTGCTTAGGAGTAGCTTATTTAAGCTCATGTTTCCCCAAAACATGTTTCTAATTCTACGTCCAGAATAGCAGGATGCTTTCTTTCCTGTTTAGCCTAGGCTTCCCATTTTGGGACTCTTTAAAGCTGTTTTATTCTTTTCCTCAGCTTTTCTAACCTGTTCCCAACTACTTCCTCTTCATTGGGGGAATTTAGATTCCTCCTCAAAATCTAAATTAATTTCTTTCAAGGATTTTTGAAAGATTGTGGGGATTTGTTGCCTTATCCATCCTCATGGATTTGGCAAGTGATCTCTAATTCTCATCTTGGTCAAAATGCACAATCATTTTATTTATTTCATCAATTTAATTATTAAATTACATTCACACCATACTTATCCTTCGGGGTCCACTCCCCTTAGGATTAAATTTCAATGTCTAATTTTTTTCAAGTTCAACACAGAAATTGGGGGTGTTACACTAACCTCTTCCAGTTTCTACCATAAGAACTAGTATTTAGGATCCTTCTGCAATTCCTCTTTCACTTGATCCAAGAATTTTCATTCAAGTTGATTATAGTAGAGCTCATAAACACAATGCAACTTCCTACTTAAGGAATCCACTACCCATTTTTCCTTACCCTTCACATGCTGAATGTCCATATCAAACTCACTTAGGAAGATATTCCACCTTGCTTGTCGGGTGTTTAAATCATCTTTTTTGAAGTAACTGGTTAGGTTAATACATGATTAGTCTTTATTACAAACTTCTTTCCCAGAAAATAGTTTCTCCATACCCAGAGTGCATGTATTACCACTGTTAACTCCAGATCGTAGGATGAATATCTTTGCTCAACCTCTCGAAACTATTCTGGAACTCACTAGTCCACCTAAAGATTTTTCGTTTCCTTTGAAAAGAGGTGATTGGAAAAGAAATTATGGAGAATCATTCAATGAATCATCGATAGTACCCAACCAATCCCATAAAGGATTGGATATCTGCTACATTTTGGAGAACTCTCCATTCCATGATTGTCTTGATTTTCTCTAGATAAACAGTAATCTCTTTTGCTCAAATAACATGGCCTAAGTACTACATTTTTGTTTCGAAGAAATCACATTTGTTGAACTTAGCGTACAACTGATGTTTTATTAAAATTTCGAGCACTATCCTTAGATGTTTTCCATGTTCTTCCTCATTCTTAAAATAGATTAAAATATCATCAATAAATATGGGTACAAAGTTATCTAGAAAAAGGTGAAATATACCATGCATTAACCTCATAAATGTTGTTGGCGCATTTGTTAACCCAAAGTGCAATACCACAAACTCATAATGCCCGTACCTGGTACATAAAGTAGTCTTATAAATATCTGCATCCTTAATCTGAATCTGGTGATGTCCAGACCTTAAATCTATTTTTGAGAATATTGTGGCCCCCTTTACCTGATCAAACATATCATCAATCCTTGGTAAAGGATATTATTTTTTATTTTTAACTTATTGAGCTGCCAATAGTCCATGCACATTCGCATGGTTCTGTCCTTCTTCTTTACGAACAACACTGGTGCTTCCCCAAGGGGACACACTCGAACGAATGTATCCCTTTTCCAATAGTTCTTGTAATTGAATTTTTATTACAGTTAATTCTGTAACAGTCATTCTATAAGGATTCGTTGACACAGGTGATGTTCTTCACATTAATTCTATGGTAAAATCAATATATCTTCTTGGTGTTAATTTGGGTACACCTTCTGGAAATTACTCCATGAAGTATTGTACCACTGATATGTTTTCCATCATAGGAGACTTATCCTTGGAATTGGCATATCCCACCTGGATAGGATAACATTGACATCCCTTCCTCATGCACTTATTCATTTGAGATGTTGTAATAGGACGTAGCTATAGGGGTTTCTTGATTCCCTGAATCTCTTTGCGTGTTCCATCTTGCATTCTTTAATAAATGATATTTTCTTTACAACCCACCAAGGTCCAATGTTTTTCTAGCCAATCCATACCCAAGAAAACATCATAGGACCCTAATGGCAATATGTTGAGGACCTTATTTATATTGTCTTAAATTTTTTTATTACTAATATTTATTTTAATATAAATATTTTTTTATTATTTTTAAATGTAATACTATACCACAACATCTTATGCACGCTAAATTATAAAACTTAAAAAAAATTAAAAAAATTAACTAAGAACTCTAAAAATAATAAAATGTAATTATAATTAAATATAAAAAACATCATATAGAATAACATATTAAATAATAATACATCTTAAAAATCAAACTTATATTGGAAACCAGGTTCTCTCCTGTATAATGAATTAAAGATGATATTATGCAACGTGGAAATGCCCCGCATATTAGAAACTTATAAGCTAATAACTTATACGAAAAGTACCGTTTGAGAATTTTTATGTAATATGGCGATGTTCCAATGTTTGTTTGATGTATGATGAATGCAAATTTAATGCGCAAATAAATTTGAAATTTAGCGTTGTATACACTACGTGTATGTAACTTGACTTTGAACGGCTATATTTAAAAACAAAGTTAAAGTCAAATGCTAGGAATCTTTGATTTACTATACAGAGGAGAATATTCTCAGTGCATTTCCCTTGTCATTTACTTGAATTTTAATTCCTTACTTGTGCGATACTCTTCATTTCCCTGGTTTCTAAATAAAAAATATAATTATTTATAATAAATAATTTTAACATTATAATATTATTAAAAATTAAATTAAATATAAAAGTACCAGTTTTGAAATAATAAAATATTTTATGAATAATTATGATTTGATTATTGTGGTTTAATGAAATGATTCCGAGGTAAATGTGGTGTTTTTTAATTTAAATTTAATAAAATTTTAAATTATTATAATGTAATTTAAAAAAAGAATTGATAATTTTATTTAATTCGAAAACATTAGAATACAATTATATTTTGCAAAAGAGCATTGAAACATGTTATCCAAAAGCTTAAGACAAATTGATCCCAAAGCACCAATAAACAAATTTCCAATACAATAAAGGTCTTTATGAAAAGATATAAACGAGGAAAGAAACCCAAAAATACAACTATACAAAAATGATATTTTAGAGTGAAGTGTAAGGACACTTAATTATCATTTTCTAATCTTTTTTTCCCTCTTCTTTTTACCAGACTCCTTATTGAGAGTGGCATTTGAAAGAATGGAATTTGAAATTGCCATTTGATTCTCGTGCATAGTCTCTATTTAATTCTCTACTTCCTTTGAGAGACCTCTTTAATGCGTGGGGTCTCTTAATTTCTCACATCTCTCCTTTGGAAACAGGCACTTCAGTAGGCTGTCCTGGAACTGTGGAAGTTTCTGCTTGTGTGCTGATCCCTTATGATAATCCCCTCCATCCATAGGAGCTCCACAATGTAAGGTACAAGAATGTTGATATTTGTATAGGATTTGTTTTGGGACTCATCTTTCTACAGTGCCTTTTAGTGGTGGTGTTGGGAGCAGGAAAACATCCTATTAGCCCCAAATTACCGATGATGGAGAATTTTCATTTCATCTAGTAGTCTTGCAACATAAATTCAATCTTGCAGAGATCTATCCTAATAAATCAGATTTTGAAACTCCTTGGGATACCCATTCTCTTTTGGATTTTCTGCCCCAGCTCAATGTCTAGGTCTAATGTCTAATGTATAATGTCTAATGTCTAGTATAATTACTAACAACCATGGTTTAGTGTAGTTTGCCTACGTATAAATCCGAATAGTGATAAGGCTCATATAAAAGATTTCCTTTTGGCATATATGATTCGCATCAATATCTCATTCTAGCATATCGGATTCGTATTTATATTTCTTGTTAACATATATGGTTCGTTCCTATATATAAATATAGGATTCATATATCCATATTTCATTTGTAATCAATGTGAAAGTGTTCTATTGGTTTAGCGGTAGGTACTTACTTAGTAATTTGGAAGCATATACATGTATTCGATAGTTGCTTGGTATTATGCCTTAGACATAGATTAAGTCTCTTGGCTATGATGTTTATTTCAAGATTTTTAGAGGTAGAATATGGTAATTGGTATAAATGCTATAATACTCCTATAGAGTAGAATTAATTTCTGGATCTAGAAGAATTTCGAAATACATATTTAAATGACTTTGCTCCCTTTGTTTTTATACCATGTAGATTTCAATTCTGCTACTATATTTCTCTAGCATACTTATGACCATAAAATTTCACTTTTGTATGTATATGAAACTGGAAAATATTTAATTATCTGTGGAGACTAAGTAACTTCAGATTTAAACCGATCTTGGTTTAGAGTTTCTGAGGTTTTTACTCTATGGATTTATGGTCTACAACTAAACAGAATCTGGAAGGTGAATGCCTTAGGATAGACTCTGTTAAATGTAGTACTAACATCAATCACACCATTTAATTAATTTTTTTATATGTAGCCAATTCATACCATCATAAAATAAAATAACAAGAATTTCAGAACATACCACAATCTGCAAATGACCAACCTCCCAACCTTAGAGTCCTCTTTGTCTCCCAGAACTCACCCCCGGGCAGAGATCACCTCCATCCCAGATCAACCCCTGATCTGGTTAGGAGCAGCTTATTTAAGCTCATGTTTCCCCAAAGCATGTTTCTAATTCTGCGTCCAGAATAGCAGGATGCTTTCTTTCCTGTTTAGCCTAGGCTTCCCATTTTGGGAATCTTTAAAGTTGTTTTATGCTTTTCCTCAGCTTTTCCAACTTTTCTTACCTCTTCCCAACTACTTCCTCTTCATTGGGGGAATTTAGATTCCTCCTCAAAATCTAAATTAATTTCTTTCAAGGATTTTTGAAAGATTGTGGGGATTTTTTGCCTTATCCATCCTCATGGATTTGGCAAGTGATCTCTAATTCTCATCTTGATAAAAATGCACAATCATTTTATTTATTTCATCAATTTAATTATTAAATTACATTCACACCATACTTATCCTTTGGGGTCCACTCCCCTTAGGATTAAAGTTCAATGTCTAATTTTTTTCAAGTTCAACACAGAAATTGGGGGTGTTACATATTCCCCCTCTAATACTAAACACCGTCCTCGGTGTTGTTATTCAGCTACTAGAGTTCATTTAAACAAAAATGGATATTTTTCCATCATTTCGGCTTCCCTTTCCCAGGTAGCTTCTTCAGCAGTAAAGTGCTTCCACTGCACCTTTACTCTGGCCACTGTTCTGTGTCTCAATTCAATTTCTTCCCGCTCCAATATTTGAAGCGGTTCTGGCAGAAACTCCCCTTCTGGTTCCACCTGTACAACATTCCAATCAACTATGTGAGAAGCATCATGCACATATCTTTTTAGTAATGAAATATGAAACACATCATGCACTTTAACATGGGGTGGTAAGGCTAGCTTGTAAGCCACTGGTCCCACCCTTTCTAAAATTTCAAAAGGCCCACAATATCTAGGAGCAAGTTTTGCACAACTTCCAGCATAAAGTGTGCTCTTTTTGGGTTTGATGCGCAAATACACATGATCCCCTTCTTTGAATTCTCGGTGTACTCTTTTCTTATCAGCATAGCTTTTCTGGCGATCTTGTGCTGTTTTGATATTTCTTTGTATCTGTTTAACAATTCTCTCCATCTCCTGTAAGGCATCAGGTCCCAGCATTAGTTTATCTTCTGGTTGGCTCCAGCTCAAAGGAGTACGACACTTCCTTCCATATAATGCCTCAAACAGACTCATCTTAATAGAAGATTGGTAACTGTTATTGTAGGCAAATTCAGCTAAATGCAGATACTCCTCCCACTTTGATGGTCTATCCATCACATACATTCTCAACATATCCTCCAAAATTTGATTCATCCTTTCTGTTTGCCCGTCAGTTTGAGGGTGATAGGCAGTACTAAAATTCAACTTAGTACCCATCCCTCCAAACAATCCCTTCCAAAATTATGCTGTAAACTTAGCATCTCGGTCTGAAACAATTACTTTGGGAACTCCATGAAGCCTTACTATCTCCTTCAGGAAAACATTTGCTACTTGAGCTGTTCCGAAAGTAGATTTCACTGGTATAAAGTGGGCAACTTTGGTCAAAGTGTCTACTACCACCATTACAGAATCATGTTGGTATTTGGTTTTAGGTAGTCCTGTTATAAAATCCATGGAAACTGTGTCCCATTTCCATTCTGCAATTGGCAAAGGGTTTAATAGTCCTGCTGGATGTTGATGCTCAACTTTGACTAGCTGACATTCCATACATCTACTTAAATACTCTGCCACATCTCTCTTCATTCCTGGCCAGAACAACTTCTTCTTCAAGGTTGTTAACATCTTTTGGTATCCTAGATGTCCTGCATAGGGCTGTTTGTGATATTCATCTAAAATTTCTCTTTTTAATGACTCTATATTTGGAATATACAACTTGTTTTTGAAATAGAGTAGCCCCTTTTGATTTTTAGTGAAATCAGTCTTATCCCTTTTTTGTAGTTTTACCAAGAGTGATTCATAGTTGGGATCTTGATTTGCTGCTTTTCCCAGCAATTCCTCTACCTCCATCTGGGCACTACTCCCAATGTTGTTTAGATGTTGACAAGCATTTCTACTAAGTGCATCCGCAACTTTATTTTCCCTTGGATAGATTTATGTCCATTTCGAATTCACTTAAAAAGGACAACCATCTGGCTTGTCTTGCATTCAGGTCAGTTTGGGTAAAGAAATATTTAAGGCTAATATGATCAGTCATCAATGTGAACTTCTTCCCAAGAAGATAGTGCCGCCACATTTTTAAAGCATGGATAACAGCTGCAAATTCCAAATCATATGCACTATAGTTCTGTTCATGTATTTTTAGTTTCCTAGATTCATATGCAATAACTGAATTTTCTTGCAATAGGACTCCTCCTAGCCCCTCTCTGCAAGCATATGTACAAACAACAAACTCTTTATCAGGATCAGCAATTTTTAGTATAGGGGCTGAAATAAGTTTTTGTTTTAATTGCTTGAAACTATGTTGACATTTGTCAGTCCACACAAACTTGACACCCTTTCTTTGCAATGAAGTGATGGGATGTGCTATGGCAGAAAATCTTTCCACAAATCTACGATAATAGCCTGCCATCCCCATGAATGACCTTACTGCTTAAACATTAGTTGGGACTGGCCATTCCTTAATTGCTTTTATCTTTTTAGGGTCAACTGCAAGCCCTTTTTCAGAAATTATATGACCCAAATACTGAATCTTATCCTTGTAAAATTCACATTTACTGAACTTGGCATATAGCTGATTTTCTTTCAAAGTTTGCAACACTATCCGCAGATGTTCCTTGTGTTCCTCTTTGTTTCTGGAGTAAACTAAAATATCATCTATGAACACCAAAACAAATTTATCCAAATATTTATTCAGCACACTGTTCATCAAACACATAAAGGTGGCAGGGGCATTTGTCAGTCCAAAAGGTAGGACTACAAATTCGTAGTGTCCATACCGGGTTCAAAAAGTTGTCTTGCTAATGTCTTCTTCTTTGATTCTAAGCTGGTGATACCCAGTCCTTAAATCAATCTTTGAAAAGACTGAAGCTCCTCTCGCCTGATTGAAAATATCGTCAATTCTAGGTAAAGGGTATCTATTCTTGATGGTCAACTTGTTCAGTTGACGATAATCAATGCACATCCTAAAAGTTCCATCCTTCTTTTTCACAAATAAGACCGGTGCTCCCCATGGAGACACACTCGGTCTAATGTAACCTTTATCCCGTAATTCTTGCAGTTGCATCTTCAGCTCCATAAGTTCAAGAGGACTCATTCGATAGGGGGCTCGGGAACTAGGTGTGGCTCCCGGCACCAAATCTATGGAAAAGTCAATTTCTCTTTTAGGGGGGAGATGAGGAATCTCATCTGGGAAAACTTCCTTGAAATCCCTTACCACGGGTAATTCACTCAGCATATTTTCTTCAGTTCTTTGTTCTACCTCTTCCACATGTACTGCATAAACTTGGTATCCTTTTCTAGCTGTTCTTTTTAATTGCAAGGCTGATATTTGTCTTACTGAAATGGATTTTGGTTTCCCTTTTAGTGTAAAAGGTTTCCCTTCTTCATCCACACAATGCAGGGTTTTATCCCAGCAGTTCATCAGAGCTTTTTTTCTTTTCCAGCCAATCCATTCCTATCAGCAAGTCATAGGATCCTAATGGAAATATGTTCAAATTTACTTCGGTTGGAAAACCATTTAATTGTATTGATGTTTTGGGTAATTTATGTGTGACTTTTCTCTTAGTTCCAAAGGGTCAACTCAGACTAACCATGACCTACTGGAATTTTTTAGGTTTAATTTTACATTTTTCTACAATTCCAGGACTAATATAACTCAAAGAAGCACCTGGATCAATCAAAACAGTAACAGGTAGGTCAGAAATCTTACCCTCCATTTCCATCATGGTTGCTTGATGTTCTGCTTGCCGATTTTCCAATGCTGCACTTATAGTTGGTATATTTCCGGCTATGTCATTTACTGTTGTTGCCTCTCGCTCTGTGCTGATCATATGTATATTTCGATGGGGGCAGTCTCTCATCATATGGGGTTCTCCACAGCCCCAACATTCCAAAGGTTCCTTCATTCTGACTGTCCTTTCCTTTTTATTGTTTCCTTCCACTTGTTTTGAAGCCACTTGGGATTGGGCAATTTGACTTTCTTTTGGTTTATTAAATTTTTTCCGCTGATGATCTCTGCCAAAATTCCTTAGATATGTTGGTTTTGGTCTTTTTCCTTTGAACTCACCCTTGTTCACCCAGCTCTTTCCTTGTTTAGCCTTACCTTTAAACTGCTGATAGCATAATCTTGCTTTTCTAACTGCTTCGCCCATTGTCTTTGGGTTGTGAAACTCAATTTTCTCCTTGTACACAGTAGGCAAGCAGTTCAAAAACCTTTGTACCTTTGCCTTTTCTTCCCTAATGTAAGGGACATATCTCAATAAATTGTTGAACTTAATGACAAACTCATCGATAGTGAGCTGTCCTAGTCTAAGTTCATGGAATTATTTTGCTTTATCATCATAATAACATTCGTTCAAATAACGATTTTTGAACTTAGCCTGAAAATCTTCCCAAGTAACTGTCTTTTCATCAATGACATGCACCATTTTTGTCTCTTCCCACCACAGTGTAGCTTTTCCTTGTAGCTGGTACATAGATAATCTGGCCTTCAGATTGCTCTCATATTCATAAACTTGGAAATACTTGATCATGTTCAGCAACCAAGCTTCAGCATCTTATTCCCCTTCTTTCCCCCCATCATAAGAGGGAGGTTTGATCTTTCGGAATTTCTCCCCAATTCTCTTTTCGTTTATGTTGCCGTCTAGCAAGATCATCATCATCGCACTCATCCATCTTTTCTTTCCGAACCTTCGCTCCCCGGGTCGTTCCGAGTTAGCTCCCAATGAGCTTTTCCTGCTCCTTACCGGCTGATGACAACATGTCATTCCGGCTTCTTAGTTCGCCAACTCTCGTTGCATTCGTGCAACATAGCCATTACCAGGCATTGGGATTCGGAGAAAACTCATCTCGCATTCACATAAATTCCTCCCTCTTCGCCCATTGTATCACCACCGTACACACTCGAAATTTTGGCTGTAAGGTAACAAAAGCTCCAACAATAATTTCTACAACATTCATTTAGAAGACTAGCATTCGTAATTCAAGTGAGCACAAGAACAACAAACTTCGCTTTGTGAACCTCGGCTCGATACCATTTGTAA
This sequence comes from Pinus albicaulis, assembly GCA_034641835.2. NCBI lineage: Eukaryota > Viridiplantae > Streptophyta > Pinopsida > Pinales > Pinaceae > Pinus > Pinus albicaulis. The sequence goes on along the minus strand of CM076581.1, from coordinate 186,592,384 downwards.
CACCTCCGCTAAGGAATGGTTAAAGAATTTTTTTTTTTTTTCACATATATACTGATGTTTCCTTTTTATTTACCTGGTTACTTGAATATTAGGTTCAGAATTGGGATTTATATTCCCCATGGGTACAGTAACCCCATGGATATAAAATTGTAGACCCCCTTGATATTAACATGGGAAACTTCCCCTAACATAGTGTAGGTATAAATCCTATATAACACATATACCATTTATATCTAACACATACACCCTCTATATATATATTACATATACCATTGGTATATGAAAGCCACATGTATATATATATATATATACTCTAACAAAGGGGTTTGAACGAGCATAACTATACATAACACATATATAAATATATCCCATATATATATATATATATATATATATACTTTGATAAAAGTATTTTCACACCACTCTAGATATATATGTAACGCATATATATATAAAACACCTCCCTTTCTCAAACATTATGGGTACTCACATGAATCGACGTCTAATAGATATCACTTATGTATATATCTGCCCTTTTAAAAGGTTATCGAACCTATAGAATATATAGTCAATCATAGTTTGACAACTCCTCAGGATATGGATTATGAATATAATACATGATGCACATTTCGAATAATTCCAATGATATACGTGGAGTTATATAACCGCGTAAGTCTACCATAATAGAAATTTATGGCGTTCGAACCGGTTATATGATTACAGGTCCGCGCCTCTTCTATTCATTATGAAGGGTTTGACCTACCTAATCCGACGCGTACACCATTTTTGCATTGATTACTTACCACTCCCTATCAGAATTCGTCGCGGTGACCCTATCGTTATCATTTTATAATTACACAACTAACCTTTCATGTAATAATATCCGGATCTGCGTCTCGGCGTAGTTGAACTTCCAACCCATCCAAATTCATTTAGCCTGGGGGCGGTTTAATTATCATTTGGACTCTGACCCAATGCATACATGCTGTGATTTCATACGAGGAGTGTATATCATGCGTTTTGATTTTTTGTTATAATATTCATGTCGCACCATGCTCTGTTCGACAGAGTTTAACGTCTGATTTTGGTTTTTCTATTTTGATGATTTTGTAGGGAGGGATGGCGTCGCTCCCCTGAGAGGAAGGTACCCTCTGCCGTCGTAACTTGTTCCATGCTCAGCAGGAATTGACGGGTTGCTTGATAACTGTCATCTTTTACTGGTACCAGTACTGTAGGTCGAGTTCTGTCTCGGGAAGTTAGTATTTCTAGGTTAGCTCCTTACCTTCACGCATGCGATGCATAGCATCTCCCCATACCTTCTCTGCGCACCTTACTATCGCCTGGTACTCGCCCATCGACGTGGCTGAGTTTTTCCCAATCGACCTCAGGATTCGCGGAATTTATGGGGCAGTGGGTTTAGGGTTGCAGGGTCTTCTTCCTCTTTTTAAATTGGGGTTTTCGTGCCGAGTTATTCATCCGCCCCTTCCCAATTATTTCTATGATTTAGAACTATGGCTATTCACCTATCTCACGGCTATGTTCTATGTTACTCATGTGCAGGGCTCTCAGTCATCGCGAAGGGTTGGACTACTGGGCCAAGGAGGTTCAAGCGTAGGTTTCGTTATTCTGTGTTCCATCGTTTGTATGGTTCGGCTTTCATAGACGGTGTCTCACATCCATTCTTGTTGTTCTTGCAGAGAGGTCATCTCGGACGGTTCGCTGGCGCTTCGGGGGTCAAGACGGTTCTCTAGCGCTTATAAATCCTTGATTTATATGCGGCTAGCTCTTTTCATACACATACGTTGTGAGTTATTTTTCTTTGTATAGTTGCTCTAAATCGTGCTGTGGTAACCCTACTGTTTTTCTCATAAGAGTTTATTTTCCCGCGCTATCACGGCTGCATTCAGTAAGCATCACCGTGTGGGAAATATTTGCAGGCGGTTCAAATGGTTATTCACCGCAGCGGTTGTTAACATATTATTGGTTTCTGTTCTTTTTGTTTCTGAGTTCCGGAACGGGATCTTGTGAAGTCCGGCATTCCGTTTGGTTAATTTCACTACAGCCGGCTTCTAGTTTATGTAACCAGCGTGTGGATCAACGCGACGCAAGGGTGGGAACCAACCCCAAACACAGGTAAACCCTAACTCGTTCGCTCAGTCGCAGAGGTGGATGCCTCCAAATTTGTTAGTATGTGCTTTCGTATGACTGATATCGTTTTCCCTCAACCGTTAACTATTTAGAACCTATGTCATGATTTCGTTTGTTTGTTTTATTTTGTGCTTCTTAGTTGATTACTAGGGTAATCAATCGATTTTCACTACTTCAACGCATGCCTCGTTCACCTAATCGACCTATTGTTCAGATCAGATTGGCTTCTCTATCAGTACAATACTCACTTCGGGCTTAAATTTTTAGCTTCTGCCTATGCCCGGTATGTTGTATTGGATTTCCTGGGAATCATTTCTGTGATACATGACTGTAGCTCTTAATGTCACCGTTTTTTTATATTATATCAGGATTGATCACTAAATAGTTGCATGGAGGTAATAATCAGGGTTGAAAATACGTGTCATCGTCACGATCTTCATGGTGAGACTGCCATGTTTTACCATTATTGAATGTGTGGGTTATGCCGTATAGCATCATTTTAATCTCTCCTCAATCGTTTCATATATTGGTTAAACGGATCTAATATTAAGGCCCAATGTAATGTTTAGAGTTGGATACTTTTGTTTGACTTAGGTCTAATGTCTAGTATAATTACTAACAACCATGGTTTAATGTAGTTTGCCTACGTATAAATCTGAATAGTGATAAGGCTCGTATAAAATATTTCCTTTTGCCATATATGATTCGCATCGATATCTCATTCTAGCATATCGGATTCGTATTTATATTTCTTGTTAACATATATGGTTCGTTCCTATATATAAATATAGGATTCATATATCCATATTTCATTTGTAATCAATGTGAAAGTGTTCTATTGGTTTAGCGCTAGGTACTTACTTAGTAATTTGGAAGCATATACATGTATTCGATAGTTGCTTGGTATTATGCCTTAGACATAGATTAAGTCTCTTGGCTATGATGTTTATTTCAAGATTTTTAGAGGTAGAATATGGTAATTGGTATAAATGCTATAATACTCCTATAGAGTAGAATTAATTTCTGGATCTAGAAGAATTTCGAAATACATATTTAAATGACTTTGCTCCCTTTGTTTTTATACCATGTAGATTTCAATTCTGCTACTATATTTCTCTAGCATACTTATGAGCATAAAATTTCACTTTTGTATGTATATGAAACTGGAAAATATTTAATTATCTGTGGAGACTAAGTAACTTCATATTTAAACCGATCTTGGTTTAGAGTTTCTGAGGTTTCTACTCTATGGATTTTTAGTCTACAACTAAATAGAATCTGGAAGGTGAATGCCTTAGGATAGACTCTATTAAATGTAGTACTAACATCAATCACACCATTTAATTAATTTTTTTATATGTAGCCAATTCATACCATCATAAAATAAAATAACAAGAATTTCAGAACATACCACAATCTGCAAATGACCAACCTCCCAACCTTAGAGTCCTCTTTGTCTCCTAGAACTCACCCCCGAGCAGAGATCACCTCCATCCCAGATCAACCCCTGATCTGCTTAGGAGCAGCTTATTTAAGCTCATGTTTCCCCAAAGCATGTTTCTAATTCTACATCCAGAATAGCAGGATGCTTTCTTTCCTGTTTAGCCTAGGCTTCCCATTTTGGGACTCTTTAAAGCTGATTTATGCTTTTCCTCAGCTTTTCCAGCTTTTCTTACCTATTTCCAACTACTTCCTCTTCATTGGGGGAATTTAGATTCCTCCTCAAAATCTAAATTAATTTCTTTCAAGGATTTTTGAAATATTGTGGGGATTTGTTGTCTTATCCATCCTCATGGATTTGGCAAGTGATCTCTAATTCTCATCTTGGTCAAAATGCACAATCATTTTATTTATGTCATCAATTTAATTATTAAATTACATTCACACCATACTTATCCTTTGGGGTCCACTCCCCTTAGGATTAAAGTTCAATGTCTAATTTTTTTCAAGTTCAACACAGAAATTGGGGGTGTTACACTAACCTCTTCCATTTTCTACCATAAGAACTAGTATTTAGGATCCTTCTGCAATTCCTCTTTCACTTGATCCAAGAATTTTCATTAAAGTTGATTATAGTAAAGCTCATAAACACAATGCAACTTCCTACTTAAGGAATCCACTACCCAGTTTTCCTTACCCTTCACATGCTGAATGTCCATTTCAAACTCACTTAGGAAGATATTCCACCTTGCTTGTCGGGTGTTTAAATCATCTTTTTTGAAGTAACTGGTTAGGTTACTACATGATTAGTCTTTATTACAAACTTCTTTCCCAGAAAATAGTTTCTCCATACCCAGAGTGCATGTATTACCGCTGTTAACTCCAGATCGTAGGATGAATATCTTTGCTCAACCTCTCGAAACTATTCTGGAACTCACTAGTCCACCTAAAGACTTTTCGTTTCCTTTGAAAAGAGGTGATTGGAAAAGAAATTCTGGAGAATCATTCAATGAATCATCGATAGTACCCAACCAATCCCATAAAGGATTGGATATCTGCTACATTTTGGAGAACTCTCCATTCCATGATTGTCTTGCTTTTCTCTAGATAAACAGTAATCCCTTCTGCTCAAATAACATGGCCTAAGTACTACATTTTTGTTTCGAAGAAATCACATTTGTTGAACTTAGCGTACAACTGATGTTTTATTAAAATTTCGAGCACTATCCTTAGATGTTTTCCATGTTCTTCCTCATTCTTAAAATAGATTAAAATATCATCAATAAATATGGGTACAAAGTTATCTAGAAAAAGGTGAAATATACCATGCATTAACCTCATAAATGTTGTTGGCGCATTTGTTAACCCAAAGTGCAATACCACAAACTCATAATGCCCGTACCTGGTACATAAAGTAGTCTTATAAATATCTGCATCCTTAATCTGAATCTGGTGATGTCCAGACCTTAAATCTATTTTTGAGAATATTGTGGCCCCCTTTACCTGATCAAACATATCATCAATCCTTGGTAAAGGATATTATTTTTTATTTTTAACTTATTGAGCTGCCAATAGTCCATGCACATTCGCATGGTTCCGTCCTTCTTCTTTACGAACAACACTGGTGCTTCCCCAAGGGGACACACTCGAACGAATGTATCCTTTTTCCAATAGTTCTTGTAATTGAATTTTTATTACAGTTAATTCTGGAACAGTCATTTTATAAGGATCCCTTGACACAGGTGATGTTCTTCACATTAATTCAATGGTAAAATCAATATATCTTCTTGGTGGTAATTTGGGTACACCTTCTGGAAATTACTCCATGAAGTATTGTACCACTGATATGTTTTCCATCATAGGAGACTTATCCTTGGAATTGGCATATCCCACCTAGATAGGATAACATTGACATCCCTTCCTCATGCACTTATTCATTTGAGATGTTGTAATAGGACGTAGCTATAGGGGTTTCTTGATTCCCTGAATCTCTTTGCGTGTTCCATCTTGCATTCTTTAATAAATGATATTTTATTTACAACCCACCAAGGTCCAATGTTTTTCTAGCCAATCCATACCAAAGAAAACATCATAGGACCCTAATGGCAATATGTTGAGGACCTTATTTATATTGTCTTAAATTTTTTTATTACTAATATTTATTTTAATATAAATATTGTTTTATTATTTTTAAATGTAATACTATACCACAACATCTTATGCATGCTAAATTATAAAACTTAAAAAAAATTAAAAAAATTAACTAAAAACTCTAAAAATAATAAAATGTAATTATAATTAAATATAAAAAACATCATATAGAATAACATATTAAATAATAATACATCTTAAAAATCAAACTTATATTGGAAACCAGGTTCTCTCCTGTATAATGAATTAAAGATGATATTATGCAACCTGGAAATGCCCCGCATATTAGAAACTTATAAGCTAATAACTTATACGAAAAGTACCGTTGGAGAATTTTTATGTAATATGGCGATGTTCCAATGTTTGTTTGATGTATGGTGAATGCAAATTTAATGCGCAAATAAATTTGAAATTTAGCGTTGTATACACTACGTGTATGTAACTTGACTTTGAACGGCTATGTTTAAAAACAAAGTTAACGTCAAATGCTAGGAATCTTTGATTTACTATACAGAGGAGAATATTCTCAGTGCATTTCCCTTGTCATTTACTTGAATTTTAATTCCTTACTTGTGCGATACTCTTCATTTCCCTGGTCTCTAAATAAAAAATATAATTATTTATAATAAATAATTTTAACATTATAATATTATTAAAAATTAAATTAAATATAAAAGTACCAGTTTTGAAATAATAAAATATTTTATGAATAATTATGATTTGATTATTGTGGTTTAATGAAATGATTCCGAGGTAAATGTGGTGTTTTTTAATTTAAATTTAATAAAATTTTAAATTATTATAATGTAATTTAAAAAAAGAATTGATAATTTTATTTAATTGGAAAACATTAGAATAAAATTATATTTTGCGAAAGAGCATTGAAACATGTTATCCAAAAGCTTAAGACAAATTGATCCCAAAGCACCAATAAACAAATTTCCAATACAATAAAGGTCTTTATGAAAAGATATAAACGAGGAAAGAAACCCAAAAATACAACTATACAAAAATGATATTTTAGAGTGAAGTGTAAGGACACTTAATTATCATTTTCTAATCTTTTTTTTCCTCTTCTTTTTACCAGACTCCTTATTGGGAGTGGCATTTGAAAGAATGGAATTTGAAATTGCCATTTGATTCTCGTGCATAGTCTCTATTTAATTCTCTACTTCCTTTGAGAGACCTCTTTAATGCGTGGGGTCTCTTAATTTCTCACATCTCTCCTTTGGAAACAGGCACTTCAGTAGGTTGTCCTGGAACTATGGAAGTTTCTGCTTGTGTGCTGATCCCTTATGATAATCCCCTCCATCCACAAGAGCTCCACAATGTAAGGTACAAGAATGTTGATATTTGTATAGGATTTGTTTTGGGACTCGTCTTTCTACAGTGCCTTTTAGTGGTGGTGTTGGGAGCAGGAAAACCTCCTATTAGCCCCAAATTACCGATGATGGATAATTTTCATTTCATCTAGTAGTCTTGCAACATAAACTCAATCTTGTAGAGATCTATCCTAATAAATCAGATTTTGAAACTCCTTGGGATACCCATTCTCTTTTGGATTTTCTGCCCCAGCTCAAGTACCGAATCCACAACTCAAGTATCAATCTACCCTTTGGGGATTTGGAAAAATTTTGGTAAAAGACGCCCCTACTAGATCTCGATGAAAAGCCTCACGAACTAGAAAGTTTATTGTGGAATTCCTTTCGCTCCATAACTCTAGACCCAGATCAGTCCTCTTACCATATGCCATGAGCGGCAAAGGATTCGAGGGAATGCAAAAAAAACCGTTGTGAGTTTGGGGCATTGATCGCCATTTTGCGGTCTAGATACAATCGAAAACACCGAATGATCCCAAAGGAAAGATAGTCCTTGAAACATCTAACTTCGTTGTGGTTATTCTTGCCTACAAAGGACCTAAGCGCAGATCAAAAACACTACGGTTACCAAGAAAGACAAAAACAAGCAGGGCTCATCGGCGGTGGCCAAAATCCTGCATTCTAAAACCCTATCCATCGTTGATCCTCGTATAAGCTTCGTAACTCAAACTTTTCCTAATTCAATTAAAATAATTTATTCATAAATTATGCAAAACCATTTTTTTCATTAAATATAAATGACTTAAACCTTACCAGCTCCAAACCCTAGATATCCTTTGAAAAGTTTACTATAAATAAGTCGCTAGATATGAATTTATTTTTAAACATTCTAAGCACAACTAATGTTTCTGGAAAAACATGAAAGTTAAATATATTTGGTGGGTTTTCCCAAGAAAATGAAATTGAATGGGCGAAGCAAATTCAAATTATTTGAATTGTTAAACAAATATAATTTATAGAGTCTATTTAGATTTTAAAATAAATTTAAACGATAAGATCGTGGATTTTGCCATCGCCCGACGTGAAGTCTTTTTATTTGGTTGAATATTAGCTTCCTTTTTTTGTGCTCTCCTCTTTTCTGAGTGTTCCATGAAACAATAATTTATGTAACATGTTAGGGAGTTTTCACCTATGTTGTTTGACATTTATCTCTTTGGTTGGAGATTAGCGTTTAGGGTTTGAGATATATCTTTTTTGTTGTTTGACGTTTTCTTTCTTTTTGAATTTTAATTTTTTCTGTGCACTTTCTTTCTTTATTTAGTGTTCCATAAAACCATTTTTCTTGTAATTTGTTATGGAGTTTTTGATGTGTTGTTTGACATATAACTTCTCTATTGGAGTTTATGTGTTTTTGTTCTTTTTATACATGGATATTATCTTTTCTCACATGAAAATGAAAAGAGGCATAGGACTCGCATTTTTTTTTATGATTCCCATTGGTGAAAAGTGACATAAGATTGACATTTTTCATGTTTGCCATTGGCGTTTCGGGTCTGGGAGTGTGAGAATTTTTCCTTTCTTTCTTTGTTCACCATTTTTATAATAAACAAATATATATTTCAAACATTTTCAAAGCTTCCCTTCCACGTGGTTGGTTGTTTTCTCTTGTATAAATGATTTTATAACCTCGGAACTCAGGAAAATCCTATCTTCTATTAAAGATGTTTTCTTAACAAATAATTATTTTAATTAATTAATTTCAATTATTTTAATTAATTAATTTAAAATTAATGTAATAATTTAATATAAATCGAATTATTTATAAATATCGATATAATAAATCATGTATCTCACATTACAAATATTTAAAATTAATTTAGTCATACAAACTAATTATTAATAAATTCATTCACATTAACATTAAAATATTTATTTTATAAAAAAATTATATTTTTAATATATATATATATATATATATATAAAAGTTTATTTTAAATTATTATTATAAAAGGTTAAGTGTTCCTAGCACAACTTACTAAGAATGAACCTTTTTAGCAAGACAATCAAGAATCAAATCTAGCTAGGGCTATTAGATAAATGTCTTTTCAGATTAATCACGTCATTAGTATTTGGTCTCACAAAAGTCTCAAATTTTAACAATGCTAAAATCAAGTTAGCTTAGAGTTGATGTACTCCACTACAGGAAAATTTAACAATGCTAAAATCAAGTCAGCTTAGAATTGATTTATTCCACTACAGGTGTGGTCCCTAAATAATTTTGATGATATAACTTCAAAATGATTTTGATGACTTAAATACAATCCACAAATTTAACCTAAAAAATAAAAAAACAACTTAACAAACAAATAAATATTATTATTAATAATTATTATAGAAAATATATATATAAATTAGATATATTTATTTATAAAAACATATAAAAAAAACTCTTAACTATAAAAATTTAATATTTAATTTAGACATCTCTCAGATAATATTTTAGAAAACCAATACTCATATAAACGACTCTAAAATAGTATCAAATTTACCAAAAACATGCTCATATAAACGCACATGGATATCACCAAGTCATAAGTCTAATGGTAATATCTAACCCACAATCAAAACAATACTCACATAAACGATCTCTCACATTTACCAAAACGATACTCATATAAACGCACACGGCTATCACCAGGTCACAAGTCTAACGGTCATATCTGAACCCACAATCTGATCAAGCCGACAGATGCCTCCTAAGAAAAGAGTGGCTCTTATTTTAGGTACTTCTATTCGCTTGTTTCATTATTCATCCTTTTTGAGGTTTCTATTGCTAGGATTTGGGGTGTATGTCTCTTGTATTCTATGACGAATCAGAATTTTTTTAATATTTCTGAAAAAAATGATAATTTTTTTAATTTATGGTGGTTATTATTATTTGTATTTATATTCAAGTTTTTTAAATTTATGGTCATTACTATTTATATTTATATTTAAGTTTTAAGTAATATTTTATTTAACTTGTATTTAATATTTGTTAATTAAATATTGTATTTATTTAAATAAATAATTTAGATAATGATGCTTTTAATATAAAGATTTTAATAATAATTGAAGTGAAAAATTTAGATAGCTGAAGTTTTTTCTTTTATATTTCTTAATAAAATGATATTATTCATAATTATCACATTATAAATATTTGAATTTGAATTATTATATAAATATTTATATTGAAACTATTATTTCTTCTAAAATATATAATTGATATTCTCGATTAAGGTGTGTATTATGATAAACACGTGTGGCGATCGATATTGATGAATGGGACGAAGGTGCAAGCAGCTCCACCTAAATGACATGATGTGTGTAGTTGACATGGATAAGGCCATCTCAAATTTTGCTGAGGGAGATAAAATGTTGATAAAGTGGTTGAGTGTTATAGAAAAAGTGATTTATTATTTATATGGTACATTTGGATGTAGGGTATGGGATTGAGGTTTATAGGCTTGAAGACAACTGAGTGTTCGGATGCCCTTCACCTATACATCCACATTGGTTTGGGCAGAATTAGGTTTGGAGGAAGTAGTGAGGGGCAGAATGGGGCTCTTTTGTGTGTGATATTGGTGAAATTTTGAACTATGTGGGCTCCAGGGGACAAGGATCATGACCAAGCCAAAGCACGTATTGCCACTAAACTTTTCTTATAGATAATTCTTCTTTTCTCAAGAGGTATTTGGGGTTCCGGTCATAACATTTTCCATTAAATTTTTCTTATAGATAATTATGCTTTTCTCAAGAGGTATTTGGGGTTTGGGTGATAGAATTTTTGTTTGCAGTGTCTTTTCACTCTTTGTTCATGTTTGTAGTTTCTAGATAGGTTGATTTTCAGGCCGTTCTTAACCATCTTCCCTTGTGATGTAGGTTTTACATTGAAGCATCGAGGTTGGAGTGTAGGGTTGTTTCTAATCTTTGTGTGTTCAGTGGAGGACTTCCTCTTAGATAGTATGGGTTCCAAGTCTGCATCTTGTGTGTAGTGGGGTGAGGGTAGTCCCTCTCATGGGACAAGCTACTAGGTGAGATGGAAAATCGTTGTGAAATAAACACAGAATTTTGTTATGATGCATCATATAGGGAGGGTTAGGAAAGGAGTTGGCCACTGCGTCCAACCTAGGGACTCATACGAGCGGGAGGAGGAGCATGTAGAGGAGGATGCAATTCCTGAGGGCAAGGTTTCCCAGGACCATGCTTTGTCGCTATGAAATGTGATACAACTGGCATTATTGGCCTCTATTGCTGATCAGTTGTGATGTGTACATGTTAATTTGGACATTCTCCGGGAGTACAGGTATGATGATAGAAATGAGCTAGTTTCTTACATAAATGATTTGTAATTTGTGTAGGGAAATTTTTTGGAGTGCCGAACTTTAATTCTTCCAAGTCAATGAAGATCTAATGATAATCTGGATGAAATTGAAGTGAGACTCACTCATATTTTTTACCATGTGCATGAGGGGTGAGGTCCTCCCATCATCCCCGCCAATACTCAAGAGATGAACCCTCCAACTCAATATAGTTACTCCTATATTTTTATTTGTACTGTTGGTATTTTGGGCAATAGGGCTACTATGTTTATGGAAATCATGTAAAAATTTTATTTTTTTACTCCATTTTTCTCTAATCTTTTGGCCAAAAAAAATATACTGAAAAAATAGTGAAATAAAAATTAATATAATCAACTATAATATATATATATATATAATTACTCCAAAATAACATATTAGTTTCTCAATTTTGTTATGTGATTTCACCTGTCCAATAACCCGAAATCCCTCCAAAATAGGATTTCTTTATTCGAAAAAACTACCATCCAAATGTTTACATGTTCACTCAAAATATTCATACATCCACATTTGAAGTAGAAAAAAAAATATAATTTTTTTTGGAGATCACATAAAAGAGTAGTTTTTCATTTTGGAAATCTCTATCACTTCAAAAAGAGAACATTGACTATGTAAAGATCATATTATAGTTTTTTTTTATCCTATGTTGAAAATAGTTTTTGATTTCTAGTTACACTTAATTTCTTTTATTTTCTTTAATTTTTTTAACATCTTCTTTAAATCAATTTCATGGGGAGTAGAGTAGAGTATAATTCTAAATGATGATTTTGATCTTAATAATTTTTTTATTTTTTTTAAATAATAATACTATTGCTTAAAAAAATTATCATTCAAACCTAAAGTAAAATAAAGTAAAATATCTAAAATATATAATTAGATACTCGATCATTATAATAAAGCCAAAAGTATATTATACACATAATGAAAAATTCATCATTTTAAATCCATATAAAACACTAATATCATCCAGTTTTTATTATAAAGAAAATTACCAACACAGGAATTTATATATCATTGCAAGATATCTTTTGAAAAACATTCTGGAAGAAAAATCAAATTAATCAAAAGGCCAGAGGTGAGAAAAACTTAAATTAGCATTGTGTTCATGACAGGAAAAACTAATGTTCAGACGAAATTCAAATTTAACAAGTGAAACTATCATTCAATTTAAATATTATAAACCCTAGAGTAAATTAAATTTAATGCTTAATATAAATTCAACATTAAATTATCATATTCAACTCATGCAAATCTAGTCAAATTCAAAGTGTATAAAAATTCATATTAGTTAATTCAAAATTAAATTGCCCTATTCAACTAATACAAATTTATTCAAATTCAAAGTGTATAAATATTCATATTAGTTAATGATATTTCTATTTATATTTTAGAAAATTTTGAATTTGAGAGACTCTGTAAATTAAATTGAATTTAATGCATAATATAAATTCAACATTAAATCAACATTCTCAACGGATGCAAATTTTGTCAAATTCCAAGTGTATAAATATTCATATCTATAAATAATTTATATTTATAATTAATTATTTTTATATTTATATTTTAGAAAATTCCCGTCAATTTCATAATTTCTTTCGAAAATTTTAATGAAATTCATGGAAGGGTTAAACATAAAGCGAATTTGGATTTGCCTTATCTACAGCGTAAATAAATTTATTGTGTGAATTAAACTTTTAAATTTAACCGCTCAAGAAAGTTTAAATTGGATCGGTCCAATATATTAAATTTAATTTAATTTACGGTTCAAATTCATATTTGAAATCAAATTTGACGTGTTCAACTAAAGCACACTTACTAGTATGTAAAAAATATTATATTTAATTCAATTTAAAGTATAAAGTAAATTTAAATATCATACATTCAAATTTAAAATTTATGTCACGTTGTATACCGAACGAGATTTAAATTTGGTTTTGTTTCTGGATTGAATTTAGGGCAGGAAGAAAATTTTAATTTAAACTGTTCGAATCCTGGATTTAACCGTTAGGAGAGACAAATACCCTTATCAATTGGATGTGTTTTAATCGGACGTGTGATCGGTTGATTATGCATTACAGCCGAGAGGGTGAATGGAGGGACACTTTTCATCGGACAAACAAAGGCAGAGGATTGACATTACCATGTCCATTGGCCTCTTAAACTTATTGAGTGAGAGATCTTTTTCTTTCCTTCTTTCTTCAATGTTTTTCATAATAAACAGTTATATATTTTTGTCCTCAAAATGTTTTATATATTCAATTTAGTTAAATATAAATTTAAACTTTCATTTGATTATATTCAAAGTTTTTTATAATAGTTATATTTTTTTTATTAATATCAATTTATATAATATTAAATATTAATGATTTTTTTTTAATAATTTTATTATTTTTATATAAAATATTTATTCTAATAATTTAATTATTATATATATCTTTTAAAACTAAAAATTGAGTTAATTACTTATTTAGTCATAAATAGTTTAGAAGAATAATTGGATACTAAACCTTACACCTTAGTGAATTTATAATGTTGAATCATGAACTTAACAAAATAGTTTTATAGCCATAATTTTTGGGATAAAGAAGTATAATAATGAGAAAAAAAAAAATTATTGGTATGATAAGAATAGAAATGTTGAAAAATTTTACATAATGGAAGTGTTTTTGGGGTTTTTGAAGGTGTCGAATTTATATGTACATTCAAATAAATGAATTTAAATAAATAACACAAATCAAAATTTCAATTTTTTTTCTAGCAAAATAGAAGGGAGAAGTGAAAAGAATTAGTCGAATGAAAAAAGAAAAAATAAATATTAGAGAAATATTAACGAAAGAAGATAATGATAATATGAAAACAATGCCGAGAAATAGCAAGAAGAGGGAAACATTAGATTAGAGAAATTAAAGAAATGATATAATCATCTCCAACCATTCATCACTAGTGGATTCATCTTCATCAAAGTTAACATCAGCAATTTCAATTGTTGGATCCACTGAATCAATTTCTTCACCACTGCCAAAATCAACTCGTGATGGTAACACACCATCAATATTGATATCCACTTTCAAGTGAGATTCACCAAAATATTCCTCTTTCTGTAGATTGTATACTACATATCCATCCTCATTTTTTTCTTCAAACACTTCTTCAACAGGTTCTACATTGCTATTATCTTCAACTTGATTATGCCCCCTTGCATCAAATTTTGCTTCCAGAATCTTCCATGCTTCCTTGGAAGTTGTAGCTTTTTTTACCTTGCACAAAAACATCTCATCCAATCCCTGTTTGATCAAATCCAATACTAAAGCATTGCATACCTCATGATATGAGAGATTAGAGTGATACTCAATTAAATCTTTAGCTCGAAGAAAATTTATCATTTTGATAACCCAAAGATTAAAAAGTTTACTAGTAAACGTAGGTGGTGGTATCAGATCAAACATACACCATTCACCCTTGATCTCTTCTCCGTCTTCTGCTATACTTCTCCTGCTATACTTCTCAGTTAATCGGCTCCAACCTAAACCACAACGATATTTTCCATTTCTTTTCGATTCATTCTCTTAATCAACTTCAATAATGTTTTACGACTCATGACTATTGTCTTTCCTTTCTCTTATAGTTGCAACTCGACCGCATGTGACTATCTTCCATATTGCCTCGAAAAAAAAAATGGCATTTTCAATATGTACTACCATCAAGTACAAACTTCACCCAAAACACTTTCATGCTTGATAGAACACCAAATCATTTTTGTAAACAAAAACTTTGCAAAGCCCTAAACACTTTCCAATTAAAAACCTCTATTTTTTTTTCCTTTAAAAGATCTTCAGATGAAATTATTTTTAAACCTACCTACCATGCAACGTACACTTCTAAAAAAATTATCTCCAAACGTTTCCCACTTAATAAACTTTCTTTTTGAAGGAACCCCATCTAAAAAAAATTATCGCCATACTTTTCCAACTTACCAAACTCCTTTTGGAAAGAAGCACTTCCAATATCCACACAACCTTTAAATATTTGATAATAATTTAATATCTTTCCCACACATTAATTTAAAGAAAAAATAACCTTTTAATAAAAAAACATATCACAACTTAACTCTTTTCACCATATGCATGAGCGGCGATAAACAACCTTTATAAGCTGTTGTTCCTTTTCAAAACACTTTGAATTTTCCACCTTTTAAAAATACTTTCCAATAAAAAACTTGTTTTCAAAACTTTCTCACCATCATCAAGTCTCATTAAAAAAATCATAAAGGGCTACTCACAACTGTGATAGCAGCACGATGTGGCTTATAGTGGTTGCTTCTAGGGAATATTTTTCTTTGGCACACTTACCACTATGATAATTAATCAAAGCTCTCAACTATTGTGCTTCTCTTCTCTGTCTTGTGACTACTCAACAACATCAACTACTTCAACAAATTGATTTCTGCAGTGGAACTTTTTTGACATCAAAACAAAAAGGATTAGAGAATTTTAAAAATTTTCACAACCTGGGTGACTCCTTCCTCACAAGATTCCTTTCTTGCTCTTCTGGCTCTTCTTCTTCTTAATCTAAAGTGAATTTCGAAGAACACGTAGAAGACATCCAATACTAAAAGGGAATATATTCATATGGGAATATTTCAAAAAATTTATAGCTCCTTCAACATCTAAGCAGAAACTTGTGGAAATAATATAATCCACACTTGACTATGTTGAAGAGTCCCTCGTCTCTGAAACACCACACAATTTTTTCGAGGAAACCCATCAAATGGAGGCAGTACGTATGACTATGCCTTAGAAACCATTACAAACATGGAAAGAAACAAAATATGTCGATATATTGGCTTTACAAAATCATAACAGAAAATTTATGAGCTTCCACAAGTTGTGTGACAAACTGATTGTCCTCGCACATGCTCCATGCCACAACAAAGAGCCATAAGCACTGAACATATAATCTTGCTTGTTAATCCATTAGAGCCACGAACAACACACGAGATTACAGTGGAAAGTGTTTTCCTTAGTGATTCTACACATAGCTTCCCTCATATCTCCAGTCTCTAAACCCAGCAACATCTCTAAGCAAGCTTTGATACCAAATGAAAGAAACAGAGTGTTGTGCTCTGATACCAATTGAAGGTTATAGAGTAAACAATGGAAAACACAATAACAACATGCATTGACACATCACAGAGAAACGAAAAACTCATTTACAAACCATAGAATAGAAAAGAAGCTATAACTACACTACACCCACTCAGACTATGCGTCTGAACTATATCTATTTTTCTATCCTAACTCAACTCTATTATTAAAAAACTTAAGTCGGTTAAATGTCCTTTCAATTTGAAATGGTTATGGCGGTGATGGCCCTTCCAAAATGAACAAGACATGGCAGTGGCACCTCTTCGAGTATGAGCAAGTCATGGGGGTGATGGTGAGCGGTGAGGCAGTTTGTCAGTGAGTTGGTGAATTGACAGACATAATTAATTTCAACATATAAGACACTGCAGGACAATAGTGGAAAAGTGCAACGACGAGGTTGAGAAAAAAATGAATGAAATAAAATAATAACAATATGTATTTATTTATTTATTTTTTAAATTGAAATTCCTTAATGATGAAATGTTGATAAATGTATTGATTATGGATGAAGTGAAAACAACTCCTTTAAACGGTCTATTACTTGAGCTTAATTAATACAACCTACAACATACCTACCTAACAAAATATTACAAAATATAATAGAAACAACTGAAAGCTCTAGGAAAGGATAATTATATAATAGAAACAACCGAAAGCTCTACGAAAGGGTAAAATTGTGATAAAATCAAACCCTCATTATACGGAAAATTTATAAGAAAAAAATGATAAGAAAAAACATTCCAAATTTTATGGTGTCTTTTTTATGCTGTGTTTTTAGCTAGCTATCTATGTACAATTGATTTTTATGCAAAAAATGAACAGAGAAGGAAATAAAAATATCTTTGCCTATCTTTGCCTTACCTATGAGTGAGGCCAATATATATACTTATGGAAATGCGGAAAAGATGGTCTGGGAGGAGAGCGGTCATAAAAGGAACTAAAATTCTTCTAAATGATTAAGAAAACTGAAATAAATAAATAAAATAGCTTAGTGAATAGAGAGGCCAATGCATATCCTGATGGCGAATCATACGTACTCATAAACATAGAACACACATAAATTACATGAGAAAAATGTGCTTCTAAAGCATTCTATTGTTTGATCGCCAACGGTAAAAACAAAAAATCGAATCTCCAATGGCAAAATCCAAATTTTTTACATCTAAAATTTAATTTTGGTTCACTAAATTCATGTATTGCAGTTAGGTGAAAATAAACGGATGTTTTGAAAAAAAAAAAATTTAATTTAAGTTGGTTTTCTTTATGCAATTTTAATTTAAATTAAAAAATATATTGTACTCACTAAATTTACATTGTTAAAACAAGGGTTGTCTTGAATTGAGTTTATTTAAGTTTGAATTTTGTTAAATGAACTTGTCTGACCAAGAAAATTTAAATTTAAATATTACATTAAATCTCAATTTCGTTTCTTCGTTTTGGGGACTTTGCTCTTGACTGTCTTTTCAAGATCTGAATCCATAATTCGTTTTGTCCTTGTTTTGGGAACTTTCTTCCAACACTCCATTCAAGATCTGAAAATGCGATGACTCTCAATTAGCTCAAAAATATTGGTGGAGTAAGAAAGTATAATAAATCTTTCAAAAATAAAAATTATAATTCTCTCTTTTATAAATTCATAAAATAAATTATTAATTGAGATAAGTAATTTAATAAATATTTAAATTGAATAAAATTTTAAATTAATATAATATTTTTTTCTTTAAAAAACTGAGAATTGGGTTGTTTAAGAATGGGCTAAATATGGAATTGATTTCAACTTTTACAAATATATATTTTTTTTTCTTTTAAAAAATTGAAGATTGGGTTGGTTAAAGATGGACTCAATATGGAATTGATTTCAACTTTCACAATTGAAATTTTTAAATGCTTATATATGTAAATTTTTCTAGAGAAAATACATTGGAAAATTTAAATCTAATATAATATTTCTTTTTGATAAGCACGACCAATTAATTTACTTTCCACATTCTTTTTATAACATAATTTAAAAAAAATAAAATAGTTTTCCTTTTTAATGAATTAAAAAGAATGTCATTCCAACTAAAATTCCCCACATGTTAAACCTTATATTATCATGTTTTATAGGTAAAGTATTTATGATAGTTTTTCTGTAACTAAATAGCTAAATATGGAGTTATTCTAAACCAAAGAAAATTTAGTTTTCTTAAAAAAAATAGAGTTAATTAAATTTAGTAAATAATTTAAAAATAATTAAATTGAATGTATGGAATGAATTCAAATTATTAAATATAGTTAATAAATATAAATTTAATGTTTAAAAATAAATAAATTTAATACGTAGATAAATTTGAATGTGAGGTGTCTAGGATCTTTAAATATAAATTTAGCATTATACACAATAACTATATGTAAATTTGATTGTTGTCCGTTATTTTTGCGCAGAGAGGCACATTCTACAGCCCAGTATGACCCCGATGTGTAAGTATGTCTGAAGTCAATAGAAATAATGTTGAATTTAAAAATAACTTACATAAGCATATAAAAATAAATTAAAAATAAATTTAAACAATATAAATTTTAAATATGAAGAGTTTTACATATAGTCAAAAAAAAGATATGGTAAATAAATAAAAATATAAATAAATGAGAGGTATGATAAATAAATAAAATCACTTTTTATACTTACGGTAAATAAATAAAAATATAAATAAAGTAGAGGTATGGTAAATAAATAAAAAATATTTTTATATTTACTCCATAAACCTCTTTATACTTACAAAAAATCAAAAAGAAGTTTTATTTAGGTGAAGTCTATGGGCCAAATACCATGGGGCACATTATTATTAATACCATGGGCCAAATACCATATTTATAAAAGAGGTATAGAATTGTAACGTAAATAAATAAAAACATATCAAATAGGAGTAGAAATCAACATCTAATTTTATTTGATGCCTATCAACCAAATACCATGGATCAAATTGATAATAATACCATGAAAAAAAACATTATTAACCCTAACATTAACATTAAAATATTAATATTAAAATTATTTTTATTTTCAAATTATTATTACTAAATATAATATTGATATTAATATATTCTAATATTAAAATTATTAAATTTAATATATATATATATATATGGGATGGAAGAAGAAAGACATATGATAGAGGTGGAGAAATAGATGGATTGACAAGGGAGAGATGAGGGGAGAGGAGGAATGAAGAGAGAGAAAGGGAGAGGATAAGGAGAGGTAGAGAAGTGTAAGAGAGCTAGAGGGAGACATAAAGATGTAGTTGGGAGAGAGAGAGAAGGAGAGAGAGAGGGAGAAGGAGAAAGGATTGGAGGGTAGAGAGAGAGAGAGAGAGAGAGATAGAGAGAGGGAGAGCGAGGAAATATGTGAGGAGGAGAGAGGGAGGGATAGAGAGATGGAGTTGGAGCAGAAGAGAAGAAGAAAGAAATATATTGTGAGAAATTAAGAGAGAGGGAGTGACAAGGGAGAGATGAAGAGAGAGTGTGTATATTTAGGGGCGAGATAAAGAGACATAGACAGAGTGATGGAGACAAGGGGGAAGAGAAGGAGAGAGAAGAATAAAGGAGTGATATAATAACATAGTTGGAGAGAGAGATAGAGTGATGGGGGAAGAGTGAGGATTTGAGGGCAGAGAGAGAGAGAGAGAGAGAGCGCAGGGATGAATATAGAGGTAGGGAGGCGATAAAGGCAGAGAGAGGAAGAAAAATTGAGAGAAAGGGAGTCATGGGGGAATGTAGATGATTGTAGGGGGGAGAGAGAGAGAGAGAGAGAGAGAGAGAGAGAGAGATGGGGGAAGAGAGGGGGAGCTAGGAGAGAAATGGATAGAGAGGAAGGCAAAGAGAGGGGACTTCAGAGAGATGAGGAGAGAGGGACGGATAGAGAGATGGAGTTGGAGGGGGAGAGATGGAGGGATAGATGGAGCTGGATAGGGAGATACATGGAGTTGTAGGGTGAGAGGGAGATGGATGGAGAGATGGAACTGGATGGAGAGAGAGGGAGGGAAGAAGAAAGTCTTAAAGAGTAACAAGTGGAGAGAGAGATGGAATGAAAAGGGAGATATGGAGAGACTCGTGTGTATTTTTGGGGGTGAGATAAAGAGAAAAATAAGAAGAGATGGAGAGAAGGAGAAAGAGAGGGATATAGTGACAAAGTTAGAAGGTGAAGAGAGAGAGAGAGAGAGAGAGGTAGGGAAAGAGAGATGGAGATTGAGGGGGACAGAGAGGGAGGTAAGAATAAAGACATAGAGAGTGAAAGTTTGAGAGAGAGAGAGAGAGAGAGAGAGAGAGAGAGTCAAGAGAGGTAGGGAAAGAGAGATGGATATGGAGGGGGAGAGAGAGAGAGGTAAGAAGAAAGAGATAGAGAGTAAAATTTGGAGAGAGAGAGAGAGAGATAGATAGATAAGAAGCGATAAGAAAGGTGGACGGAGAGCGAGAGAGGATAGAAGGAGAGAAGAGAGATAGAAGTAGGGGAAAGGGAGGGAAGGGGAAGAGAGATAGAAGTAGGGGAGAGGGAGGGAAGGGGAAGAGAGATAGAGGGAGTGAGAGGAGGGAGTGATAGATACATAGATCGGATAAAGAGAGTGTATGTTTTGGAGTTGATATAGAGAGACAAAGAGAGATAGAGATATATATGGAAGCTAAAGAGAAAGAAGAGATAGATGGAGGCAGTGAGGGAGGGACAAAGATATTGATAAACATTGAGTGAGAGAGTGTTTGTGTTTGTGGGGGTGAGATAAAGAGACAAAGAAGGAGAGATGGAGGGACATATAGATATATATGGGGGGTGGGAGAGGGAATAATATTTCTTACAATAGATTCATTGATTTAAGTGTAGACAGTGATTTCTAATCCTATTTGATTGCTTGCACTACATGCATTAGTTTTAGTGTAGATTTTGATTTCTAATTATATTTGATTACTTACACTAGATGCATTGATTTCAATGTAGATGGTTTCTAATTCTATTTGATTTGTTGAACTAAATGCATTGATTCCAGTTCAGATGGTGATTTCTAATCCTATTTGATTGCTTGCACTAGTTGCATTCATTTAAATGTAGATGTTGATCTATAATTATATTTTATTTCTTACACTATATCCATTTATTTCAATATAAATGATTTCTAATCCGATTTTATTGCTTCCACTAAATGCATTCATTTTAGTCTATATGGTGATTTATAATCATATTTGATTTCTTGCACTAGATGCATTGATTTGTGTGTATATGTTGATTCTTAATCCTAGTTGATCACTTGCAATAGATGCATTGATATCTGTGTATATTTTGTTTCCTAATCTTATTTTATTTCTTCCATTATATGCATTGATTTCAATGTATATGTTGATTTTAGATTTGATGTAATTGCATGTATGTGGGTACATTAGTTTTAAAGTCATTGGATTAATAGTGCCCATTGATTTCAGTGTAAGCACAAAAAGTTATTGACAATGTAGAATGATTTATGTGTTATAGTAATTTAACCTAATAATATTGGAGAGCAAGAGAGACAAGGTGTGATTTTTACTACAACAGCTCAAGCTAAATATTTAAATCATTTATGATTTATGATTTCTACTATCTTTTTCATATAATCGATATGGAAAGATGACAAACCTAAGAAGGGTGACAATAAGAATAGTAGAAGCAAATGGCTTCATATTGGTCACAATGAAGGATATTTCTAATTGAATACATTCTTATCATTCACATTTTCTGTCATTCAATATTTTTACATTGTCACTTTTCACTCAAAAAATTCATTTCATCATTTTTCATCATTCAAGTTATTTTACAATATTTATCATATCAACAAAGTGAGGTGAATAAGAAACTTTAAAATTAAAATGAATCGACAAATATCAAAAAAATTTAGCATATTTAAAATGGTTATATTAATATTAGACATTTTTACATATTAATGATAAAATTAATCATATGTTCGTCATATTATGGATAGATTTTCCTTGGTCGCACACAATTGAAACCAGCCTAGATCCATGTTAACTGCAGATCTATCAAGCACCGAGAGGGATCAAATCTCTTGAGTTGCAAACATTTTCTCAAGTTTTGCACTCAAAAAAGAGGTTTTCACCTCGAGATATTTGATCTCTCTCAACGTTTGATAAATCCGTAGTTAAGATGGATGTAGGCTAGTTATGAATCAGATTAAGTATACCTACCTAGCTGCTCTACTTCAAAGAAAAATTAAAGTTAACCAATATCTCATTTTACTATAGAGAAAGGAGAACAATGTGATTGTGTTTCATTTTTCACTTAGTTGAACTTTAATTTCTCGTTTGTGTGCTTTCTTTTTATTGTGAATATTAAATTTAACTAGTTATAATAAAATATTTTTAACATTATAATAATTTTATATCTAAAATAGATATTATATAATTAATTTATGTTTTGAAAATTAGAATTGATAATGATGATGATGATTAATGTTCATTAAGATCAATGTGGCATATTTGACCTTAAGAAAATAAAAAAAGTCTAAGTTTGATTTTTCAAAAGCTTGTTCCTATGATGAAAGAGAACATGGCCTATAAGACCTTAAGAACGGGAAAAAAATCTATGTTAAAATTTTCAAAATCTTGTTCCTATGATCAAAGAGTAGGGAAAGAAGCACTCCAATATCGCTATAGGTGGGTTGGGTTAATAGGTCAAGAAGATTGGGAGTGTGGCATATGTTAGGGAACTAAGAGCGGATGCGAGCAAGAGCTCGGTAGTCTAAAATAAAGTATTTTTCTTCTTCCACCTGCTTAGTATTGAAAATCTGACATATTTTATCGTTCCAGTGAGTCTTGGGAATAGACCACCGCATGGTCTCACTTCGAAGCTCATGAGGGTTTGTTCTTATCCTAGTGATGTTCATTTTTTTCTTAGTGCTGGTCAACATAGAGAGATAGTTCTTATGATCAAGGGTGAGGTTGATCACCTTGTTATAGTATCTTAGCTTCCTTTTACCCTCCATCTCCTACTCTTCCCACAATTTGTCCTTAAATTTGGAGGTAATAGTATTTTTGACACTATATTTTCTTCCCAACAAAGGTAACGAGAGTATCAAAGTGAACCTATTTTTACTCCAAATGTAAAGATAAACCAACTTACAATTATTTTCAAATTCATAGTAAGCTTTCAAACCACCAATAATCGTTTTCTCGATGCTATAATTCTAGTTGAGTTGATGAGAGATGTCAATGCAAAAATATTTATAAGAAGAAACCTACTCTAAGAAGTGGTTATTATACATGAAAAGACCCTGGGTAATCTCTTTGGATTTAATAATCATGACTTTAGTCTTGTCAGTATTAACTATGATACCCACCTTTGAGCAGTAGGTCTGAAGAGTCTCAAGTTTCTTGTCAAGCTCATCATGGATTTTTGCAAGAAGCATCATATCATCAAGATAGAGGAGAAGAGTAATGAGGACACCGACAACGTCGGTGCCGTTGCAACCCATAGTTTCCACACACTCTTCTAGCTTATCAATGTATATGTCAAAAAGAGTAAAGGACAGGGGACATCCTTGTTTGACACAGATATTGAATTTAATGTCTTTAGACCACCTCTTCATAACTATTCATCTTTAAAAATTAATAAAAAAAGTTTGTTGAAGATAAATAGCTTAATTCAATAAAACAATAAATTATTGTAACACAAAAAATTAAATTATTATAATATTTAGTTTTAAAAATAGTTTATACGAAAAACTCGTTTTAATGCTTATACAAAATCCGCCATCAAAATTTTATATTTTATGGGTAAGTATATTTTGAGAAATTTTATATAATCGATTATGAAATAATTTTTTAATATATAAAATGAATTTACATTTTTAACATAAAATTTAAATTTGATGTGTAATTGAATTTGAATTTAACAATCCAATGTAAAGGTTTTTCAAATTGAAATATAAGTTTAACATTGTATACACTACCCAAATTCAAATTTGACAGTTGTTTGACTTAATCAAATAAAATTGAACGAACTGTGATACATGAAAGCAAAGCTAAAATTAATTGAGAAACATAATACATTTTTACCGTTGGGAGAGGAGAACGTTGAGCTTTAAAGTTATTATGAGCGCATTTTTCGTTTCATTTCTTGGAATTTAAATTTTAACTCTCTGCGCTCTCAAGTTTTTGTGATAATAATTATTTAGTTTATTTTTTTTTTCTAAGTTTTCCGCTTTAAAGTTATTATGAGTGCATTTTTCTTTTCATTTCTTGGAATTAAAATTTTAACTCTCTGCGCTCTTAAGTTTTTGTTATAATAATTATTTTGTTTTTTTTTTCTAAGTTTTGAGCTTTAAAGTTATTATGAGTGCATTTTTCTTTTCATTTCTTGGAATTTAAATTTTAACTCTCTGCGCTCTTAAGTTTTTGTTATAATAATTATTTTGTTTTTATTTATTTATTTTTAATTTTGTCAACTTTTCTTTTACTACATGATCAATCATGAAATTTATATGCTATATTTGAGGACGGTTGGTTTCACTGTTCGTTTCTTTATTTATCATTATCTAATGTTGGTGGTTTTGTCTATTTTTTTTTATTTCAGAAGAAAAAAACGCTGCATATATTAGAATATAAACAATACATAGATCATACATAATCTCAGCTATGTAGAGCTATAGCGAGAATCCAATCATACTAGCCAGACAAATCCACTCCCAAAAACATGAAAGAAAAAGTCGGCCTCTTCATATCGGGACATTACATCCACCCAGAATATTCTACAATGAGAATGAGACAATTCCAATAGAAGAAAATGAAAAAACCAAAAAAGATTAGTTCTTCAGACAAAAGGACAGAAAAGATATAGATCAATGATCAGCAATTGAGAGAGATTGAAAATAAAATAACCCTAGTATGAATTGGTATCTCCCCTGCATCGAATATATTAGTCCTGTACAGTGCTGTTGCTGTTCCATCAACCCCGGTAATCAAAACATAGCATAACCACAGCCCCGTCTTATGGTTCATAGGACGCGAAATCACAAACTGTCTCATCAGGCTCGCTTGCATATCTTTTCTCCCGGCCGAAGAGAATCATGAAAACTTCAGGCTTAGTTCTATCATAACTGCACAAACAGAAGAGATATAAAATCCGCACCAACATTCATTCAAAAGCAATTCGTGTGTGACAGCCTGACCCCCAATATTCATCTTGACAGGCTCGCTTGAATAAAATTCATCTGGCATGCTTGAAATATTATCCCTTTCTGCTGTAGACAAAAACGATCCTGGCTCGCTTGAGATGATTCTTCCTCGGCTGTAGATCACCAAAAAACAAAACTGGACCCATTGTATATAGTAGAAGGCCAGTTCGAAAGACTATACCGACCCTTTGACAGTGCCTTCTGTCCTAATTACATAGTCAATCGAAACAAAAAGCATTGCAAAAACTACAGTCCCAAGTGTTCCATATACCATTCCTAACACAGTGTACCATATACCATCATATCAAAAAAACAATGCATAATGCCATTATGGAATTGGTATAGATGTTTGCCAATATGATAGGCCATCCCTGAATAGTTGAATGTACATCAACCCAAATTCCGATTCCAATTCCTTTCTGGACAGCCCATCAGCTCTTGTATTTATTTCTATGTAGATGTGATTGATAGGCGGATTGTCGAGTGTGTCCCACGGACCCCTAACCCTTTGCATCC
This sequence comes from Pinus albicaulis, assembly GCA_034641835.2. Lineage (NCBI taxonomy): Eukaryota > Viridiplantae > Streptophyta > Pinopsida > Pinales > Pinaceae > Pinus > Pinus albicaulis. The sequence goes on along the minus strand of CM076581.1, from coordinate 186,566,078 downwards.
AACCCAGGAGATCTGGCCTCATCATGTCCATGTTTCCAGTAGTCCATCCTATCACAATCTGAGAATCCCCATATACATGTACACCCTGCACCTGAAGATAAACCCCAATTCGTAGAGCGCCCCACAGTGCTATTAGTTCTGCTTTATTGTTGGTTATGGTAAAATGGCGTCTGGCTTCATTTGGTTATTGGAATTTCATGTAACAACTATGCCCGGTTTTGATCTTATAGAAGGGTCTGAAAATCACCATTAAATACACAATAAAACTTAAAAAAAGTTATTTTAAATATTTTAACAATAATTAGTCAATGAATCCTCTCCTTAATGTAATTGTAATGTCATTTTGAAGTTCTAAACTTTTAAGTAAATATTAGACGATATATTAGAATAAGTAAATATATTAGACGATAAATTTTGTATAGAAGTATCTGAAATAAAAAGAGATCACTTTTAACCGTTCGTTCAAGTTCTTATATAGACCATTCTATTAAAAACACGCTCTCTTTTAAACTTTATAAATAATAGTTGCAAAATAAATCTTCTTTATGTCATTTTATAACCCCGATGGCCCATTTTCTCGATAATATGTTTATTTTATTTTTTTTAAATCTTTTGTAGATGCGTAAAATAAAGAAAATTTTACATTGCAAGTTTTTCAAAATAAATTTAAATAAGATCTCCAAAAGTTCTTGTAAATTTTGATTATCTCTGGGGTTTGGTATAAGTATTATAAACAACTACCAACTATCTATAGATAAATTAAGACAAACTACAGTCAATCTATAATCGTGGATCTCCCTTTTCCGCAATGTTCCTAAAGGAAAAATAGTCCTTGAAATATCTGACTTCAATGATCAGCCACCAAATTTTCGTTACAGGAATAATGCTCTCCAGGATTATTTTCAGATAGTCCTTGCTGTCAAGCTCTGGCTGAAATTCGCCACCGTCGTTGCGGTTATTTTTGCCTACAAAGAACCTAAGCGCAGATCAACACCATTGTGGTTACCAAGAGAAACAAAAACAGGCTCTGCTCGACGGCTATGGCCAAAATCCTGCATACTAAAACCCTATCCATCTCAGATTTTTGTATGAGCCTCCTAAGTCAACCTTTTCGTAATTCAGTTAAAATAATTTATTCATAAATACTGCAAAACCATTTTTTAAAATATAATTAAACAGATATAATTTAGGAAGTCAATCTAGTTTTTAAAATAAATTTAAACAGTCAATTTAGTTTTTAAAATAAATTTAAACTTTATGAAATTTAATGTGCAAGTGAGTCTGGATTTGAATTCAAAATGGAAAATTTGGCAAATTTAAATACAAAATTTAACATATTTCACCGTTGAAGTAATGTTTTTGGAAAAAGGTAAAAGTTAATTCAACTTGGTGTGGTTTCCCAACAAAATTAAATTCAACGAGTGAAGAAAATTCAAATTATTTGAATTATTAAACAAATATAATTCATATTGTGAATTTAAATTTTAAAATAAATTTATACGTTATTAAATTTAATGTGCAACTGAATTGTGAATTTGGATTTGAATTTGAAATAAAAAAACTTTGGCATATTTAAATACAAATATAACAGATTTGACCGTTGTTCCTTTGAATTGGATAAATTTGAGCAAACCGTGAATTTAAATTATAGGAATCCTAGATTTTTTTTCATGAGGAGAACATAGAAATTTTAAATTATTCTGAGTGCATCTTTCTTTTTATTTGGTTGAATATTAGGTTTTTTTTCTCTGTGCTCTCCTCTTTGATTAGTGTTCCATGAAACCATCACTTATGTAACAGGTTAGGGAGTTTTTGCATGCGTAGTTTGAAATATTTTTTTTCTTTGGAGATTAGGGTTGACATATATCTTTTTTGTTGTTTAACTCATATTTTTTTGGTTGAATTTTTTTTTTTCCTGTGCGCTTTCTTCCTTTGCATAGTGTTCCGTGAAACCATTTTTTCTATAATACGTTATGGAATTTTTGCGTGTGTATTGTTTGACGTGTGTATTGTTTGACATATATCTTCTGAGTTGGAGTTTATGTGTTTTCTTTTGTTTTTATACAGGAAGATTTTTTTTTTCCTTATGAAAATGGAAAGATGCATAGTATTTATAATAAACAAATATATATTTCTAACATTTCCAAGGCTTCTTTTCCTGCATGGTTGGTTGTTTTCTGTCAATAAATACAGAATTCATGAAAATCTTATCTTCTATTTAAAATATTTATTCAATAAATAATTATTTGAATTAATTAATTTGAAATTAATGTAACTATTTAAAATAAATCGAATTATTCGTAAATATCAATATAATAAAGCATATATCTCACATTATAAATATTTTAAAATTAATTTAGTAATAAAAATTAATTATTGATAAAGTTATTCACATCAACATTAAAATATTTATTTTATATTTTTAATATTTAAAAATAAAAATAAATAATTTATAGTTTGATTTTAAATTATTTTTATAAGAGATCAAGTGCTCTTAGCACAATCTGTTTAGGATGGACCTTTTCAATAAGACAATCTCTAATTAAATCTAGCTTATTACTCGAGTGATAAAAGAAGTGACATACTATAGATAAATGTGATTTTAATGATGTGATTTTAAAATAATTTTGATAACTTAAATGTGAGCCACAAATTTGACATAAAAAAATACAAACAACTTGACAAACAAAAGACTTATTATTATTAATAGTAACTATAAAAAAGTCATATACAAATTAAATATATTTATTTATAAAATAATATAAAATATTCCCTAACTATAGAAATTTAATATTTAATTTACACATCTCTAAAATGATATTTTATCTAATCGATAGTCATATAAACCATCTCTAAAATATATCAAATTAACCGAAAACACGCTCATATAAACGAACATGGCTATCAACAAGTCACAAGTCTAACGGTCATATCTGAACCCACAATCAAAAAGATACTCACATTAACGATCTCTAAAATAGTATGAAATTTACCAAAACGATACTCATATAAACACACACGGCTAGTCACAAGTCTAACGGTCATATTTGAACCCACAATCTGATCAAGTGGACAGATGCCTCCTAAGAAAAGATTGGCTCATCTTTTATGTACTTCTATTCGCTGGCTTCATTATTCATCATTTTTAAGGTTTCTATTGCTAAGATTTGGGGGTCTATGTATGCTCGTATTCTAGGACGAATTCGAATTTTTTTAATGTTTCTAAAATAAAAATTTATAAATTTTTAAAGTTATAATTATTTTAATTTATGGTATTATTATTATTATTTAAATTTAAATTTAAGTAAATTAATATTAAATAATTTTTTTTTTTTTTATTTTAATATTTCTTAATTAAATAATATTTTTATTTAAATAAATAATTTAGATAGTGATAATTTTAATATAAAGATTTAAATAATTATTGAAGTGGACAGTTTAAATAGTCAAAGTTTATTCTTTTAGATTTATTAATAAAATGATATTACTCATAATTTTCACATTCTAAATATATTAATTTAAATTATTATATAAATAATTATATTAAAAATATTTTTTTTTCTTAAATACATAATTGATATTCTCGATTAAGGTGTGTATTAGGATAAACACTTGTGTGGCGATCGGTATTGACGTATGGGACCAAGGTGCACGTGACTCCACCTAACTGACATGAAATTTGTAGTTGGCATGGATAAGGCCATCTCAAATTCCACAAAGGGAGCTAAAACGTTGAGAAAGTAATCAAGTGTTATAGAAAACGTGATTTATTATTTATATGTTGCATTGGGATGTTGGGTATGGGATTGAGGTTTATTGGCTAGAAGATAACTGAGTGTTCAAAGGCCCTTCACCTATCCATGCACGTTGGTCTCGACGGAATTAGGTCTGGAGGAAGTCGTGAAGGGCAGAATGGGGCTCTTTTGCACGTGATCTTTGTGAAATATTGAATTGTGTGGGATCCAGGGGACAAGGATCATAACCATGCCCAAGCACGTGTTTCCACTAAACTTTTCTTAGGGATAATTCTTCTTTTCTCAAGATTTATTTGGGGTTTGGGTGATAGCATTTTCCACTAAAGTTTTCTTACATATAATTATTCTTTGCTCAAGAGGTATTTTTGGTTTGGGTGATAGAGTTTTGGTTTGTGGTGTCATTTCACTCTTTGTTCGTGTTTGTAGTTTCTAGATAGGTTGATTTTTAGGCCCTCCTCAACCATCTTCCCTTGTGATGTAGGTATTATGTTGAAGCATCGAGGTTGGAGTGTAGGGTTGTTTCTAATCTGTGTGTGTTCAGTGGAGGACTTCCTCTCAGATAGTAGGGGTTACAAGTCCAACAGGTGATTGGTCCAACCTGTGTGCATATCGTGTGTAGTGGGGCGAGGGTAGTCACTCCCCTGGGACGAGCTACTGGGCGAGATGGACAATAGTTATGAACTCGACACACATTGTCATTATGATGCATCATATAAGGAGGGTTAGGAGAGGAGTTGGCCACCGCGGCCAATCTAGGGACCCATCCGAGTGGGAAGAGGAGCATCTAGAGGAGGATGCAATTCTTGAGGGCAAGGTTTCCCATGACCATGCTTTGTTGCTAGGAAATGTGGTGCAACTGTGTAACACTTATCATAACATCTTAAAAACTTACCATAAAAAAAAATAACTTTCTACTATATGGTTAGGATAATTATGAACATTTGATTATCTATTATATTGAACGTATACAACCTTACACTACAATTGATACCTTATTCGCACTTAAGTTTTTGTTTTTCCATTTACTTATAATGTTTAAAACACTTGACACTCAAATATGTAAATACGTTGGCGTTTATATATAGTCAGAATGCTTTAACCATGGTACTAATCCCATAGTTGTCATCACATGAATATTCATTGTCGAATTTAACTTTGTGTACTATAAAAACCTTGTTAAGTACTGCCAATTAGCTTCTCACGATCAGAGTTCAGATTTTTATGAGATCCGTGTTGTAATTTTTTTATCGCCACTTGCCACACTTCTCTCTGTCTGATCCCTTTGTGATCGATCATGGATATTTTAGGTGGGAAAGGGTCTAGGCATAACCCATAACCCTAATCGTTTCCCCCATTATTATCCTTCGACCGCATGATGAACTGCTCTAGAACCTCTGAGGTAGAAAACTGGACTTCGTCGCCTCCATTACGGTCATAGAAGTTAGAATTCATGGGTTTCTTTTCACGTTCATCTCATCCTCATAGAAGTCTCGTGCTTGGAATATTATACTGGTGCCATTTGTATTAACTGAGTTTGGGAAAAACCCTCCGCGTGGTATTTATGTTTGGTTATGGAGTTTTTGTTTGTGCTAGCACGAAAGCCTGGCTAGTTTCCCTAGACTTAGTGCTCATTTATATGTTCTAGCCTAATTCCAGACCTCAAACGCAGGTAAAAGCTCTCATTTAGACACATCTTGGGTTTCTCCTCTCCGTTCACTCTATTTTCGACATTATTTTGTATAATTTATGCAATTATGGTTTATGAACTCTAACCCTCATCTTCTGTGATGGGTTCCCAACAGTTCAATGGTCGACAACATTCGGTGGAGTGTTACATTATCTCTAGGTAAATGTGCTTTACGATTTTTCCTATCTTGGTTTTGCTTAAGTTAAATTCTATTTTGATTTACTCTGTTTCCCTCGCTTACGAATCATATCTCTTTGGAGACGCACGTACCCTCTCATCATCGTGAACTTCGATCGTCTGTTCATTCGATTGCAGTATTTAGCTAACAAATCCATTCTGTCTCCTCCAGGTACACCTCCATCTAATTTGTTGGGCCATAAAATTCGCCAGAAAGTTTGGTTTAGTTACAATTAATTAGACTTCAAAGTTCCAGAACCGTACCACAATCCTGGTGGTTCTCGGTTAACTTGAAAAAGTTAGAACTGGTGTTTTCCTTGTAATTTTTGCAAATATACCCAGTTGTTATTTAACTCTAACTTTGGTTCTGATTCCAAATGGGTTCTCCCGAACCATTTTGTTAGGTCTTAGTTGAAGTTTTTCCAACTTCTTATATGGACATTTTATGTAAAAGAACTCAGATTATTTTATGACTGTTCATTGCTGAGTTTTAATAGTTTCTGTGTTTAATAAGTTGTATAATTCTCTACACATTCTTGTTTCAATTTTGTACAACAATCTCATGATTTTCCTATTATATACATTTTTATGGTATTTCACTAAGATTCTAGCTGGTTCAAGTAGTTACCAAATTCTTGTATGCATCTTTTTAAAAAAGGGTCTATAGTAAAATAGAATTTGTAAGCACAATAATTTTTTATTAGGCATATTTTCGTTTTTCCGAATAAGAAGTACTTTATTTATGAAAATTTATTATTGTTAAGAAAGAAACATCATTACAGGGTTTTCTTCTACTTTTTAGTTTGGTGACCGGACCACTCATTACTTTGTCCATGTATAGTTTAAGTGGGAGGAACGATGTGTTCCGGATTTTCAGGATTATTCCTCGAGTCCAGAACCGATAGTTCACTCCAAATAGTTTTCATTTTGTTACAGATTTTGGTTTTCCAGGCTTGAGCTCTTCAAATAGTATTTATAATTTTTTTCGAACAAAAATAAAACCACTTTATTAATAATTACAGTAGCCCCTGTAATTTATTTAACCTAGTTTTCTATGTTTTCTTTTACACATATTTTACATATCATAGTTGCTTGCTGCATTTACCGTAAGGTTGACTATATATGGATCTTCCTTAAAAAGCATTTCCTTCCTCTTTTATTTCCACAGTAAACTAATTCAGAAATACAGTAACTATTTTCACATATAATTCACCAAATCTGTAAATAACTTGTTTTAATAGTAGAAGTACATAGAACTCAATCTCCTTCAACATTTTCTCTTATAAAATAATTTATTTTCCTTGCTTCTAATGAAGTACTTTTCATGTATACGGATTTAATAATATAGGTTCTTGTCTAAGTTTACTGAATACTCAGATACTTATCTAGATATGCATTTCACTGCTGATGTCCACCCAACCTTCAAGAGAGGCAATTACGTCCTTCTCTTTCCCTCGTGCTCCACACCCTGAAAGGTACAGGTTGATAGTATTTTTTGCTATGCCCTAGAGACCCCAAGTCCAGTCAGTACTAGAAAATTTCAAGAATGTTGAGTGCTTTCCACTGTTCTCTACCAGCTCAAGAAAATTTCTCACTCTTTTCCTAATTTTCTGAACAAAACCCCTATTCCTCAGTGGGATCAGTCTCTTATCCTCAAAGGAACAAGTAACTGTTGAAACTATCCAACCACCTTTTCAGTTTTTGGAATAATTTTACCATCTTTTTACTCTTTTTTTCTTATGGAACCACTTTCCATAACAAATTTTATTTCCAAAAAAATAAAAATAAAATAACTTTTCCAGAAATGATAATTGTCTTAGTCTTCTTTTGAAAAAAAATAATAACTAAAATGTCAGATAACTAGTTAACAACTAGTTAATGCGAACTTCAGCTGTTACAACTCCCCCCCATGGAAGTAACACTATCCTTGGTGTCTCACTCCATATTAAGGAATAGCTTTGGGTAAGCCTCACATAAAAACCCCTCGTCTTCCTCCTCTGGGCTGAAGTGCTTCCAATGCACTTTAACCTGGGTGATGGCTCGCTTCTAAAGCATGATTTCTCTCCTCTCGAGGATATGTTGAGGCTCGACCAGAAACTCATTGTCTGGCTCTACCTGTAAACAACAAAGATTTTTGTCAATTTGACATATAAATATTCATGCTTCAATTTAGGATTTTTAACTCTATCCGACCTGAATATTCTGCCAATGGATTACATGTTTCGAATCATGTACATATTGCTTTAGCAGGGACACATGAAACACATTATGTAACTGAATGTGGCTAGTTGAATCCAACCGATATGCCACAGGTCCCACCCTTTCCAATATATGAAAGTTTCCAGAGAACCTAGAGACTAACTTAGCACAAGAGGCACATCTCAAAGTGTTCTTCTTTGGTTTGATCCTCACATACACATTGTTACCCACCTCGAACTCTCGATAAGTCCTTTTCTTATTTCTGTATATCTTCTGCCGATCTTGTGCAGCTTTCAGATTTTTCCTAATTTTCTTTACCTCCGATTCCATTAAAGCCAACATTTCTAGTCCATGCGTTAGTTTCGTTTCGGGGCTGCTCCAATTTATGGGAGTGTGACATTTCCTCCCATATAGAGCTTCGAAAGGACTCATCTTAAGGGACTCCTGATAACTGTTGTTGTAAGCAAACTTAACTAGGTGCAAGTAATCCTCCCATTTAGTTGGCTGTTGCATCACATACATGCACAACATGTCTTCCAAAACTTGATTTACCCATTCTATTTGTCCATCCATTTGGGGATGATAAGAAGTGCTGAAGTTTATTTGTTTCCTTGAACGTGTAAACAAGGTTTTCCATAATTTTGAAGTAAAATTCACATCTCTATCTGAAATAACAGTCTTTGGAATGTTGTGTAGTCTGAAAATTTCTCTCATAAAAATATCTGCTATCTGTATAGTATTGTAAGTAGATTGTACTGGTATAAAATGTGCAAACTTACTCAACCTATCGATCACCACAATAATAGAGTCATTATGCCTCTTTGATCATGGTAAACCCGTAATGAAGTCTAGGGATATGACCTCCCACTTCCATTCAGGTACTAGTATGGGTTGTAACAATCCTGCTAGATGACGATGTTCCACCTTGACATGTTGACACTCCAAACATTTGTTCAAGTATTCAGCAATGTTTCTTCACATACTAGGTTAGAAATATATTTTTATAATTGCAGTAACATCTTCTGGTATCTTGGGTGACTTGCGTAATTACCTTGATGATACTCATTCATGATTAGCTCCTTTAGATCCACAAGTTTTGGTATATAGATATTTCCTCTAAAGGTTAGCATTTGTCCTTTGTTGACTCCATATTTAGAAGTGTTTCCTTTCTTTTTGACCTCTTCCATTTTCTACCATAAGAACTAGTATTAAGGATCCTTCTGCAATTCCTGTTTCACTTGATCAAAGAATTTGCATTCAAGTTGATTGTAGTAAAGCTCATAAACACAATGCAACTTCCTACGTAAGGAATCCACTACCCAGTTTTCCTTACCCTTCACATGCTGAATGTCCATATCAAAATCACTTAGGAAGATATTCCACCTTGCTTTTCGGGTGTTTAAATCATCTTTTTTGATGTAACTGGTTAGGTTACTATGATCAGTCTTTAGTACAAATTTCTTCCCAGAAAATAGTGTTTCCATATCCAGAGTGCATGTATTACCGCTGTTAACTCCAGATCGTAGGATGAATATCTTTGCTCAACCTCTTGAAACTATTCTGGAACTCACTAGTCCACCTAAAGACTTTTCATTTCCTTTGAAAAGAGGTGATTGGAAAAGAAATTCTGGAGAATCCTTTAATGAATCATCGATAGTACCCAACCAATCCCATAAAGGATTGGATATCTGCTACATTTTGGAGAACTCTCCATTCCATGATTGTCTTGATTTTCTCTGGATAAACAGTAATCCCTTATGCTCAAATAACATGGCCTATGTACTACATTTTTGTTTTGAAGAAATCACATTTGTTGAACTTAGCGTACAACTGATGTTTTATTAAAATTTTGAGCACTATCCTTAGATGTTCTCCATGTTCTTCCTCATTCTTAAAATATATTAAAATATCATCAATAAATATGAGTACAAAGTTATCTAGAAAAGGGTGAAATATACCATGCATTAACCTCATAAATGTTGTTTGCACATTTGTTAACCCAAAGTGCAATACCACAAACTCATAATGCCCGTACCTGGTACTTAAAGTAGTCTTATAAATATCTTCATCCTTAATCTGAATCTGGTGATGTCCAGACCTTAAATCTATTTTTGAGAATATTGTGTCCCCCTTTACCTGATCGAACATATCATCAATCCTTGGTAAAGGATATTATTTTTTATTGTTAACTCATTGAGCTGTCAATAGTCCATGCACATTCGCATGGTTCCGTCCTTCTTCTTTACGAACAACACTGGTGCTTCCCCAAGGGGACACACTCAAACGAATGTATCCTTTTTCCAATAGTTCTTGTAATTGAATTTTTAATACAGTTAATTCTGGAACAGTCATTCTATAAGGATCCCTTGACACAGGTGATGTTCCTCACATTAATTCAATGGTAAAATCAATATATCTTCCTGGTGGTAATCTGGGTACACCTTCTGGAGATTAATCCATGAAGTCTTGTACCACTGATATGTTTTCCATCATAGGAGACTTATCCTTGGAATTGGCATATCCCACCTTGATAGGATAACATTGACATCCCTTCCTCATGCACTTATTCATTTGGGATGCTGTAATAGGACGTAGCTATAGGGGTTTCTTGATTCCCTAAATCTCTTTGCGTGTTCCATCTTGCATTATTTAATAAATGATATTTTATTTACAACCCACCAAGGTCCAATGTCCTTCTAGCCAATCCATACCCAAGAAAACATCGTAAGGCCCTAATGGCAATATGTTGAGGACCCTATTTATATCGTCTTAAATTTTTTTATTACTAATATTTATTTTAATATAAATATTGTTTTATTATTTTTAAATGTAATATTATACCGCAACATCTTATCCACGCTAAATTATAAAACTTTAAAATTTTTTAAAAAATTAACTAAAAACTCTAAAAATAATAAAATGCAATTATAATTAAATATAAAAAACATCCTATAGAATAACATATTATATAATAATACATCTTAAAAATCAAAATTATATTGGAAACCAGGTTCTATCCTGTATAATGAATTAAAGATGATATTATGCAACTTGAAAATGCCCCGCATATTAGAAACTTATAAGCTAATAACTTATACGAAAAGTACCGTTTGAGAATTTTTATGTAATATGGCGATGTTCGTATGTTTGTTTGATGTATGATGAATGCAAATTTAATGCGCAAATAAATTTAAATTAAAAATACAACTATACAAAAATGATATTTTAGAGTGAAGTGTAAGGACACTTAATTATCATTTTCTAATCTTTTTTTTCCTCTTTTTTTTACCAGACTCCTTATTGGGAGTGGCATTTGAAAGAATGGAATTTGAAATTGCCATTTGATTCTCGTGCATAGTCTCTATTTAATTCTCTACTTCCTTTGAGAGACCTCTTTAATGCGTGGGGTCTCATAATTTCTCACATCTCTCTTTTGGAAACAGGCACTTAAGTAGGCTGTCCTGGAACTATGGAAGTTTCTTCTTGTGTGCTGATCCCTTATGATAATCCCCTCCATCCACAGGAGCTCCACAATGTAAGGTACAAGAATGTTGATATTTGTATCGGATTTTTTTTGGGACTCATCTTTTTGCAGTGCCTTTTAGTGGTGTTGGGAGCAGGAAAACCTCCTATTAGCCCCAAATTACCGATGATGGAGAATTTTCATTTGATCTAGTAGTCCTGCAACATAAATTCAATCTTGCAGAGATCTATCCTAATAAATCAAATTTTGAAACTTCTTGGGATACCCATTCTCTTTTGTATTTTCTGCCCCAGCTCAAGTACCAAATCCACAACTCAAGGATCAATCTGCCCTTTGGGGATTTAGAAAATTTTTGGTAAAAGATACGCCTACTAGATCTCGATGAAAAGCCTCACAAACTAGAAAGTTTATTGTGGAATTCCTTTCGCTCCATAACTCTAGACCCAGATCAGTCCTTTTACCATATGCCATGAGCGGAAAAGGATTCGAGGGAATGCAAAAAAAACCCTTGTGAGTTTGGGGCATTGATCACCATTTTGCGGTCTAGATACAATAGAAAGCACCCAATGATCCCAAAGGAAAGATAGTCCTTGAAACATCTAACTTCGTTGCAGTTATTCTTGCCTACAAAGGACCTAAGCGCAGATCAAAAACACTGCGGTTACCAAGAAAAACAAAAACAAGCAGGGCTTATCGGCGGTGGCCAAAATCTTGCATTCTAAAACCCTATCCATCGTTGATCCTCGTATAAGCTTCGTAAGTCAAAATTTTCCTAATTCAATTAAAATAATTTATTCATAAATTATGCAAAACCATTTTTTTCATTAAATATAAATAACTTAAACCTTACCAGCTCCAAACCCTAGATATCCTTTGAAAACTTTACTATTAATAAGTCACTAGATATGAATTTATTTTTAAACATTCTAAGCACAACTAATGTTTCTGGAAAAACGTAAAAGTTAAATAAATTTGGTGGGTTTTCCCAAGAAAATTAAATTGAATGGGCGAAGAAAATTCAAATTATTTGAATTGTTAAACAAATATAATTTATAGAGTCAATTTAGATTTTAAAATAAATTTAAATGATAAGATCGTGGATTTTTCCATCGCCCGACGTGAAGTCTTTTTATTTGGTTGAATATTAGCTTCTTTTTTTTGCGCTCTCCTCCTTTCTGAGTGTTCCATGAAACAATAATCTATGTAACATGTTAGGGAGTCTTCACGTGTGTTGTTTGAAATTTATCTCTTTGGTTGGAGATTAACGCTTAGGTTTTAAGATATATATTTTTTGTTGTTTGATGTTTTCTTTCTTTTTGAATTTTAATTTTTTCCTGTGCACTTTCTTTCTTTCTTTAGTGTTCCATAAAACCATTTTTCTTGTAATTTGTTATGGAGTTTTTAGATGTGTTGTTTGACATATAACTTCTCTATTGGATTTTATGTGTTTTTGTTGTTTTTATACATGGATATTATATTTTCTCACATGAAAATGAAAAGAGGCATAGGATTGGCATTTTTTTTTTATGATTCCCATTGGTGAAAAGTGACATAAGATTGACATTTTTCATGATTCCCATTGGCCTTTCGGGTCCGGGAGTGTGAGAATTTTTCCTTTCTTTCTTTTTTCACCATTTTTATAATAAAAAAATATATATTTCGTACATTTTCAAAGCTTCCCTTCCACGTGGTTGGTTGTTTTCTCTCGTATAAATGATTTTATAACCTCGGAACTCAGGAAAATCCTATCTTCTATTACAGATGTTTTCTTAATAAATCATTATTTTAATTAATTAATTTAAATTATTTAAATTAATTAATTTAAAATTAATGTAATAATTTAATATAAATTGAATTATTTATAAATATAATAAATCATATATCTCACATTACAAATATTTAAAATTAGTTTAGTCATACAAACTAATTATTAATAAATTTATTCACATCAAGATTAAAATATTTATTTTATAAAAAAACTATATTTTTAATATTTAATATATATATATATATATATATATATATATATATATATATATATATATATATATATATATATAAGTTTATTTTAAATTATTATTATAAAAGGTTAAGTGCTCCTAGCACAACTTACTAAGAATGAACCTTTTTACCAAGACAATCAGGAATCAAATCTAGCTAGGGCTATTAGATAAATGTCTTTTCAGATTAATCACGTCATTAGTATTTGGTCTCACAAAAGTCTTAAAATTTTAACAATGCTAAAATCAAGTCAGCTTAGAATTGATGTATTCCACTACAAGTGTGATCCCTAGATAATTTTGATGATATAATCTCAAAATGATTTTGATGACTTAAATACGAGCCACAAATTTAACCTAAAAAATAAAAAAACAACTTAACAAACAAATAAATATTATTATTAATAATTATTTTAGAAAATATATATATATATTAGATATATTTATTTATAAAAACATATAAAAAAACTCTTACCTATAAAAATTTAATATTTAATTTACACATCTCTAAAATAATATTTTAGAAAACCAATACTCATATAAACGACTCTAAAATAGTATCAAATGTACCAAAAACATGCTCATATAAACGCACATGGATATCACCAAGTCATAAGTCCAATGGTAATATCTAACCCACAATCAAAACAATACTCACATAAACGATCTCTAAAATAGTATCAAATTTACCAAAACGATACTCATATAAACGCACACGGCTATCACCAGGTCACAAGTCTAACGGTCATATCTGAACCCACAATCTGATCAAGCCGACAGATGCCTCCTAAGAAAAGATTGGCTCTTATTTTAGGTACTTCCATTCGCTTGTTTCATTATTCATCCTTTTTAAGGTTTCTATTGCTAGGATTTGGGGTGTATGTCTGCTGTATTCTATGACGAATCAGAATTTTTTTAATATTTCTAAAAAAAATTATAATTTTTTTAATTTATGGTGGTTATTATTATTTGTATTTATATTCAAGTTTTTTAAATTTATGGTCATTATTATTTATATTTATATTTAAGTATTAAGTAATATTTTATTTAACTTTTATTTAATATTTGTTAATTAAATATTGTATTTATTTAAATAAATAATTTAGATAATGATGCTTTTAATATAAAGATTTTAATAATAATTGAAGTGAAAAATTTAGATAGCTGAAGTTTTTTCTTTTATATTTCTTAATAAAATGATATTATTCATAATTATCACATTATAAATATTTTAATTTAAACTATTATATAAATACTTATATTAAAACTATTATTTCTTCTAAAATATATAATTGATATTTTCGATTAAGGTGTGTATTATGATAAACACGTGTAGCGATCGATATTGATGAATGGGACGAAGGTGCAAGCGGCTCCACCTAACTGACATGATGGGTGTAGTTGACATGGATAAGGACATCTCAAATTCCGGGGAGGGAGATAAAATGTCGATAAAGTGGTTGAGTGTTATAGAAAACATGATTTATTACTTATATGCTACATTTGGATATAGGGTATGGGATTGAGGTTTATAGGCTTGAAGACAACTGAGTGTTCGAATTCCCTTCACCTCTACATCCACATTGGTTTGGGCAGAATTAGGTTTGGAGGAAGTAGTGAGGGGCAGAATGGGGATCTTTTGTGTGTGATATTGGTGAAATTTTGAACGATGTGGGATCCAGGGGATAAGGATCATGACCACGCCAAAGCACGTATTGCCACTAAAGTTTTCTTATAGATAATTCTTCTTTGCTCAAGAGGTATTTGGTGTTCGAGTGATAACATTTTCCATTAAAGTTTTCTTATAGATAATTATGCTTTTCTCAAGAGGTATTTGGGGTTTGGGTGATAGAATTTTTGTTTGTAGTGTCATTTCACTCTTTGTTCATGTTTGTAGTTTCTAGATAGGTTGATTTTCAGGCCCTTCTTAACCATCTTCCCTTGTGATGTAGGTTTTACATTGAAGCATCGAGGTTGGAGTGTAGGGTTGTTTCTAATTTTTGTGTGTTCAGTGGTGTACTTCCTCTTAGATAGTATGGGTTCCAAGTCCAAGAGGTGGTCGATCCAACCTGTCTGCATATTGTGTGTAGTGAGGTGATGGTAGTCCCTCTCATGGGACGAGCTACTAGGTGAGATGGACAATTGTTGTGAAATAAACACAAAATTTTGTTATGATGTATCATATAGGGATGGTTATGAAAGGACTTGGCCACTGCGGCCAACCTAGGGACTCATCTGAGCGAGAGGAGGAGCATGTAGAGGAGGATACAATTCTTGAGGGCAAGGTTTCCTAGGACCATGCTTTATTGATAGGAAATGTGATACAACTGGCATTATTGGCCTCTATTTCTGATCAGTTGTGATGTGTACATGTTAATTTGGACATTCTCTGGGAGCATAGGTATGATGATAGAAATGAGCTAGTTGCTTACATAAATGATTTGTAATTTTCGTAGGGAAATTTTTTGGAGTGCTGAACTTTAATTCTTCCAAGTCAATGAATATCTAATGATAGGCTAGATGAAATTGAAGTGAGAGTCACTCATATTTTTTACCATGTGCATGAGGGGTGAGGTCCTCCCATCATCCCTGCCAATACTCAAGGGATGAACCCTCCAACTCAGTATCGTTACTCCTATATTTTTATTTTTACTGTTGGTATTTTTGGCAATAGGGCTACTATGTTTATGGAAATCATGTAAAAAATTTCTTTTGTTTCTCGATTTTTCTCTAATCTTTTGGCCAAAAAAAAATATACTGAAGAGTGAAATAAAAATTAATATAATCAACTATAATATTTTTTTTTAAAATTAATATAAGTCATCCATTAACTTATATATATATATATATATATATATAGAGAGAGAGAGAGAGAGAGAGAGAGAGAGAGAGAGAGAATTACTCCAAAATAACATATTAGTTTCTCAATTTTGTTATGTGATTTCACCTGTCCAATAACCCCAAATCCCTCCAAAATAGGATTTATTTATTCGAAAAAACCACCATTGAAATGTTTACATGTTCACTCAAAATATTCGTACATCCACATTTCAAGTAGAAAAATAAAATATAATTTTTTTTGGAGATCACATAAAAGAGTAGTTTTTCATTTTGGAAATCCCTGTCACTTCAAAAAGAGAACATTGACTATGTAAAGATCATATTATAGTTATTTTTTTATCCTTAGTTGAAAATAGTTTTTGATTTCTAGTTACACTTAATTTATTTTTTTTTCTTTAATTTTTTTAACATCTTATTTAAATCAATTTCATGGGGAGTAGAGTATAGTATAATTCTAAATGATGATTTTGATCTTAATAATTTTTTATTTTTTTTAAATAATAATACTATTGCTTAAAAAAAATATCATTCAAACCTAAAGTAAAATAAAGTAAAATATCTAAAATATATAATTAGATACTCGATCATTATCATAAAGCCAAAAGTATAGTATACACATAATGCAAAATTCATCGTTTTAAATGCATATAAAACACCAACACAGAGTTTATATAAAATATCATCCAGTTTTTATTATAAAGAAAATTACCAACACAGAGTTTATATATCATTGGAAGATATCTTTTGAAAAACATTCTGGAAGCAAAATCAAATTAATCAAAAGGCTAGAGATGAGAAAAACTTAAATTAGCATTGTGTTCATGACAGGAAAAACTAATGTTTAGGCGAAATTCAAATTTAACAAGTGAAACTATCATTCAATTTAAATATTATAAACCTAGAGTAAATTAAATTTAATGCTTAATATAAATTCAACATTAAATTATCATATTCAACTCATGCAAATCAAGTCAAATTCAAAGTATATAAAAATTCATATTAGTTAATTCAACATTAAATTTCCCTATTCAACTAATACAAATTTATTCAAATTCAAAGTGTATAAATATTCATATTAATTAATGATATTTATATTTATATTTTAGAGAATTTTGAATTTTAGAAACTGTGTAAATTAAATTGAATTTAATGCGTAATATAAATTCAACATTAAATTGACATTCTCAACGGATGCAAATTTTGTCAAATTCCAAATGTATAAATATTCATATCTATAAATAATTTATATTTATAATTAATTATTTTTATATTTATATTTTAGAAATGTCACGTCTCCCAAACCTTTTTTTTTTTTTTTTTTCATTTTCATAACAGGTCTATATACACCCCGATTGGGAAAAGACAATTGAACCTGTGATGAGTGCTACCCATATAACATAACTCACATATTCTCCGCTTTATGCGTCGATAACAGTTATAGTTTTTATACTGAATCACTTACAAGTGCAGACTGTTATCCGGGGTTTAGATTCTTTTCAGTACTTATAAACAGCCATGGAATACAAGAATTTCCATGAGAATTTTTGGGCTTGACCTCCCCTTATAGACTTGTATACTTATATATCCATATATATTACTTTGTATTTCTCAGGTTTTCTGTTCAGAGTTGTGTCCAACTCTAGATGATCACTAGGCCCTTACTCAAACTTCCCAGTATGCAGGCCTGATAACATTTTCAATATTTTAAAGTTTCAGCATCGAGGTATAAATGTGTGCCTCCTCGCATACATCTATCTTTACGCAGTTAACCACCATTGCTCCAACTACTTTCCCAGTAGTTTCTATGGACGGTAAACAGATGCTCTGTTCATGGTATTTTTACACATGCTTACAATCTTCCCTGACACAAACTTTTATCACACAATAGATTTTGCAATAGGCTTTTCCCCCCTTATTTTTCTGTTATAACCATTCAACATGTGTGACACTATGGTACAGATTCAACTGTTCCATGGAAAAACTAGAAAACAGATCCTCTTGCTTCACTCAAATGGAGGTAGAGAATACTGAACTGGATAGTTTAGAATCCCTAGTGTTAGATTCTCGTACTTAGTTAGGATTCAACTTCTACTTCCATATGTGTACAATTACATTTAACATAATATTGTAAATTGTAAATTTTACAATTCTTTCCATTGTAACACAGCTGAGGGTTGTTGTTCCCTACTTTCTGTTATTGATTACAGTGAATTCTGGGCCATCAGTATTGTTATTATAGATTTAGTTATTTGGCACTTGCTGTTCATGGGTACTGTTTGGTTAACATTTTCTGGTTATACACACAGAAATTAAATATTTCCTTAAGAGATAGCAAGCTATACCTCTACATGGTTATCAGATTTGGTGTTCAATTGATCTGTCGTTTCTAACCTCATTACTACCAGATACTCATCCATACAACCCAACCATTTGTCTCTGATATCACTAGCTTTGGTTTTTCATTACATGAACTACTTAACAATTAATCAATCTAACATTTGCATAATGCATCATAGCATGACAATTTATAAAAAGCATAATGAACCATAACATCACAATTCATAAACTGCATAATGAACCATAACAACAAAATTTCATAAACCATGGACATGTTTAATTCAACTTACAGAAATCTCCCAATTTATGCATGCACACCACTACTATGACCAGTCCACCCAACCTTAGATTTCGTTTATCTCTAGAACTCACCCCCGAGCTGAGATCCTCCCAGAACAGACTAACCTCAATCTGTTCTGGAGTAGCTTATTTAAGCTATGCTTTCCCCAAAGCCTGTTTCCAATTCTGCGTCCAGAATTTCAGGATGCTTTATTTATGTTTAGCCTAGGCTTCCCATTTTGGGACTCTTTAAAGCTGCTTTAAGCTTTTCCTCAACTTTTCCAGCTTTTTCTCACCTCTTCCCAACTACTCCTCTTCATTGGGGAAACTTAGATTTTTCCTCAAAAATCTAATTTAGAAATAATTTCTTTCAAGGATTTTTGAAAGATTTTGGGGAAAGTCTTTTCCTTTTCCATCACCTCATGGATTAGGCATGTGATCTAGCTTTCTCATCTGGTCATAGTGCATACATCATATTTTATTTATTTTTCATAAATACATAGTTAACCACAAAAATTATCCATTGGGGTCCACTCCCCTTTGGATTTATGTTCAAATGTCTCATTTGAAAAGCATAGAACTTGGGGGTGTTACATATTCCCCCTCTGAAAGTAAACACCGTCCTCGGTGTTGACAACTATCTACTTAGTTTCTTTTGAACATAATTATGAATGTTGTTCCATCATCTTAGCTTCTCTGTTCCATGTAGCTTTTCAGCAGTAAAGTGCTCCACTGCACCTTTACTCTAGCTACTGTTCATTTTCGCAATTCAATTCCTTCTCGCTTTCATCTTTGAAGTGACTTTGGAAGAAAATTCCTCTTCTGGTTCCACCTGGACCACATTCCAATCAATCAGGTGAGAAGCATCAGGTAAAAATTATAATTTTTTTTTTTTTTCTCAACAAGGAGACATGAAACATATCAGGAAATTTAATAAGAAATGGTAGGGCTAATTTATAAGCCATTAGTTTCCCTCCTTTCCAACACCTTCCTCGGTGTTACCCTTTAACGTTGATTTTT
This sequence comes from Pinus albicaulis, assembly GCA_034641835.2. NCBI lineage: Eukaryota > Viridiplantae > Streptophyta > Pinopsida > Pinales > Pinaceae > Pinus > Pinus albicaulis. Next base: position 186,546,299 of record CM076581.1, on the reverse strand, counting down.
TTTTTTCCAACTTTGACAAAGATTTCTTCTTCGTCCTTGATTTGTTTCCAGCAGAGTACTCTCCTGCTTCCACTCTATTTACTGATGCCTTATGCAGTTGCTTTTCTTCCTACTTCTTTGCAAGAAGTCTATCTGGAAGATCTTTTTATTCTGTTTTCTCTGTCAACAATTCATACCAATGTAAGTAATGACAGGTATATACAATTGATAATCCACAACAACATTCTGCATTTCACTAACTTAAGAAATTCAGTTATTAATCAAACCGTTCAGGTTCATAATAGTTTAGTGCACTTTTAGTACACTACTTATCCTTTCTTGTTTTTCAGTGAGATTCTTTCCTCACTCAACTTGGTCCAGTTCAACTTTTCTTGATTTTCTAGGTGATTTATCTTCACCTTTTTCCTCTTTGTTTCCAGAGTGCCCAATTTCCTGTTACACACTTGGCTAAACAATTTTACAACTTTTTCATTAGTACTCATAAATGAGAGAAAACAATTGTATCATCTGCATGGTTATGCTTACCCTTTCTCATTTTATAGCTGTACTTCTAGTATATTTTCATTGTTTCTTTTTGTTAACCAATCAATTTAATTAGTAATAACCAGACTCGTTAATAATGTCTATAATTCAATTCTTCAGATTGCTTGTCTAGTTCGGCACCAAGTGAATATTTTGGATCTGCATGAGTTTTACACACCCGAGTTAATCACGATAATCTTTTTCTCTGGGTTTGTTGTGTGATTCTTTACTATTTCTGTCTTTGATTTAAATTCAAGAAAATTGCTTTAATAAAATTTGTACAACAATTTATAATTGTGAATATGCTTTTCATATAGTGATAGTGAAAATTTCTATAAATCATCACATTCACAAGTATTAGTACTTGATAATATCAAAAATAAATTTGACACAATTACCCCTTTTTCCAAGAATCACCAGAGTTTATGCATTTACTCTTAATTGTATGTTCATGCTGTACTAATTTCAATGATGATTCACCCATCATATCTATATGTGAATGTCACTAATCATTAAAAATCAATCCAGGGTTATCAATCCAGGGTTGATATAGGTTTTCACTTCTACCCTAGCTAGCCCACCTGGAAATTTGATTTATCCCTTCATTAATTCATTCATAACTCAATGTAATGGATTTGCAATAGTCCATACTTACTAAACCAACTATTTAACTGTGTTTATAACTCGTACTTAAGTTTACCACTTCTTTATTTTCCATGAACTAAAATATGCTTATAACAAAATACTCTAGTCATGACTTGAATATACTTGACTTGTAAATCATATTGGAACTTTTTCCAATGAAAACTTAATCTACCACAACTAGTGTTTATTACTCCTTTAACTATAAGTAGCGTAATAATATTCCGGCCATATGGTAGAATATGTCCTTCCACTTCACTTGCAACGTTTAAGGTGAATTCACTTTTTAATATTCACTAGTGAATTTTTTTTTTTCTAACTGACATCAAGTATCATGCATGACGATAGTATATACCTACAACTTAACATTATAATAAGATCACCTATATTTATAATGTTACTTGTAGATTGATTTATGTCCCACGTGCAATTTCTTTCATTTTAATCTATCATTCCTCATGATAATGATTATTATTTTATATATATTTTTAATAGTTAATTACGAATTTACAACTTATATTTAACATACCTCTATTAAATATAAATTGTCATTTTTCTATTTCCCACATTTCTTTTTATGTTCCAGTATAACCTTTCCGTCTCTTTTTTTTTCTCACTATAATCTATTTTCATTCGAATTAGTAACTTGTAACGGAATGGTAACTAGATACACCTCTTTGGAATTTATCCACTAGATTAAACTTTAATTTTAAACACCACCTCTTTAACTTAAAGTTTAAGGTCTAATTTAATTAAAATCCGCCTCCTCTAACGTTACTTTATTGAACTTTAATTTAACTCCACTCCTTTAAATTAAAGTTTAAAGTCTCCTTTAATTAAAACCCACAAAGTGAATACATTATCCTTTTAAACTCTCATGATGCAAAAGCCTGCAACTATTATTTCATTACATATAATGTAAGAATGGATATATTACCCCTTTCAATTCCCATGCCACCCAATCATTTAACCATTCTTTAATTATAACTGAGATAATAAAGGGTTATATAAGGTTATACCATTTGTCACCTCCAAAAAAAATTTTCTTTTATTCTTGACCACGTATTATTTTTCTCCTAGAGATTTTCCCATTCTAGTTTAATGACAATTGACCAATAAGGGTTGATTTTCAACACCAATTTCACACCCTTCCTTTATTAAATTCAACTAAATTGAAATTGGACAAATCAAAATAAAGTGTCACTTTATAAATCCAATAGATATATGTCTATATATCCATGGATATTCGACATTTTTCCCATATAAAGTGCGAATTTATTAAACCAATATATATATATATATAAAGGCTTATTTATAGAATTTTATATCTATATATATAACTAAATAGGTAGTTACTATTATACACATACAATTCTAAAGTAGCTTTGTTTCCATTCATAGATATTTATAAATCCGACCTATATACCCTAGATGTATTCGAATTTATACATAGACTTCTCACGCCTACACACTCGTTGACTGAGATTTTATCGAGATTACTATCTACTTTCATTATATCATCCCCTTGCCTCTTACGTGTCTCATCTTTAGTGTTCAAGGGATCGATCATTTGTTTTTGTACATTCCGCATACCGAGGCGACGCTGGTTCCCATTAAAGCATAGGCTTTCGGCCTCTTGGCGGTAGAGTATGAGGGCGAATCCGACTTTATTAATTTACAGGGAGATCGTGTCAGGAATGGTTACATCCGTACCTGCTATACGTATCTGTGTTGTTAATTCCTGGATGAAATTAGCTCGCTTACACCAAGCGGATAGTCGACACGTCGCTAGTTCTGATCTACTAGGCGAGATACGAAATCGAATTGTCGGGATTGCCATGTGATTTACTGCAGAGTAGTACCCTCGATCCTGTCTTTTCGTCTCCTCTCAACCCTGGCTCACTTCCCGGTCCTACCGCCCAATCTTTCTTGATATACCTATCGTCCTTGTTAGGGTTTCATCGAGTTACCGGTTGCGAGCTTTCAGCACGCCGTGCCTGAGTTTGCACCGGTGGTTGGTTAGGGTTTCTGGCAATGGAGATATAATTCCATTCAAATGTTACAATTACCATCTTTCAGTGTTGTGAAAAGAGGTCTGCGCGTTCCCCTGCGCTTTGAATTTCATAGAGTCGATGGTCCTTATTGGGACGCCCGGCTTCTCCTCTGTTATTGGTAGATTGTTTATGTTATTCATGTTGATAGTTAGAATGAACAGAATTTCATTTGTCTTTACATCATTTCCTGGGCCGGATTCATATATGAGTTCCTACTTATTTTGCTCAGTTTTGTTTTAATATTACTATGGCTCACTTTAATACTTACAACTATTTCTTCTGATGACTACCCTGATTTGTGTTGCGCAGAAGTTCGGGTCGTCAAGCTGAGCTCCTGGAGGAGTTCCTATCAGGCAATGCGTTCTGCATCTGGAATATTTGCTATGTCGGGGGTTTAAATACCGACTATGGCATTTACTTTCCTTGGTTTAGTTTTATTCGATGTTCATCTTGAATCTAAGTTGCTAGCTCACGCTACCACAGAGTTCGTGCTACAGGACCCGCTCACATCGCCGTGGAGCCATTATGGGTCGGAACGCAACTCAGGGTTTCGAGAGCCCTTCGGCAATACCCCGGGTAGCACTCTTGTTTTCCGTTGGTCCGATTCAGGTTAGTGCAGCTCATTAACGCCGGATTTCCGGTTGTAACCTGAGCCTGATTAATAACTCGCTTCAGCCCGACAAGGGTTTTAGTTTCACAGGTGTTAAAATTTTAGATACCAACTCTGGTTCCAACCTGTGACTCCGTTTTGTATTCAAAAAACCTCTAATTGGAGCTAATTTCTGTTACATTTTACAGTATTAGCGTGAACGAGAATACGGTTTAAGAATGGGTCTTTAGGGTTGAAATCTGATCATGCATATTTTCTTGCGGTCTTCAGATTTATTTCCCGGTTTCACTTATTTATGTGAGGTATTGCAAGAAATCTCGGATCGAGTTATTTGTTTTCCCTCTTGGCGTATCTATGTATTATGGAAACGAATTTTTTAGCTCTCGGCGTTTTTATACTTGAACTTTGTGATAATCCACATATAGTTATACGCTGGCTTTCCAGGCCGAAGGCTTAACGTAACTATTTTGTAGTTATATCCTCTTGTTGATCTATATCATTCATAACTATGTGATTCGTTTTGTTGTTTTCTTTTTGCTATTGAAAGACTTAGTTGGGTCTGCTCCTGACCCGCATTAACATATATATATTCTAACCCTGTTATAAATTGCAAATGGGTGAATGTCAGAGAGTTATTCGTTCACCCACTACACGTACATCTAAATGTTTCTGTGTATATATATACTTGTTTTGTTATTCTTTTTAGTTCGTGGCTCGGTACTCTATATATATATTGTTACCTTGGGTATACTTAGATGTATGTCGTAACATTTGCATAGATTTCTACATATACTTAGATGTATGCCGTAACATTTGCATAGATTTTTACATAGGGTATGACACGTCTAAGTCTTTCATAAGTATTGTACACGGTTCTGGAATTAAAGGCAATTATTGAATTGAGACCTGTACTCTTGTAATCCTTATAAAATCATATAAAGTAGCATTATTCCTCGGTTAGCACAATTTAAAGTGCCCTACTTTAATATCATTTCCTTTTTCCCTTTTTGGTTTTTTTTTTAGTATCATCTCCATTTCAGTTCTGTTCCACTAATTTATTTTTTCTAGCATACCTAAGTGCATATATTGTCATATGGTGTGTTATATATATAGGTATTCAATAGTCATTGTAACTTAAAACATAATTGTAATTTTAGTCTTTGACTATGATGTTTAGTACCAAAATCTGAGATGAATTTCACAACATAATATGCTCTATCACTGCTATGATTTGTATATTCATTAAGTAGAATATAATTTCTTTTAAAAGCTCGAAAATGTTGGCATGCCTAATTTGCCTCTTTTAATTTTCCTTTATAACTCAAAGTCTACTAATATAGTTTTCCATTTACATATGAGCATAAAATTTCACCATTGTACACATATATGTAGTAAGGTAATATTCAATTTTCCTGCATAACTGTGAGTGTCAAAATTCATGGTATTTACTTCCAGCTGTTTATATTTATCTCTTGTACTTTCTAGTACTTCTATAATGTTTCTCTAGCAGACTCATAAGCATACAGTATAACATTTGTGCCTACAATGGCCAAAACCAGAATTAATCATCTATAGAGGGTAAGTACTTCAGATTTAAACCGATCTACTCTATGGATTTTCTGGGCTACAACTAAACAGTATCTGAAAGGTGAAGGCCTGATGATGGGTTCTATTAAATGTAGTACCAAAATCAAACATCCAGATTCTCTTAAATGTTTATATGTAACTAATTCATACCATAGAACATCTGAATGAACAGAAAATTTCAGGAACATACCACTATCTTATCTCTAGAAGTTCCCTTTTCTATGTATCTAGGGAATAAATATAAATTCATTTTTATCTTGTTTTTCATCACAGTAAGGAATACTTAGTTTAGCAGTTTTTAGAATGGAAATCCTCCTTCTATACTCCTTGTAGTCTTTGCTCGACATCTGCATGTTCCTGGTAGTACCATTTTCCCCTTTCCTTTCCATTAAATTCAGCATTGATCTTTTCTACTGTATTTAGATGATTTCAGTATCTTAACTTTATGAACGCTGAAATTTCTTTTACATAACGATGATAGTAGAACAATAGCTGAATATGTCATTATAAACTTTCTTCATACTCTATTATTTTACATAGAAACGCTATTTTTCTGAGAGATATCGGTTTCCAGTTTTAAACCTATTATAGGTTTAACCATTCTGGTATATGAGCCTCCTCATAGTACTCCCATATCAATGTTTCTACTTCCTCACCATCTGTTACATGTATACCTGAAAGTATATCCAAAATATTTGTATACTCGAAGAAATATTTTTAATATTCATAAAATTTATAACAGTTAACCATTTCTTTGTGAGCACATATCTTGCCCAATTTTTGAACTTTGCTCCAATACCATTTGTCACGTCTCCCAAACCCTTATTTTTTTTTTTCCATTTTCATAACAGGTCTATATACACCCCGATTGGAGAAAGACAATTGAACCTGTGATGAGTGCTACCCATATAGCGTAACTCACATACTCTCCACTTTATGCGTCGATAGCAGTTATGGTTTTTATACTGAAACACTTACAAGTGGAGACTGTTATCCGGGGTTTAGATTCTTTTCAGTACTTATAAACAGCCATGGAATACAAGAATTTCTCTGAGAATTTTTTTTGTGCTTGACCTCCCCTTATAGACTTGTATACTTATATATCTATATATATTACTTTGTATTTCTCAGGTTTTTTTGGTGCAGAGTTGTGTCCGACTCTAGATGATCACTAGGCCCTTACTCAACTTCCCAGTTTGCAGGCCTGATAACATTTTCAATCTTTTAAAGTTTCAGCATCGAGGTATAGATGTATGCCTCCTCGCATACATCTATCTCTACGCAGTTAACCACCATTGCTCCAACTACTTTCCCAGTAGTTTCTATGGACGGTAACCAGATGCTCTGTTCATGGTATTTTTTTTTTACACATGCTTACAATTTCCCTGACACAAACTTTTATCACACAATAGATTTTAAAATAGGATTTTTCCCCCTTATTTTTCTATCATAACCATTCAACATGTGTGACACTATGGTACAGATTCAACTGTTCCATGGGAGAACTAGGAAATAGATCCTCTTGCTTTACTCAATTAGAGGTAGAGACTACTGAACTGGATAGTTCAGAATCCCTAGTGTTAGATCCTCGTACTTAGTTAGGATTCAACTTCTACTTCCTTATGTCTACGATTACATTTAATAGAATACTATAAAATCTAGATTTTACAATTCTTTCCATTGTAACACAGCTGAGGGTGGTTGTCCCCTACTGTCTGTTATTGATTATAGTGAAATCTGTGCCATCAGTATTGTTATGATAGAGTGAGATGTTTGGCACTTGCTGTTCATGGGTACTGTTTGGTTAACATTTTCTGTTTATACACATAGAAATTAAATATTTCTTTAAGAGATAGCAATCTATACCTATACATGGTTATCAGATTTGTTGTTCAATTGATCTATCATCTCTAACCTCATTACTACCAGATACTCATCCATACAACCCAACCATTTGTCTCTGATATCACTAGCTTTGGTTTGCCATTACATGAACTACTTAACAATTAATCAATCTAACATTTGCATAATGCATCATAGCATGACAATTCATAAAAAGCATAATGAACCATAACATCACAATTCATAAACTGCATAATGAACCATAACATCACAATTCATAAACTGCATAATGAACCATAACAGCAAAATTCATAAACCATGGACATGTTTAATTCAACTTACAGAAATCTCCCAATTTATGCATGCACACCACTACTATGACCAGTCCACCCAACCTTAGAGTTCGTTTATCTCCAGAACTCACCCTCGAGCTGAGATCCTCCCAGAACAGACTAACCTCCATCTGTTCTGGAGCAGCTTATTTAAGCTGTTCTTTCCCCAAAGCCTGTTTCCAATTCTGCGTCCAGAATTTCAGGATGCTTTATTCCTGTTTAGCCTAGGCTTCCCATTTTGGGACTCTTTAAAGCTGCTTTAAGCTTTTCCTCAACTTTTCCAGCTTTTTCTCACCTCTTCCCAACTACTCCTCTTCATTGGGGAAACTTAGATTTTTCCTCAAAAATCTAATTTAGAAATAATTTCTTTCAAGGATTTTTGAAAGATTTTGGGGAAAGCCTTTTCCTTTTCCATCACCTCATGGATTAGGCATGTGATCTCACTTTCTCATCTGGTCATAGTGCATACATCATATTTTATTTATTTTTCATAAATACATAGTTAACCACAAAAATTATCCATTGGGGTCCACTCCCCTTTGGATTTATGTTCAAATGTCTCATTTGAAAAGCATAGAACTTGGGGGTGTTACAAGAAAATTCCCGTCAATTTCATAATTTCTTTCGAAAATTTTAATCAAATTCATAGAAGGGTTAAACATAAAGCGAATTTGGATTTGCCTTATCTACAGCGTAAATAAATTTATTGTGTACTTTCAAATTAAACCGCTCAAGCAAATTTAAACTGTATCGGTCCAATATATTAAATTTAATTTAATTTACGGTTCAAATTCATATTTGAAATCAAATTTGACGTGTTCAACTAATGGACACTTACTAGTATGTAAAAAATATTATATTTAATTCAATTTAAAGTATAAAGTAAATTTAAATATCATACATTCAAATTTAAAATTTATTTCACATTGTATACCGAACGAGATTTAAATTTGATGTTGTTTCTGGATTGAATTTAGGGCAGGAAGGAAATTTTAATTTAAACGGTTCGAATCCTGGATTTTACCGTTAGGAGAGACAAATACCCTTATCAATTGGATGTGTTTTAATCGGACGTGTGATCGGTTGATTATGCATTACAGCCGAGAGGGTGAATGGAGGGACACTTTTCATCGGACAAACAAAGGCAGAGGATTGCCATTACCATGTCCATTGGCCTCTTAAACTTATTGAGTGAGAGATCTTTTTCTTTCCTTCTTTCTTCACTGTTTTTCATAATAAACAGTTATATATTTTTGTCCTCAAAATGTTTTATATATTCAATTTAGTTAAATATAAATTTAAACTTACATTTATTAAATTTAAAGTTTTTTATAATAGTTATATTTTTTTTATTAATATTAGTTTATATAATATTAAATATTAACTTATTGTATGATATTTTTTTTAATAATTTTATTATTTTTATATAAAATATTTATTATAATAATTTAAATATTATATATATCTTTTAAAAATAAAAATAGAGTTAATTATTTATTTAGAAATAAATAGTTTAGAAGAATAATCGGATACTAAACCTTACACCTTAGTGAATTCATAAAGTTGAATCATGAACTTAACAAAATAGTTTTATAGTCATAATTTTTGGGATAAAGGAGTATAATAATGAGAAAAAAAAATTTATTGGTATGATAAAAATAGAAATGTTGAAAACTTTTACATAATGGAAGGGTTTTTGGGCTTTTTGAAGGTGTCAAATTTATATGTACATTCAAATAAATGAGTTTAAATAACACAAATAAAAATTTCAATTTTTTTTCTAGCAAAATAAAAGGGAGAAGTGAAAAAAATTAGTCTAGTGAAAAAAGAAGAAAGAAATATTAGAGAAATATTAACAAAAGAAGATAATCATAATATGCAATGCGTCTTACCTGGCATATGATAACAACCCCGAGAAATACCAAGAAGAGGGAAAGATTAGATTAGAAAAATTGAAGAAAGGATATAATCATCTCCAACCACTCATCACTAGTGGATTCATCTTCATCAAAGTTAACATCAGCAATTTCAATTGTTGGATCCACTGAATCAATTTTTTCACCACTGACAACATTATCTATGCCATAATCAACTCGTGATGGTAACACACCATCAATATTGATATCCACTTTCAAGTGAGATTCACCAAAATCTTCCTCTTTTTGTAGATTTTCTACTACATATCCATCCTCATTTTTTTCTTGAATCACTTCTTCAATAGGTTCTACAATGCTATTATATTCAACTTGATTACGCCCCCTTGCATCAAATTTTGCTTCCAGAATCTTCCATGCTTCCTTGGAAGTTGTAGCTTTTGCTATCTTGCACAAAAACATCTCATCCAATCCCTGTTTGATCAAATCCAATACTAAAGCATTGCATACCTCATGATGTGAGAGATTAGAGTGATACTCAATTAAATCTTTAGCTTGAAGAAAATTTATCATTTTGATAACCCAAAGATTAAAAAATTTACTAGTAAATGTAGGCGGTGGTATCAGATCAAACATACACCATTCACCCTCGATCTCTTCTCCATCTTCTGCTATACTTCTCAGTTCATCGGCTCCAACCTGAACCACAACGATCTTTTCCATTTCTTTTCGATTCATTCTCTTAATCAACTTCAATAATGTTTTACGACTCATGACTATTGTCTTTCCTTTCTCTTATAGTTGCAACTCGACCGCATGTGACTATATTCCATATCGCCTCGGAAAAAAAAAATGTCATTTTCAATATGTACTACCATCAAGAACAAACTTCACCCAAAACACTTTCATGCTTGACAGAACACCAAATCATTTTTGTAAACAAAAACTTTGCAAAGCCCTAAACACTTTTCAATTAAAAACCTCTATTTTTTTTCTCCTTTAAAACATCTTCAGATGAAATTATTTTTAAACCTACTTACCATGCAGCATACACTTCTAAAAAAATTATCTCCAAACGTTTCCCACTTAATAAACTCCTTTTTGAAGGAATCCCATCTAAAAAACGTTATCGCCATACTTTTCCAACTTAACAAACTCCTTTTGCAAAGAAGCACTTCCAATATCCACGCAACCTTTAAATATTTGATAATAATTTAATATCTTGCCCACACATGAATTTAAAGAAAAAATAATATTTCAATAAAAAACATATCACAGCTTAACTCTTTTCACCATATGCATGAGGGGCAATAAAAAACCTTTATAAGCAGTTGTTCTCTCTCAAAACACTTTGAATTTTCCACCTTTTAAAAATACTTTCCAATAAAAAACTTGTTTTAAAAACTTGCTCACCATCATCAAGTCTCATAAAAAAAATCATAAAGGGCTACTCACAACTGTGATAGCGGCACGATGTGGCTTATAGTGGTTGCTTCTAGGGAATATTTTTCTTTGGCACACTTACCCCTATGATAATTAGTCAAAGCTCTCAACTACTGTGCTTCTCTTCTCTGTCTTGTGACTACTCAACAACATCAACTGCTTCAACAGCTTGAGTTCTGCAGTCGAACTTTTTTGACATCAAAACAAAAAGGATTAGAGAATTTTAAAAAATTTCACAAGCTAGGTGACTCCTTCCTCACAAGATTCCTTTCTCGCTCTTCTGGCTCTTCTTCTTCTTAATCTAAAGTGAATTTCGAAGAACACGTAGAAGACATCCAATACTAAAAGGGAATATATTCATATGGGAATATTTCAAAAAATTTACAGCTCCTTCAACATCTAAGCAGAAACTTGTGAAAATAATATAATCCACACTTGACTATGTTGAAGAGTCCTTCGTCTCCGAAACACCACACAAATTGGAAACCCATCAAATGGAGTCAGTGCATATGACTATGCCTCAGAAACCATTACAAACATGGAAAGAAACAAAATATGTTGATATATTGGCTTTATAAAATCATAACAGAAAATTTATGAGCTTCCACAAGTTGTGTGATAAACCGATTGTCCTCACACATGCTCCATGCCACAACAAAGAGCCATATGCACTGAACATATAATCTTTCTTGTTAATCCATTAGACCCACGAACAACACACAAGATTACAGTGGAAAGTGTTGCCCTTAGTGAGTCTACAAATAGCTTCCCTCATATCTCCAGTCTCTAAACCCAGAAACATCTCTAAACAGGCTCTGATACCAAATGAAAGAAACAGATTGTTGTGCTCTGATACCAATTGAAGGTTATAGAGTAAACAATGGAAAACACAATAATAACATGCATTGACACATAACTAAAAAATGACAAACTCATTTACAAACCATATAATAGCAAAGAAGCTACAACTACATTACACCCACTCAGACTACGCGTCTGAACTATATCTATTTTTCTATCCTAACTCAACTCTATTATTAAAAAACTTAAGTCAGTTATATGTCCTTTCAATTTGAAATGGTTATTGCGGTGATGGCCCTTCCAAAATGAACAAGACATGGCAGTGGCACCTCTTCGAATATGAGCAAGTCATGGGGGTGATGGTGAGCGGTGAGGGAGTTTGTCAGTGAGTTGGTGAATTGACAGACATAATTAATTTCAACATATAAGACACTGCAGGACAATAGTGGAAAAGTGCAACTACGAGGTTGAGAAAAAAAATGAATGAAATAAAATCATAACAATATGTATTGATTTATTTATTTTTTAAATTGAAATGCCTTAATGATGAAATGTTGAGAAATGTATTCATTATGGATGAAGTGAAAACAACTCCTCTAAACAGTCTATTCCTTGAGCTTAATTAATACAACCTACAACATACCTACCTAACAAAATATTACAAAATATAATAGAAACAACTGAAAGCTCTAGGAAAGGATAATTATAATAGAAACAACTGAAAGCTCTAGGAAAGGATAATTATATAATAAAAACAGCCGAAAGCTCCACGAAAGGGTAAAATTGTGATAAAATCAAACCCTCATTATACGGAAAATTTATAAAAAGAAAATGATAAGAAAAAACATTCCAAATTTTATAGTGTCTCTTTTATGCTATGTTTTTAGCTAGCTATCTATGTACAATTGATTTTTATGGAAAAAATGAACAGAGAAGGAAATAAAAATATCTTTGCCTTACCTACGAGAGAGGCCAATATATATACTTATGGAAATGCGGAAAAGATGGTCTGGGAGGAGAGCGGTCATAAAAGGAATTAAAATTCTTCCAAATAATTAAGAAAACTGAAATAAATAAATAAAATAGCTTAGTGAATAGAGAGGCCAATGCATATCCTGATGGCGAATCATACGTACTCATAAACATAGAACACACATAAATTACATGAGAAAAATATGCTTCTAAAGCATTCTATTGTTTGATCGCCAACGGTAAAAACAAAAAAACGAATCTCCAATGGCAAAATCCAAAATTTTTACATCTAAAATTTAATTTTGGTTCACTAAATTCATGTATTGCAGTTAGGTGAAAATAAACGGATGTTTTGAAAAATAATTTTTAAATTTAAGTTGGTTTTCTTTATGCAATTTTAATTTAAATTAAAAAATATATTGTACTCACTAAATTTACATTGTTAAAACAAGCGTTGTTTTGAATTGAGTTTATTTAAGTTTGAATTTTGTTCAATGAACTTGTCTGACCAAGCAAATTTAAATTTAAATATTACATTAAATCTTAATTTCGTTTGTTCGTTTTAGGGACTTTGCTCTTGACTGTCTTTTCAAGATCTGAATCCATAATTCGTTTTGTCCTTGTTTTGGGAACTTTCTTCCAACACTCCATTCAAGAGCTGAAAATGCGATGACTCTCAATTAGCTCAAAAATATTGGTGGAGTAAGAAAGTATAATAAATCTTTAAAAATAAAAATTATAATTCTCTTTTTTATAAATTGATAAAATAAATTATTAATTGAGGTAAGTAATTTAATAAAATGATTATCAAGAAAACATTATGTTCGTTTATTTAAATTTAGTAAAATTTTAAATTAATATAATATTTTTTTCTTTATAAAATTGAGGATTGGTTGGTTAAGAATGGGCTAAATATGGAATTGATTCCAACATTTACAAATATATATATATTTTCTTCTTTTAAAAAATTGAAGATTGGGTTGGTTAAAGATGGGATCAATATGGAATTGATTTCAACTTTCACAATTGCAATTTTTAAATGCTTATATATGAAAATTTAAATCTAATATAATATTTCCTTTTGATAAGCATGACCAATTAATTTACTTTCCACATTCTTTTTATAACATAATTTTAAAAAAATAAAATAGTTTTCCTTTTTAATGAATTAAAAAGAATGTCATTCCAACTAAAATTCCCTACACGTTAAACCTTATATTATCATGTTTTATAGGTAAAGTATTTTGTGAGAGTTTTTCTGTAAGTAAATAGCTAAATATGGAGTTATTCTAAACCAAAGAAAATTTAGTTTTCTTATATAAAAATAGAGTTAATTAAATTTAGTAAATAACTTAAAAATAATTAAATTGAATGTATGAAAGGAATTCAAATTATTAAATATAAATAATAAATATAAATTTAATGTTTAAAAAATAAATAAATTTAATAAGTAGATAAATTTGAATGTGAGGTGTTTAGGATCTTTAAATATAAATTTAGCATTATACACAATAACTATATGTAAATTTGATTGTTGTCAGTTATTTTTGCGCAGAGAAGCACATTCTACAGCCTAGTATGACCTGGATGTGTAAGTATGTTGGAAGTCAATAGAAATAATGTTTACTTTAAAAATAACTTACATAAGCATATAAAAATAAATTAAAAATAAATTTAAACAATATAAATTTTAAATATGAAGAGTTTTACATATAGTCAAAAAAGAGATATGGTAAATAAATAAAAATATAAATAAACGAGAGGTATGATAAATAAATAAAACCTCTTTTTATACTTATGGTAAATAGATATAAATATAAATAAAGTAGAGGTATGGTAAATAAATAAAGAATATTTTTATATTTACTCCATAAACCTCTTTATACTTACAAAAACTCAAAAAGAAGTTTTATTTAGGTGAATTCTATGGGCCAAATACCATGGGGCACATTATTATTAATACCATGGGCCAAATACCATATTTATAAAAGTGGTATAGAAATGTAACATAAATAAATAAAAATATATCAAATAGGAGTAGAAATCAACATCTAATTTATTTGATGCCTATGAACCAAATACCATGTATCAAATTGATAATAATACCATGAAAAAAAAACATTATTAACCCTAACATTAACATTAAAATATTAATATTAAAATTATTAAATTTAATATATATATATATATATATATATATATATATATATATACATATTGACTCTAGATATACATGGGATGGAGGAACAAAGACATACGATAGAGGTGGAGAAATAGATGGATTGACAAGGGAGAGATGAGGGGAGAGGAGGAATGAAGAGAGAGAAAGGGAAAGGATAAGGAGAGGTAGAGAAGTGTAAGAGAGCCAGAGGGAAACATAAAGATGTAGTTGGGAGAGAGAGAAAAGGAGAGAGAGAGGGATAAGGAGAAAGGATTGGAGGGTAGAGAGAGAGAGAGAGAGAGAGATAGAGAGAGGGAGAGTGAGGAAAGATGCGAGGAGAAGAGAGGGAGGGATAGAGAGATGGAGTTGGAGCAGAAGAGAAGAAGAAAGAAATATATATATTGTGAGAAATGAAGAGAGAGGGAGTGACAAGGGAGAGATGAAGAGAGAGTGTGTATATTTAGGGGCAAGATAAAGAGACATAGACAGAGTGATGGAGACAAGGAGGAAGAGAAGGAGAGAGAAGAATAAAGGAGTGATATAATAACATAGTTGGAGAGAGAGAGAGAGAGTGATGGGGGAAGAGAGAGGATTTGAGGGCAGAGAGAGAGAGAGAGAAAGAGAGAGAGAGGGCAGGGATGAATATAGAGGTAGGGAGGCGATAAAGGCGGAGAGAGGAAGAAAAAGAGAGAGAAAGGGAGTCATGGGGGAATGTAGATGATTGTAGGGGGGAGAGACAGAGAGAGATGGGGGAAGAGAGGGGGAGGTAGGAGAGAAATGGATAGAGAGGAAGGCAAAGAGAGGGGACTTGAGAGAGACGAGGAGAGAGGGACAGATAGAGAAACGGAGTTGGAGGGGGAGAGAGGGAGGGATAGATGGAGCTGGATAGGGAGAGACATGGAGTTGGAGGGTGAGAGGGATATGGATGGAGAGATGGAACTGGATGGAGAGAGAGGGAGGGAAGAAAGTCTTAAAGAGTAACAAGTGGAGAGAGATATGGAATGAAAAGGGAGATATGGAGAGACTCGTGTGTATTTTTGGGGGTGAGATAAAGAGATGAATAAGAAGAGATGGAGAGAAGGAGAAAGAGAGGGATATAGTGAAAAAGTTAGAAGGTGAAGAGAGAGAGAGAGAGAGAGAGAGAGAGAGAGAGAGAGGTAGGGGAAGAGAGATGGAGATTGAGGGGGAGAGAGAGAGAGGTAAGAATAAAGACATAGAGAGTGAAAGTTTAAGAGAGAGAGAGAGAGAGAGAGAGAGAGAGAGAGAGAGGTAGGGAAAGAGAGATGGATATGGAGGGGGCGAGAGAGGGAGGTAAGAAGAAAGAGATAGAGAGTAAAAATTGGAGAGAGAGAGAGAGAGATAGTTAAGGAGCGATAAGAAAGATGGAGGGAGAGCGAGAGAGGATAGAAGGAGGGAAGAGAGATTGAAGTAGGGGAGAGGGAGGGAAGGGGAAGAGAGATAGAGGGAGTGATAGATACATAGATGGGATAAAGAGAGTGTATGTTTTGGAGTTGATATAGAGAGACAAAGGGAGATAGAGATATATATGGGAGCTAAAGAGAAAGAAGAGATAGATGGAGGCAGGGAGGGAGGGACAAAGAGATTGATAAACATGGAGTGAGAGAGTGTTTGTGTTTGTGGGGGTGAGATAAGGAGACAAAGAAGGAGAGATGGAGGGACATATAGATATATATGGGGGGTGGGAGAGGGAATAATATTTCTTACAATAGATTCATTGATTTAAGTGTAGATAGTGATTTCTAATCCTATTTGATTGCTTGCACTACATGCATTAATTTTATTGTAGATTTTGATTTCTAATTATATTTGATTACTTGCACTAGATGCATTGATTTCAATGTAGATGGTTTCTAATTCTATTTGATTTGTTGCAATAAATGCATTGATTCCAGTTCAGATGGTGATTTCTAGTCCTATTTGATTGCTTGCACTAGTTGCATTCATTTAAATGTAGATGTTGATTTATAATTATATTTTATTTCTTACACTATATCCATTTATTTCAATATAAATGATTTCTAATCCCATTTGATTGCTTCCACTAAATGCATTCATTTTAGTGTATATGGTGATTTATAACCATATTTGATTTCTTGCACTAGATGCATTGATTTTCATGTATATGTTCGTTTCTAATCCTATTTTCTTATTTGCACTAGATGCATTGATTTGTGTGTATATGTTGATTCTTAATCTTAGTTGATCACTTGCAATACATGCATTGATATCTGTGTATATTTTGTTTCCTAATATTATTTTATTTCTTCCATTATATGCATTGATTTCAATGTATATGTTGATTTCCGATTTGATGTAATTGGATGTATGAGGGTACATTAGTTTTAAAGTCGTTGGATTAATAGTGCCCATTGATTTCAGTGTAAGCACAAAAAATTATTGACAATGTAGAATGATTTCTGTGTTACAGTAATTTAACCTAATAATATTGGAGAGCAAGAGAGAAAAGGTGTGATTTTTACTACAATAGCTCAAGCTAAATATTTAAATCATTTTTTATTTATGATTTCTACTATCTTTTTCATATAATCGATATGGAAAGATCACAAACCTAAAAAGGGTGACAATAAGAATAGTAGAAGAAAATGGCTTGATATTATCACAATGAAGGATATTTCTAATTGAACACATTCTTATCATTCACATTTTTTATCATTCAATATTTTTACATTCTCACTTTTCACTCAAAAAATTCATTTCATCATTTTTCATCATTCAAGTTATTTTACAATATTTATCATATCAACAAAGTGAGGTGAATAAGAAAATTGAAAATTAAAATGAATCGACAAATATCAAACAATTTTAGCATATTTAAAATGGTTATATTAATATTAGACATATTTACATATTATTGATAAAATTAATCATATGTGTAATACCCCCAATTTGTGTGTTGAATTTTTAAAAAAATCAGACATTTGAACTCTAATCCTAAGGGGGTGGACCCCAAGGGATGAATAAGGTGTGAATGTAATTACATATTTTATTTGAGGAAATAAATAAAATCATTGTGCACTTTGACCAAAAAAAGAAATTGAGATCACTTGCCAAATCCATGAGGATGGATAAGGCAACAAATCCCCAAAAATCTTTCAAAAATCCTTGAAAGAAATTTATTTAGATTTAAGGAGAAATCTAAATTTCCCCAATGAAGAGGAGTAGTTGGGAAGAGGTGAGAAAAGCTGGAAAATCTGAGGAAAAGCTTAAAGCAGCTTTAAAGAACCCCCAAGAGGGGAAGCCTAGGCTAAACAGGAAAGAAAGCATCCTGCTATTCTGGACGCAGAATTAGAAACATGCTTTGGGGTATGAGCTTAAATAAGCTGTTCCTAGACAGATCAAGTGTTGATCTGTGCTAGGAGGTGATCTCTGCTCGGGGGTGAATCCTGGGAGATAAAGAGGATTCTAAGGTTGGGAGGTTGGTCATTGGCAGACAGTGGTATGTTCTGAAAATTTTGTTAGTCTATTTTGCTATGGTATGAATTGGCTACATATAAAAACTTTAATTAATGGTGTGATTCATGTTAGTACTACATTTAAGAGTGTCCATCTTAGGGTGATCACCCTCCAGATTCTGTTTAGTTGTAGACTAGAAAATTTCTAGGGCAGAAAACTCCAGAATCTCTAAACCGAGGGTGGTTTAAATCTGATGTTACTTAATCCCTACAGATGATTAAATATTGCTTATGCATGGTAGGCACAGTTAGGATATTATGCTTATGAATTCTACTAAAGGAACAATATAGCAATACTATAGCTATCTGATACCAATATCAACTGCTGAAACTAAATAAAACAAACTTGGACATTGAAATTATGCCAGAAACGTGAATATTACCTATCACATATTTGTATATCACTGTGAAAGTTATACTCATAGATACATTAATCAACCTAGAGATATCCTGAGGAAAAGTAAAGATGTCTTCTTTGACATGTTAAAATTTCATAGCTGAAAAGAAATTCTATTTCCCAGAATAATATCCCATGCATAGCAAGTGAAGGGTGCATTATGATTTGAAATCTATCTCCAATTACTGATTAAGCATTATAGTCACCAACTAAAGCTATAATTGAGGTTTAGGACATAATGACTATTGAACCCATATTTACAAGCAACCATGTGACTATATGTGTTAGAGTATGTTAGGGAAACAATATAATAGAAGTCAAGTACAAAGAAAAAAAAAATCGAATCTGAAAAGAAGCTAATGAGATGTTAGTTTTCGTATTTAAGGTACTATAATACCATAGCAACTATAAATAAATTTTGAAATAAATCAAACTATTGAACTTTGATATATAACCTTTGGATAGTGGAATTCCACTATCATAAGGTATATTAGAAATCGAACTATTGAACATTAAGACGAACCTTGGATAAAGGAGTAACTATCATATGGAATTTGTGAATCGAATTAATTAACATTTACAACCTATAGG
Organism: Pinus albicaulis; assembly: GCA_034641835.2. NCBI lineage: Eukaryota > Viridiplantae > Streptophyta > Pinopsida > Pinales > Pinaceae > Pinus > Pinus albicaulis. Next base: position 186,526,977 of record CM076581.1, on the reverse strand, counting down.
CATAAAACAAAAATCAACAAAAAAACAAAACCTGTGTACATGGTTCACGTATCGATTTTTATACCAAGAAATTTCAATCCCGAATAGCATCGGCTGTCAAAATGAAATGTTATACCTATACATTAAATGGAATTAATTATACAGTCGGTACCACACTAAAGTTCATGTTCAACGATAACGATTTAAAAAGGGAATCGCCATTAGGGCGCATATATACGAATGATTATATTTGGTCGAACGAGAATATCATAGCAACGCCAAGAAAAATATACATATATGATTCTAACTGTCCGAGCAATGATATCACACCGACGCCAAAGTAATATGTATGACTATTGACGCAAGTAGAGCAAAAGATTAGTCAAACCCTAAAATGCGTGGTGAACCAGTATACAGTATTATAACTCAGCGAAGAAACTAGGACTGCATGGACAATACGGCGTCATGGCTAATTGAACTCGGTCCACGAAATTTTAAATACAAACCAGGGGAGAGTAAACTGATAAAACGATGGATAACCAGCTCTAATTAAAATCGTTAAGAAATAGCGCAGAGTAAGATAAAATAATTACGCATCAGACCAGAATGCTACGGAGCCGAAGGCTTGGGTCCGCCTTTGCATGTGGGTGCAGGGTAAAACAAAACGTTACCATAACCAGAGATTTAAGTCCACCTCTGTCCGCCGCTTCATGTCAGTCTCCCCTATGTGACCACAGAACGAAATTTCGTGAGAGTATATAGAATTCAACTGAACAGTTAGACTTATTTGTTATTCTATCCGAAAAATAAAGCAAACTATGGGAATACCACCAAATACAGGGGCGTAGTGTTAATAGAGAACATAAATCTCTGCAACGTTATTTGGTAAAACCTAAAGGCCGAGGCCAAATCTGAAAATAGTATAAGAACAGAGCCGTGAGAGGAGTAACTGCCTCTCCGTCTCACCTCGATAGAAAACCAAAAAATTATAGAGGTGGGTAAAGGTGTGATACCAACCAGCCAAAGCGGGAATGCTCTCACGAAATCTTTAAAGTCCAGAATACCTGCAATGGTGGAGCAGAACAACCAGTCAGCATGTAATAAGCATCGCTGATAGAAATCATAGAATGAAAACTGCTAAATAGTAAACCAAACAAAGACATGCTCTACGCTATAATAGACCCTTAACCAATTCGATAACCAGGCAGGAAACTAGCTGGAAAATGCGAATTAGAAACGCAACCCAGAAGCTCTGACTCAGCAGAATCTTGAACCATGGAAGTGAGAAGAAGAGTAAGAATTTGGGTCCGACTGTGAGGAATAAATAATAAACGCAAACCCTAAAACAGGAGCTCGAAAGGTACTGGGCAAAGTAGAACAAATCCTGTCCCGGATTTTCTGAGGTACCTCCTGAGAGCTCGAAGCGTGGCGAAATATGGCGAAATGATTTCAAGAGCGATCGGTTCTGCCACCAGGGTACCCTATGGCCAGGATAATAGTAAAATGAAACCGATTCAAAGTACTTTGGAGGCGGATGGCAGGATAGTGCAGAAAGAGTCTCATAGACGCGATCTCTGTTCCTCCTTCCTCTTTACCGCTGTTGAAAATAAAACCACGTTAGCAGTACCGTAGTTGTTGTGAGGGAAAGGTTGGGGTGGACATTACAGTCCTAGAACTGCAACGTGCCATCAGGAGCTTGAGTCCTGACATCTGCATACAAACCTGGAAAAAGGAGCTCGTCCTACATGCAGCTAGGGTTTGAACACTCGGTACGCTGGCGAGAGTGGTTTGTTAAAACCAGCCAATGGACAAAAACCAAATCCATTCATACGGCAAGCGTAGGGCTACCATACCGGGTTCCAAATCATCATCACTGGTAACCCCGCATAGCGCACCTGTTCCGTGAATGATGAAACCAGGGTTAAATTGCATCCTACATATTTGTCATGATTTGATGTTCATTATATCTGTGTCCTTTGAATTATAGAGATACGGGCGAATTTTATGTATATAGGTAAGGTTCCATTTATCTAGGACATGCGTGGTTACATATATGAACTCATATTTATATTCGCAACATATAGTAGTCATTCACACGACATTACCTTTTTACATAAAATGTAAAGGGGATAAAGTATATCCTAATTATTTAAGCTCGAGAGTATTACGCTTGTATATATATATGCTTACTATATAGGTAGTTGCATTGAAATCGATATAGAGCGCGTTTATATATAAATAGATATATGGGACCTTTATACAAATAGAGATATATAAATGTTACGCATAAAGTAGGCCATCTTTTAGACAAAGGCTACTCTTGGAGTAGGCCATCTTAATGTATTTTGTCAATTAATTAACAATCCTCCATGGACTTCATACTTACATATGTACGTATGTGTTATAATGATATAGAGGTGTATGTGTTATAATGATATGTTTATGTGGTATATGTGGATATATGTACACGGTACATATAGGTTACCGCCTAGAAAGGAATTGAACTTAGGGATGTTTAAGAGTGGCATGCAAATCTTAGATATATGTGTAAAATATGCATATAGAAAATAAAAATGATACTAAAAGAAAGCAAAAACAATAATTTGGAGATAAGTGGAAAATATAACCCTAAATGGAAAAAAAAAAAAAAAAATTCGCTAAACTGGAGGTGTGACAAATGGTATCGGAGCACTAGTTACAACAAATTGGGCTTTCATTTTGTGCTCACTGCTTATCACATATTTTGTTTTTCTAAAGTGTATAAACTTTGCTAATCTGTGTTGTAAGTGTATACAGTTGAAATGGCTGAAGGTGGAGGGATTTATGTAGATCTGCATGATGAGTTTGCTACTCCAGATCCCAATGCCCCGATAATGGCTATGTTGCATAGGATGCAACGAGATTTGGCTGAGCTGAGAAGCCAGAATGACATGTTATCATCAGCCAGTAAGGAGCAGGAAAAACTCATCAGGGAATTAACTTCCCGGAATAGCCAGGAAGGCGAAGGTTCCGGAAAGAGAAAGATGGATGAGTCTGATGATGATGAGGCTGCTAGACAGCAGCATAAACAGAAAAGAGAATTACAGGGAGAATTTAGAAAGATAAAACCTCCCTCCTATGATGGGGAGAAGGAGGAGGATGCTGAAGCTTGGTTGCTGAACATGATTAAGTATTTCCAAGTATATGAATATGCGAGAAATCTGAAGGCTAGATTAGCTGTGTACCAACTACAAGGAAAAGCTACACTCTGGTGGGAAGAGACAAAAATGGTGCATGCCATTGATGAAAAGACAGTTACTTGGGAAGATTTTCAGACTAAGTTCAAAATTCGTTATTTAAATGAACGTTATTATGACGATAAAGCAAAAGAATTCCATGAACTTAGGTTAGGGCAGCTTACTATTGATGAGTTTGTCACCAAGTTTACAAATTTATTGAGGTATGTTCCTTACATTAGGGAAGAAAAGGCAAAAGTGCAAAGGCTTTTGAATTGTTTGCCTACTGTTTACAAAGAGAAAATTGAATTTGACAATCCAAAGACCATGGATGAAGCTGTTAGGAAAGCAAGATTATGCTATCAACAGTTTAAAGGTAAAGCTGAACAAGGGAAGAGCTGGAGTAACAAGGGTGAGTTCAAAGGAAAGAAACCAAAACCAGCATATTTAAGGAATTTTGGTAGAGATCATCAAAGGAAAAAGTTCAGCAAACCAAAAGAAAGTCAAATTGCTCAGTCCCAAGTGGCTTCAAAACCAGTAGAAGGGAACAATAGAAGGGAAGGGACAGTCAGAATGAAGGAACCTCTGAAATGTTGGGGCTGTGGAGAACCCCATATGATGAGGGACTGCCCCCATCGAAATATTCATATGATCAGCAGAGAGCGAGAGGCAACGACAGTCAACGACATAGCCAGAAACATACCAACCATCAGTGCAGCCCTAGAAAATCGACAGGCAGAACATCAAGCAACCATGGTGGAAATGGAGGGTAAGATTTCTGACCTACCTGTTACTGTTTTGATTGATCCAGGTGCTTCTTTGAGTTATGTTAGTCCTGGAATTGTAGAAAAATGTAAAATCAAACCTGAAAAATTTCAGCAGTCATGGTTGGTACAGCTAGCCACTGGAACTAAGAGGAAAGTCACACATAAGTTGCCCAAAACAGCAAGAGAATTAGATGGGTTCCCAACAGAGGTAAATCTAAACATATTGCCATTAGGATCCTATGATCTGCTGATAGGAATGGATTGGCTGGAAAAGAAGAAATCCTTAATGAACTGCTGGGATAAAACCCTGCATTGTGTAGATGAGGAGGGGAAACCTTTTACAATAAAAGGGAAACCAAAACCCATTGTAGTAAGACAAATATCAGCATTACAATTGAAAAGAATAGCTAGAAAAGGGTACAAAGTCTATGCAGTGCAGGTAGAAGAAATAGAACAGCAAACGGAGGAAGAGTTACTGGATGCTATACCAGTCATCAGAGAATTTAAGGAAATTTTTCCCAAGGAAATCCCTCATCTTCCCCCCAAGAGAGAGATTGATTTTTCAATCGATTTGGTACCAAGAGCAACACCTGTTTCCCGAGCACCTTATCGAATGAGCCCTCCTGAACTGATGGAATTGAAAATGCAATTACAGGAATTATTAGATAAAGGGTATATAAGACCAAGTGTGTCTCCTTGGGGAGCCCCAGTTTTATTTGTGAAAAAGAAGGATGGAACTTTTAGGATGTGTATTGACTATCGTCAATTAAATAAATTGACTATTAAGAATAGATATCCACTTCCTAGAATTGATGATCTTTTTGATCAAGTGAGAGGGGCTTCAGTCTTCTCCAAGATAGACCTCAGGACTGGGTATCACCAGCTCAGAATTAAAGAAGAAGACATCAGCAAAACCGCCTTTCGAACCAGGTATGGGCATTATGAATTTGTAGTCTTACCTTTTGGTTTGACAAATGCCCCTGCCACCTTTATGTGTCTGATGAACAGTGTGTTGAATAAGTATTTGGAAAAATTTGTTCTGGTGTTCATAGATGATATTTTAGTCTATTCCAAAAATGAAGATGAACATAGAGAACATCTAAGAATAGTGTTGCAGACTTTAAAAGAAAACCAGCTATATGCCAAGTTCAGTAAATGTGAATTTTATAAAAATAAAATTCAATATTTAGGCCATATTATTTCTGAAAAAGGGCTTGCTGTTGATCCTGAAAAGATAAAAGCCATTAAAGAATGGCCAGTTCCCACTGATGTCTCAGCAGTAAGATCATTTATGGGAATGGCAGGCTATTATCGCAGATTTGTGGAGAGATTTTCTGCTATAGCAAATCCCATAACCTCATTACAAAGGAAGGGTGTTAAGTTTGTGTGGACTGAAAAATGCCAAAACAGTTTCAAACAATTGAAACAGAAACTTATTTCAGCTCCTATATTAAAAATTGTTGATCCTGATAAAGAGTTTGTGGTGTGTACAGATGCTTGCAGAGAAGGACTAGGAGGAGTCCTACTGCAAGAAAATTCAGTTATTGCATATGAGTCTAGGAAATTAAAAACTCATGAACAGAATTATAGTGCATATGATTTGGAGTTTGCAGCTGTTATTCATGCTTTAAAAATGTGGAGGCACTATCTACTGGGGAAGAAGTTCACCTTGATGACTGATCATATCAGCCTTAAATATTTCTTTTCCCAAACTGACCTGAACGCAAGACAGGCTAGATGGTTGTCTTTTCTAAGTGAATTTGATATGGACATAAAACATATCAAGGGAAAAGAAAATAAAGTTGCTGATGCCTTAAGTAGGAATGCTTGTCAACATTTAAACAACATTGGGAGTAGTATCCAGATGGAGATAGAAGAATTGGTAGGAAAAGCAGCAACTCAAGATCCCCACTATGAAGCACTCTTGGTGCAACTACATAAAAAGGGAAAAACTGATTTTACTAAAAACCAGAAAGGGCTTCTCTATTTCAAAAACAGGTTGTATATTCCAAATATAGAGTCATTGAAAAGAGAAATTCTAGATGAATATCACAAGCAACCTTATGCAGGACATCCAGGATACCAGAAGATGTTAACCGCCTTGAAAAAAAAACTGTTCTGGCCAGGAATGAAGAGAGAGGTGGCAGAGTATCTGAGTAAGTGTATGGAATGTCAACTGCTCAAAGTTGAGCATCAACACCCAGCAGGGCTGTTAAATCGATTGCCTATTGCAGAATGGAAATGGGACACAGTCTCCATGGATTTTATAACAGGATTACCCAAGACTAAATATCAACATGATTCAGTAATGGTGGTAGTAGACACTTTAACCAAGGCTGCTCACTTTATACCAGTAAAATCTACCTTTGGAACAGCTCAGGTAGCAAATGTTTTCCTAAAAGAGGTAGTAAGGCTTCATGGAGTTCCCAAGGTGATTGTCTCAGACCGGGATGCTAAGTTTACAGCAGCATTTTGTAAAGGATTGTTTGCAGGAATGGGTACTAAGCTGAATTTTAGTACTGCCTATCACCCTCAAACAGATGGGCAGACAGAAAGGACGAATCGAATCTTGGAGGATATGCTGCGAATGTATGTGATGGATAGACCATCAAAGTGGGAAGAGTATCTGCATCTAGCTGAGTTTGCTTATAACAATAGCTACCAATCCTCTATTAAGATGAGTCCATTTGAGGCACTCTATGGGAGGAGGTGCCATACTCCTTTGAGCTGGAGTCAACCAGAGGATAAACTGGTGTTGGGACCAGATGCACTACAAGAGATGGAAAGAATTGTTAAACAAATACAGAGAAACATAAAGACAGCACAGGACCGACAGAAAAGCTATGCTGACAAGAAAAGGGTGCACCGAGAATTCAAAGTGGGGGATCATGTGTATTTGCGTATTATACCCAAGAAAAGCACACTTTATGCAGGAAGTTGTGCAAAACTGGCTCCTAGATATTGTGGGCCTTTTGAGGTGTTAGAAAGGGTGGGACCAGTGGCTTACAAGCTGGCCTTACCACCCCATGTTAGAGTGCATAATGTATTTCATGTTTCATTATTAAAAATATATGTGCATGATGCTTCTCACATAGTTGATTGGAATGTTGTACAGGTGGAACCACAAGGGGAGTTTCTACCGGAACCGCTTCAAATATTGGAGCGGGAAGAAATTGAATTGAGAAACAGAACAGTGGTCAGAGTAAAGGTGTAGTGGAAGCACTTTACTGCTGAAGAAGCCACCTGGGAAAGTGAAGCTGAAATGATGGAGCAATATCCATTTTTGTTTAAATGAACTCTAGTAGTTGAATAAGAACACCGAGGACGGTGTTTATTTTCAGAGGGGGAATATGTAATACCCCCAATTTGTGTGTTGATTTTTTTAAAAAATTAGACATTTGAACTCTAATCCTAAGGGGGTGGACCCCAAGGGATGAACAAGGTGTGAATGTAATTACATATTTGATTTGAGGAAATAAATAAAATCATTGTGCACTTTGACCAAAAAGAGAAATTGAGATCACTTGCCAAATCCATGAGGATGGATAAGGCAACAAATCCCCAAAAATCTTTCAAAAATCCTTGAAAGAAATTTATTTAGATTTAAGGAGAAATCTAAATTTCCCCAATGAAGAGGAGTAGTTGGAAAGAGGTGAGAAAAGCTGGAAAAGCTGAGGAAAAGCTTAAAGCAGCTTTAAAGAACCCCAAGAGAGGAAGCCTAGGCTAAACAGGAAAGAAAGCATCCTGCTATTCTGGACGCAGAATTAGAAACATGCTTTGGGGTATGAGCTTAAATAAGCTGTTCCTAGACAGATCAGGGGTTGATCTGTGCTAGGAGGTGATCTCTGCTCGGGGGTGAATCCTAGGAGATAAAGAGGATTCTAAGGTTGGGAGGTTGGTCATTGGCAGACAGTGGTATGTTCTGAAAATTTTGTTAGTCTATTTTGCTATGGTATGAATTGGCTACATATAAAAACTTTAATTAATTGTGTGATTGATGTTAGTACTACATTTAACAGTGTCCATCTTAGGGTGATCACCCTCCAGATTCTGTTTAGTTGTAGACTAGAAAATTTCTAGGGTAGAAAACTCCAGAAACTCTAAACCGAGGGTGGTTTAAATCTGATGTTACTTAAGCCCTACAGATGATTAAATATTGCTTATGCATGGTAGGCACAGTTAGGATATTATGCTTATGAATTCTACTAAAGGAACAATATAGCAATACTATAGCTATCTGATACCAATATCAACTGCTGAAACTAAATAAAACAAACTTGGACATTGAAATTATGCCAGAAACGTGAATATTACCTATCACATATTTGTATATCACTGTGAAAGTTATACTCATAGATACATTAATCAACCTAGAGATATCCTGAGGAAAAGTAAATATGTCTTCTTTGACATGTTAAAATTTCATAGCTGAAAAGAAATTCTATTTCCCAGAATAATATCCCATGCATAGCAAGTGAAGGGTGCATTATGATTTGAAATCTATCTCCAATTACTGATTAAGCATTATAGTCACCAACTAAAGCTATAATTGAGGTTTAGGACATAATGACTATTGAACCCATATTTACAAACAACCATGTGACTATATGTGTTACGTATGTTAGGGAAACAATATAATAGAAGTCAAGTACAAAGAAAAAAAAATTCGAATCTGAAAAGAAGCTAATGAGATGTTAGTTTTCATAGTTAAGGTACGATAATACTATAACAACTATAAATAAATTTGGAAATAAATCAAACTAGTGAACTTTGATATATAACCTTTGGATAGTGGAATTCAACTATCATAAGGTATACTAGAACCGAGCTTTTGAACATTACGACGAGCCTTGGGTAAAGGAGTAACTATAATATGGAATTTGTGACTCGAATTAGGTCATACACCCTATAGGCATAAAACAAAAATCAACAAAAAAACAAAACACATTGTACATGGTTCACGTATAGTTACTATACCAAAAGAATTTCAATCCCCTAGAATATCATCGAAAATTTGTCAAAATGAAATGTTATACCTATACATTAAATCGTTAATTAAACGATCGGTACCACACTAAAGTTCATGTTCAACGATAATGATTTAAAAAGGGGAATCACCATTTGGGCGCATATATACGAATGATTATATATGGTCGAACGAGAATATCATAGCAACGCCAAGGAAAATATACATCTATGATTCGAACTGTCCTAGCAATGATATCATACCCACGCCAAAACAATATGTATGACTATTGACACAAACAGAGCAAAAAGATTAGTCAAACCCTAAAGATACGTGGTGAACCAGTATACAGTATTATAACTCAGCGAAGAAACTAGGACTGCATGGACAATACGGCGTTATGGCCAATTGAACTCGGTCCACGAAATTTTAAATACAAACCAGGGGAGAGTAAACTGATAAACGATGGATAATCCAGCTCTAATTAAAAGCGTTAAGAAATAGCGCAGAGTAAGATAAAATAATTACGCATCAGACCAGAATGCTACGGAGCCGAAGGCTCGGGTCCGCCTTTGCATGCGGGTGCAGGGTAAAACAAAACGTTACCATAACCAGAGATTTAAGTCCACCTCTGTCCGCCGCCTGATGTCAGTCTCCCCTATGCGACCACAGAACGAAATTTCGTGAGAGTATATAGAATTCAACTGAACAGTTAGACTTATTTGTTATTCTATCCGAAAAATAAAGCAAACTATGGGAATACCACCAAATACAGGGGCGTAGTGTTAATAGAGAACATAAATCTCTGCAACGTTATTCGGTAAAACCTAAAGGCCGAGGCCAAATCTGAAAATAGTATAAAAACAGAGCCGTGAGAGGAGTAACTGCCTCTCCGTCTCACCTCGATAGCAAACCAAAAAATTATAGAGGTGGGTAAAGGTGTGATACCAACCAGCCAAAGCGGGAATGCTCTCACAAAATCTTTAAAGTCCAGAATACCTGCAATGGTGGAGCAGAACAACCAGTCAGCATGTAATAAGCATCGCTGATAGAAATCATAGAATGAAAACTGCTAAATAGGAAACCAAACAAAGACATGCTCTACGCTATAATAGACCCTTAACCAATTCGATAACCAGGCAGGAAACTAGCTGGAAAATGCGAATTAGAAACGCAACCCAGAAGCTCTGACTCAGCAGAATCTTGAACCATGGAAGTGAGAAGAAGAGTAAGAATTTGGGTCCGACTGTGAGGAATAAATAATAAACGCAAACCCTAAAACAGGAGCTCGAAAGGTACTGGGCAAAGTAGAACAAATCCTGTCCCGGATTTTCTGAGGTACCTCCTGAGAGCTCGAAGCGTGGCGAAATCTGGCGAAATGATTTCAAGAGCGATCGGTTCTACCACCAGGGTACCCTATGGCCAGAATAATAGTAAAATGAAACCGATTCAAAGTACTTTGGACGCGGATAGTAGGATAGTGGAGAAAGAGTCTCATAGACGCGATCTCTGTTCCTCCTTCCTATTTACCGCTGTTAAAAATAAAACCACGTTAGCAGTACCGTAGTTGTTGTGAGGGAAACGTTGGGGTGGACATTACAGTCCTAGAACTGCAACGTGCCATCAGGAGCTTGAGTCCTGACATCTGCATACAAACATGGAAAAAGGAGCTCGTCCTACGTGCAGCTAGGGTTTGAACACTCGGTACGCTGGCGAGAGTGGTTTGTTAAAACCGGCCAATGGACAAAAACCAAATCCATTCATACGGCAAGCGTAGGGCTACCATACCGGGTTCCAAATCATCATCACTGGTAACCCCGCATAGCGCAGTCGTTCCGTGAATGATGAAACCAGGGTTAAATTGCATCCTACATATTTGTGATGATTTGATGTTCATTATATCTGTGTCCTTTGAATTATAGAGATACGGGCGAATTTTATGTATATAGGTAAGGTTCCATTTATCTAGGACGTGTGTGGTTACATATATGAACTCATATTTATATTCGCAACATATAGTAGTCATTCGCACGACATCACCTTTTAACATAAAATGTAAAGGGGATAAAGTATATCCTAATTATTTAAGCTCGAGAGTATTACGCTTGTATATATATATGCTTACTATATAGGTAGTTGCATTGAAATCGATATAGAGCGCGTTTATATATAAATTGATATATGGGACCTTTATACAAATAGAGATATATAAATGTTACGCATAAAGTAGGCCATCTTTTAGACAAAGGCTACTCTTGGAGTAGGCCATCTTAATGTATTTTGTCAATTAATTAACAATCCTCCATGGACTTCATACTTACATATGTACGTATGTGTTATAATGATATAGAGGTGTATGTGTTATAATGATATGTTTATGTGGTATATGTGGATATATGTACACGGTACATATAGGTTACCGCCTAGAAAGGAATTGAACTTAGGGATGTTTAAGAGTGGCATGAAAATCTTAGATATATGTGTAAAATATGCATATAGAAAATAAAAATGATACTAAAAGAAAGCAAAAACAATAATTTGGAGATAATTGGAAAATATAACCCTAAATGGAAAAAAAAAAAAAATTTCGCTAAACTGGAGGTGTGACAATATGTTCGTCATATTATGGATAGATTTTCCTTGGTCGCACACAACTGAAACCAGCCTAGATCCATCTTAACTGCGGATGTATCAAGCACCGAGAGGGATCAAATCTCTTGAGTCGCAAACATTTTCTCAAGTTTTGCACTCAAAAAAGAGGTTTTCACCTCGAGATATTTGATCTCTCTCAACGTTTGATAGATCTCTAGTTAAGATGGATCTAGGCTACTTATGAATCAGATTAAGCATACCTACCTAGCTGCTCTACTTCAAAGAAAAATTAAACTTAAAGGCTAGAGAAAAATTAAAGTTAACGAGTCTTTCATTTTACCATAGAGAAAGGAGAACAATGTGGTTGTGTTTCCTTTGTCACTTAGTTGAAATTTAATTTCTCGTTTGTGTGCTTTCTTTTTATTGTGAATATAAAATTTAATTAGTTATAATAAAATATTTTTAACATTATAATAATTTTATATCTAAAATAGATATTATATAATTAATTTATGTTTTGAAAATTAGAATTGATAATGATGATGATGATTAATGTTCATTAAGATCAATGTGGCATATTTGACTTTAAGAAAATAAAAAAAGTCTAAGTTTTATTTTTCAAAATCTTGTTCCTATGATGAAAGAGAAGGTGGCCTATAAGACCTTAAGAACGGGAAAAAAATCTAAGTTAAAATTTTCAAAATCTTGTTCCTATGATCAAATAGTAGGGAAAGAAGCACTCCAATATCGCTATAGGTGGGTTGGGTTAATAGGTCAAGAAGATTGGAAGTGTGGCATATGTTAGGGAACTAAGAGCGGATGCGAGCAAGAGCTTGGTAGTCTAAAATAAAGTGTTTTTCTTCTTCCACATGCTTAGTATTGAAAATTTGACATATTTTATTGTTCCAGTGAGTCTTGGGAATAGACCACTGCATGGTCTCACTTCGAAGCTCATGAGAGTTTGTTCCTATCCTAGTGATGCTCATTTTTTTCTTAGTGTTGGTCAACATAGAGATATAGTTCTTATGATCAAGGGTGAGGTTGATCACCTTGTTATAGTATCTTAGCTTCCTTTTACCCTCCATCTCCTACTCTTCCCACAACTTGTCCTTAAATTTGGAGGTAATATTATTTTTGACACTACATTTTCCTCCCAACAAAGGTGACGAGAGTCTCAAAGTGAGCCTATTTTTACTCCAAATGTAAAGATAAACCAACTTACAATTATTTTCAAATTCATAGTTAGCTTTCAAACCACCAATAATCGTTTTCTCGATGCTATAATTCTAGTTGAGTTGATGAGAGATGTCAATGCCCAAATATTTATAATAAGAAACCTACTCTAAGCAGTGGTTATTATACATGAAAATACCCTGGGTAATCTCTTTGGATTTAATAATCAATACTTTAGTCTTGTCGGTATTAACCATCATACCCACCTTTGAGCAGTAGGTCTGAAGAGTCTCAAGTTGCTTGTCAAGCTCATCATGGATTTTTGCAAGAAGCATGATATCATCAAGATAGAGGAGAAGAGTAATGAGGACACCAGCAACGTCGGTGCCCTTGCAACCCGTAGTTTCCACACACTCTTCTAGATTATCAATGTATATGTCAAAAAGAGTAAAGGATAGGGGACATCCTTGTTTGACACCGATATTAAATTTAATGTCTTTAGACCACCTCTGCATAATTATTCATCTTTAAAAATTAATAAAAAAAATTTGTTGAAAATAAATAGCTTAATTCAATAAAACAATAAATTATTGTAACACAAAAAATTAAATTATTATAATATATAGTTTTAAAAATAGTTTATACTAAAAACTCGTTTTAATGCTTATACAAAATCAGCCATCAAAATTTTATATTTTATGGGTAAATATATTTTGAGAAATTTTATATAATCGAGTTATTTTGTATATTTCAATTATGAAATAAATTTTTAATATATAAAATGAATTTACATTTTTAACATAAAATTTAAATTTGATGTGTAATTGAATTTGAATTTAACAATCCAATGTAAAGGTTTTGCAAATTGAAATATAAGTTTAACATTGTATACACTACCCAAATTCAAATTTTACAGTTGTTTGACTTAATCAAATAAAATTGAACGAACTGTGATACATGAAAGAAAAGGTAAAATTAATTGAGAAACATAACACATTGAATTTGAATTTAACAATCCAATGTAAAGGTTTTGCAAATTGAAATATAAGTTTAACATTGTATACACTACCCAAATTCAAATTTTACAGTTGTTTGACTTAATCAAATAAAATTGAACGAACTGTGATACATGAAAGAAAAGGTAAAATTAATTGAGAAACATAATACATTTTTACCGTTGGGAGAGGAGAACGTTGAGCTTTAAAGTTATTATGAGCCCATTTTTCGTTTCATTTCTTGGAATTTAAATTTTAACTCTCTGGGCTCTCAAGTTTTTGTTATAATAATTATTTAGTTTATTTTTTTTTCAATGTTTTCCGCTTTAAAGTTATTATGAGTGCATTTTTCTTTTCATTTCTTGGAATTTAAATTTTAACTCTCTGCGCTCTTACGTTTTTGTTATAATAATTATTTTGATTTTTTTTTTCTAAGTTTTGAGCTTTAAAGTTATTATGAATGCATTTTTCTTTTCATTTCTTGGAATTTAAATTTTAACTCTCTGCGCTCTTAAGTTTTTGTTATAATAATTATTTTGTTTTTATTTTTATTTTTTAATTTTGTCAGCTTTTCTTTTACTACATGATCAATCATGAAATTTATATGCTATATTTGCGGACGGTTGGTTTCAGTGTTCGTTTCGTTATCCATCATTATATAATGTTGGTGGTTTTGTCTACCCATGAAGATGGAGAGGTTGGAGCGGGTTGGATTTTAATTAGTTTTTATGGTAAAATGTTGTTTGGGTTCATTTGGTTATTGGAATTTCAACTAACAACTATGCCCGGTTTTTGACCTTATAGAAGGGTCTGAAAATCACCATTAAATTCAAAATAAAACTTAGAAAAAGTTATTTTAAATATTTTAACAATAATTAGTCAATGAATCCTCTCCGTAATGTAATTGTAATGTCATTTTGAAGTTCTAAACTTTTATCACATACTGCCCATAAAAAAATCTCAAATTAAATTTCAAATCATTATATAAAAAATTGATTTAAACAATTTTACTTATAACATTAGTATTCTACTTATTATGGAAGAATAAGAATAAGTAAATATATTAGACGATAAATTTTTTTATAGAAGTATCTGAAATAAAAAGAGATCACTTGTAACCGTTCGTTTAAGTTCTTATATAGACCATTCTATTAAAAACACGCTCTCTTTTAAACTTTATAAATAATAGTTGCAAAATAAATCTTCTTTATGTCATTTTATAACCCCGATGGCCCATTTTCTCGATAATATGTTTATTTTATTTTTTTTAAATCTTTTGTAGATGTGTAAAATCAAGAAAATTTTACATTGCAAGTTTTTGAAAATAAATTTAAATAAGATCTCCAAAAGTTCTTGTAAATTTTGATTATCTCTGGGGTTTGGTATAAGTATTATAAACAACTACCAATCTATAATCGTGGATCTCCCTTCAATGATCAGCCACCACATTTTCGTTACAGGAATCAACACCATTGTGGTTACCAAGAGAAACAAAAACAGGCTCTGCTCGACGGCTATGGCCAAAATCCTGCATACTAAAACCCTATCCATCGCAGATTTTTGTATGAGCCTCGTAAGTCAACCTTTTCGTAATTTAGTTAAAATAATTAATTCATAAATACTGCAAAACCATTTTTTAAAATATAATTAAACAGATATAATTTACGAAGTCAATTTAGTTTTTTAAATAAATTTAAACAGTGAATTTAGTTTTTAAAATAAATTTAAAATTTATGAAATTTAATGTGCAAGTGAGTCTGGATTTGAATTCAAAATGGAAAATTTGGCAAATTTAAATACAAAATTTAACATATTTCACCGTTGAAGTAATGTTTTTGGAAAAAGGTAAAAGTTAATTCAACTTGGTGTGGTTTCCCAACAAAGTTAAATTCAACGAGTGAAGAAAATTCAAATTATTTGAATTATTAAACAAATATAATTCATAATGTGAATTTAAATTTTAAAATAAATTTATACGTTATTAAATTTAATATGCAACTGATTTTGGATTTGAATTTGAAATAAAAAAACTTGGCATATTTAAATACAAATATAACAGATTTGACGGTTGTTCCTTTGAATTGGATAAATTTGAGCAAACGGTGAATTTAAATGATCAGAATCCTAGATTTTTTTTCATGACGAGAACATAGAAATTTTAAATTATTCTGAGTGCATTTCTCTTTTTATTTGGTTGAATATTAGGTTTTTTTCTCTGTGCTCTCCTCTTTGCTTAGTGTTCCATGAAACCTTCATCACTTATGTAACAGGTCAGGGAGTTTTTGCGTGCGTAGTTTGAAATATTTTTTTTTGTTGGAGATTAGGGTTGACATATATCTTTTTTTTTGTTGTTTAACTTATATTTTTTTGGTTGATTTTTTTTTTCCTGTGCGCTTTCCTTCTTTGCATACTGTTCCATGCATAGTGTTCCATGAAACTATTTTTTCTATAATACGTTATGGAATTTTTGCTTGTGTATTGTTTGACATATATCTTCTGAGTTGGAGTTTATGTGTTTTCTTTTGCTTTTATACAGGGAGATTGTTTTTTTCCTTATGAAAATGAAAAGATGCACAGTATTTATAATAAACAAATATATATTTCCAACATTTCCAAAGCTTCTCTCCCTGCATGGTTGGTTGTTTTTTGTCAATAAATGTTTTTATAATTTCAGAATTCATGAAAATCTTATATTCTATTTAAAATATTTAAAATAAATCTAATTATTCGTAAATATTAATATAATAAAGCATATATCTCACATTATAAATACTTTAAAATTAATTTAGTAATACAAATTAATTATTGATAAAGTTATTCACATCAAAATTAAAATATTTATTTTATATTTTTAATATTTAAAAATAAAAATAAATAAATTATAGTTTTATTTTAAATTATTATTATAAGAGATCAAGTGCTCTTAGCACAATCTGTTTAGGATGGACCTTTTCAACAAGACAATCTCAAATTAAATCTAGCTTATTACTGGAGTGATAAAAGAAGTGACATACTATAGATAAATGTGATTTTAAAATAATTTTGATAACTTAAATGTGAGCCACAAATCTAACTTAAAAAAATACAAACAACTTGACAAACAAAAGACTTATTATTATTAATAATAACTATAAAAAACTCATATACAAATTAAATATATTTATTTATAAAATAATATAAAATATTCCCTAACTATAGAAATTTAATATTTAATTTACACATCTCTAAAATGATATTTTATCTAATCGATACTCATATAAACAATCTCTAAAATAATATCAAATTAACCAAAAACATGCTCATATAAACGCACATGGCTATCAACAAGTCACAAGTCTAACGGTCATATCTGAACCCACAATAAAAAAGATACTCACATTAACTATCTCTAAAATAGTATGAAATTTACTAAAACGATACTCATATAAACACACACGGCTAGTCACAGTCTAACGGTCATATTTGAAACCACAATCTGATCAAGTGGACAGATGCCTCCTAAGAAAAGAGTGGCTCATCTTTTATGTACTTCTATTCGCTGGCTTCATTATTCATCATTTTTAAGGTTTCTATTGCTAAGATTTGGGGGTCTATGTATGCTGGTATTCTATGACGAATTCGAATTTTTTTAATGTTTCTGAAATAAAAATTTATAATTTTTTTAAGTTATAATTATTTTAATTTATGGTTATTATTATGATTATTATTTATATTTTAATTTAAGTAAATTAATATTGAATAATATTTTGTTTTTTTATTTTAATATTTCTTCATTAAATAATATTTTGATTTAGATAAATAATTTAAATAATGATAATCTTAATATAAAGATTTAAATAATTATTGAGGTGGATAGTTTAAATAGTCAAAGTTTTTTCTTTTAGATTTATTAGTAAAATGATATTACTCATAATTTTCACATTCTAAATATATTAATTTAAATTATTATATAAATAATTATATTAAAAATATTTTTTTTTTTTAAATACATAATTGATATTCTCGATTAAGGTGTGTATTAGGATAAACACTTGTGTGGCGATCGGTATTGAAATATGGGACCAAGGTGCACGTGACTCCACCTAACTGACATGAAATTTGTAGTTGGCATGGATAAGGCCTTCTCAAATTCCATGGAGGGAGCTAAAACGTCGAGAAAGTAATCAAGTGTTATAGAAAACGTGATTTATTAGTTATATGTTGCATTGGGATGTTGGGTATGGGATTGAGGTCTATAGGCTAGAAGATAACTGAGTGTTTAAAGGCCCTTCACCTATCCATGCACGTTGGTCTCGACGGAATTAGGTCTGGAGGAAGTCGTGAAGGGCAGAATGGGGCTCTTTTACACGTGATCTTTGTGAAATATTGAGTTGTGTGGGATCCAGGGGACAAGGATCATAACCATGCCCAAGCACATGTTTCCACTAAAGTTTTCTTAGAGATAATTCTTCTTTTCTCAAGAGTTATTTGGGGTTTGGGTGATAGCATTTTCCACTAAAGTTTTCTTAAATATAATTATTCTTTGCTCAAGAGGTATTTTTCGTTTGGGTGATAGAATTTTGGTTTGTGGTGTCATTTCACTCTTTGTTCGTGTTTGTAGTTTCTAGATAGGTTGATTTTTAGGCCCTCCTCAACCATCTTCCCTTGTGATGTAGGTATTACGTTGAAGCATCGAGGTTAGAGTGTAGGGCTGTTTCTAATCTGTGTGTGTTCAGTGGAGGAATTCCTCTCAGATAGTAGGGGCTACAAGTCCAACAGGTGATTGGTCCAACCTATGTGCATATCATGTGTAGTGGGGCGAGGGTAGTCACTCCCATGGGACGAACTACTGGGCGAGATGGACAATAGTTATGAACTCGACACACATTGTCATTATGATGCATCATATAAGGAGGGTTAGGAGAGGAGTTGGCCACCGTGGCCAACCTAGGGACCCATCCAAGTGGGAGGAGGACCATGTAGAGGAGGATGCAATTCTTGAGAGCAAGGTTTCCCATGACCATGCTTTGTTGCTAGGAAATGTGGTGCAACTGTGTAACACTTATCATAACATCTTAAAAACTTACCATAAAAGAAAATAACTTTCTACAATATGGTTAGGATAATTATGAACATTTCATTATCTATTATATCGAACGTATACAACCTTACACTACAACTGATACCTTATTCACACTTAAGTTTTTTTTTTTGCATTTACTTATAATGTTTAAAACACTTGACACTCAAATATGTAAATATGTTGGCGTTTATATATAGTCATAATGCTTTAACCATGGTACTAATCCCATAGTTGTCATCACATGAATATTCATTGTCGAATTTAACTTTGTGTACTATAAAAACCTTGTTAAGTACTGCAAATTAGCTTCTCGGGATCAGAGTTCAGATTTTATGAGATCAGTGTTGTAATTTTTTGATCGCCACTTGCCACGCTTCTCTCTGTCTCATCCCTTTGTGGTCGATGGAGGATATTTTGGGTGGGAAAGGGTCTAGGCATAACCCATAACCCTAATCGTTTCCCCCATTATTATCCTCCGACCGCATGATGAACTGCTCTAGAACCTCTGAGGTAGAAAACTGGACTTCGTCGCCTCCTTTACGGTCATAGAAGTTAGAATTCATGGGTTTCTTTTCACGTTCATCTCATCCTCATAGAAGTCTCGTGCTTGGAATCTTATACCGGTGCCATTTGTATTAACTGAGTTTGGGAAAAACCCTCTGCGCGGTATTTATGTTTGGTTATGGAGTTTTTGTTTGTGCTAGCACGGAAGCCTGGCTAGTTTCCCTAGACGTAGTGCTCGTTTAGATGTTCTAGCCTAATTCCAGACCTCAAACGTAGGTAAAAACTCTCATTTAGACATATCTTTGATTTATCCTCTCCATTCACTCTATTTTCGACATTATTTTGTATAATTTATGCAATTATGGTTTATGAACGCTAACCCTCATCTTCTGTGATGGGTTCCCAACAGTTCGATGGTCGGCAACATTCGGTGGAGTGTTCCATTATCTCTAGGTAAATGTGCTTTACGATTTTTCCTATCTTGGTTTTTCTTAAGTTAAATTCTATTTTGATTTACTCTGTTTCCCTCGCTTACGAATCATATCTCTTTGGAAACGCACGTACCCTCTCATCATCGTGAACTTGGATTGTCTGTTCATTCGATTGCAGTATTTAGCTAACAAATCCATTCTGTCTCCTCCAGGTACACCTCCATCTAATTTGTTGGGCCATAAAATTCGCCAGAAAGTTTGGTTTAGTTACAATTAATTAGACTTCAAAGTTCCAGAACTGTACCACCATCCTGGTGGTTATCGGTTAACTTGAAAAAGTTAGAACTGGTGTTTTCCTTGTAATTTTTGCAAATATATCGAGTTGTTATTTACCTCTAAAATTGGTTCCGATTCCAAATGGGTTCTCCCAAACCATTTTCTTGGGTCTCACTTGAAGTTTTTTCAACTTCTTATATGGACATTTGATGTATAAGAACTCAGATTATTTTATGAGTGTTCATTGCTCAGTTTTAATAGTTTCCATGTTTAATATGGTGTATAATTCTCTGTGCATTCTTGTTTGAGTTTTGTACAAAAATCTCATGATTTTCCTATTATATGCATGTTTATGGTATTTCACCGAGATTCTAGCCGGTTCAAGTAGTTACCAAATTCTTGGATGCATATTTTTAAAAAAGGGTCTATAGTAAAATAGAATTTGTAAGCACAATAATTGTTTATTAGGCATATTTTCATTTTTCCGAATAAGCAGTACTTTATTTATGCAAATTTATTATTTTTAAGAAAGAAAAATCATTACAGGGTTTTCTTATACTTTTTAGTTTGGTGACCGGACCACTCATTACTTTGTCCATGTATAGTTTAAGTGGGAGGAACGACGTGTTTCGGATTTTGAGGATTATTCCTCGAGTCCAGAACCGATAGTTCACTCCAAATAGTTTTCATTTTGTTACAGATTTTGGTTTTCCAGGCCTGAACTCTTCAAATAATATTTATATTTTTTTTCGAACAAAAATAAAAACCACTGTATTAATAATTACAGTAGCCCCTGTAATTTATTTAACCTAGTTTTCTATGTTTTCTTTTACACATATTTTACATATCATAGTTGCTTTCTGCATTTACCGTAAGGTTGAATATATACGGATCTTCCTTAAAAAGCATTTCTTTCTTCTTTTATTTCCACAGTAAACTAATTCAGAAATACAGTAACTATTTTCACATATAATTCACGAAATCTGTAAATAACTTGTTTTAATAGTAGAAGTACATTGTCACACCTCCCATTTAAATTTTTTTTTTTCTATTTTATTACATTCGCTGTAGTGCCAAACTAACTCTGGTTCTTTACCGAACTCCCCCACCAATTCATATACTCGATTTACCTTCTTTTTTTTCCTTCTCAAAACTTTGGTGTATTCATTAGGGTCAAGGGATAAAATATCTCTTCCAATCTATTCGTTATCGTAACACTTAAAATCTTTCATGGGTAGCCTTTCTTTTCACTATACATACACACGTGTACCAAATTCTTATAACAACAATCAAAATATCATATCATATGATGTAGGTATTACCAAATCGTAATATACATATATATTAACGCTATATATCGGCATTACCTATATAGGTATGATTCCCCATTATAAAATTAAAGCTATATAGGATGTTGATGAAAATCGATAGTTACCCTTCCAAACATAAAATCTACGAAACTTATCATATTCATTTCAACCCTATCGTGCGAGATCTCCCACATATAATCATATGTCATTCGCCTATATCGAATTTTCACCATTTCAGGTATGTGTGTTAAATGAGAAATTTCTTGATGTTTTGACTCTGCGTTTGGTTTGCCTGTCATGACAGTATACCACACATGAATTTGGGGTACCGGTTGCCGAATGTTACTCTGTCCTTTGGACTTGGCGCGATGCACGCGTCCAACCTTCCTTTGCTACAAGTTACGGTTTACAGAGTTGCGTGTTATCGCTCCGGTCTCTGGAGAATTTATTATCGCAGTGGTACCACTGTCTTGGAGCAAATGTCACGTTGCATCAACAGCTGGAAGAAAAGTCCGTAAAGGTCATTTCGACAGGTATAATGCTCCCAGCATCACCAAACACCCGCCGGCGTGGTACTTTGAAATTTCATTGAATAATATTAAATCTCGCAGGAGGGTACTGATATTCCTGCTCGACTTGATTGCTAAAATCCCCCTCGGGATTTCGTAAACCCTTGGTCGTTGCGGCTTTGGTGTGTAGATTTTACATTAGGGTTTTCGGATTTCAATTTTAAACGCACCATTTCTAATGTTCATTTCGGTTCGTCTCGCCCTTCCATTTTTTTTCAGACTTCAGGGATCCAAAATTTCTTGCCGGGCAACGCAGGGCTTGTATCTCACAGGTCGACCGACTGGTAGACCTGCTTTTCTAGCCACTTCCCTCCGCATTCATTTACTCGTGGCTTTCTGTGTAGTATAGCGTTGATTTTTCTGATATAGTCTGCACTGAAGCTATGGGTTTTATGCTTATCGTTCTTATCCTGCGTTCCATCGTTTTGTTGCTCCCCCACGTTGCCTATTTCAGGTTTTATGGAGGGTAAATTTGGGTTTCCACCATAAGGTGGATGGAGGGTTTGCAAACCAGGCGGGAGTCGTTTTTATTTCTACAGGCCGAACGATAGTTTGCTTGCTCATCGATTTCTTCCCTGGCAAGAAATCCCATTCTTGTTTTATATTTACCCTTATTTCTTGGTTACCAATATTAATGAATTTATTTAAAGTTTCCTCTTACTTATGGCACGTCTGGTTGGTTTTGGTTGCAGATACCGCATAAATGACTCTCGTCAAATTCCTTCTACGCCTGGCTAAGCTTGAACAGGTTTCCCCCTTTCGATTTTCCAACCGTGAGGTTGAGACACAGTTGTGTTTGTCGCGGTTTCCTTTCATTCATTTCCAGTATGAGCATTAGGGTCCGGCATTTATGTTTGTATAAAAAGGTTAAGAGTTGTGAAGTTATTTTCTTGCCGCGCTCCCGTGGTTCAGTTGTTTTATGTTTTCATTTCTCCAGCATTCGTATATCCTCCTTAACTGGAGGAGGTTATGCGTAATAACATTTCTACATTAATGTGTTTTTCAATCGAGTTCGCCCCTTGTCAGTAGCGAATAGATGGCCGAGTTTAGGGTATTCAACCTGTGCAGAAGTAATCGGCTGTTGCCCAAACGATTCCCACACATACGCACTGCTTTTACTATTTTTGTTTTTATTCTGATGATAATTGCGTGAGATATTATTTCGTTTTCACATAGAAACCCTGGAAATAAACTAACACAATTCTTATGAGTGTTTACACACTATTTCAATCGTAAACGTAAACACATATTCACCATTTCAGGATCAATATTTACATGAAATTTACGGAAGTTTTATATATATATGAAAGGAGTGAATCATCTAATGCTTATGTTGTAAATTACCTTTGAATGCCACTAACAGAAAAACTTCACCGAATCCATTATAACTTGGGAATTTTTATCGCTATCGAACCCTGGTTAATATCTATGTCTTTCCAACTGTTATCTACTCTGGCTTCTTTTCTGTTAGGCAGTTTGGCAGATATAACATATTTTAAATCTGACATTTATTCTTTACTGTATATACACCTACACGCTCTGTCTGCAAAGTAATTAAATATTTTCTCCTGTATTGTGTGTAACTAACTTGTTACCATTGGAAGTATAAGTTTTAAGCTTACTAGTATTACTATATGAATTTATGTTTTTCATCAAATACTTCAGTCGATTTTATGGTTATTATACAACAAGAAGAAGTTAATAGTAATCAGATAAAATTTGCGAACTTGCTCATATTTATATATATATGTCTTATACGAAATTTGATAACTTGTAATTGACATAATTTGGTAAATCGCAATATCACGGGTACGAGCGCAGGCAGAATATCTTGTAATAGAAATAGTTTATAAAATGTTATATTTGACCATATTATAATGTTGATTTCAGTACCCATGTATGTCCTCAGTAATGTTCTTTTTATATGCTGCTTTTCTTGTGGAAGTCCCTTTTTTTTGTTTCTAGAAAACTAATACATGAAATTCCAAGTGTTGTACTCAGCTGTTAAGGTGGTTCCCTTCGATAATAACCTATGAGAATGTATAGAAATTTCAATAGTTTTCTTTTCGGTTATAGTAGTTATTGTTGGCATGCACATTTAAAGTTCAATTCATCTATGGCTATTTCCACTATAGCATAATTAATCTAAATTCCTCTCTCTCCTGTGTATGGATATATTAGTATTATTCTATGAAGCAGAAGCAGATTAAATCTAAGTCATCATATTTTTCTGTGAAGATAAGTATCTTTAGATTTGAACCAGTCATGCTTTAGAGATTCTATAAGATTCTACCCTTACATGTTGATATTCTACAACAATGCAGAATGAAAAAGGTGCACTCCTTGTGGTTTATTCTGCTAAATGTAGAACTAATAATGAATATAAAATCAATTAATTAATTTGTTTTTATATGTAGCCAATTCATACTGATTGAAATAAATCAAACATTTCATTTAAAGACATACCGCTCATGCAGTAGACCAACGTCCCAACCTTAGAGTCCTTTTGTCTCCCAGAACTCACCCCCGAGTTGAGATCATCTCCTTGAAACAGATAAACCTCTGATCTATTTAGGAGCAGCTTATTTAAGCTAAAAATTCCCCAAAGCCTGTTTCTAATTCTGCGTCCATAATAGCAGGATGCTTTTCTTCCTGTTGGCCTAGGCTTCCCATTTTTGGGATTCTTTAAAGCTGTTTTATGCTTTTCCTCAGCTTTTCCAGCTTTTTACCTCTTCCCAACTACTTTCCTCATCATTGGGGAAATTTAGATTCTTCCTCAAAATCTAAATTAGAAATAATTCCTTTCAAGGATTTCTGAAGGATTTTAGGGGAATAGTTGCCTTATCCATCCTTATGGATTTAGCAAGTGATCTCAAAATCTCATTCTTGGTCCATATGCACACCAGAAATTTTATTTATTTCCTCAACTTAAATATCAAATTACATTCACAATTTATTTATCCTTTGGGGTCCACTCCCCTTAGGATTAAAATTCAAATGTCTAACTTTAAAATTTCAACACATAAATTGGGGGTCTTACATATTCCCCCTCTGAAAACAAACACCGTCCTCGGTGTTGTTGTTCAACTACTAGAGTTCACTTAAATAAAAATGGATATTTTTCCATCATTTCAGCTTCCCTTTCCCAGGTAGCTTCTTCAGCAGTAAAGTGCTTCCACTGCACTTTTACTCTGGCCACTATTCTGTTTCTCAATTCAATTTCTTCCCGCTCCAATATTTGAAGCGGTTCTAGCAGAAACTCCCCTTCTGGTTCCACCTGTACAACATTCCAATCAACTATGCGAGAAGCATCATGCACATATCTTTTTAATAATGAAACATGAAACACATGATGAACTCTAACATGGGGTGGTAAGGCCAGCTTGTAAGCCACTAGTCCCACCCTTTATAATACTTCAAAAGGACCACCATATCTAGGAGCCAGTTTCGCACAACTTCCGGCATAAAGTGTGCTCTTTTTGGGTTTAATACGCAAATACACATGGTCTCCCACTTTGAATTCTCGGTGCACTCGTTTCTTATCAGCATAATTTTTCTAGCGATCTTGTGCTGTCTTGATGTTACTTTGTATCTGTTTAACAATTCTTTCCATCTCTTGTAGTGCATCTGGTCCCAACATTAGCTTATCCTCTGGTTGGCTCCAGCTCAAAGGAGTACGGCACTTTCTTCCATATAGTGCCTCAAACGAACTCATTTTGATAGAGGATTGGTAGTTGTTATTATAGGCAAATTCAGCTAAATACAGATACTCTTTCCACTTTGATGGCCTATCCATCACATACAATCTCAACATATCCTCCAAAATTTGATTAGTCCTTTCTGTTTGCCCGTCAGTTTGAGGGTGATAGGCAGTACTAAAACTCAGCTTAGTACCCATCCCTCCAAATAATCCTGTCCAAAAAGTTGCTGTAAACTTAGCATCTCGGTCTGAAACGATTACCTTGGGAACTCCATGAAGCCTTACTATCTCCTTCAGGAACACATTCGCTACTTGAGCTGTTCCAAAGGTAGATTTCACTGGTATAAAGTGGGCAGCTTTTTTTAGAGTGTCTACTACTACCATTACAGAATCATGCTGATATTTGGTTCTAGGTAACCCTGTTATAAATTCCATGGAAACGATGTCCCATTTCCATTCTGCAATTGGCAAAGGGTTTAAAGGACCTGCTATATGTTGATGCTCAGCTTTGACTAGTTTACATTCCATGCATCTACATAAATATTCTGCTACGTCTCTCTTCAGTCCTGGCCAGAACAACTTCTTTTTCAGTGTTGTTAACATTTTTTGATATCCTGGATGTCCTGCAGATGGTTGTCTGTGATATTCGTCCAGAATTTCCTTTTTTAAGGACTCTAAATTGGGAATATACAACCTGTTTTTATAGCATATCAGCCCTTTTTGGTTTTGAGTGAAATCAGTTTTCTCCTTTTCCTGTAATTTCACTAGGAGTGTTTCATAGTTTAGATCTTGATTTGCTACTTTTCTCACCAACTCTTCTACTTCGATCTGGGCGCTACTTCCAATGTTGTTTATATTCTGACAAGAATTCCTACTCAATGCATCAGCAACTTTGTTTTCTTTTCCCTTGATATGTTTTATGTTCATATCAAATTCGCTTAAAAAGGACAACCATCTGGTTTGTCTTGAATTCAGATCAGTTTGGGAAAAGAAATATTTGAGACTAATATGATCAGTCATCAATGTAAACTTTTTCCCAAGAAGATAGTGCCGCCACATTTTCAAAGCATGGATAACAGCTGCTAATTCCAATGTAACACCTCCAGTTTTAAGGGTTTTTTTTTTTCGTATAACATTTAATATTTTCCATGTATATAGTTTATACGTTTACACAAAATACTATACAGCTCTTAATGTCCATAAGTTTAATCACCTCCTTCGATCATATATATGCTGCTTATGGATCAATATATATTTTACATATATATATATATATATATATATAACTCTAGAACATATTCGTAGACCATATATAATCCCTATTTGCATATCATTGGATAGAATTAATTCACCTTTGTCATACCTCCAAAAATTTCCTTTTTCCAAATCATTTTTATAAATTTTCCATTCTACATGTTCTTATATCCAAAATCTATTTACCAAAATTTAGACAACAGCTATCTTGTTTTGGCACCTTTAGATATATAGTTAGAGGCCCTTTACTCTCTTTAATAACTTTGATATCTTACATATATATATAGATATATATAGATAAAACATAACATCTATACATATAAAACTTTAACAACTTCTATATATATAATTCCAATAACTTATATATATAATTGTTGACGTGCTAATCCATTTTTTTTTCTAGACTTACATCTATGTCAATTGAATTTTAAAACAATGGTCCACGATCAAAGGAGTGGTTTTATGTATTACCAAAATGGACTATTTTCATTTCTCACCACGATATCGAGGTTACGTGTCTGCACACTCATATGTGGTCACGATTTGATTTTTTTTCAACTATTACCCCTCGTTCAACCAACCCTAACCCGCTTGAATTTACACTTCTTGGTTTCGTGTTTTTTTTTTCGTCCTCGATATTGCTTTGTTCAAGTTTAATCGACGTGTCGTTTCGTGTTTGTATGACAGGTTTGCGGGCAGAAAAAGAGAAGAGCTGGTACAAACGAGATCTGACTTTTGGGCTGGAAATTCTGCACGCGTCCCTCTCTCTCTTTCGCCGCCGGCTCATGGTTTCCACGTTAACCTGTTTCTGGTTCAGGATCAGAACGGCTCCTTGTTAAAACTGTACCACACCTCCTGACACAAGAAACCCCAGCGCACCGCCATTGTAAATAGGAAGGGTCCTTTCGTTTGCGACACGCTATGAGTTAGCAGAAAATTCGCTGGCCAGGTACCTTGGAAAACAGACTTAATTACTATTAAACTTATAGTCGAGTATCCGGACTGCCGCTCGGCTTGATCCTCCAAATCCTTCTTGGGATTTCGTAAAAGCGCGAGTCTGCAGAGTGATAATGTATCCCTCTTTGCCCGTACGTGTACTGATTTGTGTTCTAGGGTTTCTACTTCCCCTTATTAACCCTTTTCTGTCCCAGAAGTCATTGCGTTTCGTTTCACCCCTTTTGTCTGGTTATTTCCTTTCTCAAGCTTTTCGGGGTATCATATCGTTGGGTTAGTTCAGGTATCAAGTTCTTGACTAAAAGAGTATGATTACCGTCTTAGATCTACTGAAGGGTTTATTGGAGGCATGTCCTGTCGGCATATTTCCTTAATGTTAAAGGTCTCTTGCTCTCCCTTTTGATATTTCCCTACCCTCGGCTTTTTTCCCAGGTTGTTGATTATTTAATTTTTTCTGGGTATACTTTCTTTAAATTTTCTTTCGCTGGTGTATAGGTTTCCGGTTCACAGATTTGCTCAAAGATGATTGGAGGAGCAGCTACAATTTCGTTTACTGCGAGTCTGCAGAAGGAGGGTTTTATCAGTCAAGGCTAGTTCTCTGTTGTTCGCACGACTACCTACCAATGGCAGGTTAAGTAACTATGCGCCAGTCTACTCAAGCCATTTTTCCTAACTTAATTTCCTCACAGAGTCCCTTCGTTCTCTGGTTATGTTGTATCGATCTCTATTCACTTCCTGAATCTTATGTCTACTGTCATATGCATATAAACCTTAAGAAGTAGTTCAACGTCTTATTTAAGCATAAGATTTTTACCATTAACGTCAGCGTGTATGTGCTGCAGAGATTGTGAATTCCATACGTCTGTATTAAAATTTTATTTTTTCTCTATCTGCTAACCCTAACTGTTTTCTGCAGGGTTTATGGATTTCTACAGCGTATAACGTTCCTGGTTATACCTATGTCTTGTCTGTAAAATATGTTAATACCTTACTTATCATTCCGGTTTGCAAACTTTCGATTTAAACCAGTCAAGTAACTGTTTATTTTGTTTATGTACCCATAACTATATTCACTGTCCTTCTGATTTAATCGTGCATCCGAAATGGTTTACATTGGAAATTGATTCATTGCCACGGAAATTTGGTAGTTACTACCAAACTATACGAACTGGCGTCGTAAGGTTTTAACTCAGCGTTCCCATATAATTTCATGATTTCGCTACGCCTGTGATCGAATTAACGACCCAACATCAGTCGTAGTTTCATATTCACGTGGGTGTTTAATACTCCAGTTGTTTTTTATATATACACGTCGTCGTTTTGTTTCATATGGCTAGCTATACACACCGTCGTTTTAATTTACATAGATATATATCTTGTCGTTTTTTTTTATTTACGGCTGTTACCTTGCATGTGCAGTTTAAAAAGGATCAAAGGCCGTGAACGCAGCTTCCAGGTGTAATATTGTTATTAAACGCCATGGGACCGTATAGTTTGACAATTTAATTATTTTGCGTAGTGATGTTATTCATTTCTACGTTATTTCCGCTCACTAATCTTTTTGAATGCTGTTATCTACATGGATTAATACCCTAACTCTACTTTTATTGACTTTTGTTTGTCATATGTATAAATACCCTTGTTCTCGGCGCGGACCTTTATGGTCGTTTGGAATACATGTTCAAGATTTAGATTGAGTAGGTGACATAAATTTCAATTTAAGTTTTGTTATTCTATAGCTATTTTATGAATTAGGAGTAGATCCGAAATACCGTATCCACTTTAAAGGTAATAAATCATATTGAAGCTCTTCTTAAGCTACCAAGTTTCACATGCCTACTAATTTATTTATTTATTTTTTTATACCATATATATGGAAATGCTAATATACTATTTTCCTAACATACATATGATATTGTACTTTCACCTTTGTACAACTACAGGCAATACATGTTAATATTTAATTTTCTTTTGGGTTATTAATTCAGTTCTCTAATACTAGAATAATTCAATAAGGAAATTATCAATGAGTAGTTTCATACCATTTAATAGTTGCTTTTCCTCTGCTATAGAAATTGGTGCTTACATGCAAAATTTATTTACCATTGAAGATCTGGTTGCGTATAACTGATGTACTGACCCTAAGGTCAATCTATACATTTTTTTTCTTTTATTCTTTAGTGCACAGTTTAAATCATAATTTACATTCCAGTTCACCTCCTGTTACTTTCCAGTATAATGCAGAGAATATTAGATTTCTCTCTACTGTGGGTGTATATATATTAGTATCAATCTATGAAACAGAAGCAGATTAAGATTAAATCGTAAAATTTTATGTGGAGAAATAAGTATCCTCAGATTTAAACCCAAACCCGGTTTAAAGATTCTGTGGGATTCCTCACCACAGATTTATGGTCTAGAACTAAACAGAGTCGGGAAGGTGAATGCCTAAAGACAGATTCTGTTAAATGTAGTACTAAAATTCACTCATAAAATTTCCCTTAAGTTTTTATATGTAGTCAATTCATACCATAATACACCAGAATAAACAAAAATTCAGAAACATACCACTGTTGCAAATGACCAACCTCCCAACCTTAGAATCCTCTTTGTCTCCCAGGATTCACCCCCGAGCTGAGATCACCTCCTAGGACAGATCAACCCCTGATCTCTTTAGGAGCAACTTATTTAAGCTCATATTCCCCCAAAGCATGTTTCTAATTCTGCGTCTAGAATAGCAGGATGCTTTCTTTCCTGTTTAGCCTAGGCTTCCCATCTTGGGATTCTTTAAAGCTGCTTTAAGCTTTTCCTCAGCTTTTCCAGCTTTTCTTTACCTCTTCCCAACTACTCCTCTTCATTGGGGAAATTTAGATTCCTCCTCAATCTAAATTAATTTCTTTCAAGGATTTTTGAAAGATTTTGGGGATTTGTTGCCTTATCCATCCTCATGGATTTGGCAAGTGATCTCTAATTCTCGTCTTGGTCAAAATGCACAATCATTTTATTTATTTCCTCAAATAAAATATGCAAATACATTCACACCATGCTTATCCCTTGGGGTCCACCCCCTTAGGATTTAAATTCAAATGTTCCAACTTTAAAAATTCAACCACAAATTGGGGGTGTTACATATTCCCCCTTTGAAAATAAACACCGTCCTCGGTGTTGTTATTCAACTACTATAGTTCATTTAAACAAAAATGGATATTTATCCATCATTTCGGCTTCCCTTTCCCAGGTGGCTTCTTCAGCAGTAAAGTGCTTCGACTGCACTTTTACTCTGGCCACTGTTCTGTTTCTCAATTCAATTTCTTCCCGCTCTAATATTTGAAGCGGTTCTGGCAGAAGCTCCCCTTCTGGTTCCACCTGTACAACATTCCAATCAACTATGTGAGAAGCATCATGCACATATCTTTTTAATAATGAAACATGAAACACATTATGCACTTTAACATGGGGTGCTAAGGCCAGCTTGTAAGCCACTGGCCCCACCCTTTCTAAAATTTCAAAAGGCCCACAATATCTAGGAGCCAGTTTTGCACAACTTCCTGAATAAAGGGTGCTCTTTTTGGGTTTGATGCGCAAATACACATGATTCCCCACTTGAAATTCTCGGTGCACTCTTTTCTTATCAACATAGCTCTTCTGTCGATCTTGTGCTATCTTGATATTTCTCTGTATTTGTTTAACAATTCTTTCCATCTCTTGTAGCGCATCTGGTCCCAATACCAGTTTATCCTCTGGTTGACTCCAGCTCAAGGGAGTACGGCACTTTCTCCCATAAATTGCCTCAAACGGACTCATCTTAATAGAGGATTGGTAACTGTTATTATAGGCAAACTCCGCTAAATGTAGATACTCTTCCCATTTTGACGGCCTATCCATCACATACATTCTCAGCATATCCTCTAAAATTTGATTTGTCCTTTCTGTTTGCCCATCCGTTTGAGGGTGATAGGCAGTACTAAAATTCAGCTTAGTACCCATCCCTCCAAACAATCCTTTCCAAAATGCTGCTGTAAACTTAGCATCTCGATCTGAAACAATTACCTTGGGCACACCATGAAGCCTTACTGTCTCCTTCAGGAAAACATTTGCTACTTGAGCTGTTCCGAAAGTAGATTTGACTGGTATAAAGTGAGCTGCTTTGGTTAAAGTGTCTACTACCACCATTACTGAATCATGTTGGTATTTGGTTTTGGGTAGTCCTGTTATAAAATCCATGGAAACTGTATCCCATTTCCATTCTGCAATTGGCAGGGGATTTAAAAGCCCTGCTGGGTGTTGATGCTCAACTTTGACTAGTTGACACTCCATACATTTACTTAAGTATTCTGCCACATCTCTCTTCATTCCTGGCCAGAATAACATCTTCTACAAAGCTGTTAACATCTTTTGGTATCCTGGATGTCCTGCATAGGGTTGTTTGTGATATTCATCTAGAATTTCTCTTTTCAATGACTCTACATCTGGAATATACAACATGTTTCTGAAGTAGAGTAGCCCTCTTTGGTTTTTAGTGAAATCAGTTTTATCCTGTTTTTTTAGTTTCACCAAGAGTGCTTCATAGTTGGGATCTTGAGTTGCTGCTTTTCCCACCAATTCCTCTACCTCCATATGGGCACTACTTCCCATGCTGTTCACATTTGGACAAGCATTTCTACTTAATGCATCCGCAAATTTATTCTCCTTCCCCTTGATATGCTTTATGTCCATGTCAAATTCACTTAGAAAGGATATCCATCTGGCTTGTCTTGCATTTAGATTAGTTTGGGAAAAGAAATATTTAAGGCTAATATGATCAGTCATCAATGTGAACTTCTTCCCCAGCAGATAGTGTCTCCACATTTTTAAAGCATGGATAACAGCTGCAAATTCCAAATCATATGCACTATAATTTTGTTCATGTACTTTCAGTTTCCTAGATTCATAGGCAATGACTGAATTTTTCTGTAACAGGACTCCTCCCAGCCCTTCTCTGCAAGCATCTGTACATACAACAAACTCTTTATCAGGATCAGCAATTTTTAATATAGGGGCTGAAATAAGTTTTTTTTTCAATTGTTCGAAACTGTTTTGACATTTCTCAGTCCACACGAACTTAACACCCTTCCTTTGTAATGAGGTTATGGGATTTGCTATAGCAGAAAATCTCTCCACAAATCTGCGATAATAGCCTGCAATTCCCATAAATGATCTTACTGCTGAGACATCAATGGGAACTGGCCACTCTTTAATAGCTTTTATCTTTTCAGGGTCAACTGCCAACCCTTTTTCAGAAATTATATGACCCAAATATTGAATTTTATCTTTATAAAATTCACATTTGCTGAACTTGGCATATAGCTGGTTTTCTTTTAAAGTCTGCAACACTATTCTCAAATGTTCCTTATGTTCATCTTCATTTTTAGAATAGACTAAGATATCATCAGTGAACACCAGAACAAATTTGTCCAAATACTTATTCAACACACTGTTCATCAGACACATAAAGGTGGCAGGGGCATTCGTCAAACCAAAAGGTAGGACTACAAATTCGTAATGCCCATACCTGGTTCGAAATGTTGTTTTGCTGATGTCTTCTTCTTTAATTCTGAGCTGGTGATACCCAGTCCTGAGGTCTATCTTGGAGAAGACTGAAGCTCCTCTCACTTGATCAAAAAGATCATCAATTCTAGGAAGTGGATATCTATTCTTAATAGTCAATTTGTTCAGTTGACGATAGTCAATGCACATCCTAAAAGTTCCATCCTTCTTTTTCACAAATAAAACCGGGGCTCCCCAAGGAGACACACTTGGTCTGATATACCCTTTATCTAACAATCCCTGTAATTTCATTTTCAGTTCCATTAGTTCAGGAGGGCTCATTCGATAAGGTGCTCGAGAAACAGGTGTTGCTCCTGGTACCAGATCGATTGAAAAATCAATCTCTCTTTTGGGGGGAAGATGAGGGATTTCCTTGGGAAAGACTTCCTTAAATTCTCTGATGACTGGTATAGCATCCAGTAACTCTTCCTCAGTTTGCTGGTCTATTTCTTCTACATGCACTGCATATACTTGGTATCCTTTTCTAGTTATTCTTTTTAATTTTAAGGCTGATATTTGTCTTATTGAAATAGATTTTGGTTTCCCTTTTAGTGTAAAAGGTTTTCCTTCCTCATCCACACAATGCAGGGTTTTATCCTAGCAATTCATCAGAGCTTTCTTCTTTTCCAGCCAATCCATTCCTATCAGCAAGTCATAGGATCCTAATGGCAATATGTTCAAATTTACTTCTGTTGTAAAGCCATTTAATTGTAGTGTTGTTTTGGGCAATTTATGTGTGACTTTTCTCTTAGTTCCAGTGGCCAGCTGTACCAACCATGAATGCTGAAATTTTTCAGGTTTAACTTTACATTTTTCTACAATTCCAGGACTAATGTAACTCAAAGAAGCACCTGGATCAATCAAAACAGTAACAGGGAGGTCAGAAATCTTACCCTCCATTTCCACCATGGTTGCTTGATGCTCTGCTTGCCGATTTTCCAATGCTGCACTGATAGTTGGTATGTTTCTGGCTATGTCATTGACTGTTGTCGCCTCTCTCTCTCTGCTGATCAGGTGTATATTTCGATGGGGGCAGTCCCTCATCATATGGGGTTCTCCACAGCCCCAACATTTCAGAGGTT
Source organism: Pinus albicaulis (assembly GCA_034641835.2). Taxonomy (NCBI): domain Eukaryota; kingdom Viridiplantae; phylum Streptophyta; class Pinopsida; order Pinales; family Pinaceae; genus Pinus; species Pinus albicaulis. The sequence goes on along the minus strand of CM076581.1, from coordinate 186,492,562 downwards.
CCTTCATTCTGACTGTCCCTTCCTTTCTATTGTTCCCTTCTACTGGTTTTGAAGCCACTTGGGACTGAGCAGTTTGACTTTCTTTTGGTTTGTTGAACTTTTTCCTTTGATGATCTCTACCAAAATTCCTTAAATATGCTGGTTTTGGTCTCTTTCCTTTGAACTCACCCTTGTTCATCCAGCCCTTCCCTTGTTCATCTTTACCTTTAAACTGCTGATAGCATAATCTTGCTTTTCTAACAGCTTCATCCATGGTCTTTGGGTTGTCAAACTCAATTTTCTCCTTGTACACAGTAGGTAAGCAATTCAAAAACCTTTGCACCTTGGCCTTTTCTTCCCTAATGTAAGGAACATACCTTAGTAAATTGGTAAACTTAGTGACAAACTCATCAATAGTGAGCTGTCCTAGTCTAAGTTCATGGAATTCTTTTGCTTTATCATCATAATAACATTCATTCAAATAACGAATTTTGAACTTAGTCTGAAAATCTTCCCATGTAACTGTTTTTTCATCAATGGCATGCACCATTTTTGTCTCTTCCCACCACAGTGTGGCTTTCCCTTGCAGCTGATACACAGCTAATCTGGCCTTCAGATTGCTCTCATATTCATATACTTGGAAATACTTGATCATGTTCAGCAACCAAGCTTCAGCATCCTCTTCCTTCTCCCCATCATAGGAAGGAGGTTTGATCTTTCTAAATTCTCCCTGCAATTCTCTTTTCTGCTTATGTTGATGCCTAGCTGCATCCTCATCTTCAGACTCATCCATCTTTCTCTTTCCGGAACCTTCACCTTCCTGGCTGTTCCGGGAAGTTAGCTCTCTGATGAGATTTTCCTACTCTTTACTGGCTGATGACAGCATGTCATTCTGGCTTCTTAATTCAGCCAATTCTCGTTGCATCGTATGCAACATAGCCAGTACCGGGGCATTGGGATCTGGAGTAGCAAACTCATCACGCAGATCCACATAAATCCCATCACCTTCAGCCATTTCAACTGTACACACTCACAACACAAATTAGCAGAATTTTAAAATAAAATTTTTTCAACAACCAACCACATATTTTATAACAGTGAGCACAAAATGACAGCCCAATTTGTTGTAACTAGGGCTCCGATACCATTTGTAACACCTCCAATTTTAAGGGCTTTTTTTTTTCCGTATAACATTTAATATTTTCCATGTATATAGTTTATACGTATACACAAAATACTATACAACTCTTAATGTCCATAAGTTTAATCACCTCCTTCGATCATATCTATGCTGCTTATGGATCAATATATATTTTACATATATATATATAACTCTAGAACATATTCGTAGACCATATATAATCCCTATTTGCATATCATTGGATAGAATTAATTCACCTTTGTCATACCTCCAAACCTTTCCTTTTTCCAAATCATTTTTATAAATTTTCCATTCTACATGTTCTTATATCCAAAATCTATTTACCAAAATTTAGACAACAGCTATCTTGTTTTGGCACCTTTAGATATATAGTCAGAGGCCCTTTACTCTCTTTAATAACTTTGATATCTTACATATATATATAGATATATATATAGATAAAACTTAACATCTATACATATAAAACTTTAACAACTTCTATATATATAATTCCAATAACTTATATATATAATTGTTGACGTGCTAATCCATTTTTTTTCTAGACTTACATATATGTCAATTGAATTTTAAAACAATGGTCCACGATCAAAGGAGTGGTTTTATGTATTACCAAAATGGACTATTTTCATTTCTCACCACGATATCGAGGTTACGTGTCTGCACACTCATATGTGGTCACGATTTGATTTTTTTTTAACTATTACCCCTCGTTCAACCAACCCTAACCTGCTTGAATTTACACTTCTTGGTTTCGTGTTTTTTTTTTCGTCCTCGATATTGCTTTGTTCAAGTTTAATCGACGTGTCGTTTCGTGTTTGTATGATAGGTTTGCGGGCAGAAAAAGAGAAGAGCTGGTACAAACGAGATCCGACTTTTGGGCTAGAAATTCTGCACGCGTCCCTCTCTCTCTTTCGCCGCCAGCTCACGGTTTCCACGTTAACCTGTTTCTGGTTCAGGATCAGAACGGCTCCTTGTTAAAACTGTACCACACCTCCTGACACAAGAAACCCCAGCGCACCGCCATTGTAAATAGGAAGGGTCCTTTCGTTGGCGACACGCTATGAGTTAGCAGAAAATTCGCTGGCCAGGTACCTTGGAAAACAGACTTAATTACTATTAAACTTACAGTCGAGTATCCGGACTGCCGCTCGGCTTGATTCTCCAAATCCTTCTTGGGATTTCATAAAAGCGCAAGTCTGCAGAGTGATAATGTATCCCTCTTTGCCCGTACGTGTACCGATTTGTGTTCTAGGGTTTCTACTTCCCCTTCTTAACCCTTTTCTGTCCCAGAAGTCATTGCATTTCGTTTCGCCCCTTTTGTCTGGTTATTTCCTTTCTCAAGCTTTTCGGGGTATCAGATCGTTGGGTTAGTTCAGGTATCAAGTTCTTGACTAAAAGAGTATGATTACCATCTTAGATCTACTGAAGGGTTTATTGGAGGCATGTCCTGTCGGCATATTTCCTTAATGTTAAAGGTCTCTTGCTCTCCCTTTTGATATTTCCCTACCCTCGGCGTTTTTCCCAGGTTGTTGATTATTTAATTTTTTCTAGGTATACTATCTTTAAATTTTCTTTCGCTGGTGTATAGGTTTCCGGTTCACAGATTTGCTCAAAGATCATTGGAGGAGCAGCTACAATTTCGTTTACTGCGAGTCTGTAGAAGGAGGGTTTTATCAGTCAAGGCTAGTTCTCTATTGTTCGCACGACTACCTACCAATGGCAGGTTAAGTAACTATGCGCCAGTCTAATCAAGCCATTTTTCCTAACTTAATTTCCTCACAGAGTCCCTTCGTTCTCTGGTTATGTTGTATCGATCTCTATTCACTTCCTGAATCTTATGTCTACTGTCATATGCATATAAACCTTAAGAAGTAGTTCGACGTCTTATTTAAGCATAAGATTTTTACCATTAACGTCAGCGTGTATGTGCTGCAGAGATTGTGAATTCCATACGTCTGTATTAAATTTTTGTTTTTCTCTATCTGCTAACCCTAACTGTTTTCTGCAGGTTTTATGGATTTCTACAGCGTATAACGTTCCTGGTTATACCTATGTCTTGTCTGTAAAATATGTTAATACCTTACTTATCATTCCGGTTTGCAAAATTTTGATTTAAACCAGTCAAGTAACTGTTTATTTTGTTTATGTACCCATAACTATATTCACTGTACTTCTGATTTAATCGTGCATCTGAAATGGTTTACATTGGAAATTGATTCGTTGCCACGGAAATTTGGTAGTTACTACCGAACTATACGAACTGGGGTCGTAAGGTTTTAACTCAGCGTTCCCATATAATTTCATGATTTCGCTACGCCTGTGATCGAATTAACGACCCAACATCAGTCGTAGTTTCATATTCACGTGGGTGTTTAATACTCCAGTTGTTTTTTATATATACACGTCGTCGTTTTGTTTCATATGGCTAGCTATACACACCGTCGTTTTAATTTACATAGATATATATCTTGTCGTTTTTTTTTATTTACGGTTGTTACCTTGCATGTGCAGTTTAAAAAGGATCAAAGGCCATGAACGCAGCTTCCAGGTGTAATATTGTTATTAAACGCCATGGGACCGTATAGTTTGACAATTTAATTATTTTGCGTAGTGATGTTATTCATTTCTACTTTATTTCCGCTCACTAATCTTTTTGAATGCTGTTATCTACATGGATTATTACCCTAACTCTACTTTTATTGACTTTTGTTTGTCATATGTATAAATACCCTCGTTCTCGGCGCGGACCTTTATGGTCGTTTGGAATACATGTTCAAGATTTAGATTGAGTAGGTGACATAAATTTCAATTTAAGTTTTGTTATTCTATAGCTATTTTATGAATTAGGAGTAGATCCGAAATACCATATCCACTTTAAAGGTAATAAATCATATTGAAGCTCTTCTTAAGCTACCAAGTTTCACATGCCTACTAATTTAATTTAATTTTTTTTTTTTATACCATATATATGGAAATGCTAATATACTATTTTCCTAACATACATATGATATTGTACTTTCACCTTTGTACAACTACATGCAATACATGTTAATATTTAATTTTCTTTTGGGTTATTAATTCAGTTCTCTAATACTAGAATAATTCCATAAGGAAATTATCAATGAGTAGTTTCATACCATTTAATAGTTGCTTTTCCTCTGCTATAGAAATTGGTGCTTACATGCAAAATTTATTTACCATTGAAGATCTGGTTGCGTATAACTGATGTACTGACCCTAAGGTCAATCTATACATTTTTTTTCTTGTATTCTTTAGTGCACAGTTTAAATCATAATTTACATTCCAGTTCACCTCCTGTTACTTTCCAGTATAATGCAGAGAATATCAGATTTCTCTCTACTATGGGTGTATATATATTAGTATCAATCTATGAAACAGAAGCAGATTAAGATTAAATCGTAAAATTTTCTGTGGAGAAATAACTATCCTCAGATTTAAACCCAAACCCGGTTTAAAGATTCTGTGGGATTCCTCACCACAGATTTATGGTCTACAACTAAACAGAGTCGGGAAGGTGAATGCCTAAAGACAGATTCTGTTAAATGTAGTACTAAAATTCACTCATAACATTTCCCTTAAGTTTTTATATGTAGTCAATTCATACCATAATACACCGGAATAAACAAAAATTCAGAAACATACCACTGTTGCAAATGACCAACCTCCCAACCTTAGAATCCTCTTTGTCTCCCAGGATTCACCCCCGAGCTGAGATCACCTCCTAGGACAGATCAACCCCTGATCTGTTTAGGAGCAGCTTATTTAAGCTCATATTCCCCCAAAGCATGTTTCTAATTCTGCGTCCAGAATAGCAGGATGCTTTCTTTCCTGTTTAGCCTAGGCTTCCCATCTTGGGATTCTTTAAAGCTGCTTTAAGCTTTTCCTCAACTTTTCCAGCTTTTCTTTACCTCTTCCCAACTACTCCTCTTCATTGGGGAAATTTAGATTCCTCCTCAATCTAAATTAATTTCTTTCAAGGATTTTTGAAAGATTTTGGGGATTTTTTGCCTTATCCATCCTCATGGATTTGGCAAGTGATCTCTAATTCTCATCTTGGTCAAAATGCACAATCATTTTATTTATTTCCTCAAATAAAATATGCAAATACATTCACACCATGCTTATCCCTTGGGGTCCACCCCCTTAGGATTTAAGTTCAAATGTTCCAACTTTAAAAATTCAACACACAAATTGGGGGTGTTACATCCAAATCATAGGCACTATAATTCTGTTCATGTATTTTTAGTTTCCTAGATTCATAGGCAATAACTGAATTTTCCTGCAACAGGACTCATCCCAACCCCTCTCTACAAGCATCTGTACATACCACAAATTCCTTATCAGGATCTAAAATTTTCAGTATAGGGGTTGTAGTGAGTTTTAGCTTTAATTTCTCAAAACTGTTTTTCCATTTTTCAGTCCACACAAATTTAACACCCTTCCTTTGTAATGAGGTTATGGGATATGCTATAGCAGAAAATCTCTCCACAAATCTGCGATAATAGCCTGCAATTCCCATAAATGATCTTACTGCTGAAACATCAGTTGGGACTGGCCATTCTTTAATGGATTTTATCTTTTCAGGATCAATCGCCAACCCTCTTTCAGAAATAATATGACCCAGATATTGAATTTTATCTTTATAAAATTCACATTTGCTGAACTTGGCATATAACTGGTTTTCTTTTAAAGTCTGCAACACTATTCTCAAGTGTTCCTTATGTTCATCCTCATTTTTGGAGTAGACTAAGATATCATCTATGAACACAAGAAAAAATTTATCCAAATACTTATTTAACACACTGTTCATCAGGCACATAAATGTGGCAGGGGCATTCGTCAAACCAAAAGGTAGGACTACAAATTCGTAATGCCCATACCTGGTTCGAAAAGTTGTTTTGCGGATGTCTTCTTCCTTAATTCTGAGCTGGTGATAACCAGTCCTTAGGTCAATCGTGGAAAAGACTGAAGCTCCTCTCACTTGATCAAAAAGATCATCAATTCTAGGCAAATGGTATCTATTCTTAATGGTCAACTTGTTTATTTGATGATAATCAATTCACATCCTAAAAATTCCATCTTTCTTTTTCACAAATAGGACCGGGGCTCCCCAAGGAGACACAGTTGGTCTTATATACCCTTTATCTAACAATTTCTGTAATTGCATTTTCAGTTCAATGAGTTCAGGAGGACTCATTCGATAAGGTGCTCGGGAAACAGGTGTTGCTCCTGGTACCAGATCGATTGAAAAATCAATCTCTCTTTTGGGGGGAAGATGAGGGATTTCCCTGGGAAAGACTTCCTTAAATTCTCTGATTATTGGTACAGCATCTAGTAATTCTTCCTCAGTTTTCTGTTCTATTTCTTCCACATGTACTGCATAAACTTGGTAACCTTTCCTAGCTGTTCTTTTTAATTGTAATGCTGTAATTTGTCTTACGGAAATAGGTTTTTGTTTCCCTTTGAGAATAAAAGGTTTCCCTTCCTCATCTACACAATGCAGAGTCTTATCCCAGCAATTCATCAAGAATTTCTTCTTTTCCAGCCAGTCCATTCCTATCAACAAGTCATATGAACCTAAGGGAAAAATATTCAAATTTACCTCTGTTTGAAAATCATTTAACTTAATTTCTGTTCGAGGCAGTTTATGTGTTACTTTCCTCTTAGTTCCAGTGGCTAGCTGTACCAACCATGACTGCTGAAATTTTTCAGGTTTAAGATTACATTTTTCTACAATTTTTGGACTAATGTAACTCAAAGAAGCACCTGGATCAATCAGAACTGTAACAGATAGGTCAGAAATCTTACCCTCTATTTCCACCATGGTTGCTTGATGTTCTGCTTGGCAATTTTCCAGGGCTGCACTTATAGTTGGTATATTTCTGGCTATATCATTTACTGTTGTCGCCTCTCGATCTCTCATGAGCATATGAATGTTTCTATGAGGGCAGTCCCTCAAAAGATGGGGTTCTCCACAGCCCCAACATTTCAAGGGTTCCTTCATTCTGGCTGTTCCTTCCTTTTTACTGTCTCCCTCTATTTGTTTTGAAGCCACTTGGGACTGAGCAGTTTGACTTTCTCTGGGTCTGTTAAACTTTTTCCGTTGATGATCCCTGCCAAAATTCTTTAAATAGGTTGGTTTCTGTTTCCTCCCTTTGAATTCATTTTTCTGTACCCAGCTTTTCCCTTGTTCAGTTTTTCCTTTGAACTGTTGATAACATAATCTGGCTTTTCTAACAGTTTCGTCCATTGTTTTTGGGTTTTCAAACTCAATTTTCTCCTTGTATGCAGTAGGAAAACAATTCAAAAATTTTTGAACTTTTGCCTTCTCTTCCCTTATGTAGGGTACATATCTCAATAGATTTGTAAAATTAGTAACAAACTCATCAATGGTGAGCTATCCCAGCCTAAGTTCATGAAATTCTTTTGCTTTGTCATCATAGTAACACTCATTCAAGTAGCGATTTTTGAACTTAACCTGGAAATATTCCCAAGTAACTGTCTTTTAATCAATGGCATTGACCATTTTCGTCTCCTCCCACCACAATGTAGCTTTTCCTTGTAACTGGTACACAGCTAATCTGGCCTTCAGATTACTTTCATATTCATAGACCTGGAAATACTTGATCATGTTCAATAACCAAGCTTCCGCATCTTCCTCCTTCTGCCCATCATAGGAGGGAGGTTTGATCTTCCCGAATTCTCCCCGCAATTCCTTTTTCTATTTATGTTGTTGTCTAGTAGCCTCCTCATCATCAGACTCATCCATCTTTCTCTTTCCGGAACCTTCGCCTTCTTGGCTGTTCCGGGAAGTTAATCTGATGAGCTTTTCCTGCTCCTTGCTGGCTGATGACAACCTGTCATTCTGGCTTCTTAATTCAGCCAATTCTCGTTGCAACCTGTGCAACATGGCCATCATCGTAGCATTGGGATCTGGTGTAGCAAACTCATCCCGCAAATCCACATAAATCCCTTCACCTTCAACCATTTCAACTGTACACACTCATAACACAGATCAACAAAATTTACAAAAAATAAATTTTCCTCATAAAAAAAAAAACATGTAACAACAGTGAGCACAATAACGACAACCCAGTTTTTTGTAACTTGGGCTCCGATACCGTTTGTCACACCTCCCATTTAAATTTTTTTTTTTCTATTGTATTACATTCGCTGTAGTGCCAAACTAACTCTGGTTCTTTACCGAACTCCCCCACCAATTCATATACTCGATTTACCTTTTTTTTTTTCCTTCTCAAAACTTTGGTGTATTCATTAGGGTCAAGGGATAAAATATCTCTTCCAATCTATTCGTTATCGTAACACTTAAAATCTTTCATGGGTAGCCTTTCTTTTCACTATACATACACACGTGTAAAAAATTGTTATAACAACAATCAAAATATCATATCATATGATGTAGGTATTACCAAATCGTAATATACATATATATTAACACTATATATCGGCATTACCTATATAGGTATGATTCCCCATTATAAAATTAAAGTTATATAGGCTGTTGATGAAAATCGATAGTTACCCTTCCAAACATAAAATCTATGAAACTTATCATATTCATTTCAACCCTATCGTGCGAGATCTCCCACATATAATCATATGTAATTCGCCTATATCGAATTTTCACCATTTTAGGTATGTGTGTTAAATGAGAAATTTCTTGATGTTTTGACTCTGCGTTTGGTTTGCCTGTCATGACAGTATACCACACATGAATTTGGGGTACCGGTTGCCGAATGTTACTCTATCCTTTGGACTTGGCATGATGCATGCTTCCAACCTTCCTTTGCTACAAGTTACGGTTTACAGAGTTGCCTGCTACCGCTCCAGTCTCGGGAGCATTTATTATCATAGTGGTACCACTGTTTCGGAGCAAATGTCACGTTGCATCAACAGCTGGAAGCAAAGTCCATAAAGGTCATTTCAACAGGTATAATGCTCCCAGTGTCGCCGAACACGCGTCGGCGTGGTACTTTGAAATTTCATTGAATAATATTAAATCTTGCAGGAGGGTACTGATATTCCTGCTCGACTTGATTGCTAAAATCCCCCTCAGGATTTCATAAACCATTCGTCATTGCGGCTTTGGAGTGTATATTTTACATTAGGGTTTTTGGATTTCCATTTTAAACGCACCATTTCTAATGTGCATTTCGGTTCGTCTTGCCCTTCCATTTTTTTCAGACTTCAGGGATCCAGAATTTCTTGCCGGGCAACGCAGGGCTTGCATCTCACAGGTCGACCGACTGGTAGACCCACTTTCCTGGCTGCTTCCCTCCGCATTCATTTACTCGTGGCTTTCTGTGTAGTATAGCGTTGATTTTTCTGATATAGTCTACACTGAAGCTGTGGGTTTTATGCTTATCGTTCTTATCCTGCGTTACATCATTTTGTTGCTCCCCCACATTGCCTATTTCAGGTTTTATGGAGGGTAAATTTGGGTTTCCACCATAAGGTGGATGGAGGGTTTGCAAACCAGGTGGGAGTCACTTTTATTTCTACAGGCCGAACGATAGTTTTCTTGCTCATCGATTTCTTCCCTGGCAAGAAATCCCATTCTCGTTTTATATTTACCCTTCTTTCTTGGTTACCAATATTAATGAATTTATTTAAAGTTTCCTCTTACTTATGGCACATCTGGTTGGTTTTGGTTGCAGATACCGCATAAATGACTCTCGTCAAATTCCTTCTATGCCTGGCTAAGCTTGAACAGGTTTCCCCCTTTCGATTTTCCAACCGTGAGGTTGAGACACAGTTGTGTTTGTCGTGGTTTCCTTTCATTCGTTTCCAGTATGTGCATTAGGGTCCGACATTTATGTTTGTATAAAAAGGTTAAGAGTTGTGAAGTTATTTTCTTGCCGCGCTCCCGTGGTTCAGTTGTTTTATGTTTTCATTTCTCCAACATTCGTATATCCTCCTTAACTGGAGGAGGTTATGCGTAATAACATTTCTACATTAATGTGTTTTTCAATCGAGTTGACCCCTTGTCAATAGCGAATAGATGGCCGAGTTCAAGGTTTTCAACCTGTGCAGAAGTAATTGGCTGTTGCCCAAACGATTCCTACACATACGCACTGCTTTTACTATTTGTGTTTTTATTCTGATGATAATTGCGTGAGATATTATTTCGTTTTCACATAGAAACCCTGGAAATAAACTAACACGATTCTTATGAGTGTTTACACGCTATTTCAATCGTAAACGTAAACACATATTCACCGTTTCAGGATCAATATTTACATGAAAGTTACGGAAGTTTTATATATATATGAAAGGAGTGAATCATCTAATGCTTCTGTTGTAAATTACCTTTGGATGCCACTAACAGAAAAACTTCACCAAATCCATTATAACTTGGGAATTTTTATCGCTATCGAACCCTCGTTAATATCTATGTCTTTCCGAATTTTATCTACTCTGGCTTCTTTTCTGTTAGGAAGTTTGGCAGATATAACATATTTTAAATCTGACATTTATTCTTTACTGTATATGCACCTACACACTCTGTCTGCAAAGTAATTAAATATTTTCTCCTGTATTGTGTGTAACTAACTTGTTACCATTGGAAGTATAAGTTTTAAGCTTACTAGTATTACTATATGAATTTATGTTTTTCATCAAATACTTCAGTCGATTTTATGGTTATTATACAACAAGAAGAAGTTAATAGTAATCAGATAAAATTTGCGAACTTGCTCATATTTATATATATATGTCTTATACGAAATTTGATAACTTGTAATTGACATAATTTGGTAAATCGCAATATCACGGGTACGAGCGCAGGCAGAATATCTTGTAATAGAAATAATTTATAAAATGTTATCTTTGACCATATTATAATGTTGATTTCAGTACCCATGTATGTCCTCAGTAATGTTCTTTTTATATGCTGCTTTTCTTGTGGAAGTCCCTTTTTTTTGTTTCCAGAAAACTAATACATGAAATTCCAAGTGTTGTACTCAGCTGTTAAGGTGGTTCCCTTCGATAATAACCTATGAGAATGTATAGAACTTTCAATAGTTTTCTTTTCGGTTATAGTAGTTACTGCTGGCATGCACATTTAAAGTTCAATTCATTTATGGCTATTTCCACTGTAGCATAATTAATCTAAATTCCTCTCTCTCCTGTGTATGGATATATTAGTATTATTCTATGAAGCAAAGGCAGATTAAATCTAACTCATCATATTTTTCTGTGAAGATAAGTATCTTTAGATTTGAACCAGTCATGGTTTAGAGATTCTATAAGATTCTACCCTTACATGTTGATATTCTACAACAATGCAGAATGACAAAGGTGCACTCCTTGTGGTTCATTTTACTAAATGTAGAACTAATAATGAATATAAAATCAATTAATTAATTTGTTTTTATATGTAGCCAATTCATACTGATTAAAATAAATGAAATATTTCATTTAAAGACATACCACTCATGCAGTAGACCAACATCCCAACCCTAGAGTCCTTCTGTCTCCCAGAACTCACCCCCGAGCTGAGATCATCTCCTTGAAATAGATCAACCTCTGATCTGTTTAGGAGCAGCTTATTTAAGCTAAAAATTCCCCAAAGCCTGTTTCTAAGTCTGCGTCCAGAATAGCAGGATGCTTTTGTTCCTGTTGGCTTAGGCTTCCCATTTTTGGGATTCCTTAAAGCTGTTTTATGCTTTTCCTCAGCTATTCCAGCTTTTTACCTCTTCCCAACTACTTTCCTCATCATTGGAGAAATTTAGATTCTTCCTCAAAATCTAAATTAGAAATAATTCCTTTCAAGGATTTCTGAAGGATTTTAGGGGAATAGTTGCCTTATCCATCCTTATGGATTTAGAAAGTGATCTCAAAATCTCATTCTTGGTCCATATGCACAGCAGAAATTTTATTTATTTCCTCAAATTAAATATCAAATTACATTCACAATTTATTTATCCTTTGGGGTCCACTCCCCTTAGGATTAAAATTCAAATGTCTAACTTTAAAATTTCAACACATAAATTGGGGGTGTTACATACATAGAACTCAATCTCCTTCAATATATGCTCTTATAAAATAATTTATTGTCCTTGCTTCTAATGAAGTACTTTTCATGTATACAGATTTAATAATATAGCTTCTTTTCTAAGTTTACTGAATACTCAGATACTTATCTTGATATGCATTTCGCTGCTGATGTCCACCCAACCTTCAAGAGAGGAAATTACGTCCTTCTCTTTCCCCCGTGCTCCACACCCTGAAAGGTACAGGTTGAAAATATTTTCTGCTATGCCCTAGAGACCCCAAGTCCAGTCAGTACTAGAAAGTTTCAAGATGTCACACCTCCCATTTCCAACAAATTTTTTTTTTCTATATCATGATGATCTAAAGTCTATTCCACATATGAATAATTCAACATTTCTTACTTTCTGATTTACACATCAATTATAGGTATTCCCTTTAACACCTATGGTATTTAGGGTCAAGACCCTTAACCTCTTGTTTTAAATTCTATTTATTATACTAACCATTAAGGTTTTTAACTCCATAACCCTTCCTTCATTTTATTAATGTATATATATGCTTATTATAGATATATATATAACCACGAATTTCCAACATATATATATATATATATCCCTGACTTTCCAACATATATATATATCCACGACTTTTCAACATATATATATATATATATATATATATATATATATATATATATATATATATATATATATATATATATATATATCGAATTTAAATCTTTTCCATGTCCTATGGTTACCACAACCCTAGCTTCACGATACCTCCTACGTCCTATAGTTATACGATCCACCATTGTTAACGTTGATATAATTTATTTGTTTGTTTATTGATACTATGAGTTGAGTTGGTCGTATTGCGTTATGAACGTAGTGTCCTCCATCAAATCCGAGTGTTGGATATGTTTTGTGGCTATACTCTTTTATGACCCACTCGTTCTTACCTAGCTGTAGTCGCACGTTACTTTTCTATATGCATATGGATTTGATTTTATTAACCGCGTGTATACGGAAGATATATATAATTCAGACCTTGCGTATGAGATTTTTACTGCTCTTGCAACTCTCGGTTCAGTAAGATGTCGACATCAATTTAATTGTTATATGTATGCATATCTTTGGAAATCTACGATTCCAATTTGGTTTATGGCTTCTGGGTTACAGAACAGCCTGTGTAGTTAATACATTTCAGGTCCTGGGTACGTTGAGATTTTATTGAGCCCCGACCCCATTGCAACATTCAATTCAGGCGTTGATCCATGGTTAAACCGTCGAATTTGAGCCACCTGTATGGATTTATCGCGTTAGGGTTTTCGGTATGTTTATTATAAAAATAGAGCCGTAACCGAGTTTCTCTTTCCGATCACTTTCTCCGTTCTTCCAGCTAGCCACAGCGATGGCGGCTCTGCTGGGCTTTCAAGCGTACAAGCTTTATCCCGCTGATGGCTATTCTCCTCTTATCGACGTACAGAGGTAAGCTCACGGTATCCTTTTTGGATGATCATTTTGTGGTTTATCATGCATGCCGTCGTTTACACAGGGTGTTCTCATTTAAATTTAGGGTTTGCATTTCTGACGATTTTCTATACTCTAATCCTTCTCCCCATGTTTCATTCCAGATCCACGTTGCTATGGTTAGGACTTTACATCCTTGGTTAACATTTTTCTAGGACTTCTCCCGTAGTTTGATAAACGTTGCGTTTGATAGGATATTAAGGAGTTCAGTGATCCTTGAGGACATTTTCCTTGCAAATGTGTGTTCAGGACGTCGAAATTTCTACCAGGTAAGACTGTCTCGGCGCTGTGATCTCCGTTCCTCCTTTCTGCGTTTACATTTAAATTTTTTTGGTTTAATCTATTCACCTGATCTGCGCCTAACTCTTCCAGGCATCTCCGACGCAGGCGTCTCCTCTCGGATATTCGCATTTCCCAGGTAAAGTTTTAAGTTCCTATTTCAGAGTTACGTCTTATTCTATTTAAATTTCTCAGGTCTGGGTTCGAATTTCATTGTGGACATTTTTGGTTTCTTCGGCTAATACACATAATGTGCTCTTTTACTCGCAGGTATGGTTGATATTCTTCGGCGTCAATATGAATTCAACCTCATTGTTCCTCCATTCACTAATGGTATCTGCTCTCCATCTCTTTTTCAGGTCGGTACGCGTGAGCCTTTCGGCTACTGGCGAAGTAGTGGTTCATGAGGAACATTTATATATCTTGTGTTGTTTATTTTTCATATATATATCTAGTCCTAGGTGAAAATTTTATCTCCCAAAGGGAGTTACCCTTTGTTTTGTAAATGATGCATACGAAACAGCCTAGACTGTCAGACGCTCAAACTGAGCGGGATTTAGCCCTGTGGGTGATAAGAATTTCTGGCTTACTTCTCGAAATTTCTTTTTAAAACTAGATCTGTGCTAGCGCTGGGTTTGTGGTTTTGTTTGTTTTGTTCTACGAACTCTATCATTACTATTCAGTATTAATTATTGGATTCTTGGTTTTATCCATATATGCCTCTATTACATGCCATCATTCACTCAAAGAGACCATACATAACTTTGGTTATTAAATTAACAAAAGGGCCAGTTATTACAATTCTTGATATGGTAGGCACATACCTCGTATAATCTAGATGAGTACTCTATCATGCATAGAATTTTCATTTCTATCACTGATGTAAAATGTATTCCTGCAATGTGAAATGGTTTTTGAATTGAAGATTTCATACTGTGTTTGGTTGGCTACACCAGTCCATATCTTTTAGTGTTTAATGCGAACATGACATATATAAAACTCTGGTTATTATCTCGTTACGATTTCTAGTCATATGACGTTTTTACCAGTAGCAACTTTTATGTTAAATGTTGACTCTAATTTTTACTCTGTTCTATTAGTCAACATTATTAAATCCCTCGGTGTTTCCCTTCGGGGTATGGATATAGATAAGTGTATCATGACTTCAACAGAAATCCGTGATGGAGTTCTGTGTAAGTGAAATATGAAATACAGTTTCAGATCTATTTCAACATTTAATAATTTCTCAAAGTATAGTTTCAGTCCTTGTCTCTCTGTTTTGTCACTTGGTCAACATGGAGATCTTGCATTTATATAGTTTCTTTTCCAGTACTCACACATAAATTTCTTCTATTATTTGGCTAGCAGATTTCATTCTTATTGCATCCATTATGAACTATGATAATATGTTTGACTCTCTTGAAATTTTGATTTCAAAACCAAATACAATGTAATTTGTCTTATGTTCAGATTTTAATAAATGAGAGTCTTGTGCATCTAGTTTTAATGAACCTTCTTTTATTTTAAATTGCAGAAGCAGATTAAAGTTAGAATATAGATAATCTTGGGAAAATATGTATTCTCAGATTTGAACCAGTTATGGCTTAAAAATTTTGATAATTCCTTTCCCTAGATGTGATTCCCACAACCATACAGAGGTTGAAGATAATTCTACTGAACTTCTGTTAAATGTGTGGAATATTACTACATAAAATTTGTATCTAGATTTCTCCTTTTGCTGCAACATAAACTCTAATTCTACCTCTTATGGTCAAATATAAATAAATAGGTCTAAGGTAGCATTCATAAGTCTAGTATGCAATTTCATCAATTATATGTAGCCAATTCATACCTTAAGAAGTAAAAACATAGTTTAATTTAGAGACATACCACTATTGAGATTGACCAACCTCCCAACCTTACAGTCCTTTTGTCTCCCAGACTCACCCCCGAGCTGAGATCATCCCCTTGAACAGATCAACCCCTAATCTGTATAAGAGCAGCTTATTTAAGCTAATTTTCCCCAAAGCTTGTTTCTAATTCTGCGTCCAGAATATCAGGATGCTTTTCTTCCTGTTTGCCCAGGCTTCCCATTTTAGGGACTCTTTAAAGCTGTTTTATGCTTTTCCTCAGCTTTTCCAGCTTTTTACCTCTTCCCAACTACTTTCCTCATCATTTGGGAAATTTAGATTCTTCCTCAAAAATCTAAATTAGAAATAATTCCTTTCAAGGTTTTTTTTTGAAGGATTGTGGGGAATAGTTGCCTTATCCATCCTCGTGGATTTAGCAAGTGATCTCATAATTCTCATTTTTGGTCAATATGCACACCAGTATTTTATTCATTTCCTCAACTTAAATATTAAATTACATTCACAAAATATTTATCCTTTGGGCTCCACTCCCCTTAGGATTAAAGTTCAAATGTCTAACTTTGAAATTCCATCACATAAATTGGGGGTGTTACATATTCCCCCTCTGAAAATAAACACCGTCCTCGGTGTTGTTATTTAACTACTAGAGTTCATTTTTCAAACAAAAATGGATATCTTTCCATCATTTCAGCTTCTCTTTCCCAAGTAGCTTCTTCAGCAGTAAAGTGCTTCCACTGCACTTTTACTCTGGCTATTGTTCTGTTTCTCAATTCAATTTCTTCCCGCTCCAATACTTGAAGCGGTTCTGGAAGAAACTCCCCTTCTAGTTCCACCTGTACAACATTCCAATCAACTCTGTGAGAAGCATCATGCACATATATTTTTAATAACGAAACATGAAACACATCATGAACTCTAACATGGGTTGGTAAGGCTAGCTTATAAGCCACTGGTCCCACCCTTTCTAATACTTCAAAAGGACCACAATATATAGGGGCCAGTTTCGCACAACTTCCATCATAAAGTGTGCTCTTTTGGGTTTAATACGCAAACACACATGGTCCCCCACTTTGAATTCTCGGTGCACTCGTTTCTTATCAGCATAGCTTTTCTGGCAGTCTTGTGTTGTCTTGATGTTTCTTTGTATCTGTTTAACATTTCTTTCCATCTCTTGTAAGGCATCGGGTCCCAACATTTGTTTATCCTCTGGTTGACTCCAGCTCAAAGGAGTACGACACTTTCTTCCATACAGTGCCTCAAACGGACTCATTTTTATAGAGGATTGGTAACTGTTATTATAGGCAAATTCGGCTAAATGCAAATACTCTTCCCACTTTGATGGTCTATCCATCACATACATTCTCAGCATATCCTCCAAAATTTGATTAGTCCTTTCTGTCTGCCCATCGGTCTGAGGGTGATAGGCAGTACTAAAATTCAACTTAGCACCCATCCCTCTGAATAGTCCTTTCCAAAAGGCTGCTGTAAACTTAGCATCTTTGCCAGATACAATCACCTTTGGAATGCCATGAAGCCTTACTACCTCCTTCAGGAACACATTCGCTACTTGAGCTGTCCCAAAAGTAGATTTCACTGGTATAAAGTGGGCAGCTTTTGTTAAAGTGTCTACTACTATCATTACCGAATCATGTTGATATTTGGTTTTGGGTAATCCTGTTATAAAGTCCATGGAAACTGTGTCCCATTTCCATTTTGCAATTGGCAAAGGGTTTAAAATACCGGCTGGATGTTGATGCTCAACTTTGACTAGTTGACATTCCATGCACCTGCTTAAATATTCTGCTACATCTCTCTTCATTCCGGGCCAGAACAACTTCTTTTTCAGGGCTGTTAACATTTTCTGATATCCTGGATGTCCTGCATATGGTTGTTTGTGATATTCCTCCAGAATTTCTCTTTTCAAGGACTCTACATTGGGAATATACAACCTGTTTTTATAACAGATCAGCCCTTTTTGATTTTGAGTGAAATCATTTTTCTCCTTTTTCTGTAGTTTCACCACGAGTGTTTCATAGTTTGGATCTTGATGTGCTACTTTGCTCACCAACTCTTCTATTTCAATCTGGACACTACTTCCAATACTGTTTATATTCTGACAAGCATTCCTGCTTAATGCATCAACAGCTTTATTTTCTTTTCCCTTGATATGTTTTACGTCCATATCAAATTCACTTAAAAAGGACAGCCATCTGGCTTTTCTTGCATTCAGATCAGTTTGGGAAAAGAAATATTTGAGACTAATATGATCAGTCATCAATGTAAACTTTTTCCCCAGAAGATAGTGCCGCCACATTTTCAAAGCATGGATAACAGCTGCTAATTCCAAATCATAGACACTATAATTATGTTCATGTATTTTCAGTTTCCTAGATTCATAGGCAATAACTGAATTTTCCTGCAAAAGAACTCCTCCCAACCCCTCTCTACAAGCATCTGTACATACAACAAATTATTTATCAGATCTACAATTTTCAGTATAGGGGTTGTGGTGAGTTTTTGCTTTAATTGATCAAAACTGTTTTGGCATTTTTCAGTCCACACAAATTTGACACCTTTTCTTTGCAATGACATAATGGGATATGCTATGACAGAGAATCTCTCTACAAATTTGCGATAATAGCCTGCAATCCCCATGAATGATCTTACTGCTGAAACATCAGTTGGTACAGACCATTCTTTTATAGCCTTTATCTTTTCAGGGTCAACTGCAAGGCCTTGTTCAGAAATCATATGACCCAAGTATTGAATCTTATCTTTATAAAATTCACATTTTCTAAACTTGGCATATAGCTGGTTTTCTTTCAGAGTTTGCAACACTATCCGCAAATGTTCTCTTTGTTCCTCCTCATTTTTGGAGTAGACCAAAATATCATCTATGAACACAAGAACAAATTTATCCAAGTACTTATTTAACACACTGTTCATCAGACACATAAATGTGGTAGGGGCATTTTTCAATCCAAAAGGCAGGACTACAAATTCGTAGTGTCCATACCTGGTTTGAAAAGCTATTTTGCTGATGTCTTCTTCCTTGATTCTGAGCTGGTGATATCCAGTTCTTAAGTCAATCTTCGAAAATACTGAAGCTCCTCTCACTTGATCAAAAAGATCATCAATTCCAGGTAGAGGATATCTATTCTTAGTGGTTAGCTTGTTCAGTTGGCGATAATCAATACACATCCTAAAAGTTCCATCTTTCTTTTTCACAAATAAGACTGGTGCTCCCCAAGGAGACACACTTGGTCTGATATAACCTTTATCTAGCAATTCTTGCAATTGCATTTTTAGTTCCATAAGTTCAGGAGTACTCATTCGATAAGGGGCTCGGGAAATAGGTGTTGCTCCCGGCACCAGATCGATTGTAAAGTCAATTTCTCTTTTGGGGGGAAGATGAGGAATCTCATCTAGAAAGACTTCCTTAAACTCCCTTACCACCGGTAAATCATTCAATAGATTTTCTCCAGTTTTCTGTTCCACTTCCTCCACATGTACTGCATAAACTTGGTATCCTTTTCTAGCTGTTCATTTTAATTGTAGTGTTGATATTTGTCTCACTGAAATGGATTTTGGTTTTCCTTTTAGAGTAAAAGGTTCCCCTTCTTCATCCACACAATGCAGGGTTTTATCCCAGCAGTTCATTAGGGCTTTCTTCTTTTCGAGCCAATCCATTCCTATCAGCAAGTCATAATATCCTAATGGCAGTATGTTCAGATTTACTTCTGTTTGAAAACCATTTAATTGGATTGATGTTTTGGGCAATTTATGTGTTACCTTTCTCTTAGTTCCAGTGGCCAACTGTACCAACCATGACTGCTGAAATTTTTCAGGTTTAAGATTACATTTTTCTACAATTCCAGGACTAATGTAACTCAAAGAAGCACCCGGATCAATCAAAACAGTAACATGTAGGTCAGAAATATTACCCTCCATTTCCACCATGGTTGCTTGATGTTCTGCTTGCTGATTTTCCAAGGTTGCACTGATAGTTGGTATATTTCTGGCTATGTCATTTACTGTTGTCGCTTCTCGATCCCTCATGATCATATGAATGTTTCGATGAGGACAGTCCCTTAAAAGATGGGGTTCTCCATAGCCCCAACATTTCAAGGGTTCCTTCATTTTTACTGTGCCCTCCTTCTTATTGTTTGCATCTATTTTTTTTTAGGCCACCTGTGACTGAGCAGTTTGACTTTCTTTGGGTTTATTAAACTGTTTCCGCTGATGATCTCTGCCAAAATTCTTCGAATATGCTGGTTTTTGTTTCCTTCCTTTAAACTCATTCTTGTTTACCCAGCTTTTCCCTTGTTCAGCTTTTCCTTTGAACTGTTGGTAGCATAATCTGGCTTTTCTAACAGCTTCGTCCATGGTCTTTGGGTTGTTAAACTCAATTTTCTCTTTGTATACAGCAGGCAAACAATTCAGAAACCTTTGGACCTTTGCCTTCTCTTCCCTAATATAAGGGACATATCTCAATAAATTTGTAAACTTAGTGACAAACTCATCTATAGTGAGTTGTCCCAGTCTAAGTTCATGAAATTCCTTAGCTTTATCATCATAGTAATGTTCATTTAGATAGCGGTTTTTGAACTTAACTTGTAAATCCTCCCAAGTCACGGTCTTTTCATCAATAGCGTGAACCATTTTTGTCTCTTCCCACCACAAGGTAGCCTTACCTTGTAGCTGGTAAATAGCTAATTTGGCCTTCAGATTGCCCTCGTATTCATAAACCTGGAAATATTTAATCATATTCAATAACCAGGCTTCAGCATCTTCCTCCTTCTCCCCATCATAGGAGGGAGGTTTGATCTTTCGGAATTCCCCCTGTAATTCCCTTTTCAGTTTATATTGATGTCTAGCAGCATCATCATCATCAGACTCATCCATATTCCTCTTTCCGGAACCTTCGCCTTCTTGGATGTTCCAGGAAGTGAGTTCTCTGATGAGCTTTTCCTGCTCCTTACTGGCTGATGACAACCTGTCATTTTGGCTTCTCAGTTCAGCCAATTCTCGTTGCAGCCTGTGCAACATAGCCATCATTGGAGCATTGGGGTCTGGTGTACTATATTCGTCACGCAGATCCACATAAATTTCTTCACCCTCAGCCATTTCAGCACCACTGTACACTACATATCATAGATCAGTAAAGTTTACAAGGAAATTTTTTCCACAATACTTATTTATTCAAGGAGCGCTTAAAAACAGTGAGCATAATAACAACAACCCAGTTTTATAACTTGGGCTCTGATACCATTTGTCACACCTCCCGTTTCCAACAATTTTTTTTTTTCTATATCATGATGATCTAAAGTCTATTCCACATCTGAATAATTCAACATTTCTTACTTTCTGATTTACACATAAATTATAGGTATTCCCTTTAACACCTATGGTATTTAGGGTCAAGACTCTTAACCTCTTGTTTTAAATTCTATTTATTATAATAACCATTAAGGTTTTTAACTCCATAACCCTTCCTTCATTTTATTAATGTATATATATGTTTATTATACATATATATATAACCACGAATTTCCAACATATATATATATCCCCGACTTTCCAACATATATATATCCACAACTTTTCAACATATATATATATATATATATATATATATATATATATATATCGAATTTAAATCTTTTCCATGTCCTATGGTTACCACAACCCTAGCTTCACGATACCTCCTACGTCATATAGTTATACGATCCACCATTGTTAACGTTGATATAATTTATTTGTTTGTTTATTGATACTATGAGTTGAGTTGGTCGTATTGCGTTATGAACGTAGTGTCCTCCATCAAATTCGAGTGTTGGATACGTTTTGTGGCTATACTCTTTTATGACCCACTGGTTCTTACCTAGCTATAGTTGCACGTTACTTTTCTATATGCATATGGATTTGATTTTATTAACCGCGTGTATATGGAAGATATATATAATTCAGACCTTGCGTATGAGATTTTTACTGCTCTTGCAACTCTCGGTTCAGTAAGACGTCGACATCAATTTAATTGTTATATGTACGCATATCTTTGGAAATCTACGATTCCAATTTGGTTTATGACTTCTGGGTTACGGAACAGCCTATCTAGTTAATACATTTCAGGTCCTGGGTACTTGAGCTTTTATTGAGCCCCGACCCCAATGCAACATTCAATTCAGGCGTTGATCCATGGTTAAACCATCGGATTTGAGCCACCTGTATGGATTGATCACGTTAGGGTTTTCGGTATGTTTATTATAAAAATGTAACCGAGTTTCGCTTTCCGGTCACTTTCTCCATTCTTCCAGCTAGCCATAGCGATGGCGGCTCTGCTGGGCTTTCAAGCGTACAGGCTTTATCCCGCCGATGGCTATTCTCCTCTTGTCGACGCACAGAGGTAAGCTCACGGTATCCTTTTTGGATGATCATTTCGTGGTTTATCATGCATGCCATCATTTACACAGGGTGTTCTCGTTTAAATTCAGGGTTTGCATTCCCGACGATTTTCTATACTCTAATCCTTCTTCCCATGTTTCATTCCAGATCCACGTTGCTATGGTTAGGACTTTACGTCCTCGGTTAACATTTTTCCAGGACTTCTCCTGTAGTTTGATAAACGTTGCGTTTGACAGGATATTAAGGAGTTCGGTGATCCTTGAGGACATTTTCCTTGCAAATGTGTGTTCAGGACGTCGAAATTTCTACCAGGTAAGACTGTCTCGACGCTGTGATCTCCGTTCCTCCTTTATGCGTTTACATTTAATTTTTTTTGGTTTAATCTATTCACTTGATCTGCGCCTAACTCTTCCAGGCATCTCCGATGCAGGTGTCTCCTCTCGGATCTTCGCATTTCCCAGGTAAAGTTTTAAGTTCCTATTTTAGAGTTATGTCTTATTCTATTTACATTTCTCAAGTCTGGGTT
Organism: Pinus albicaulis; assembly: GCA_034641835.2. Classification (NCBI taxonomy): domain Eukaryota; kingdom Viridiplantae; phylum Streptophyta; class Pinopsida; order Pinales; family Pinaceae; genus Pinus; species Pinus albicaulis. The sequence goes on along the minus strand of CM076581.1, from coordinate 186,469,771 downwards.
CGAATTTCATTGTGGACATTTTTGGTTTCTTCGGCTAATACACATAATGTGCTCTTTTACTCGCAGGTATGGTTGATATTCTTTGGCGTCAATATGAATTCAACCTCATTGTTACTCTATTCACTAATGGTATTTGCTCTCCATCTCTTTTTCAGGTCGCTACGCATGAGCCTTTCGGCCACTGGCGAAGTAGTGGTTCATGAGGAACATTTATATATCTTGTGTTGTTTATTTTTCATATATATATCTAGTCCTCGTTGAAAATTTTATCTCCCAAAGGGAGTTACCCTTTTTTTTGTAAATGATTCATATGCAACAGCCTAGACTGTCATACGCTCGAACTGAGCGGGATTTAGCCCTGTGGGCAATAAGAATTTCTGGCTTACTTCTCGAAATTTCTTTTTAAAACTAGATCTGTGCTAGCGTTGGGTTTGTGGTTTTGTTTCTTTTGTTCTACGAACTCTATCATTACTATTCAGTCTTAATTATTGGATTCTTGGTTTTATCCAGATATGCCTCTGTTACATGCCATCGTTCGCTCAAAGCGACCATACATAACTTTGGTTATTAAATTAACAAAAGGGCCAATTATTACAATTCTTGATATGGTAGGCACATACCTCGTATAATCTAGATGAGTACTCTATCATGCATAGAATTTTCATTTCTATCACTGATGTAAAATGTATTCCTGCAATGTGTAATGGTTTTCGAATTGAAGATTTCATACTGTGTTTGGTTGGCTACACCAATCCATATCTTTTAGTGTTTAATGCGAACATGACATATATAAAACTCTGGTTATTATCTCGTTACGATTTCTAGTCATATGACGTTTTTACCAGTAGCAAATTTTATGTTAAATGTTGACTCTAATGTTTACTCTGTTCTATTAGTCAACATTATTAAATCCCTCGATGTTTCCCTTCGGGGTAGGGATATAGATAAGTGTATCACGACTTCAACAGAAATCCATAATGGAGTTCTGTGTAAGTGAAATATGAAATACATTTGCAGATCTATTTCAACATTTAATAATTTCTCAAGCTATAGTTTCAGTCCTTGTCTCTCTGTTTTGTCACTTGGTCAACATGGAGATCTTGCATTTATATAGTTTCTTTTCCAGCACTCACACATAAATTTCTTCTATTATTTGGCTAGAAGAGTTCATTATTATTGCATCCATTATGAACTATGATAATATGTTTGACTCTCTTGAAATTTTTATTTCAGAACCAAATACAATGTAATTTGTCTTATGTTCAGATTTTAATAAATGAGAGTCTTGTGCATCTAGTTTTAATGAACCTTCTTTTATTTTAAATTGCAGAAGAAAATTAAAGTTAGAATATAGATCATATTGGGAAAATATGTATTCTCATATTTGAACCAGTTATGGTTTAAAAATTTTGATAATTTCTTTCCCTAGATGTGATTCCCACAACCATACAGAGGATAATTCTGCTGAACTTCTGTTAAATGTGTGGAATATTACTACATAAAATCTGTATCTAGATTTCTCCTTTTGTTGCAACATAAACTATAATTCTACCTCTTATGGTCAAATATAAATAAATAGGTCTAAGGTAGCATTCATAAGTCTAGTATGTAATTTCATCAATTATATGTAGCCAATTCATACCTTAAGAAGTAAAAACATAGTTTAATTTAGAGACATACCACTATTGAGATTGACCAACCTCCCAACCTTAGAGTCCTTTTGTCTCCCAGACTCACCCCCGAGCTGAGATCATCCCCTTGAACAGATCAACCCCTAATCTGTACAAGAGCAGCTTATTTAAGCTAATTTTCCCCAAACCTGTTTCTAATTCTGCGTCCAGAATATCAGGATGTTTTTCTTCCTGTTTGCCTAGGCTTCCCATTTTAGGGACTCTTTAAAGCTGTTTTATGCTTTTCCTCAGCTTTTCCAGCTTTTTACCTCTTCCCAACTACTTTCCTCATCATTGGGGAAATTTAGATTCTTTCTCAAAAATCTAAATTAGAAATAATTCCTTTCAAGGTTTTTTTTTTTAAGGATTGTGGGGAATAGTTGCCTTATCCATCCTCATGGATTTAGCAAGTGATCTCATAATTCTCATTTTTGGTCAATATGCACACCAATATTTTATTCATTTCCTCAACTTAAATATTAAATTACATTCACAAAATATTTATCCTTTGGGCTCCACTCCCCTTAGGATTAAAGTTCAAATGTCTAACTTTGAAATTCCAGCACATAAATTGGGGGTGTTACACAAGAATGTTGAGTGTTTTCCACTGTTCTCTACCAGCTCAAGAAAATTTCTCACTCTCTTCCTAATTTTTTGAACAAAACCCCTATTCCTGAGTGGGATCAGTCTCTTATCCTCAAAGGAACAAGTAACTGTTGAAACTATCCAACCACCTTTTCAGTTTTTGGAATAATTTTACCATCAGCCTTTTTACTCTTTTTTTCTTATGGAACCACTTTCCATAACAAATTTTATTTCCAAAAAAATTAAAAAAAATAACTTTTCCAGAAATGATAATTGTCTTAGTCTTCTTTAAAAAAAAATAATAACTAAAATGTCAGATAACTAGTTAACAGCTTGTTAATGCGAACTTCAGCTGTTACAACTTACCCCGTGGAAGTAACACTATCATTGGTGTTTCACTCCATATCAAGGAATAGCTTTGGGTAAGCCTCACATAAAAATCCCTCGTCTTCCTCCTCTGGGCTGAAGTGCTTCCACTGCACTTTAACCTGGGTGATGGCTCGCTTCTAAAGCATGATTTCTCTCCTCTCAAGGATATGTTGAGGCTCGACCAGAAACTCATTGTCTGGCTCTACCTGCAAACAACAAATATTTTTGTCAATTTCACATATAAATATTCATGCTTCAATTTAGGATTTTTAACTCTATCCTACCTGAATATTCTGCTAATGGATTACATGTTTTGAATCATGTACATATCACTTTAGCAGGGACACATGAAACACATTATGTAACTGAATGTGGCTAGGTGAATCCAACCGATATGCCACAGGTCCCACCATTTCCAATATATGAAAGTTTCCAGAGAACCTAAAGACTAACTTAGCATAACAGGCACATCTCCAAGCGTTCTTCTTTGGTTTGATCCTCACATACACATGGTTACCCACCTCGAACTCTCGATAAGTCATTTTCTTATTTGCATATATCTTCTGCCAATCTTGTGCAGCTTTCAAGTTTTTCCTGATATTCTTTACCTCCGATTCCATTAAAGCCAACATTTCTAGTCCATGCATTAGTTTCGTTTTGGGGCTGCTCCAATTTATGGGAGTGCGACATTTCCTCCCATATAGAGCTTCGAAAGGACTCATCTTAAGGGACTCCTGATAACTGTTGTTGTAAACAAACTTAACTAGGTGCAAGTAATCCTCCAATTTAGTTGGTTGTTGCATCACATACATGCACAACATGTCTTCCAAAACTTGATTTACCCATTCCGTTTTTCCATCCATTTGGGGATGATAGGAAGTGCTGAAGTTTATTCGCGTCCTCGAACCTGTAAACAAGGTTTTCCATAATTTTGAAGTAAAATTCACGTCTCTGTCTGAAATAACAGTCTTTGGAATGTTGTGTAGTCTGAAAATTTCTCTCATAAAAATATTTGCTATCTGTATAGTATTGTAAGTAGATTGTAATGGTATAAAATGTGGAAACTTACTCAACCTATCGATCACCACAATAATAGATTCATTGTGCCTCTTTGATCATGGTAAACCCATAATGAAGTCTAGGGATATGACCTCCCACTTCAATTCAGGTACTAGTATGGGTTGTAACAATCCTGCTATATGACGATGTTCCACCTTGACCTGTTGACACTCCAAACATTTGTTTAAGTATTCAGCAATGTTTCTTCACATACCAGGTTAGAAATATATTTTTCTAATTGCAGTAACATCTTCTGGTATCTTGGGTGACTTGCGTAATTACCTTGATGATACTCATTCATGATTAGCTCCTTTAGATCCACACGTTTTGGTATATAAATATTTCCTCTAAAGGTTAGCATTTGTCCTTTGTTGACTCCATATTCAGAAGTGTTTCCTTTCTTTCTGACCTCTTCCATTTTCTACCATAAGAACTAGTATTCAAGATCTTTCTGCAATCCCTCTTTCACTTGATCAAATAATTTCCATTCAAGTTGATTGTAGTAAAGCTCATAAACACAATGCAACTTCCTACTTATGGAATCCACTACCCAGTTTTCCTTACCCTTCACATGCTGAATGTCCATATCAAACTCACTTAGGAAGATATTCCACCTTGCTTTTCGGGTGTTTAAATCATCTTTTTTGAAGTAACTGGTTAGGTTACTATGATCAGTCTTTAGTACAAACTTCATTCCCATAAAATAGTGTCTCCATACCCAGAGTGCATGTATTACCACTGTTAACTCCGGATCGTAGGATGAATATCATTGCTCAACCTCTCGAAACTATCATGGAACTCACTAGTCCACCTAAAGACTTTTCGTTTCCTTTTAAAAGAGGTGATTGGAAAAGAAATTCTGGAGAATCCTTCAATGAATCATCGATAGTACCCAACCAATCCCATAAAGGATTGGATATCTGCTACATTTTGGAGAACTCTCCATTCCATGATTGTCTTGATTTTCTCTGGATAAACAGTAATCCCTTCTGCTCAAATAACATGGCCTAAGTACTAGATTTTTGTTTTGAAGAAATCACATTTGTTGAACTTAGCGTACAACTGATGTTTTATTAAAATTTCGAGCACTATCCTTAGATGTTCTCCATGTTCTTCCTCATTCTTAAAATAGATTAAAATATCATCAATAAATATGAGTACAAAGTTATCAAGAAATGGGTGAAATATACCATGCATTAACCTCATAAATGTTGTTGGCGCATTTTTTAACCCAAAGTGCAATACCACAAACTCATAATTCCCGTACCTGGTACATAATGTAGTCTTATAAATATCTTCATCCTTAATATGAATCTGGAGATGTCCATACCTTAAATCTATTTTTGAGAATATTGTGGCCCCCTTTACCTGATCGAACATATCATCAATCCTTGGTAAAGGATATTATTTTTTATTGTTAACTTATTGAGCTGTCAATAGTCCATGCACATTCGCATGGTTCCGTCCTTCTTCTTTACGAACAACACTGGTGCTTCCCCAAGGGGACACACTCGAACGAATGTATCCTTTTTCCAATAGTTCTTGTAATTGAATTTTTAATACAGTTAATTCTGGAATAGTCATTCTATAAGGATCCCTTGACACAGGTGATGTTCCTCACATTAATTCAATGGTAAAATCAATATCTCTTCCTTGTGGTAATTTGGGTACACCTTCTGGAAATTAATCCATGAAGTCTTGTACCACTGGTATGTTTTCCATCATAGGAGACTTATCCTTGGAATTTGCATATCCCACCTAGATAGGATAACATTGACATCCCTTCCTCATGCACTTATTCATTTGGGATGTTGTAATAGGACATAGCTATAGGGGTTTCTTGATTCCCCGAATCTCTTTGCATGTTCCATCTTTCATTCCTTAATAAATGATATTTTCTTTACAACCCACCAAGGTCCAATGTTTTTCTAGCCAATCCATACCCAAGAAAACATTATAAGACCCTAATGGCAATATGTTGAGGACCCTATTTATATCGTCTTAAATTTTTTTATTACTAATATTTATTTTAATATAAATATTTTATTATTATTTTTAAATGTAATATTATACCACAACATCTTATCCACTCTAAATTATAAAATTAAAAAAATTAACTAAAAACTCTAAAATAATAAAATGTAATTATAATTAAATATAAAAACATCATATAGAATAACATATTAAATAATAATACATCTTAAAAATCAAACTTATATTGGAAACCAGGTTCTCTCATGTATAATGAATTAAAGATGATATTATGCAACCTGAAAATGCCCCGCATATCAGAAACTTATAAGCTAATAAGCTATACGAAAAGTACCGTTTGAGAATTTTTATGTAATATGGCGATGTTCCAATGTTTGTTTAATGTATGATGAATGCAAATTTAATGCGCAAATAAATTTGAAATTTAGCGTTGTATACACTACGTGTATGTAACTTTGACTTTGAACGGCTATATTTAAAAACAAAGTCAAAGTCAAAAGCTAAGGAATCTTTGATTTACTATACAGAGGAGAATATTCTCACTGCATTTCCCTTGTCATTTACTTGAATTTTAATTCCTTACTTGTGCCATACTCTTCATTTCCCTGGTCTCTCAATATAAAATTTAATTAATTATAATAAATAATTTTAATATTATAATAATGTTAAAAATAAAATTAAATATAAAAGTACCAGTTTTGAAATAATAAAATATTTTGTGAATAATTATGATTTGATTATAGTGGTTTTATGAAATGATTCTAAAGTAAATGTGGTGTTTTTTAATTTAAATTTAATAAAATTTTAAATTATTATAATGTAATTTAAAAAAAAAAATGATAACTTTATTTAATTGGAAAACACTAGAATAAAATTGTATTTTGCAAAAGAGCATTGAAAGATGTTATCGAAAAGCTTAAGACAGATTGATCCCAAAGCACCAATAAACAAATTTCCAATACAATAAAGGTCTTTATGAAAAGATATAAACCAGGAAAGAAACCCAAAAATACAACTATACAAAAATTATATTTTAGAGTGAAGCGTAAGGACACTTAATTATCATTTTCTAATCTTTTTTTCCTCTTCTTTTTACCAGACTCGTTATTGGGAGTGGAATTTGAAAGAATGGAATTTGAAATTGCCATTTGATTCTCGTGCATAGTCTCTATTTAATTCTCTACTTCCTTTGAGATACCTCTTTAATGTGTGGGGTCTCTTAATTTCTCATATCTCTCTTTTGGAAACATGCACTTCAGTAGGCTCTCCTGGAACTATGAAAGTTTCTTCTTGTGTGCTGATCCCTTATGATAATCCCCTCCATCCACAGGAGCTCCACAATGTAAGGTACAAGAATGTTGATATTTGTATCGGATTTTTTTTGGGACTCATCTTTTTGCAGTGCCTTTTAGTGGTGTTGGGAGCAGGAAAACCTCCTATTAGCCCCAAATTACCGATGATGGAGAATTTTCATTTGATCTAGTAGTCCTGCAACATAAATTCAATCTTGCAAAGATCTATCCTAATAAATCAGATTTTGAAATTCCTTGGGATACCTATTCTCTTTTGGATTTTCTGCCCCAGCTCAAGTACCAAATCCACAACTCAAGGATCAATCTGCCCTTTGGGGATTTGGAAAAATTTTGGTAAAAGACGCCCCTAATAGATCTCGATGAAAAGCCTCACGAACTAGAAAGTTTATTGTGGAATTCCTTTTGCTCCATAACTCTAGACCCAGATCAGTCCTCTTACCATATGCCATGAGCGGCAAAGGATTCGAGGGAATTCAAAAAAAAACCTTGTGAGTTTCGGGCATTGATCGCCATTCTGCGGTCTAGATACAATCGAAAGCACCCAATGATCCCAAAGGAAAGATAGTCCTTGAAACATATAACTTCGTTGCAGTTATTATTGCCTACAAAAGACCTAAGTGCAGATCAAAAACACTACCTTTACAAAGAAAGACAAAAACAAGCAGGGCTCATCGGCGGTGGCCAATATCCTGCATTCTAAAACCCTATCCATCGTTGATCCTCGTATAAGCTTCGAAACTCAAACTTTTCCTAATTCAATTAAAATAATTTATTCATAAATTATGTAAAACCATTTTTTTCATTAAATATAAATAACTTAAGCCTTACCAGCTCCAAACCCTAGATATCCTTTGAAAAGTTTACTATAAATAAGTCGCTAGTTATGAATTTATTTTTAAACATTCTAAGCACAACTAATGTTTCTGGAAAAACATAAAGTTAAATAAATTTGGTGGGTTTTCCCAAGAAAATTAAATTGAATGGGCGAAGCAAATTCAAATTGTTTGAATTGTTAAACAAATATAATTTATAGAGTCTATTTAAATTTTAAAATAAATTTAAACGATAAGATCGTGGATTTTTCCATCGTCCGATGTGAAGTCTTTTTATTTGGTTGAATATTAGCTTCTTTTTTTTGCGCTCTCCTCTTTTCTGAGTGTTCCATGAAACAATAATTTATGTAACATGTTAGGGAGTTTTCACCTGTGTTGTTTGACATTTATCTCTTTGGTTGGAGATTAGTGTTTAGGGTTTGAGATATGTAACATGTTAGGGAGTTTTCACCGGTGTTGTTTGACATTTATCTCTTTGGTTGGAGTTTAGTGTTTAGGGTTTGAGATATATCTTTTTTTTTGTTTGACGTTATCTTTCTTTTTGAATTTTAATTTTTTTTTGTGCGCTTTCTTTCTTTATTTAGTGTTCCATAAAACCATTTTTCTTGTAATTTATTATGGAGTTTTTAGATGTGTTGTTTGACCTATAACTTCTCTATTGGATTTTATGTGTTTTTGTTGTTTTTATACATGGATATTATCTTTTCTCACATGGAAATGAAAAGAGGCATAAGATTGACATTTTTTTTTATGATTCCCATTGGTGAAAAGTGACATAAGATTGACATTTTTCATGATTCCCATTGGCCTTTCGGGTCTGGGAGTGTGAGAATTTTTCCTTTCTTTCTTTTTTCACCATTTTTATAATAAAAAATTATATATTTCAAACATTTTCAAATCTTCCCTTCCACGTGGTTTGTTTTCTCTCGTATAAATTATTTTATAACCTCGGAACTCACGAAAATCCTATCTTTTATTAAAGATGTTTTCTTAACAAATAATTATTTTAATTAATTAATTTAAATTATTTTAATTAAATAATTTAAAATTAATGTAATAATTTAATATAAATCGAATTATTTATAAATATAATAAATCATATATCTCACATTACAAATATTTAAAATTAATTTAGTCATACAAACTAATTATTAATAAATTTATTCACATCAACATTAAAATATTTATTTTATAAAAAAATTATGTTTTTAATATATATATATATATAAGTTTATTTTAAATTATTATTATAAAAGGTTAAGTGCTCCTAGCACAACTTACTAAGAATGAACCTTTTTAGCGAGATAGTGAGGAATCAAGCTAGCTAGGGCTATTAGATAAATGTCTTTTAAGATTAATCACATCATTAGTATTTGGTCTCACAAAAGTCTCAAATTTTAACAATGCTAAAATCAAATCAGCTTAAAATTGATATATTCCACTACAAGTGTGATCCCTAAATAATTTATATGATATAATCTCAAAATGATTCTATGACTTAAATACGAGCCACAAATTTAACCTAAAAAATAAAAAAACAACTTAACAAACAGATAAATACTATTATTAATAATTATTATAAAAATATATATATATAAATTAGATATATTTATTTATAAAAACATATAAAAAAAACTGTTAACTATAAAAATTTAATATTTAATTTACACATATCTAAGATAATATTTTAGAAAACCAATACTCATATAAACGACTCTAAATTAGTATCAAATTTACCAAAAACATCTTCATATAAACGCACATGGATATCACCAAGTCATAAGTCTAATGGTAATATTTGAACCCACAGTCAAAAAAATACTCACATAAACGATCTCTAAAATAGTATGAAATTTACCAAAACGATACTCATATAAACGCACACGGCTATCACCAGGTCACAAGTCTAACGGTCATATCTGAACCCACAATCTGATCAAGCCGACAGATGCCTCCTTAGAAAAGAGTGGCTCTTATTTTAGGTACTTCCATTTGCTTGTTTCATTATTCATCCTTTTTAAGGTTTCTATTGCTAGGATTTGGGGTGTATGTCTGCTGTATTCTATGACGAATCAGAATTTTTTTAATATTTCTGAAGAAAAATTATAATTTTTTTAATTTATGGTGGTTATTATTATTTGTATTTATATTCAAGTTTTTAAAATTTATGGTCATTATTATTTATATTTATATTTAAGTATTAAGTAATATTTTATTTAACTTTTATTTAATATTTGTTAATTAAATATTGTATTTATTTAAATAAATAATTTAGATAATGATGCTTTTAATATAAATATTTTAATAATAATTGAAGTGAAAAATTTAGATAGCTGAAGTTTTTTCTTTTATATTTCTTAATCAAAAGATATTATTCATAATTATCACATTATAAATATTTTAATTTAAATTATTATATAAATATTTATATTAAAATTATTATTTCTTCTAAAATATATAATCGATATTCTCCATTAAGGTGTGTGTTATGATAAACACGTGTGGCGATCGATATTTATGAATGGGACGAAGGTGCAAGCGGCTCCACCTAACTGACATGATGGGTGTAGTTGACATGGATAAGGCTATCTCAAACTCCGCGGAGGGAGATAAAATGTCGATAAAGTGGTTGAGTGTTATAGAAAACGTGATTTATTACTTATATGCTACATTTGGATGTAGGGTATGGGATTGAGGTTTATAGGCTTGAAGACAACTGAGTGTTCGAATGCCCTTCACCTCTACATCCACATTGGTTTGGGCAGAATTAGGTTTGGAGGAAGTAGTGAGGGGCAGAATGGGGCTCTTTTGTGTGTGATATTGGTGAAATTTTGAACTATGTGGGATCCAGGGGACAAGGATCATGACCACGCCAAAGCACGCATTGCCACTAAATTTTTCTATAGATAATTCTTTTGCTCAAGAGGTATTTGGGGTTCAGGGATAACATTTTCCATTAAAGTTTTTCTTATAGATACTATGCTTTTCAAGAAAATTTGGGGTTTGGGTGATAGAATTTTGTTTGTAGCAACATTATTCTTTGTTCGTGCTTGCAGCTTTAGACAGGTTGATGCTGTGTCTACCATCTTCCCTTGTGATGTAGGTTTTACATTGAAGCATCGAGGTTGGAGTGTAGGGTTGTTTCTAATCTTTGTTTGTTCAGTGGAGGACTTCCTCTTAGATAGTATGGGTTTGAAGTCTAAGAGGTGGTCGATCTAACATATCTGCATATTGTGTGTAGTGAGGTGAGGGTAGTCCCTCTCATGGGACAAGATACTAGGTGAGATGGACAATCGTTGTGAAATAAACACTGAATTTTGTTATGATGCATCATATAGGGAGGGTTAGGAAAGGAGTTGGCCACTACGGCCAACCTAGGGACTCATCCGAGTGGGAAACCATGCTCCTCCTCCCACTCGGATGAGTCCCTAGGTTGGTCGCAGTGGCCAACTCCTTTCCTAACCCTCCCTATATGATGCATCATAACAAAATTCTTTGTTTATTTCACAAAGATTTTCCATCTCACCTAGTAGCTTGTCCCATGAGAGGGACTACCCTCACCTCACTGCACACAATATGCAGATAGGTTGGATCGACCACCTCTTGGACTTGGAACCCATACTATCTAAGAGGAAGTCCTCCACTGAACACACAAAGATTAGAAACAAACCTACACTCCAACCTCGATGCTTCAATGTAAAACCTACATCACAAGGGAAGATGGTTAAGAAGGGCCTGAAAATCAACCTATCTAGAAACTACAAACACGAACAAAGAGTGAAATGACACTGCAAACAAAAATTCTATCACCCAAACCCCAAATACCTCTTGAGAAAAGCATAATTATCTATAAGAAAACTTTAATGGAAAATGTTATCATCTTGAGGGCAAGGTTTCCCATGACCATGCTTTGTTGCTAGGAAATGTGATACAGCTGGCATTATTGGCTTCTATTGCTGATTAGTTGTGATGTGTACATGTTAATTTGGACATTCTCTGGGAGCATAGGTATGATGATAGAAATGAGCTGGTTGCTTACATAAATGATTTGTAATTTTCGTAGGGAAATTTTTTGGAGTGCCGAACTTTAATTCTTCCAAGTCAATGAAGATCTAATCATAGGCTGGATGAAATTGAAGTGAGACTCACTCATACTTTTTACCATGTGCATGAGGGGTGAGGTCCTCCCATCATCCCTGCCAATACTCAAGGAATGAACCCTCCAACTTAGTATCGTTACTCCTAGATTTTTATTTGTATTGTTGGTATTTTGGGCAATAGGGCTACTATGTTTATGGAAATCATGTAAAAAATTTCTTTTGTTTCTCGATTTCTCTCTAATCTTTTGGCCAAAAAAAAATATTCTGAAAAAACAGTGAAATAAAAATTAATATAATCAACTATAATAATTTTTACATATATATATATATATATATATATATATATATATATATATATATATATATATATATATATAATTACTCCAAAATAACATATTATTTCATAATTTTGTTATGTGATTTCACTGTCCAATAACCCTAATCCCTTCAAAATATTCATACATCCACATTTCAAGTAGAAAAAAATATAATTTTTGAGACTCATAAAAGAGTACTGATTTTGATGAAGGCTGTCCCTTCAAAAAGAGAACATTGACTATGTAAATCATATTATAGTTTTTTTTTATCCTTAGTTGAAAATAGTTTTTGATTTTTAGTTACACTTAATTTTTTTTCTTTTCTTTAATTTTTTTAACATCTTCTTTAAATCAATTTCATGGGGAGTAGAGTAGAGTATAATTTTAAATGATGATTTTGATCTTAATAATATATATTTTTTTAAATAATAATACTATTGCTTAAAAAAATATCATTCAAACCTAAAGTAAAATAAAGTAAAATATCTAAAATATATAATTAGATACTAGATCATTATAATAAAGCCAAAAGTATATTATACACATAATGCAAAATTCATCATTTTAAATGCATATAAAACACTAATATCATCCAGTTTTTATTATAAAGAAAATTACCAACACAGTTATTTATATATCATTGGAAGATATCTTTTGAAAAACATTCTGGAAGCAAAATCAAATTAATCAAAAGGCTAGAGATGAGAAAAACTTAAATTGGCATTGTGTTCATGACAGGAAGTGAAATTCAAATTTAACAAGTGAAACTATCATTCAATTTAAATATTATAAACCCTAGAGTAAATTAAATTTAATGCTTAATATAAATTCAACATTAAATTATGATATTCAACTCATGCAAATCTAGTCAAATTCAAAGTGTATAAAAATTCATATTAGTTAATTCAACATTAAATTGCCCTATTCAACTAATACAAATTTATTCAAATTCAAAGTGTATAAATATTCGTATTAATTAATGATATTTATATTTATGTTTTAGAGAATTTTGAATTTTAGAGACTGTGTAAATTAAATTGAATTTAATGCGTAATATAAATTCAACATTAAATTGACATTCTCAACGGATGCAAATTTTGTCAAATTCCAAATGTATAAATATTCATATCTATAAATAATTTATATTTATAATTAATTATTTTTATATTTATATTTTAGAAAATTCCCGTCAATTTCATCATTTCTTTCGAAAATTTTAATCAAATTCATGGAAGGGTTAAACATAAAGCGAATTTGGATTTGCGTAAATAAATTTATTGTGTGAATTAAACTTTTAAATTTAACCGCTCAAGCAAATTTAAATTGTATCGGTCCAATATATTAAATTTAGTTTAATTTACGGTTCAAATTCATATTTGAAATCAAATTTGACGTGTTCTTTTTTTTTTCAGAAGAAAAAAACGCTGCATATATTAGAATATAAACAGTACATCGATCATACATAATCTCAGCTATGTAGAATAATAGCGAGAATCCAAACATACTAGCCAGACAAATCCACTCCCAAACATGAGAGAAAAAGTCGGCCTTCTCATATCAGGACATTACATCCACCCAGAATAATCTATAATGAGAATGAGACAATCCCAATAGAAGAGATTGAAAACCAAAAAAAAAATTTGGGATCTTCAGGCAAAAAGACAGAAAAGATAGAGATCAATGATCAGCATTGAGAGAGATTGAAAATAATATAACCCTAGTATGAAATGGAAACTCCCCTGCGCCGAATATATCAGTCCTGAAACGTGCCTTTGCTGTACCATCCAACCCCGGAAATCCATACAAAGCAGAACCACAACCCCGTCAAATGGTACCAAGGACGCCCAATCACATATTGTCTCATCATGCCCGCTTGCAAATCTTATCTGCCGGCCGAAGAGAATCATAAAAACATCAGGCATAGTGCTATCATACCTGCACCAACAGAAGAGATATAAAAACTACACCAACATGCATTCAAAATCAATGCGTGTGTGACAGCCAGACCCCCAGAATTCATCATAACAGGCTCACTTGAAAAAAATTCATCTGGCATTCTTGAAATAAAATCCCTTCCTGCTGTAGACATAAACGATCCTGGTACGCTTGAGATGATACTTCCTCGGCTGTAGATGACCAAAAAACAAAACTGGACCCATTGAAAATAGTATAAAGCCACTTCGAAAGACTATACCGTCCCTTTGACAGTGGCTTCAGTCCTAATAACATAGTCAATCGAAAGAAAAGGCATTGCAAAAACAAAACATCCCCCAATGTTCCATATACCATTCCTAACACAGTGTAGCATATACCATCCTATCAAAAAACAATGCAAATTGCCATTATGGAATTGGTATAGATGTCTGCCAATATGATAGGCCATCCCTGAATAGTTGAATGTGCATCAACCCAAATTCCGATTCCAATCCCTTTCTGGACAGCCCATCAGCCCTTGTATTAATTTCTTTGTAGATATGATTGATAGGCAAATTTTTGAGTGTGTCCCACAGACCCCTGACCCTTTGCATCCATCCCAGAAGATCTGGCCTCATCATGTCAATGTTTCCGGTAGTCCAACCTATCACAATCTGGGAATCCCCGTAAACATGCACACCCTGCATCTGAAGATAAACCGCAATACGTAGAGCGCCCCAAAGTGCTATTAGTTCTGCCTTATTGTTGGTGCCCCTACCAGCATTCCAATAAACATGAACCCGTTCCCTCTGAGAAATTTTAACCCATGCCCCACAACCCATCAGACCCTCCACACAAGCACCGTCGAAGAATATCGCCGGTGATGAGATCTCATGCGGTCTATTTCGTATGGAACAGTCTATGGCTGAAATGCATGGGGAGGGACGATCATCCAACCAACCAAGTATAAAAGCAAAAACCTGTGAGATCTCGAATGGCGCCCCCTCAAAAATCAGCCTATTTCTGCCTTTCCAGACCTCCCAAATAAAAAAGAATGGCAGAAATTTATATTTTCCTTTTAGTTTATCCCATTCTAAAGCAGCATTCAGGAAATCAGATGGATCCCAGGCAGCACCCATGTGATGATTGGAAAAGAGCTTCCACAGTCGCACAATGATAGGGCATCTAAAAAAAATATGGTCTATTGTTTCCAGGTCTGCACAGCAGATATGGCATCTAAAGGGCCCCGAGAAACCACGTCGAGTCAGATTTTCACCTGTGAGGATCCTTCCATTTGCAACCAACCAGCTGAAAAGTACAATCTTGGTAGGGATCTTCCTCTGCCAGAAGGGATAGAAGGATGATGACATTTGATCCCTATAAGATTCCAGATTGAGGACCCCATATACCTCATTGACTATTGGCGCTCCATCATGAATGGGGCCGTCCCATTCGATTTTATCACCTCCCCCCTTCCAATTAAACTCTGCTGCCCGGAAAGTATCCCGCAGATAGTCCCATTCATCCGCCACATATGCCGGCAATCCAAGCTGATCCGCACTTTTAAATACAGGAGCTCCAAATGACCAGACTCTAATAGTCTGCGAAATGAACATAATTCCTCTGTGTGACAAACAGTGCACCAACTGCATTGAGGGTCCATGACAGGCAGGGAGGCCTATAATTTTCTTGAAAGTAAATGAAATATTACCCCCATCCCCAAACGCCCATGCGAGTCTGCCAGAAAGATGATACGCAATTTTCTTAAAACTATTCCATATAGCCGATATACACCTGGGATGCCGAAAATTAGAACACATAATCTGTCGTAAGAAATCGCCATCAAAATATTTTCATTTGATTACCGTGTTCCATATACTGTCTCCTTGTATTGCTTTCCAAAAGGATTTAATAAGCAGCGCACTATTGAAGGTTCTCATATTGAGAATCCCCCAGCCATCATGCTTCTTATCCCTGCAGAGACGCTCCAATCTAACAAGATGTATTTTATGAGTCATGGCCGCCCCTCCCCATAAAAATTTAGCTACAATTCGGTTCAAACTGTTGATGATACCATCCGGAATATAGAACAGATGTCCCCAATATACCATCATTTGCGAAAGAACAGCCTGGATTAGAATTACCCTGCCACCCAATGATAACCACCTATGAGTCCATCCCTCAATCCTCCGGCGAAATTTATCCACCATCCAAGTCCAATCCTGTATTTTATAACCACACGGTTTGATCCTGAAGCCCAAGTATGTGAAACCTGCAGCAGCCTCCCTAATGTCTATCCCCATGAATTCAGCTATAAATTCAACCTCCTGCAATTCACCATATTCATAAATAATAAAGGATTTGCTTCTATTAAAATTCAGACCTGTGGCAACTTGAAATCGAATAAACATAAAATGTATGTAGAACCAATGGTTCCGCTTCAGATATCCATACACAAGCAGATCATCGACAAATAATGAGTGTGAACAGGAAACTTCATTTGAGAATGAGAAGCCTTTTATACACCCCCGCCTCTCCGCATCATGCATAATACCACTGAAACTATCCATAATAAGTATAAATATCAATGGAGAGAGCGCGCAGCCCTGTCTCAATCCACGCTCAGCTTCGAAAAAGGTTGTAGGAATACCATTTATAAGAACTGCAAATCTGATTGTAGAAATGCAAGCCATTACCCATCTAATACATCTAAGAGGGAGTCCGATTTTCAGGAGCACAAGCCTAATATATAACCAATCAATTGAATCATAGGCCTTATGTAAATCCACTTTCAGCAAAATAGCCTTCTGTTTCTCCGAAGGTATAGAGTGTACCACCTCTTGTGCAACTGCCACTGCATCATGGATGGAGCGCCCCTTCAGGAATCTGAATTGCTCTTTAGATATATTGTCTGATAGTATTCCTTTGAGACGGTCAGCTATGATCTTAGAGCTTATCTTATAGATCACGTTACACAGAGAAATCGGCCTGAAATCCGTAAATGATTGGGGATCATTTACTTTAGGTATCAGTGCAATAAAAGTAGAATTGAGGCTTGCCGGCATTTCACCCGTCGTTCTGATATGTTCAGTGATCTGTGTCAGCTCCTTTCCCATCATTTCGAAGAAATGAATGAAAACTTCCATGGGCCAGCCATCCGGCCCCGGAGATTTGTCCGATGAAAAAGCTTTAAGGATCTTAATAACTTCATTCTCAGTAACTGCACAGTCCAAAATCGCAATGGCCTCATCATTCATAAATCTATTAACATGATGTAAAAGCCATACCTGTGCCTCATAATCGATACCAGCCTATCTCGAATAGAAAGATGAAAAGTAATCATGCGCTTCTTTTTGGATTTCCTGAGAAGTAAAAGCCACCGTGCCATCCGCCCACTTGATGCTCCCAATAGAATTCCTGTTCTTACTCCCATTTGCAAACTTGTGGAAGTACTTAGTGTTTAAATCTCCCTCTGCCAGCCACGCAATTCGGCTTTTGAGCTTCCAGGAAATCTCTTCAATCCTGAGAATTTCCCTCTTCCTTTCTCCAAGCCGAATTAATTCTTGTAGCTTGTTTTCGTCAGGATATACATTGAGAAAGGACATAATAATGACTTCCATCTCGCACTGAATTTCCCTAAATTCCTTTTTCAGGCCCAATTTCTTTTGACGTTCCCATTTCTTGGAGGCACTTTTAATCCTTTGAAGTCTAAATTGAAAGAAGTCCCGTTCATCATTGAACGGCAGATCATAATCTGCATTCCAAATCGCCTTCACCATACCTGTATATTGCGGATCTTCGAGCCAAATTTTATTGAACTTGAATGGCCGACCTTGCACATCTTCATTTTTGGACCAAGTTAAGGAAATTGGCAAATGGTCAGAGATGTCATTTACCCAGATCATCGAGGTAGGGTTCTGTATGATGTCCGCAACCGACTCTTTGACCATCACCCTATCAAGTCTCTTTCCAATGTATTTGTCACCCCCCCCCCCCCCCCCGTTTATTGGTCCAAGTTGGCGCCAATGGACAAGGTATAATATCCTTTAGCCCTTCTGCATAAAAAATGTCATTTAGAAAACCCGCAAGGGGATCCAACCAAGCGACTTTACCCCAAATCTCATCTGCATTGAGGGTTGAGTTGAAATCTCCCATCATTATAAGGTTAGGCAGAGCCAGAATGCCAGACGCCTGCATCCTATTCCAAAAGGCAACCCTATTAGCATATGGCGCATATATGTTCATAAGATTAAAATTGCCAGGAAAGCCTCTGATCCTCCCAGATAGCAAGATACCCCCGAAAAAGCTAAATGCCCTGAAAGCCACCAAATCAGGGTTCCAAATAGCAATCAACCCACCCTACCTGCCGCTAGAATCCAGCCCCACCGCCTGCCATCCTTTCCTGATGTTTAAAAACATATTAATAGCTTTAATACGAGTGGACATTGTCTCCTGTCCCAAAAACACAATTGGATTCCTGGTATTCAAAAATTCCTTTAGGCAATTATATTTGGGGGAATCGCCAAAACCCCGCAAGTTCATTGAAATAATGTGATTCATGAGTGTAATTCAATTTAAAGTATAAAGTAAATTTAAATATCATACATTCAAATTTAAAATTTATTTCACATTGTATACCGAACGAGATTTAAATTTGATGTTGTTTCTGGATTGAATTTAGGGCAGGAAGGAAATTTTAATTTAAACGCTTCGAATCCTGGATTTTACCGTTAGGAGAGACAAATACCCTTATCAATTGGATGTGTTTTAATCAGACGTGTGATCGGTTGATTATGCATTACAGCCGAGAGGGTGAATGGAGGGACACTTTTCATCGGACAAACAAAGGCAGAGGATTGACATTACCATGTCCATTGGCCTCTTAAACTTATTGAGTGAGAGATCTTTTTCTTTCCTTCTTTCTTCACTGTTTTTCATAATAAACAGTTATATATTTTTGTCCTCAAAATGTTTTATATATTCAATTTAGTTAAATATAAATTTAAACTTACATTTGATTAAATTCAAAGTTTTTTATAATAGTTATATATATTTTTTATTAATATTAATTTATATAATATTAAATATTAACTTATTGTATGATATTTTTTTTAATAATTTTATTATTTTTATATAAAATATTTATTATAATAATTTAAATATTATATATATCTTTTAAAATTAAAAATTGAGTTAATTATTTATTTAGTCATAAATAGTTTAGAAGAATAATTGGATACTAAACCTTACACCTTAGTGAATTCATAAAGTTGAATCATGAACTTAACAAAATAGTTTTATAGTCATAATTTTTGGGATAAAGGAGTATAATAATGAGAAGAAAAAAAATTATTGGTATAATAAAAATAGAAATGTTGAAAACGTTTACATAATGGAAGTGTTTTAGGGGTTTTTGAAGGTGTCGAATTTATATGTACATTCAAATAAATGAGTTTAAATAACACAAATCAAAATTTCAATTTTTTTTCTAGCAAAATAAAAGGGAGAAGTGAAAAAAATTAGTAGAGTGAAAAAAGAAGAAAGAAATATTAGAGAAATATTAATGAAAGAAGATAATGATAATATGCAATGCATCTTACCTGGCATATGATTACAACGCCGAGAAATAGCAAGAAGAGGGAAAGATTAGATTAGAGAAATTAAAGAAAGGATATAATCATCTCCAACCACTCATCACTAGTGGATTCATCTTCATGAAAGTTAACATCAGCAATTTCAATTGTTGGATCCACTGAATCAATTTCTTCACCACTGACAACATTATCTATGCCAAAATCAACTCGTGATGGTAACACACCATCAATATTGATATCCACTTTCAAGTGAGATTCACCAAATTCTTCCTCTTTCTATAGATTTTCTACTACATATCCATCCTCATTTTTTTCTTCTAACACTTCTTCAACAGGTTCTACAATGCTATTATCTTCAACTTGATTACACCCCCTTGCATCAAATTTTTCTTCCAGAATATTCCATGCTTCCTTGGAAGTTGTAGCTTTTGCTACCTTGCACAAAAACATCTCATCCAATCCCTATTTCATCAAATCCAATACTAAAGCATTGCATACCTCATGATTTTTTATTTTTTTTCTAAGTGAGACTAATTCTATTAAGTGTAAAAGTACTAGTACAAAACTGCCACAGCTACTGCTATGAAAGCCAGACAGCTGGGGTTGATAAGCAAGCTGTTCTTAAGAAACGTGGATCGCCCATAGCGGGAAACCGATCCTAAAAACATCAATATCTGGGCCGCCCATGATAGGGAAACTGGCCTTAAGTTTATGCAAGACATAGAGACAGTAACATATAAACTGAAAACATCTATGAGCCATACTAGCTGACATCTAAAATAGTAAAACACAAAAGCTCCAACAGTAATTGAGCAAGGAGACCTAGGGAGAATGCTGAATGCGCGCCTTGGGTCATCCATCATGCTCTGAGGACATCGGCTCCTCAACAATTCTGCACCCATATTCATCGTCATAGCTACTGTCTGCCATGCGTGCTTGACTATCAAGCTTCAGGTCCTGGTTCTCAGCAACAAAAGTCTGCCCAGTTTGAAGAGGGAGGTTGGAGCAGGGGGCGCGGGGAGGAGAAGGAGGAGCAGGATGGTCGGGAGCAGAATGAGGGATTTCTTCACGGAGGGAGACAGTAATGGAGGCGGTGACAATGGAGTCGACAGAGGTACAGTGAAAGCGCAGCTCAGCATTCTGGGTAGTTTTCCTGATGGTGGAGCGCAAATACCCTCTGCCAGGTGGAAAGGGCTGACTAGGAGGAGCAGAAGGGCTAGGTGGAAAGGGCTGACTGGGAGGAGCAGCAGGGTCAGGTGGAATGGGCTGACTAGAAACGCGACTGGGAGCACAAGCTCACCCATGTCCTCTGCTGACACTGCTCGAATTTTCAGCTTCCCACCCGCGTCCTCTGCCCCTGCCTCTGGGCAAAGCTGGTGGAGGAGTTGGTTCATCACTTTCAGAGGAAGAGCTCAAGTCAGAAGAGGGCGAGGGAGGAATGACAGAGGCCTGACCCTGACTAACTCCATGCCGACAGCGCATCCTTTGCCTAAGGCGAGACATGGAGAGGAGAAGGTGGCACGAGCGAGGCTGGTCGATGGAGGAGACAGAGATGCTGTGAGTGGAGAGACAACGACCAGGGTGGTGCGAGCAAGGCGAGACAACAGAAGAGATAGTAGCCCTATGAGCAGACGGGCAATGACCATGGGAGAGCAAATGAAAGTCAAAAGGAATCAAAGTGCCTGCAAGAAGCTCGACAGAGATGCCAGGTGGGGCAGAGACGCTGCAGAAGGGACTGTTTGTGAAGTGAATTCCCGATAGTGTCTCCAAGCAGGCCAGAATACAACATCGACGCCCAGTCTGAGTTTTAAAACTGGAATCGGCAAAGCCAGGAGGGCAATCACTGCGAAGGGGAGTCAGAGCTCTCCCATGGCTGCTCCTGTCATGCTCACTGTCCATTGTGAGAGCCATCAACCAAATGACCACCATATACAACAGCGTCGAGGTGCAATAACTCCAGAGCTTGTCGACCCGAGGGGTATTAATATCGCCTTTAAGTCTAATGCATGAGGCCATTTGGGCATCCCATGCGAGCTCCGTTCGGAGCTGCGCAGGGGCACAGGTCTCTTCAGTCCGCCACCTCATCCGCATCCGGAAGAAGGCTATCCTTGTGCACCAGTGTTGTGCAATTTTGAAGCATGTCTCCATCATGGATAATTGAAAGGGGGCCATGAAGGAGAGTGTTATTGCTCTCAGTACCAAAATTTTCCAGGAGATCAGCAACCTTGTTACCTTCACGTTTGACATGAGTGAAGGAGACCGCCCTGTTATTTTGAAGCCAGTTGCTAATCATGTCAATTCGAGCAGCCAAACACCAACTATGAGCCACTTTGTTAGGATCGGCAACCCATAGAAGTTGATTAACCATGTTGATAAGTATTTGAGAATCTCCTTCAATGATAATAGGGAAAAGGTTGTGCTGGAGAGTGAGACTTAGGCCTTGCCAAAGGCCTTCCAGCTCGGTGGAGTTGTTGGTGTCCCATCCATTGGAGCCGAAATAGAGGCGTTGAACTTCTCCCTTGGAATTTCTGAATATACCACCAAAACCTGCTTGTCCAAGATTTCCCTTGGAAGCCCCATCAAAATTTAATTTGAACACTCCAAATGAGGGAGGAATCCAATGCGTGGGCGAGTCTGAGGCCACTTTGTTTCTTATCTTTGGAATGAACGCAAGGTTGAGGTTCCAGTTTTGCCAGACAGAGATTTCTCTTGGTTTTTTGGGAAAGTCTTCTTCTTGCCAGGAATGTAGCGCTAAAGATTCCTGAAGATTTCCAATGAAGGTAAGCCATAAAGAGTCCAGGGTAGAGATTTGATTTTTGAAAATGTGCTTGTTTCGTTCCTTCCACAAGTTCCAAAAGATCAGTCCAGGAAGGAGCTGCCAGAGAGCATTAAGGAGGGCAGAGAGGTAGCGATGTTTAGGCCAGTTGCGCAAGATGGAAGTGATATCACTGGAGGGCTTTTTCTTCTGACAACGGAAACTACATTTGTCCCATAAAGAGTTGGCTAGAGGGCGGAGCAGCATGAGATGTTGAATGGTCTCAGCATTTTGAGTGCATTTAGGGCAGCAAGAGGGTCCAATGAAGCCTCTTTTGACGAGGTTGTCCCAAGTAAGGATGTGATGATGACTTAAGAGCCAAAGGAAAGTAGAGACCTTAGGCTAGGTAAGAGGGTTCCAAATCATCTGCCAGAGGGAGTCCCTAGGGAGCGGGGAGGGATACAGCAAAGAGTAGGCTTCCTTTGTTGAGAAATTTCCTTTAGTAGTGTGACCCCATCTGAGAATGTCAGGGTCATTTGAGCATCTGATTTGCCTCCGTTGCAGCTCCTTGTTGAGGGATTCCATCACAGGACTCTGAGCTTGGGGCATAATGAGATGAGAGGGCTTCCACTTCCTGAAGCCATTGCTGTCAGTGTCCATCCAATGCGCACAAATTTTATCATCAAGAGCTTCTCTAGGATCTTCTAGGTTGATTTGAGGGCACTTTTCCAGAAGAATGGACTCTTGTTTCCAGGAGTCTGACCAGAAGTCCGCTGATTTTCCATTGCGGATTTCCCAAAAACTGTGTTGCTGTATGAGCGCATAGTTCTGCTTGGCAGCATTCCAAACCAAAGAGCCAAAGTGTGTAGGAGCCAGTCTTATCAAGTCTGCAGCAGATCTATTGTTGGCATACTTAGCAGTCCAAAGTTTGGCCCAAGGAATGTGGGGATTAGAGATCCATCTCCACCAAACACGTGCTGCCATGACCTCATTGCTGTGTGAGGGATCTTTCAAGCCCAGGCCACCAGCTTCTTTGGGGGTACATACTGTGCTCCAGTTGACCAAAGCCCATTTGGGATTTTAACCAGAGGAGCCCCAGAGAAAGCGTCTTTGAAGTGCTTTGATCTTTTTGAGAACCCATTTCGGGGCTGCAAGAACAGAAAACAGATAAAGAGGCATAGATTGTAATATTGCTTTAATAAGAGTGAGTCTGCTGACCATATTAAGAGCTCGGAAGGTCCAAGAAGATAATCTAGATTCCAATTTTTCAAGGAGCTGATTCCAGGAGGAATGCCTGATAGCAGAGTCAGTGAGAGGCACTCCAAGATATTTGTCAGGGAGAGAAGCCACAGAGAAGCTGAGAATACGAGAAATATTAGCTTGGGCTAGAGGGGGGGTGTTGAAGAAAAAGATCTGAGACTTAGAGTCATTGATGGTTAACCCAGAGGCCAGAGAGAAGAGGTTGAGGATGGATTTAAACGAGCGGGCTGCATGGACAGAGGGATGGCCAAAGAGCATATTATCATCAAGAAATTGTTGGTGGGTCGAGGTAGGGGCTCCATGAAGAGAGATTCCACGCAAACGACCGATACTGACTTCGTTATGAATAAGTCTTCCTAGACCCTTAGCCATGAGGACAAAGAGAAAGGGAGAGAGGGGGTCCCCTTGCCTGATTCCTCGGGAAGGGTAAAAGAGAGGGGAAGGGATGCCATTGAGAAGAATAGAAAGAGAGGAAGAGGTAATGAGGCTCATAATCCAGCGTATCCACATGCAATCAAAACCGAAAGCTCTTAAAATTTGCTGAATGTAACTCCAATTTAGTTTATCAAAAGCTTTGGAAAGATCGATCTTGAGGAGCATACCTGGCTTCTTGCAGAATTTTAGAGAATGTATAATTTCATGGGTTAGAATTATACCATCAAGGATTTGACGCCCCTCAACATATCCTATTTGTTCTGGCGAAATAAGAAGCGGGAGAAGCAGTTTAAGCCTGTTGGCGATGACTTTGGAGATGACTTTATAAATAACATTGCAGAGGGCAATGGGTCTGAATTTTTCGGCCTTGCTGGGTTGCTCCTCTTTTGGCACCAACGCGACGAAGGTATCGCTGAGGGTGGGCAAGATCCAATGCATTGTTCGTGATTCTTCTACAAGTTGACAAACCTCGTCTTTGATGAGCTCCCAGAAGTGGTGGAAGAAATTAGCAGTGAAGCCATCCGGGCCTGGAGCCTTGCCATCCTTGAGCTGTGCCATAGCTGTGTCCACTTCTTGTGGTGATATTGGATGGAGAAGCATTTGGTTATGCTCAGCTGTGATCAAGTTGGGTATGAGCTGCTTGATTTGATCGATTGATGGTTGTCTGTCTGCCTGCTGCTCCTTCTGAATGTCCTTGAAGTAGTCTACCAATTCTTTTTACATGTCCTCATGCCTCTCCATTCGCTCCCCTTGCTGATTGGTGAGATGGCTTATCCTATTCTGCATTCTTCGTTGAATGGTCTTGCTGTGAAAGAATTTGGTGTTTCTTTCACCCTCCTTCAGCCAACAAAATCTAGATTTCTGTCGCAAGAGGATTTCCTCTTGTTTGTATCTACCCTCCCATTTTTCTCTGAAGGTCGAGCTCCATGGAGGCGAGAGATTCAGATCTTCCCGAAGTAATGATCTCTTGCTGCACATCCTTCATCTTCTGCTCAAGGATTTGTTTCTCCATAAAGATGTTGCCAAAGATGTTTTGATTCCAATCTTTGATGTGTTCCTTGACCCACTTAAGCTTCTGCTTGAATTGGAACATTTTGGACCCTTTAGGCGGAGTGTATCTTCTCCAGACAGTCTGAACCAAGTCTTTGAAGGAAGGGTGAGAAAGCCAAAAAACTTCAAATCTAAACGGTATTTTGGGATGAGAGCCTATGTTTTGCCATTGGAGCATGATGGGCTAGTGATCAGAGCCTGAGAGAGGCAGAATGGACCCAGTGATGTCTCCTCCCACATGAATGGCGTTGTCCGATTAGAGAAATCGATCCAACTTAGAGGCTATTTGTTGTCTTCTTATTCTGCGATTGTTCCAGGTGTACAAACCATTGCAGAAAGGTATATCAATGAGCCAGTTGTTGTTGATAAAAGCTTTGAAATGGGAGCTGTCCTGATCTAGTCTAGCTCTGCCCCCAGATTTTTCTGCCATCCGCGTGATCATATTAAAATCTCCGCCTAAGATCCAGAGGGGATGGGACCTGTTGGAGTTGAGGTGCTCAAGAGTGTTTAAAAGCGCCACCTTGCTTGCCTGCTCTTGAGGAAAATAAATGTTGGACAAATTTCCATGTATGTTGGTGCCTATAGGGTGGAAGGTAGCCTGGATGAGATTATGGGAAGTGTGGAAGTCACCCGCCTGCAGTGACTGAGTATCCCAGGCTATCGCAAGCCCGCCCAAAAACCCTGAGGCGTCCACAGCTACAGATCTGCTACCGGGCCATGCTTTGGTTAAGATTGAGCCCACCGTTTGACTATTGCACTTGGTTTCCTGAGGAAAGAGTAAATGGGGCTTCTCCTTCTGTATCATGTTCTTTATCATTTTGTATTTCCCTGGACCGCTGAGTCCTCTTACATTCCATGAGATTAATTTCATGGGGAACTATTGGCTAGGGGTTTGAAGAACCTAGTTAGCTTGGGATATTGTCTCGAATCCACCAAGAGCTCTCTGAGGGCACTGGTACACTGCCAATCGGGCTTCCTCCCTCTTTTCTTGGTTTCCTTCATCACCTTCAGACTATCCCAGCGACTGCCTGGTTGGATACCCAATTTCTTGTGTTGTTGGACCTTGGCTAGTGCCACCTTAAGAGATTCTATCTGCCTAGGGTTGATCTTATCAAATTCCTTCCGTCGGCAAGCATCTTCAAGACCAATGAGATCCAGCTCGCCAAGGTCGAGACTTTCAGAGTCTTCATCCATTTGGTTGTCTAGTCATTCTCCAAAAGATCATTGCTGTCCCGATTAGCAGTAGGGGTGAGCCCCTCCAAATCCATAAGGTTAGGGTCCCAAGTGACCTGTTTCTGCTTGAGGGAGGGATTGGGTTCAGGTTTATCAGCAGAGCTCAACTTAAGAAGGTCGGGCACTGAGAATGAGGGATTGGGTTGATTTGGGGGGGGAATAGAAGGGCCAGCGTGGCTTGAAGAGGTTGGGATGGAGTCATCTTTGGGATCATTCTAGGCAAGTAAGGCGAAGCTATTGCTGGTAGAAGGGACAGAGGCAGAGGTACTGGGTTTCCTTCCAGAGGAGGAGGGATTTTTGTTGTGTCTTCTTCTGGGGGTGACTTTGGTGAAACCATCTGCTTCCACTTTGTCCTCTGTTTCTGTGCTGTGGGCATGAACCGTTAAAGGACAGTCTCTGAAGAGATGTCTGTGGGCATGACACCTTCTGCAAAGAAAGGGGACATGCTCATAATCCAATGGTTGAATCCATTCAAAATTGTCATGAAAGATACTTACCGCATCAGGTAGGGCACTGTCCTGATGCATGTAGACGCATATTCGAGCATAGGAGGTGTACCTTCGGAGCTTAATTTCTTCTGCAATTTTGATTAACTCTCCCAGTCCTTTTCCTATCGCTTGCAATGATTCCTCATCCCAATACTCAAGTGCCAATGAGTAAGGACGAATCCATACTGGTGCCTAGTTGAAATTTTCAAGATCTGGGTTGAATCTCTCCACCCAGTTTCTAAGATATAACCCTGCTGAGTTAAAAAAATATGGGCCTTCATCCATTACCTTGTTTCTTTCTTCAAGACAGTTGAAAGTAGCTGTAAAGAAGCCCTCCTCTCCCAGCTGTAGAGTGACTTCCCCCTTGGGCTTCCATTTGGATGCTATCCAGCCCTGCAGGGCTTTTTCCGTTGGCCAGAACCCGACAAATTTTCCAATGAGGGCATGATCCCTCATGTACTGAATCCTGGCATTGATTCGATGACTAGGCAGATCTATTTTGGGGCGTTCTGGTGCAATGGGCTTACAGGTGGTAGAAGTGGCCTGCTTCTTCTCCGTTCTCATAAAAAAAATCATAAAGGGCTACTCACAACTGTGATAGCGGCATGATGTGGCTTATAGTGGTTGTTTCTAGGGAATCTTTTTCTTTGTCACACTTACCCCTATGATAATTAGTCAAAGCTCTCAACTACTGTGCTTCTCTTCTCTGTCTTGTGACTACTGAACAACATCAACTGCTTCAACAACTTGAGTTCTGCAGTCAAAATTTTTTGACCTCAAAACAAAAAGGATCAGAGAATTTTAAAAATTTTCACAAGCTAGGTGACTCCTTCCTCACAAGATTCCTTTCTCGCTCTTCTGGCTCTTCTTCTTCTTAATCTAAAGTGAATTTCGAAGAACATGTAGAAGACATCCAATACTAAAAGGGAATATATTCATATGCGAATATTTCAAAAAATTTACAACTCCTTCAACATCTAAGCAGAAACTTGTGGAAATAATATAATCCACACTTGACTATGTTGAAGAGTCCTTCGTCTCCGAAACACCACACAAATTTTTTGAGGAAACCCATCAAATGGAGGCAGCACGTATGACTATGCCTCAGAAACCATTACAAACATGGCAAGAAACAAAATATGTTGATATATTGGCTTTATAAAATCATAATAGAAAATTTATGAGCTTCCACAAGTTGTGTGACAAACCGATTGTCCTCACACATGCTCCATGCCACAACAAAGAGCCATATTCACTGAACATATAATCTTGCTTGTTAATCCATTAGACCCACGAACAACACACAAGATTACAGTGGAAAGTGTTGCCCTTAGTGAGTCTACAAATAGCTTCCCTCATGTGTCCAATCTCTAAACCCAGCAACATCTCTAAGCAAGCTCTGATACCAAATGAAAGAAACAGAGTGTTGTGCTCTGATACCAATTGAAGGTTATAGATTAAACAATGGAAAACACAATAAAAACATGCATTGACACATAACAGAAAAACGACAAACTCATTTACAAACCATAGAATAGCAAAGAAGCTACAACTACATTACACCAACTCGGACTATGCGTCTGAACTATATCTATTTTTCTATCCTAATTCAACTCTATTATTAAAAAACTTAAGTCAGTTATATGTCCTTTCAATTTTAAATGGTTATGGTGGTGATGGCCCTTCCAAAATGAACAAGACATGGCAGTGGCACCTCTTCGAGTATGAGCAAGTCATGGGGGTGATGGTGAGCAGTGAGGCAGTTTATCAGTGAGTTGGTGAATTGACAGACATAATTAATTTCAACATATAAGACACTGCAGGACAATAGTGGAAAAGTGCAACGACGAAGTTGAGGAAAAAATGAATGAAATAAAATAATAACAATATGTATTGATTTATCTATTTTTTAAATTGAAATGCCTTAATGATGAAATGTTGAGAAATGTATTGATTATGGATGAAGTGAAAACAACTCCTTTAAACGGTCTATTCCTTGAGCTTAATTAATACAACGTACAACATACCTACCTAACAAAATATTACAAAATATAATAGAAACAACTGAAAGCTCTAGGAAAAGATAATTATATAATAGAAACAGCCAAAAGCTCTACGAAAAGGTAAAATTGTGATAAAATCAAACCCTCATTATACGGAAAATTTATAAGAAAAAAATGATAAGAAAAAACATTCCAAATTCTATAGTGTCTCTTTATGCTGTGTTTTTAGCTAGCTATCTATGTACAATTGATTTTTATGGAAAAAATGAACAGAGAAGGAAATAAAAATATCTTTGCCTTACCTATGAGAGAGGCCAATATATATACTTATGGAAATGCTGAAAAGATGGTATGGGAGGAGAGCGGTCATAAAAGGAATTAAAATTCTTCCAAATAATGAAAACTGAAATAAATAAATAAAATAGCTTAGTGAACAGAGAGGCCAATGCATATCCTGATGGCGAATCATAGGTACTCATAAACATAGAACACACATAAACTACATGAGTAAAATATGCTTCTAAAGCATTCTATTGTTTGATCGCCAACGGTAAAAACAAAAAATCGAATCTCCAATGGCAAAATCCAAAATTTTTACATCTAAAATTTAATTTTGGTTCACTAAATTCATGTATTGCAGTTAGGTGAAAATAAACGGATGTTTTGAAAAATAATTTTTAAATTTAAATTGATTTTCTTTATGCAATTTTAATTTAAATTATAAAATATATTGTACTCACTAAATTTACATTGTTAAAGCAAGCGTTGTTTTGAATTGAGTTTATTTAAGTTTGAATTTTGTTCAATGAACTTGTCTGACAAAGCAAATTTAAATTTAAATATTACATTAAATCTTAATTTCATTTGTTCGTTTTGGCGACTTTGCTCTTGACTGTCTTTTCAAGATCTGAATCCATAATTCGTTTTGTTCTTGTTTTGGGAACTTTCTTCCAAAACTCCATTCAAGATCTGAAAATGCGATGACTCTCAATTAGCTCAAAAATATTGGTGGAGTAAGAAAGTATAATAAATATTTTAAAAATAAAAATTATAATTCTCTCTTTTATAAATTGATAAAATAAATTATTAATTGAGGTAAGTAATTTAATAAAATGATTATCAAGAAAACATTATGTTCGTATATTTAAATTTAGTAAAATTTTAAATTAATATAATATTGGGTTGGTTAAGAATGGGATAAATATGGAATTGATTTCAACTTTTACAAATATATATATTTTTTTCTTTTAAAAAATTGAAGATTGGGTTGGTTAAAGATGGGATCAATATGGAATTGATTTCAACTTTCACAATTGCAATTTTTAAATGCTTATATATGAAAATTTAAATCTAATATAATATTTCCTTTTGATAAGTATGACCAATTAATTTATTTTCCAAATTCTTTTTATAACATAATTTAAAAAAAATAAAATAGTTTTCCTTTTTAATAAATTAAAAAGAATGTCATTCCAACTAAAATTCCCCACATGTTAAACCTTATATTATCATGTTTTATAGGTAATGTATTTTGTGAGAATTTTTCTCTAACTAAATAGCTAAATATGGAGTTATTCTAAACCAAAGAAAATTCCGTTTTCTTATAAAAAAATAGAGTTAGTTAAATCTATTAAATAATTTAAAAATAATTAAATTGAATGTATGAAATGAATTCAAATTATTAAATATAATTAATAAATATAAATTTAATGTTTAAAAAATAAATAAATTTAATACGTAGATAAATTTGAATGTGAGGTGTTTAGAAGCACATTCTACAGCCCAGTATGACCCCGATGTGTAAGTATGTCGGAAGTCAATAGAAATAATGTTGACTTTAAAAATAACTTACATAAGCATATAAAAATAAATTTAAAATAAATTTAAACAATATAAATTTTAAATATAAAGAGTTTACATATAGTCAAAAAAGAGATATGGTAAATAAATAAAAATATAAATAAACCAGAGGTATGATAAATAAATAAAACCTCTTTTTATACTTATGGTAAATAAATAAAAATATAAATAAAGTAGAGGTATGGTAAATAAATAAAAAAATATTTTTATATTTACTCCATAAACCTCTTTATACTTACAAAAACTCAAAAAGAAGTTTTATTTAGGTGAAGTCTATGGGCCAAATACCATGGGGCTCATTATTATTAATACCATGGGCCAAATACCATATTTATAAAAGAGGTATAGAAATGTAACATAAATAAATAAAAATATATCAAATAGGAGTATAAATCAACATCTAATTTTATTTGATGCCTATGAACCAAATACCATGGATAAAATTGATAATAATACCATAAAAAAAACCATTATTAACCCTAACATTACCATTAAAATATTAATATTAAAATTATTATTATTGTCAAATTATTATTACTAAATATAATATTGATATTAATATATTCTAATATTAAAATGATTAAATTTAAGATATATATATATATATATATATCTATATATATCTATATCTATATCTATATCTATATCTATATCTATATCTATATATATATATTGACTCTAGATATATATGGGATGGAAGAAAAAAGACATATGATAGAGGTGGAGAAATAGATGGATTGACAAGGGAGAGATGAGGGGAGAGGAGGAATGAAGAGAGAGAAAGGGAGAGGATAAGGAGAGGTAGAGAAGTGTAAGAGAGCCAGAGGGAGACATAAAGATGTAGTTGGGAGAGAGAGAGAAGGAGAGAGAGAGGGAGAAGGAGAAAGGATTGGAGGGTAGAGAGAGAGAGAGAGAGAGATAGAGAGAGGGAGAGCGAGGAAAGATGCGAGGAGTAGAGAGGGAGGGATAGAGAGATGGAGTTGGAGCAGGAGAGAAGAAGAAAAAAATATATTGTGATAAATGAAGAGAGAGGGAGTGAAAAGGGAGAGATGAAGAGAGAGTGTGTATATCTAGGGGCGAGATAAAGAGACATAGACATAGTGATGGAGACAAGGGGAAAGAGAAGGAGAGAGAAGAAGAAAGGAGTGATATAATAACATAGTTGGAGAGAGAGATAGAGTGATGGGGGAAGAGAGAGTATTTGAGGGCAGAGAGATAGAGAGAGAGAGAGAGGGCGGGGATGAATATAGAGGTAGGGAGGCGATAAAGGCAGAGAGAGGAAGAAAAAGAGAGAGAAAGGGAGTCATGGGGGAATGTAGATGATTGTAGGGGAGAGAGAGAGAGAGAGAGAGAGAGAGAGGGGGGGGAAGAGAGGGGGAGGTAGGAGAGAAATGGATAGAGAGGAAGGCAAAGAGAGGGGACTTGAGAGAGATGAGGAGAGAGGGACGGATAGAGAGATGGAGTTGGAGGGGGAGAGAGGGAGGGATAGATAGAGCTGGATAGGGAGAGACATGGAGTTGGAGGGTGAGAGGGAGATGGATGGAGAGATGAAACTGGATGGAGAGAGAGGGAGGGAAGAAGAAAGTCTTAAAGAGTAACAAGTGGAGAGAGAGATGGAATGAAAAGGGAGATATGGAGAGACTCGTGTGTATTTTTGGGGGTGAGATAAAGAGACAAATAAGAAGAGATGGAGAGAAGGAGAAAGAGAGGGATATAGTGACAAAGTTAGAAGGTAAAGAGAGAGAGAGAGAGAGAGAGAGAGAGAGAGAGAGGGAAAGATAGATGGAGATTGAGGGGGAGATATAGGGAGGTAAGAATAAAGACATAGAGAGTGAAAGTTTGAGAGAGATAGAGAGAGTCAAGAGAGGTAGGGAAAGAGAGATGGATATGGAGGGGGAGAGAGACGGAGGTAAGAAGAAAGAGATAGAGAGTAAAAGTTGGAGAGAGAGAGAGAGAGAGAGATAAATAAGGAGTGATAAGAAAGATGGAGGGAGAGCGAGAGAGGATAGAAGGAGGGAAGAGAGATAGAATTAGGGGAGAGGGAGGGAAGGGGAAGAGAGATAGAATTAGGGGAGAAGGAGGGAAGGGGAAAAGAGATAGAGGGAGTGAGAGGAGGGAGTGATAGATACATAGATCGGATAAAGAGAGTGTATGTTTTGGAGTTGATATAGAGAGACAAATGGAGATAGAGATATATATGGAAGCTAAAGAGAAAGAAGAGATAGATGGAGGCAGGGAGGGAGGGACAAAGAGATTGATAAACATGGAGTGAGAGAGTGTTTGTGTTTGTGGGGGTGAGATAAAGAGACAAAGAAGGAGAGATGGAGGGACATATAGATATATATGGGGGGTGGGAGAGGGAATAATATTTCTTACAATAGATTCATTGATTTAAGTGTAGATAGTGATTTCTAATCCTATTTGATTGCTTGCACTACATGCATTAATTTTAGTGTAGATTTTTATTTCTAATTATATTTGATTACTTGCACTAGATGCATTGATTTAAATGTAGATGGTTTCTAATTATATTTGAATTGTTGAACTAAATGCATTGATTCCAGTTCAGATGGTGATTTCTAATCCTATTTGATTGCTTGCACTAGTTGCATTCATTTAAATGTAGATGTTGATTTATAATTATATTTTATTTCCTACACTATATCCATTTATTTCAATATAAATGATTTCCAATCCCATTTGATTGCTTCTACTAAATGCATTCATTTTAGTGTATATGGTGATTTATAATCATATTTGATTTCTTGCACTAGATGCATTGATTTTCATGTATATGTTCGTTTCTAATCCTATTTTATTATTTGCACTAGATGCATTGATTTGTGTCTATATGTTGATTCTTAATCCTAGTTGATCACTTGCAATAGATGCATTGATATCTGTGTATATTTTGTTTCCTAATCTTATTTTATTTCTTCCATTATATGCATTGATTTCAATGTATATGTTGATTTCCGATTTGATGTAATTGGATGTATGAGGGTACATTAGTTTTAAAGTCATTGGATTAATAGTGCCCATTGATTTCAGTGTAAGCACAAAAAATTATTGACAATGTAGAATGATTTCTGTGTTACAGTAATTTAACCTAATAATATTGGAGAGCGAGAGAGACAAGGTGTGATTTTTACTGCAACAGCTCAAGCTAAATATTTAAATCATTTATGATTTATGATTTCTACTATCTTTTTCATATAATCGATATGGAAAGATGACAAACCTAACAAGGGTGACAATAAGAATATTAGAAGAAAATGGCTTGATATTGATCACAATGAAGGATATTTCTAATTGAAAACACTCTTATCATTCACATTTTCTATCATTCAATATTTTTACATTGTCACTTTTCACTCAAAAAATTCATTTCATCATTTTTCATCATTCAAGTTATTTTACAATATTTATCATATCAAAAAAGTGAGGTGAATAAGAAACTTTAAAATTAAAATGAATCAACAAATATCAAACAATTTTAGCATATTTAGAATGGTTATATTATTATTAGACATATTTACATATTATTGATAAAATTAATCATATGTTCGTCATATTATGGATAGATTTTCCTTGGTCGCGCACAATTGAAACCAGCCTAGATCCATCTTAACTGTGGATCTATCAAGCACCGAGAGGGATCAAATATGTTGAGTTGCAAACATTTTCTCAAGTTTTGCACTCAAAAAAGAGGTTTTCACCTTGAGATATTTAATCTCTCTCAACTTTGATAGATCTGTAGTTAAGATGGATCTAGGCTAGTTATGAATCAGATTAAGCATACGTACCTAGCTGCTCTACTTCAAAGAAAAATTAAACTTAAAGGCTAGAGAAAAATTAAACTTAACCAATCTTTCATTTTACCGTAGAGAAAGGAGAACGATGTGATTTTGTTTCCTTTGTCACTTAGTTGAACTTTAATTTTTCGTTTGTGTGTTTTCTTTTTATTGTGAATATAAAATTTAATTAGTTATAATAAAATATTTTTAACATTATAATAATTTTATATCTAAAGTAGATGTTATATAATTAATTTATGTTTTGAAAATTAGAATTGATAATGATGATGATGATTAATGTTCATTAAGATCAATGTGCCATATTTGACCTTAAGAAAATAAAAAAATTCTAAGTTTGATTTTTCAAAATCTTGTTCCTATGATGAAAGAGAAGGTGGCCTATAAGACCTTAAGAACGGGAAAAAAATCTAATTTAAAATTTTCAAAATCTTGTTCCTATGATCAAAGAGTAGGGGAAGAAGCACTCCAATATCGCTATAGGTGGGTTGGGTTAATAGGTCAAGAAGATTGGAAGTGTGGCATATGTTAGGGAACTAAGAGCGGATGCGAGGAAGAGTTGGGTAGTCTAAAATAAAGTGTTTTTCTTCTTCCACCTGCTTAGTATTGAAAATCTGACATATTTTATCATTCCAGTGAGTCTTGGGAATAGACCACCGCATGGTCTCACTTCGAAGCTCATGAGAGTTTGTTCCTATCCTAGTGATGTTCATTTTTTTCTTAGTGCTGATCAACATAGAGATATAGTTCTTATGATCAAGGGTGAGGTTGATCATCTTGTTATAGTATCTTAGCTTCCTTTTACCCTCCATCTCCTACTCTTCCCACAACTTCTCCTTAAATTTGGAGGTAATAGTATTTTTGACACTATATTTTCTTCCCAACAAAGGTGACGAGAGTCTCAAAGTGAACCTATTTTTACTCCAAATGTAAAGATAAACCAACTTACAATTATTTTCAAATTCATAGTAAGCTTTCAAACCACCAATAATTGTTTTCTCGATGCTATAATTCTACTTGAGTTGATGAGAGATGTCAATGCCCAAATATTTATAAGAAGAAACCTACTCTAAGCAATGGTTATTATACATGAAAAGACCCTGGGTAATCTCTTTGGATTTAATAATCAAGACTTTAGTCTTGTCGGTATTAACCATCATACCCACCTTTGAGAAGTAGGTTTGAAAAGTCTCAAGTTTCTTGTCAAGCTCATCATGGATTTGTGCAAGAAGCATGATATCATCAAGATAGAGGAAAAGAGTAATGAGGACACTAGCAACGTCGGTGCCCTTGCAACCCGTAGTTTCCACCCAATCTTGTAGCTTATCAATGTATATGTCAAAAAGAGTAAAGGATAGGGGACATCCTTGTTTGACACGGATATTGAATTTAATGTCTTTAGACCACGTCTTCATAATTATTCATCTTTAAAAATTAATAAAAAATTTTTGTTGCAGATAAATAGCTTAATTCAATAAAACAATAAATTATTGTAACACAAAAAATTAAGTTATTATAATATATAGTTTTAAAAATAGTTCATACTAAAAACTCGTTTTAATGCTTATACAAAATCCGCCATCAAAATTTTATATTTTATGGGTAAGTATATTTTGAGAAATTTTATATAATCGAGTTATTTTGTATATTTGAATTATGAAATAAATTTTTAATATATAAAATGAATTTACATTTTTAACATAAAATTTAAATTTGATGTGTAATTGAATTTGAATTTAACAATCCAATGTAAAGGTTTTGCAAATTGAAATATAAGTTTAACATTGTATGCACTACCCAAATTGTTTGACTTAATCAAATAAAATTGAACGAACTGTGATACATGAAAGCAAAGGTAAAATTAATTGAGAAACATAAAACATTTTTACCGTTGGGAGAGGAGAACGTTGAGCTTTAAAGTTATTATGAGCGCATTTTTCGTTTCATTTCTTGGAATTTAAATTTTAACTCTCTGCGCTCTCAAGTTTTTGTTATAATAATTATTTAGTTTATTTTTTTTTCTAAGTTTTCCGCTTTAAAGTTATTATGAGTGCATTTTTCTTTTCATTTCTTGGAATTTAAATTTTAACTCTCTGCGCTCTTAAGTTTTTGTTATAATAATTATTTTGTTTTTTTCTATCTAAGTTTTGAGCTTTAAAGTTATTATGAGTGCATTTTTCTTTTCATTTCTTGGAATTTAAATTTTAACTCTCTGCGCTCTTAAGTTTTTGTTATAATAATTATTTTGTTTTTATTTATTTATTTTAATTTTGTCAACTTTTCTTTTACTACATGATCAATCATGAAATTTATATGCTATATTTGCGGACGGTTTGTTTCAGTGTTCATTTCGTTATTCATCATTATATAATGTTGGTGGTTTTGTCTACCCATGACGATGGAGAGGTTGGAGCGGGTTGGATTTTAATTAGTTTTTATGGTAAAATGGTGTCTGGGTTCATTTGGTTATTGGAATTTCAACTAACAACTATGCCCGGTTTTTGACCTTATAGAAGGGTCTGAAAATCACCATTAAATACAAAATAAAACTTAAAAAAAGTTATTTTAAATATTTTAACAATAATTAGTCAATGAATCCTCTCCGTAATGTAATTGTAATGTCATTTTGAAGTTCTAAACTTTTATCACATACTGCCCATAAAAAACTCTCAAATTAAATTTCAAATCATTATATAAAAAATTAATTTAAACAATTTTACTTATAACATTAGTATTCTACTTATTATGGAAGAATAAGTAAATATATTAGACGATAAATTTTGTATAGAAGTATCTGAAATAAAAAGAGGTCACTTTTAACCGTTCGTTTAAGTTCTTATATAGACCATTCTATTAAAAACACGCTCTCTTTTAAACTTTATAAATAATCGTTGCAAAATAAATCTTCCTTATGTCATTTTATAACCCCGATGGCCCATTTTCTCGATAATATGTTTATTTTATTTTTTTTAAATCTTTTGTAGATGTGTAAAATAAGAAAATTTTACATTGCAAGTTTTTCAAAATAAATTTAAATAAGATCTCCAAAAGTTCTTGTAAATTTTGATTATCTCTGGGTTTTGGTATAAGTATTATAAACAACTACCAACTGCCTATAGATAAATTAAGACAAACTACAATCAATATATAATCGTGGATCTCCCTTTTCCGCAATGTTCCTAAAGGAAAAATAGTCCTTGAAATATCTGACTTCAATGATCAGCCACCAAATTTTCGTTACAGGAATAATGCTCTCCAGGATTATTTTCAGATAGTCCTTACTGTCGAGGTCTGGCTGAAATTCACCACCGTCGTTGCGGTTATTTTTGCCTACAAAGAACCTAAGCGTAGATCAACACCATTGTGGTTACCAAGAGAAACAAAAACAGGCTCTGCTCGACGGATATGGCCAAAATCCTGCATATTAAAATAATAATAAATACTTATATTAAAACTATTATTTCTTCTAAAATATATAATTGATATTCTCGATTAAGGTGTGTATTATGATAAACATGTGTGCTGATCGATATTGATGAATGGGACGAAGGTGCAAGCGGCTCCACTTAACTGACATGATGGGTGCAGTTGACATGGATAAGGCCATCTCAAATTCTGCGGAGAGAGATAAAATGTCGATAAAGTGGTTGAGTATTATAGAAAACGTTATTTATTACTTATATGCTACATTTGCATGTAGGGTATGGGATTGAGCTTTATAGGCTTGAAGACAATTGAGTGTTCGGATGCCCTTCACCTCTACATCCACATTGGTTTGGGCAGAATTAGGTTTGGAGGAAGTAGTGAGGGGCAGAATGGGGCTCTTTTGTGTGTGATATTGGTGAAATTTTGAACTATGTGGGATCCAGGGGACAAGGATCATGACCACGCCAAAGCACGTATTGCCACTAAAGTTTTCTTATAGATAATTCTTCTTTGCTCAAGAAGTATTTGGGGTTCGGGTGATAACATTTTCCATTAAAGTTTTCTTATAGATAATTATGCTTTTCTCAAGAGGTATTTGGGGTTTGGGTGATAGAATTTTTGTTTGAAGTGCCATTTCCCTCTTTGTTCGTGTTTGTAGTTTCTAGATAGGTTTATTTTCAGGCCCTTCTTAACCATCTTCCCTTGTGATGTAGGTTTTACGTTGAAGCATCGAGGTTGGAGTGTAGGGTTGTTTCTAATCTTTGTGTGTTCAGTGGAGGACTTCCTCTTAGATAGTATGGGTTCCAAGTCCAAGAGGTGGTTGATCCAACCTATCTACATATTGTGTGTAGTGAGGTGAGGGTAGTCCCTCTCATGGGACAAGCTACTAGGTGAGATGGACAATCGTTGTGAAATAAACACAGAATTTTGTTATGATGCATCATATAGGGAGGGTAAGGAAAGGAGTTGGCCACTGCGGCCAACCTAGGGACTCATCCGAGCGGGAGGAGGAGCATGTAGAGGAGGATGCAATTGTTGAGGGCAAGGTTTCCCAGGACCATGCTTTGTTGCTAGGAAATGTGATACAACTGGCATTATTGGCCTCTATTGCTGATGAGTTGTGATGTGTACATGTTAATTTGGACATTCTCCGGGAGCATAGGTATGATGATAGAAATGAGCTAGTTGCTTACATAAATGATTTGTAATTTTCATAGGGAAATTTTTTGGAGTGTCGAACTTTAATTCTTCCAAGTCAATGAAGATCTAACGATAGGCTGGATGAAATTGAAGTGAGACTCACTCATATTTTTTACCATGTGCATGAGGGGTGAGGTTCTCCCATCATCCCTGCCAATACTCAAGGGATGAACCCTCCAACTCAGTATCGTTACTCCTAGTTTTTTATTTGTACTGTTGGTATTTTGGGCAATAGGGCTACTATGTTTATGGAAATCATGTAAAAAAATTCTTTTGTTTCTCGATTTTTCTCTAATCTTTTGGCCAAAAAAAATATACTGGAAAAAAAATGAGATAAAAATTAATATAATCAACTATAATAATTTTTTTTTAAATTAATATAAGTCATCCATTAACATATATATATATATATATATATATATATATATAATTACTCCGAAATAACATATTAGTTTCTCAATTTTGTTATGTGATTTCACCTGTCCAATAACCTGAAATCCCTCCAAAATAGGATTTCTTTATTCAAAAAAACCACCATCGAAATGTTTACATGTTTACTCAAAATATTCATACATCCACATTTCAAGTAGAAAAAAAAATATAATTTTTTTTAGAGATCACATAGAAGAGTAGTTTTTCATTTTGGAAATCCCCGTCACTTCAAAAAGAGAACATTGACTATGTAAAGATCATATTATAGTTATTTTTTTATCCTTAGTTGAAAATAGTTTTTGATTTCTAGTTACACTCAATTTCTTTTCTTTTCTTTAATTTTGTTAACATCATCTTTAAATCAATTTCATGGAGAGTAGAGTAGAGTATAATTTTAAATGATGATTTTGATCTTAATAATTTTTATTTTTATTTTAAATTATAATATTATTGCTTAAAAATTATCATTCAAACCTAAAGTAAAATAAAGTAAAATATCTTAAATATATAATTAGATACTGGATCATTATAATAAAGCCAAAATTATATTATACACATAATGCAAAATTCATCATTTTAAATGCATATAAAACACTAATATCATCCAGTTTTTTATTCTGGAAGCAAAATCAAATTAATCAAAAAGCTAGAGATGAGAAAAACTTAAATTAGCATTGTGTTCATGACAGGAAAAACTAATGTTTAGGCGAAATTCAAATTTAACAAGTGAAACTATCATTCAATTTAAATATTATAAACCCTAGAGTAAATTAAATTTAATGCTTAATATAAATTCAACATTAAATTATGATATTCAACTCATGCAAATCTAGTCAAATTCAAAGTGTATAAAAAATCATATTAGTTAATTCAACATTAAATTGCCTTATTCAACTAATACAAATTTATTCAAATTCAGAGTCTATAAATATTCATATTAATTAATGATATTTATATTTATATTTTAGAGAATTTTGAATTTTAGAGACTGTGTAAATTAAATTGAATTTAATGCTTAATATAAATTCAACATTAAATTGACATTCTCAACTGATTCAAATTCTGTCAAATTCCAAATGTATAAATATTCATATCTATAAATAATTTATATTTATAATTAATTATTTTTATATTTATATTTTAGAAAATTCCCGTCAATTTCATAATTTCTTTCGAAAATTTTAATCAAATTCATGGAAGGGTTAAACATAAAGCGAATTTGGATTTGCCTTATCTACAGCGTAAATAAATTTATTGTGTGAATTAAACTTTTAAATTTAACCGCTCAAGCAAATTTAAATTGTATCGGTCCAATATATTAAATTTAATTTAATTTACGGTTCAAATTCATATTTGAAATCAAATTTGACGTGTTCAACTAATGCACTATGTAAAAAATATTATATTTAATTCAATTTAAAGTATAAAGTAAATTTAAATATCATACATTCAAATTTAAAATTTATTTCACATTGTATACCGAACGAGATTTAAATTTGATGTTGTTTCTGGATTGAATTTAGGGCAGGAAGGAAATTTTAATTTAAGCGGTTCGAATCCTGGATTTTACCGTTAGGAGAGACAAATACCCTTATCAATTGGATGTGTTTTAATCGGACGTGTGATCGGTTGATTATGCATTACAGCCGAGAGGGGGAACGGAGGGACACTTTTCATCGGACAAACAAAGGCAGAGGATTGACATTACCATGTCCATTGGCCTCTTAAACTTATTGAGTGAGAGATCTTTTTCTTTCCTTCTTTCTTCACTGTTTTTCATAATAAACAGTTATATATTTTTGTCCTCAAAATGTTTTATATATTCAATTTAGTTAAATATAAATTTAAACTTACATTTGATTAAATTCAAAGTTTTTTATAATAGTTATATTTTTTTATTAATATTAATTTATATAATATTAAATATTAACATATTGTATGATATTTTTTTTAATAATTTTATTATTTTTATATAAAATATTTATTATAATAATTTAAATATTATATATATCTTTTAAAACTAAAAATTGAGATAATTATTTATTTAGTCATAAATAGGTTAGAAGAATAATTGGATACTAAACCTTACACCTTAGTGAATTCATAAAGTTGAATCATGAACTTAACAAAATAGTTTTATAGTCATAATATTTGGGATAAAGGAGTATAATAATGAGAAAAAAAATATTTATTGGTATGATAAAAATAGAAATGTTGAAAACTTTTACATAATTGAAGTGTTTTTGGGGTTTTTGAAGGTGTCGAATTTATATGCACATTCAAATAAATGAGTTTAAATAACACAAATCAAAATTTCAATTTTTTTTCTAGCAAAATAAAAGGGAGAAGTGAAAAAAATTAGTCGAGTGAAAAAATAAGAAAGAAATATTAGAGAAATATTAACGAAAGAAGATAATGATAATATGCAATGCGTCTTACCTGGCATATGATAACAACGCCGAGAAATAGCAAGAAGAGGGAAAGATTAGATTAGAGAAATTAAAGAAAGGATATAATCATCTCCAACCACTCATCACTAGTGGATTCATCTTCATCAAAGTTAACATCAGCAATTTCAATTTTTGGATCTACGGAATCAATTTCTTCACCACTAACAACATTATCTATGCCAAAATAAACTCGTGATGGTAACACACCATCAATATTGATATCCACTTTCAAGTGAGATTCACCAAAATCTTCCTCTTTCTATAGATTTTCTACTACATATCCATCCTCATTTTTTTCTTCAAACACTTCTTCAACAGGTTCTACAATGTTATTATCTTCAACTTGATTACGCCCCTTTGCATCAAATTTTTCTTCCAGCATCTTCCATGCTTCCTTGGAAGTTGTAGCTTTTGCTACCTTGCACAAAAACATCTCATCCAATCCCTGTTTGATCAAATCCAATACTAAAGCATTTCATACCTCATGATATGAGAGATTAGAGTGATACTCAATTAAATCTTTAGCTCGAAGAAAATTTATCATTTTGATAACCCAAAGATTAAAAAATTTACTAGTAAACGTAGGTGGTGGTATCAGATAAAACATACACCATTCACCCTCGATCTCTTCTCCGTCTTCTGTTATACTTCTTAGTTCATCGGCTCCAACCTGAACCACAACGATCTTTTCCATTTCTTTTCGATTCATTCTCTTAATCAACTTCAATAATGTTTTACGACTCATGACTATTGTCTTTCCCTTCTCTTATAGTTGCAACTCGACCGCATGTGACTATCTTCCATATCACCTCAAAAAAAAAAATGTCATTTTCAATATGTACTACCATCAAGAACAAACTTCACCCAAAACACTTTCATGCTTGACAGAAACACGTTTCAATTAAAAACCTCTATTTTTTTTTCCTTTAAAAGATCTTCAGATGAAATTATTTTTAAACCTACCTACCATGCAACATACACTTCTAAAAAAATTATCTCTAAACGTTTCCCACTTAATAAACTCCTTTTTGAAGGAATCCCATCTAAAAAAAATTATCGCCATACTTTTCCAACTTAACAAACTCCTTTTTGGAAAGAAGCACTTCCAATATCCACACAAGCTTTAAATATTTGATAATAATTTAATATCTTGCCCACAGACGAATTTAAAGAAAAAATAATATTTTAATAAAAAACATATCACAGCTTAACTCTTTTCACCATATGCATGAGGGGCAATAAAAAACCTTTATAAGCAGTTGTTCTTTTTCAAAACACTTTGAATTTTCCACCTTTTAAAAATACTTTCCAATAAAAAACTTTTTTTCAAAACTTGCTCACCATCATCAAGTCTCATAAAAAAAATCATAAAGGGCTACTCACAACTGTGATAGCGGCACGATGTGGCTTATAGTGGTTGCTTCTAGGGAACCTTTTTCTTTGGCACACTTACCCCTATGATAATTAGTCAAATCTCTCAACTACTATGCTTCTCTTCTCTGTCTTGTGACTACTCAACAACATCAACTGCTTCAACAACTTGAGTTCTGCAGTCGAACTTTTTTGACATCAAAACAAAAAGGATTAGAGAATTTTAAAATTTTTCAGAAAAGATAGGTGACTCCTTCCTCACAAGATTCCTTTCTCGCTCTTCTGGCTCTTCTTCTTCTTAATCTAAAGTGAATTTCGAAGAACACGTAGAAGACATCCAATACTAAAATGGAATATATTCATATGGGAATATTTCAAAAAATTTACAGCTCCTTCAATATCTAAGCAGAAACTTGTGGAAATAATATAATCCACACTTGACTATGTTGAAGAGTCCTTCGTCTCCGAAACACCACGCAAATTTTTCAAAGAAACCCATCAAATGGAGGCAGTACGTATGACTATGCCTCAAAAACCATTACAAACATGGCAATAAACAAAATATGTTGATATATTGGCTTTATAAAATCATAACACAAAATTTATGAGCTTCC
This sequence comes from Pinus albicaulis, assembly GCA_034641835.2. Classification (NCBI taxonomy): domain Eukaryota; kingdom Viridiplantae; phylum Streptophyta; class Pinopsida; order Pinales; family Pinaceae; genus Pinus; species Pinus albicaulis. The sequence goes on along the minus strand of CM076581.1, from coordinate 186,425,633 downwards.
ACAAGTTGTGTGACAAACCGATTGTCCTCGTACATGCTCCATGCCACAACAAAGAGCCATATGCACTGAACATATAATCTTGCCTGTTAATCCATTAGAACCGGGAACAACACACAAGATTACAGTGGAAAGTGTTGCGCTTAGTGAGTCTACAAATAGCTTCCCTCATATCTCCAGTCTCTAAACCCAGCAACATCTCTAAGCAAGCTCTGATACCAAATGAAAGAAACAGAGTGTTGTGCTCTGATACCAATTGAAGGTTATAGAGTAAACAACGGAAAACACAATAACAACATGCATGGACACATAACAGAAAAATGAAAAACTCATTTACAAACCATAGAATAGCAAAGAAGCTACAACTACATTACACACACTCGGACCATGCGTCTGAACTATATCTATTTTTCTATCCTAACTCAACTCTATTATTAAAAAACTTAAGTCGGTTATATGTTCTTTCAATTTGAAATGGTTATGGGGGTGATGGCCCTTCCAAAATAAACAAGACATGGCAGTGGCACCTCTTCGAGTATGAGCAATTCATGGGGGTGATGGTGAGCGGTGAGGGAGTGAGTTGGTGAATTGAGAGACATAATTAATTTCAACATATAAGACACTGCAGGACAATAGTGGAAAAGTGCAACGACGAGGTTGAGAAAAAAATGAATGAAATAAAATAATAACAATATGTATTGATTTATTTATTTTTTAAATTGAAATGCCTTGATGATGAAATGTTGAGAAATGTATTGACTATGGATGAAGTGAAAACAACTCCTGTAAACTGTCTATTCCTTGAGCTTAATTAATACAACCTACAACATACCTACCTAACAAAATATTACAAAATATAATAGAAACAACTCAAAGCTCTAGGAAAGGATAATTATATAATAGAAACAGCCGAAAACTCTACGAAAGGGTAAAATTGTGATAAAATCAAACCCTCACTATACGGAAAATTTATAAGAAAAAAATGATAAGAAAAAACATTCCAAATTTTAGAGTGTCTCTTTTATGCTGTGTTTTTAGCTAGCTATCTATGTACAATTGATTTTTATGGAAAAAATGAACAGAGAAGGAAATAAAAATATCTTTGCCTTACCTATGAGAGAGGCCAATATATATACTTATGGAAATGCGGAAAAGATGGTCTGGGACGAGAGCGGTCATAAAAGGAATTAAAATTCTTCCAAATAATTAAGAAAACTGAAATAAATAAATAAAATAGCTTAGTGAATAGAGAGGCCAATGCATATCCTGATGGCGAATCATACGTACTCATAAACATAGAACACACATAAATTACATGAGTAAAATATGCTTCTAAAGCATTCTATTGTTTGATCGCCAACGGCAAAAACAAAAAATCGAATCTCCAATGGCAAAATCCAAAATTTTTACATCTAAAATTTAATTTTGGTTCACTAAATTCATGTATTGCAGTTAGGTGAAAATAAACGGATGTTTTGAAAAATAATTTTTAAATTTAAGTTTGTTTTCTTTATGCAATTTTAATTTAAATTAAAAAATATATTGTACTGACTAAATTTACATTGTTAAAACAAGCGTTGTTTTGAATTGAGTTTATTTAAGTTTGAATTTTGTTCAATGAACTTGTCTGACCAAGCAAATTTAAATTTAAATATTACATTAAATCTTGATTTCGTTTGTTTGTTTTGGGGACTTTGCTCTTGACTGTCTTTTCAAGATCTGAATCCATAATTCGTTTTGTCCTTGTTTTGGGAACTTTCTTCCAACACTCCATTCAAGATCTGAAAATGCGATGACTCTCAATTAGCTAAAAAATATTGGAGTAAGAAAGTGTAATAAATCTTTAAAAATAAAAATAATAATTCTCTCTTTTATAAATCGATCAAATAAATTATTAATTGAGCTAAATAATTTAATAAAATGATTATCAAGAAACATTATGTTCGTTTATTTAAATTTAGTAAAAATTTAAATTAATATAATATTTTTTTCTTTAAAAAATTGAGGATTGGGTTGGTTAAGAATGGGCTAAACATGGAACTGATTTCAACTTTTACAAATGTATATATTTTTTTCTTGGGTTGGTTAAAGATGAGATCAATATGGAATTGATTTCAACTTTCACAATTGCAATTTTTAAGTGCTTATATATGAAAATTTAAATCTAATATAATATTTTTTTTTGATAACGATGACCAATTAATTTACTTTCCATATTCTTTTTATAACATAATTTTAAAAAAATAAAATATTTTTCCTTTTTAATGAATTAAAAAAAATGTCATTCCAACTAAAATTCCCCACACGTTAAACCTTATATTATCATGTTTTATAGGTAAAGTATTTTGTGAGAGTTTTTCTGTAATTAAATTGAATTTATGAAATGAATTCAAATTATTAAATATAATTAATAAATATAAATTTAATGTTTAAAAAATAAATAAATTTAATACGTAGATAAATTTGAATGTGAGGTGTTTAAGATCTTTAAATATAAATTTAGCATTATACACAATAACTATATGTAAATTTGATTGTTGTCCGTTATTTTTGCACAGAGAAGCACATTCTATAGCCAAGTATGACCCAGATGTGTAAGTATGTCGGAAGTCAATAGAAATAATGTTGACTTTAAAAATAACTTACATAAGCATATAAAATTAAATTAAAAATAAATTTAAACAATATAAATTTTTAATATGAAGAGTTTTACATATAGTCAAAAAAGAGATATGGTAAATAAATAAAAATATAAATAAACCAGAGGTATGATAAATAAATAAAACCTCTTTTTATACTTATGGTAAATAAATAAAAATATAAATAAAGTAGAGGTATGGTAAATAAATAAAGAATATTTTTATATTTACTCCATAAACCTCTTTATACTTACAAAAACTCAAAAAGAAGTTTTATTTAGGTGAAGTCTATGGGCCAAATACCATATTTATAAAAGAGGTATAGAAATGTAACATAAATAAATAAAAATATATCAAATAGGAGTAGAAATCAACATCTAATTTTATTTGATGCCTATGAACCAAATACCATGCATCAAATTGATAATAATACCATAAAAAAAAAACATTATTAACCCTAACATTAACATTAAAATATTAATATTAAATTTATTATTATTGTCAAATTATTATTACTAAATATAATATTGATATTAATATATTCTAATTTTAAAATTATTAAATTTAATATATATATATATATATATATATATATATATATATATATATATATATATATATATATATTGACTTTAGATATATATGGGATGGAAGAACAAAGACATATGATAGAGGTGGAGAAATAGATGGATTGACAAGGGAGAGATGAGGGGAGAGGAGGAATGAAGACGGAGAAAGGGAGAGGATAAGGAGAGGTAGAGAAGTGTGTGTAAGAGAGCGTAGGAAACATAAAGATGTAGTTGGGAGAGAGAGAGAAGGAGAGAGGGAGGGAGAAGGAGAAAGGATTGGAGGGTAGAGAGAGAGAGAGAGAGAGAGAGAGAGAGGGAAAGCGAGGAAAGATGCGAGGAGGAGAGAGGCAGGGATAGAGAGATGGAGTTGGAGCAGGAGAGAAGAAGAAAGAAATATATTGTGAGAAACGAGGAGAGAGGGAGTGACAAGGGAGAGATGAAGAGAGAGTGTGTATATTTAGTGGCGAGATAAACTAAGAACATAGTTGGAGAGAGAGATAGAGTGATGGGGGAAGAGAGAGGATTTGAGGGCAGAGAGAGAGAGAGAGAGAGAGAGAGAGGGCAGGGATGAATATAGAGGTAGGGAGGAGATAAAGGCAGAGAGAGGAAGAAAAAGAGAGAGAAAGGGAGTCATGGGGGAATGCAGATGATTGTAGGGGGGGGGGAGAGAGAGAGAGAGAGAGAGAGAGAGAGAGATATGGGGGAAGAGAGGGGGAGGTAGGAGAGAAATGGATAGAGAGGAAGGAAAAGAGAGGGGACTTGAGAGAGACGAGGAGAGAGGGACGGATAGAGAGACGGAGTTGGATGGGGAGAGAGGGAGGGGTAGGTGGAGCTGGATAGGGAGAGACATGGAGTTGTGAGAGGGAGATGGATGGAGAGATGGAACTGGATGGAGAGAGAGGGAGGGAAAAAGAAAGTCTTAAAGAGTAACAAGTGGAGAGAGAGATGGAATGAAAAGGGAGATATGGAGAGACTCGTGTGTATTTTTGGGGGTGAGATAAAGATACAAATAAGAAGAGATGGAGAGAAGGAGAAAGAGAGGGATATAGTGAAAAAGTTAGAATGTGGAGAGAGAGAGAGAGAGAGAGAGAGAGAGAGAGGTAGGGAAAGAGAGATGGAGATTGAGGGGGAGAGAGAGGGAGGTAAGAATAAAGACATAGAGAGTGAAAGTTTGAGAGAGAGAGAGAGAGAGTCAAGAGAGGTAGGGAAAGAGAGATGGATATGGAGGGGGAGAGGGAGGGAGGTAAGAAGAAAGAGATAGAGAGTAAAAGTTTGAGAGAGAGAGAGAGAGAGAGAGATAGTTAAAGAGCGATTAGAAAGATGGAGGGAGAGCAAGAGAGGATAGAAGGAGGGAAGAGAGATAGAAGTAGGGGAGAGGGAGGGAAGGGGAAGAGAGATAGAAATAGGGGAGAGGGAGGGAAGGGGAAGAGAAATAGAGGGAGTGAGAGGAGGGAGTGATAGATACATAGATCTAATAAAGAGAGTGTATGTTTTGTAGTTGATATAGAGAGACAAAGGGAGATAGAGATATATATGGAAGGTAAAGAGAAAGAAGAGATAAATGGAGACAAGGAGGGAGGGACAGAGAGATTGTTAGAGATGGAGTGAGAGAGCATGTGTGTTTGTGGGGGTCAGATAAAGAGACAAAGAAGGAGAGATGGAGGGATATATAGATATAGATGGAGGGGGGAGAGAGGGAATAATATTTCTTGCACGAGATGCATTGATTTCAGTGTAGATGGTGATTTCTAATCATATTTGATTGCATGTACCACATGTGCATTAATTTTAGTGTAGATTTTGATTTCTAATTATATTTGATTACTTGCAATTCAGATGCATTGATTTCAATGTAGATGGTTTCTAATTATATTTGATTTGTTGCATAAATGTGCATTGGTGATTTCTAATCCTATTTGATTGCTGTAGCTAGTTGTATTCATTTAAATGTATTTTGATTTATAATTATATTTTATTTCTTACACTATATCCATTTATTTCAATATAAATGATTTCTAATCCCATTTGATTGCTTCCACTAAATGCATTCATTTTATTGTATATGGTGATTTATAATCATATTTGATTTCTTGCACTAGATGCATTGATTTGTGTGTATATGTTGATTCTTAATCCTAGTTGATTACTTGCAATAGATGCATTGATATCTGTGTATATTTTGTTTCCTAATCTTATTTTATTTCTTCCATTATATGCATTGATTTCAATGTATATGTTGATTTCCGATTTGATGTAATTGGATGTATGAGGGTACATTAGTTTTAAAGTCATTGGATTAATAGTGCCCACTGATTTCAGTGTAAGCACAAAAAATTATTGACAATGTAGAATGATTTTTGTGTTATAGTAATTTAACCTAATAATATTGGAGAGCACGAGAGACAAGGTGTGATTTTTACTACAACATCTCAAGCTAAATATTTAAATCATTCATGATTTATGATTTCTACTATCTTTTTCATATAATCGATATGGAAAGATGACAAACCTAACAAGGGTGAAAATAAGAATAGTAGAAGAAAATGGCTTAATATTGATCAAAATGAAGGATATTTCTAACTGAATACATTCTTATCATTCACATTTTCTATCATTCAATATTTTTACATTGTCACTTTTCACTCAAAAAACACATTTCATCATTTTTCATCATTAAGGTTATTTTACAATATTTATCATATCAACAAAGTGAGGTGAATAAGAAACTTTAAAATTAAAATGAATCGACAAATATCAAACAATTTTAGCATATTTAAAATGGTTATATTAATATTAGACATATTTATATATTGATAAAATTAATCCTGTCTGCCATATTGGTATAGATTTTCCTTGGTCGCACACAATTGAAACTAGCCTAGATCCATCTTAACTGCGGATCTATCAAGCACCGAGAGGGATCAAATCTCTTGAGTTGCAAACATTTTCTCAAGTTTTGCACTCAAAAAAGAGGTTTTCACCTCGAGATATTTGATCTCTCTCAAAATTTGATAGATCTGTAGTTAAGATGGATCTAGGCTAGTTATGAATCAGATCAAGCATACCTACCTAGCTGCTCTACTTCAAAGAAAAATTAAACTTAAAGGCTAGAGAAAAATTAAATTTAACCAATCTTTCATTTTACCATAGAGAAAGGAGAACAATGTGATTGTGTTTCCTTTGTCACTTAGTTGAACTTTAATTTCTCGTTTGTGTGTTTTTTTTTTTTTTTTCTATGTAAGACTAATTCTATTAAGTGTAAAGAGTACTAGTACAAGACTGCCTCAGCGTCTGCTGTGAAAGCCAGACCGCTGGGCTTGATAAGCATGTTGTTCATAGAGAGTCTAGATCGCCCATAATGGGAAACTGATCATGTTAACATCAAAGTCTTGACCGCCCATGATAGGGAAACCGGCCTTTAGTTTATACAAACCATAGTGACATAAATATAGAAACTGAAAACATCTATCAGCCATTCCAGCTGAGCCTTGAAACCAAAAAGCAAAAAACTCCAACAATGATTGAGCAAAGAAACCTGGAGAGTATGAAGACTGCGCATATCACCCTTCATGAGCTGGATACATCGGCTCCTCGACGATCCTGCAAGCATATTCGTAGTCGTTGTTGTTGTCAGCCATGCCAGCTTGGCTTCCTTCCTTCAATTCTGTGTCCTCAGCATCCTTACTCTGCACAGATTGAGAAGGGAGAGTAGAGGACTCCGGGAGGATCTCTCTGCCAGTGGATCAAGGGGCACGAGGAGGCGAGGGAGAAGCTGAGCGGGCTGGGGCATGATAAGGGATCTCCTCGCGGAGGGAGACAGTAATAAGAGCAGTGATGATGGATTGAACGGAAGTACAATGAAAACGAAGCTCAGCATGCTGAGTGGTTTGCCTAATGGAGGTCCTCGAATGCGCTCTGCCAAAAGGAACAGGATTTGAAGGGGGGACGGAAGGGCCAAAGTGGCTAGAATCAAGAATGCTCCCACGACCTCTGACTCTGCCCCTGCGTGATGCAGGAGGATGGACAGGCTCATCACTGGCAGATGAGGAACCCGAATCAGAGGAGGGCGTGGGCCGATTAAAAGAGGCTTGTCCCCGGCTAACTCCACGCCGGCATCTCATCCTCGGGCGGAGACGAGGCATAGAGAAGGGAGTAGGGCAAAGGTGGCACGAGAAGGATGAGTCGTCAGAAGTCACAGAAGCCCTAAGAGCAGAGGGACAACGACAGAGGAGAGCCAATTGATCATTGGCAGGAATGTTTGAACCTTCTAAGAGCTCTGCAGAAACGCTTGGAGAAGAAGTAACACTGCAGAAGGGGCTATTAGAGAAATGATGCCCAGGGAGAGTCTCCAAGCAGGCCAGAAGACTGCACCGTCGACCTTTTTGTGTCTTAACGCTAGAGTTGGCAAAGCCAGGAGGGAATTCACCACGGAGGGGAATCAGAGCTCTCCCATAGCTGCTACAGTCATGCTCGCAATCCATAATGAGTGTCGAGGCCGGGAGAACCGCCATATAGAATGGCATCGCAGGGCAATTAAGAGGAGGATTGACATCCCGAGGAGGCAAATTAATGGCGTCATTAAGGCTGGTACAGGGGGCCATATGGGCTTCCCATGCGAGCTCCTTTGGGAGCTACGCAGGGACCCAAGTCCCATCAGGCCGCTTCCACATCCGCATCTAGAGTTGTGTGCTTTCTTTTTATTGTGAATATAAAATTTAATTAGTTATAATAAAATATTTTTAACATTATAATAATTTTATATCTAAAATAGATATTATATAATTAATTTATGTTTTGAAAATTAGAATTGATAATGATGATGATGATTAATGTTCATTAAGATCAATGTGACCTATCAGACCTTAAGAAAAAAAAAAATCTAAGTTCGATTTTTCAAAATCTTGTTCCTAAGATGAAAGAGAAGGTGGCCTATAAGACCTGAAGAACTGAAAAATAATCTAAGTTAAATTTTTCAAAATCTTCTTCCTATAATCAAAGAGAAGGGAAAGAAGCACTCCAAGATCACTGTAGGTGGGTTGCTTTAATAGGTCAAGAAGATTGGAAGTGTGGCATATGTTAGGGAACTAAGAGCGGATGCAAGCAAGAGCTCGGTAGTCTAAAAGAAAGTTTTTTTCTTCTTACACCTACTTAGTATTGAGAATATGACATATTTTATTGCTCCAGGGAGACTTGGGAATAGACCACTGCATGGTCTCACTCCGAAGCTCATGAGAGTTTGTTCCTATCCCAGCGATGTTTATTTTTTTCTTAGTGTTGGTCAACATAGAGAGATAATTCTTATAATCAAGGGTGAGTTTGATCACCTTGTTATAGTATCTTAACTTCCTTTTACCCTCCATCTCCTTCTCTTCCCACAACTTGTCCTTAAATTTGGAGGTAATAATATTTTTGACACTATCTTCGCTTCCGAACAAGGGTGAGGAGAGTCTCAAAGTGAGCCTATTTTTACTCCAAATGTAAAGATAAACCAACTTACAATTATTTTCAAATTCATAGTAAGCTTTCAAACCACCAATAATAGTTTTCTAGATGCTATAATTCTAGTTGACTTGATGAGAGATGTCAATGCCCAAATATTTATAAGAAGAAACCTACTCTAAGCAATGGTTATTATACATGAAAAGACCCTGGGTAATCTCTTTGGATTTAATAATCATGGATTTAGTCTTGTCGGTATTAACCATCATACCCAGCTTTGAGTAGTAGGTCTAAAGTTGCTTGTCAAGCTCAACATGGATTTTTGCAAGAAGCATGATATCATCAAGATAGAGGAGAAGAGTAATGAGTGCCCTTGTTTCCACACACTCTTCTAACTTATCAATGTATATGTCAAAAAAGGTAAAAGACAGGGGATACCCTTGTTTGACACCGATATTAAATTTAATGGGTTTAGACCACCTCATCATAATTATTCATCTTTAAAAATTAATAAAAAAAAAAATTGTTTAAACTAAATAGTTGAATTCAATAAAAAAAAAAAATTATTATAACACAAAACATTAAATTATTATAATATATAGTTTTAAAAATAGTTTATACTAAAAACTCGTTTTAATGCTTATACAAAATCGGCCATCACAATTTTATATTTTATGGATAGGTATATTTTGAGAAGTTTTCAATAATCGAGTTATTTTGTATATTTGAATTATAAAATAAATTTTTAATATATAAAATGAATTTAGATTTTTAACATAAAATTTAAATTTGATGTGTAATTGAATTTGAATTTAACAATCCAATGTAAAGGTTTTGCAAATTGAGATATAAGTTTAACATTGTATACACTACCCAAATTCAAATTTGACAGTTGTTTGACTTAATCAAATAAAATAGAACGAACTGTGATACATGAAAGGAAAGGTAAAATTAATTGAGAAACATAATACATTTTTACCGTTGGGAGAGGAGAATGTTGAGCTTTAAAGTTATTATGAGCTCATTTTCCGTTTCATTTCTTGGAATTTAAATTTTAACTCTCTCCGCTCTCAAGTATTTGTTATAATAATTATTTAGTTTATTTTTTTTTCTAAGTTTTCCGCTTTAAAGTTATTATGAGCGCATTTTTCTTTTCATTTCTTGGAATTTAAATTTTAACTCCCTGCGCTCTTAAGTTTTTGTTATAATAATTATTTTGTTTTTATTTTTTTTTTTAATTTTGTCAACTTTTCTTTTACTACATGATCAATCATACTATATGCTATATTTGAGGACGGTTGGTTTCAGTGTTCGTTTCGTTATTTATCATTATATAATGTTGGTGGTTTTGTCTACCCATGAAGATGGAGAGGTTGGAGCGGGTTGGATTTTAATTAGTTTTTATGGTAAAATGGCGTCTGGCTTCATTTGGTTATTGGAATTTCAACTAACAACTATGCCCGGTTTTTGACCTTATAGAAGGGTCTGAAAATCACCATTAAATACAAAATAAAACTTAAAAAAAGTTATTTTAAATATTTTAACAATAATTAGTCAATGAATCCTCTCCGTAATGTAATTGTAATGTCATTTCGTTTAAGTTTTTATATAGACCATTCTATTAGAAACACGCTCATTTTTAAACTTTATAAATAATAGTTGCAAAATAAATCTTCTTTATGTCATTTTATAACCCCGATGGCCCATTTTCTGATAATATGTTTATTTTATTTTTTTTAAATCTTTTGTAGATGTGTAAAATCAAGAAAATTTTACATTGCAAGTTTTTCAAAATAAATTTAAATAAGATCTCCAAAAGTTCTTGTAAATTTTGATTATCTCTGGGTTTGGTATAAGTATTATAAACAACTACCAACTATCTATAGATAAATTAAGACAAACTACAGTCAATCTATAATCGTGGATCTCCCTTTTCCGCAATGTTCCTAAAGGAAAAATAGTCCTTGAAATAATGCTCTCCAGGATTATTTTCAGATAGTCCTTGCTGTCAAGGTCTGGCTGGATTTCGCCACCGTCGTTGCGGTTATTTTTGCCTAAAAAGAACCTAAGCGCAGATCAACACCATTGTGGTTACCAAGAGAAACAAAAACAGGCTCTGCTCGACGGCTATGGCCAAAATCCTGCATACTAAAACCCTATTTAATTACAAATATAACAGATATAACAGATATTTGACTGTTGTTCCTTTGAATTGGATAAATTTGAGCAAACGGTGAATTTAAATTGTAAGAATCCTGGATTTTTTTTAATGAGAACATAGAAATTTAAAATTAGTGCATTTTTCTTTCTGTTTGGTTGAATATTAGGTTTTTTTTTCTTTGCACTCTCCTCTTTGTTTAGTGTTCCATGAAACCATCACTTACGTAATATGTTAGGGAGTTTTAGAGTGTGTTGTTTGACATATATATATAATTTTTGGTTGGAGATTAGCTTTGATATATATCTTCTTTGTTGTTTAACTTATATTTTTTTGGTTCAATTTTATTTTTTTTCCTGTGCGCTTTCCTTCTTTGCATAATGTTCCATGAAACTATTTTTTTCTGTAATACGTTATGTTTGATATATATCTTTTCAGTTAGGGTTCATGTGTTTTTTTTGGTTTTATACAGGGAGATTTCTTTTTCTCTTATGAAAATGAAAAGTGGCACATATATTTTCAACATGTCCAAAGCTTCAAATCTTCCCTTCCCACATGGGTAGTTGTTTTCTATTATAAATATTTTTATAATTTCAGAATTCATGAAAATTTTATATTTTGTTTAAATATTTTTTCAATAATAATTATTTGAATTAATTAATTTAAAATTAATGTAACTATTTAAGATAAATCCAATTATTCATAAATATCAATAAAATAAATCATATTTCTTACATTACAAATATTTTAAAATTAATTTAGTCATACAAATTAATTATTGATAAAGTTATTCATATCAACATTAAAATATTTATTTTATATTTTTAATATTTAAAAATAAAAATAGGTAAATTATAGTTTTATTTTAAATTATTATTATAAAAGATTAAGTGTTTTTAGCACAACCTGTTTAGGATGGACCTTTTTAACAAGACAATCTTGAATTAAATCTAGTTTATTACTCAAGTAATAAAATAAGTGATATACTAAATTCCAATAGATAAATGTGATTTTGATGATGTGATTTCAAAATAATTTTGATAACTTAAATATGAGCCACAAATCTAACTTAAAAAAATACAAACAACTTGAGAAACAAAAAAACTTATTATTATTGTTAATAATTATAAAAAAATAATATATAAATTAAATATATTTATTTATAAAAAAATATAAAATATTTCCTAACTATAAAAATTTAATATTTAATTTACACGTCTCTAAAATGATATTTTATCTAATCGATACTAATATAAACGATCTCTAAAATAATATCAAATTAACCAACGGTCATATCTAACAGTCATAGCTAAACCCACAATCCAAAAAATACTCCCATAAACGATCTCTAAAATAGCATGAAATTTACCAAAACGATACTCATATAAACAGACACGGCTAGTCACAAGTCTAACGGTCATATTTGAACCCACAATCTGATCAAGTGGACAGATGCCTCCTAAGAAAAGAGTGGCTCATCTTTTATATACTTCCATTGGCTGGCTTCATTATTCATCATTTTTAAGGTTTCTATTGCTAAGATTTGGGGTAATGATTTAGTCTATGTATGTCGTACTATTCTATGACGAATTTGAATTTTTTTAATGTTTCTAAAATAAAAATTTATAATTTTTTAAAGTTATAATTATTTTAATTTATGGTTATTATTATTATTATTTATATTTAAATTTAAGTAAATTAATATTAAATAATATTTTGTTTTATTATTTTAATATTTCTTAATTAAATAATATTTTGATTTAAATAAATGATTTAGATAATGATAATTTTCTATATAAAGATTTAAATAATTATTGAAGTGGACACTTTAACTAGTCAAAGTGTTTTCTTTTAGATTTATTAATAAAATTATATTACTCATAATTTTCACATTCTAAATATATTAATTTAAATTATTATATTAAAAATATTATTTTTTCTTAAATACATAATTGATATTCTCGATTAAGGTGTGTATTAGGATAAACACTTGTGTGGCGATCGGTATTGAAGTATGGGACCAAGGTGCACATGAACCTAACTGACATGACATTTGTAGTTGGCATGGATAAGGCCATCTCAAATTCCACGGAGGGAGCTAAAACGTCAAGAAACTAATCAAGTGTTATAGAGAACATGATTTATTAGTTATATGTTGCATTGGGATGTTGGGTATGGGATTGAGGTTTATAGGCTTGAAGATAACTGAGTGTTCAAAGGCCCTTCACCTATCCATGCATGTTGGTCTCGACGGAATTAGGTCTGGAGGAAGTTGTGAAGGGCAGAATGGGGCTCTTTTGCACGTGATCTTTGTGAAATATTGAATTGTGTGGGATCCAGGGGACAAGGATCATAACCATGCCCAAGCACGTGTTTCCACTATAGTTTTGTTAAAGATAATTCTTCTTTTCTCAAGAGTTATTTGGGGTTTGGGTGATAGCATTTTCCACTAAAGTTTTCTTACATATAATTATTCTTTGCTCAAGAGGTATTTTTGGTTTGGGTGATAGAATTTTGGTTTGTGGTGTCATTTCACTCTTTTTTCGTGTTTGTAGTTTCTAGATAGGTTTATTTTTAGGCCCTCCTCAACCATCTTCCCTTCTGATTTAGGTATTACGTTCAAGCATCGAGGTTGGAGTGTAGGGCTGTTTCTAATCTGTGTGTGTTTAGTGGAGGACTTCCTCTCAGATAGTAGGGGTTATAAGTCCAATAAGTGATTGGTCCAACCTATGTGCATATTGTGTGTAGTGGGGCGAGGGTAGTCACTCCCTTGGGACGAACTACTGGGCGAGATGGACATTAGTTACCAACTCGACACACATTGTCATTATGGTGCATCATATACGGAGGGTTAGGAGAGGAGTTGGCCACCGCAGCCAACCTAGGGACCCATCCGAGTGGGAGGAGGAGCATCCAAAGGAGGATGCAATTCTTGAGGGAAAGGTTTCCCATGACCATGCTTTGTTGCTAGGAAATGTGGTGCAACTATGTAACACTTATCCTAACATCTTAAGAACTTACCATAAAAAAAAAATAACTTTCTACTATATGGTTAGGATAATTATGAACATTTCATTATCTATTATATCGAACGCATACAACCTTACACTACAACTGATACCTTATTCGCACTTAACTTTTTGTCTTTGCATTTACTTATAATGTTTAAAACGCTTGACACTCAAATATGTAAATACGTTGGCATTTATATATAGTCGGAATGCTTTAACCATGGTACTAATCCCATAGTTGTCATCACATGAATATTCATTGTCGAATTTAACTTTGTGTACTATCAAAACCTTGTTAAGTACTACCAATTAGCTTCTCAGGATCAGAGTTCAGATTTTTATGAGATCCTTGTTGTAATTTTTTGATCGCCACTTGCCACACTTCTCTCTGTCTGATCCCTTTGTGATTGATGGTGGATATTTTGGGTGGGAAAGGGTCTAGGCATAACCCATAACCCTAATTGTTTCCCCCATTATTATCCTCCAACCGCATGATGAACTGCTCTAGAACCTCCGAGGTCGAAAACTGGACTTCGTCGCCTCGTTTACGGTCATAGAAGTTAGAATTCATGGGTTTCTTTTCACGTTCATCTCATCCTCATAGAAGTCTCATGCTTGGAATCTTATACCGATGCCATTTGTATTAACTGAGTTTGGGAAAAACCCTCTGCGCGGTATTTATGTTTGGTTATGGAGTTTTTATTTGTACCAGCATGGAAGCCTGGCTATTTTCGCTAGACGTAGTGCTCGTTTAGATGTTTTCGCCTAATTCCAGACCTCAAATGTAGGTAAAAACTCTAATTTAGACACATATTGGGTTTCTCCTCTCCGTTCACTCTATTTTCGAAATTATTTTGTATAATTTATGCAATTATGGTTTATGAACGCTAACCCTCATCTTCTGTGATGGGTTCCCAACTGTTCGATGGTCGGCAAAATTCGGTGGAGTGTTCCATTATCTCTAGGTAAATGTGCTTTACGATTTTTCCTATCTTGGTTTTTCTTAAGTTAAATTATGTTTTAATTTACTCTGTTTCCCTCGCTTACGAATCATATCTCTTTGGAAACGCACATACCCTCTCATCATCGTGAACTTGGATTATTTGTTCATTCGATTATAGTATTTAGCTAACAAATCCATTCTGTCTCCTCCAGGTACACCTCCATCTAATTTGTTGGGCCATAAAATTCTCCAGAAAGTTTGGTTTAGTTACAATTAATTAGACTTCAAAGTTCCAGAACCGTAGCACAATCCTGGTGGTTCTCGGTTAACTTGAAAAAGTTAGAATTGGTGTTTTCCTTGTAATTTTTGCAACTATACCCAGTTGTTATTTAACTCTAAGTTTGGTTTTGATTCCAAATGGGTTCTCCCGAACCATTTTCTTGGGTCTCAGTTGAATTTTTTCCAACTTCTTATATGGACATTTGATGTATAAGAACTCGATTATTTTATGACTGTTCATTGCTCAGTTTTACTAGTTTCTGTGTTTAATATGGTGTATAATTCTCTACGCATTCTTGTTTGAGTTTTGTACAACAATTTCATGATTTTCCTATTATATGCATGTTTATGTTATTTCACTGAGATTCTATCGAGTTCAAGTAGTTACCAAATTCTTGGATGCATCTTTTCAAAAACGGGTCTATAGTAAAATAGAATTTGTAAGCACAATAATTTTTTATTAGGCATATTTTCCTTTTTCCGAATAAGCAGTACTTTATTTATGCAAATTTATTATTGTTAAGAAAGAAACATCGTTACAGGGTTTTGTTCTACTTTTTAGTTTGGTGACCGAACCACTCATTACTTTGTCCATGTATAGTTTAAGTGGGAGGAACGATGTGTTCCGAATTTTGAGGATTATTCCTCGAGTCCAGAACCGATAGTTCACTCCAAATAGTTTTCATTTCGTTACAGATTTTGGTTTTCCAGGCTTGAGCTCTTCAAATAGTATTTATATTTTTTTTCGAACAAAAATAAAACCACTGTATTAATAATTACATTAGCCCCTATAATTTATTTAACCTAGTTTTCTATGTTTTCTTTTACACATATTTTACATATCATAGTTGCTTATTGCATTTACCATAAGGTTGACTATATATGGATCTTCCTTAAAAAGCATTTCTTTCTTCTTTTATTTCCACAGTAAACTAATTCAGAAATACAGTAACTATTTTCACATATAATTCACCAAATCTGTAAATAACTTGTTTTAATAGTAGAAGTACATAGAACTCAATCTCCTTCAACATATGCTCTTATAAAATAATTTATTGTCCTCGCTTCTAATGAAGTACTTTTCATGTATACAAATTTAATAATATAGGTTCCTGTCTAAGTTTACCGAATACTCAGATACTTATCTAGATATGCATTTCACTGCTGATGTCCACCCAAACTTCAAGAGAGGAAATTACGTCCTTCTCTTTCCCCCGTGCTCCACACCCTGAAAGGTACAGGTTGACAGTATTTTCTGCTATGCCCTAGAGACCCCAAGTCCAGTCAGTACTAGAAAATTTCAAGAATGTTGAGTCCTTTCCACTGTTCTCTACCACTCAGGAAAATTTCTCACTCTCTTCCTAATTTTCTGAACAAAACCCCTATTCCTCAGTGGGATCAGTCTCTTATCCTCAAAGGAAAAAGTAACTTTTGAAACTATCCAACCACCTTTTCAGTTTTTGGAACAATTTTTCCATCAGCCTTTTTACTCTTTTTTTCTTATGGAACCACTTTCCATAACAAATTTTATTTCCAAAAAAATAAAAAAAAATAACTTTTCCAGAAATGATAATTGTATTAGTCTTATTTAAAAAAAATAATAATAACTAAAATGTCAGATAACTAGTTAACAACTAGTTAATGCGAACTTCAGCTGTTACAACTTCCCCCCATCGAAGTAACACTGTCCTTGGTGTTTCACTCCATATCAAGGAATAGCTTTGGGTAAGCCTCACATAAAAATCCCTTGTCTTCCTCCTCTGGGCTGAAGTGCTTCCACTGCACTTTAACCTAGGTTATGGGTCGCTTCTAAAGCATGATTTCTCTCCTCTCGAGGATATGTTGAGGCTCGACCAGAAACTCATTGTCTGGCTCTACCTGCAAACAACAAAGATTTTTGTCAATTTCACATATAAATATTCATGCTTTGATTTAGGATTTTTAACTCTATCCTACCTAAATATTCTGCCAATGGATTACATGTTTCGAATCATGTACATATCGCTTTAGCAGGGACACATGAAACACATTATGTAACTGAATGTGGCTAGGTGAATCCAACCGATATGCCACAGGTCCCACCCTTTCCAATATATGAAAGTTTCCAGAGAACCTAGAGACTAACTTAGCACAAGAGGCACATCTCAAAGTGTTATTATTTGGTTTGATCCTCACATACACATGGTTACCCACCTCGAACTCTCAATAATTCCTTTTCTTATTTGCGCATATCTTTTGCTGATCTTGTGCATCTTTCAGATTTTTCCTAATCTTCTTTACCTCCGATTCCATTAAAGCCAACATTTCTAGTCAATGTGTTAGTTTCGTTTTGGGGCTGCTCCAATTTATGGGAGTGCGACATTTCCTCCCATATAGAGCTTCGAAAGGACTCATCTTAAGGGACTCCAGATAACTGTTTTTGTAAGAAAAATTTACTAGGTGCAAGTAATCCTCCCATTTAGTTGGCTGTTGCATCATGTACATGCGCAACATGTCTTCCAAAACTTGATTTACCCATTTTGTTTATCCATCCATTTGGGGATGATAAGCAGTGCTGATGTTTATTTGGGTCCTCGAACTTGTAAACAAGGTTTTCCATAATTTTGAAGTAAAATTCACATCTATGTCTGAAATAACAGTCTTTGGAATGCCGTGTAGTCTGAAAATTTCTCTCATAAAAATATCTGCTATCTGTATAGTATTGTAAGTAGATTGTACTGGTATAAAATGTTCAAACTTACTCAACCTATCGATCACCACAATAATAGAGTCATTGTGCCTCTTTGATCATGGTAAACCTGTAATGAAGTCTAGGGATATGACCTCCCACTTCCATTCAGGTACTAGTATGGGTTGTAACAATCCTGCTAGATGACGGTGTTCCACCTTGACCTGTTGACACTCCAAACATTTGTTTAATTATTCAGCAATGTTTCTTCACATACCAGGTTAGAAATATATTTTTCTAATTGCAGTAAGATCTTCTGGTATCTTGGGTGACTTGCGTAATTACCTTGATGATACTCATTCATGATTAGCTCCTTTAGATCCACACGTTTTGGTATATAAATATTTCCTCTAAAGGTTAGCATTTGTCCTTTGTTGACTCCATATTTAGAAGTGTTTCCTTTCTTTCTGAACTCTTCCATTTTCTACCATAAGAACTAGTATTCAGGATCCTTCTGCAATTCCTCTTTCACTTGATCCAAGAATTTGCATTCAAGTTGATTGTAGTAAAGCTCATAAACACAATGCAACTTCCTACTTAAGGAATCCACTACCCAGTTTTCCTTACCCTTCACATGCTGAATGTCCATATCAAAATCACTTAGGAAGATATTCCACCTTGCTTGTCGGGTGTTTAAATCATCTTTTTTGAAGTAATTGGTTAGGTTACTATGATCAGTCTTTAGTACAAACTTCTTTCCCAGAAAAAAGTGTCTCCATACCCAGAGTGCATGTATTACCGTTGTTAACGCCAGATCGTAGGATGGATATCTTTGCTCAACCTCTCAAAACTATTCTGGAACTCACTAGTCCACCTAAAGACTTTTCGTTTCCTTTGAAAAGAGGTGATTGGAAAAGAAATTCTGGAGAATCCTTCAATGAATCATCGATAGTACCCAACCAATCCCATAAAGGATCGGATATCTGCTACATTTTGGAGAACTCTCCATTCCATGATTTTCTTGATTTTCTCTGGATAAACAGTAATCCCTTCTGCTCAAATAACATGGCCTATGTACTATATTTTTGTTTTGAAGAAATCACATTTGTTGAACTTAGTGTACAACTAATGTTTTATTAAAATATGGAGCACTATCCTTAGATGTTCTCCATGTTCTTCCTCATTATTAAAATAGATTAAAATATCATCAATAAATATGAGTACAAAGTTATCTATAAAAGGTTGAAATATACGATGCATTGACCTCATAAATGTTGTTGGTGCATTTGTTAACCCAAAGTGCAATACCAAAAACTCATAATTCCCATACCTGGTACTTAAAGTAGTCTTATAAATATCGTCATCCTTAATCTGAATCTGGTGATGTCCAGACCTTAAATCTATTTTTGAGAATATTGTGGCTCGCTTTACCTAATCGAACATATCATCAATCCTTGGTAAAGGATATTATTTTTTATTGTTAACTTATTGAGCTGTCAATATTCCATGCACGTTCGCATGGTTCCATCCTTCTTCTTTACGAACAACATTGGTGCTTCCCCAAGGGGACACACTCGAACGAATGTATCCTTTTTCCAATAGTTCTTGTAATTGAATTTTTAATAAAGTTAATTCTGGAATAGTCATTCTATAAGGATCCCTTGACACAAGTGATGTTCCTCACATTAATTCAATGGTAAAATCAATATCTCAACCTGGTGGTAATCTGGGTACACCTTCTGGAAATTAATCCATGAAGTCTTGTACCACTGGTATGTTTTCCATCAATAGAGACTTATCCTTGGAATTGGCATATCCCACCTGGATAGGATAACATTGACATCCCTTCCTCATGCACTTATTCATTTGGGATGCTGTAATAGGACGTAGCTATAGGGGTTTCTTGATTCCCTGAATCTCTTTGCGTGTTCCATCTTACATTCTTTAATAAAATGATATTTTCTTTACAACCCACCAAGGTCCAATGTTTTTCTAGCCAATCCATACCCAAGAAAACATCATAGGACCCTAATGGCAATAGGTTGAGGTCCACATTTAACTGCTGGTCTACAGTCTCAAATGTGCAGTTTCAAATTTTGGCAGTTACTTTTCTTTTTTCTCCTATGGCTAGCTGCACCAGCCAAGGATTTTTGAATTTATGACCTTTAAATTTACATACTTCCACTATTTTGGGATTAACATAACTTAGACTTGCACCTGGGTCAACAAAAATAGAAACAAATTGAGACAATAACTTACCTTCCAACTCTGCCATTGTTGGTTGATAACCTTCCTGTCAATCCTCCAATGCTGCACTGAGTCGAGGAATGTTTCAAGCCACATCACCTCTTGTAGAAGCCTCCTGCAAGTTTTCAACAGTTTTACTCCTCCCTCGTTGTGGGAAATTTTTATAATAATGTGCCTCACCACACCACCAAAACACTCTAGAGGTGGCTTGGACACTTGCCCTTGTTTAGGTTTTCTAGAAGCCTTTGTAGGCCTCTCTTCAGCTGGCCATCGGGTCCTTTGATGATTTCTGCCAAACTACTTGCTGACAGAACTTCCTACAGATTTCTTAAAATTATTACTTCTCGCACCCTTGAATTTTGAGCTATTTTTCTGTCTTTTTCATTGCTACCAATTTTTTCCCACTTCCTCTTTTTCCTTCGACTACTGATAGCACATTCTTGCCTTACGAATGGCTTCGTCCATGGCTATAGGATTTATGAAATCAATTTTTTCCTTCATATGAGTTGGTAGACTGCTCAGAAATATTCGAACCTTAGCCTTCTCATCTTGGACGTATGGAACATATCTTAGCAAGGAAGTGAACTTGGTAATATGCTAGTCTATGGTCATCTGCCTCAGCTTCAAGTCATGAAATTCTTTAGATTTATCATCATAAAAACATTTTTTTAAATACTTATATTTAACGTATTGCTGGAATGATTCCCATGTAACATATTGGTATTCAATGCTAGAAACATTCTTTACTTCCTCCCACCACAGAGTGGCCTTTTCTCTTAACAGATATATGGCCAATATGACTTTTATGTTGATGTTGTACTGTACACTTGGAAATATTTATTCTTATTTATCAACCAAGTGTTTTCCACTTCGTGAGCTTCTCCATCAAATGTAGATGGTTTTATTTTTCGAAACTCACCTTGAAGCTCCACTTTCTGCTTCTTAACTTCTTGCTGATCTGACACATTACCAGAATATACTTCATTATAGTTTATGTTTTTGTTGCTTCACTGTGAGGGGCTTCTTTCCACTCTTTCACTGGTGTGGTCCCTTGCTTTTCGCTCATTACCTTCCTACATGTCTCTAACAAGACTTGGCTGTTTCATTCCTTGATTCTTCTTATCTGAAAGGCTCTTGAGTATCTTTTCTTGCTATTGCATCAAGTGCTTATTATCACTCAGAACCCACACCATTTCTTCCTGTAGCTTTTCCAATGTATTTAACAAAAGGCTTGTTTGGTGCCATTGTTCCTCTAGCAATTTACTTGTTTGCTGGTGCTGATCCACACTCAACTGAATCCACATTTAAGGATTCATCTTTGGTTGTGTTTAAGGTATAGGTTCCCCGATATTCTAAGGTTTTTGTTGTGTCGATCATGTTATAATGTTGTCCTTGCAGTACAAATTATTTTCTGTGCATCAGTATACACACAACTTAAATCGTTAGATGACCCCTAGGGTCCCAGCATGCGAACACTGCTCTGATACCACTTGTAACATCTATCATAACATTTTAAAAACTTACCGTAAAAAAAAGTTACTTTCTACTATATGGTTAGGATGATTATAAAAATTTCATTATCTATTATATCTAACATATACAACCTTACACTATAGTTGAAACCTTATTCGCACTTACGTTTTTGTTTTTGCATTTACTTATAATGTTTAAAACACTTGACACTCAAGTATGTAAATATGTTGGAGTTTATATATAGTCGAAATGCTTTAACCATGGTACTAATCCCACAGCTGTCATCACATGAATATTCATCATCGAATTTAACTTTGTGTACTATCAAAACCTTGTTAAGTACTGTCAATTAAATTCTCGGGATCCGAGTTCATATTTTTATGAGATCCATGTTGTAATTTTTTGATCGCCATTTACCACACTTCTCTCTGTCCAATATCTTTGTGATCGATGGTGGATATTTCTGGTGGGAAAGGGTCTAGGTATAACCCATAACCCTAACCATTTCCCACATTATTCTCCTTTGGCCGCATGATGAGATGCTTTGCAACCTTCGAGGTCAGAAACTGGACTTTGTCACCTCCTTTACAGTCCTAGAAGTTATAATTCACAGGTTGCTTTTCAGGTTCATCTCATCCTCATCAAGGTCTCATAGTTGGAAGCTTATCTCGATCCCATTTGTATTAACTAAGTTTGGGAAGAACCCTCTGCATGGTATTCATGTTTGGGTATGGAGTTTTTTTTTGTGCCAACATGAAAGTATGGCTAGTTTCTCTAGACGTAGTGCTCATTCGGATGTTCTAGCCTAATTCCATTCCTCAAACGTAGGTAAAAACACTAGTTTAGACACATATTGGATGTCTCCTCTCCATTCACTGTGTTTTCGACATTCTTTTGTATCAGTTCTACAATTAAGGCTTATGAATGCTAACCCTTATCTTTTGTGACAGGTTCCCAACATTTCGGTGGTCGGCAGCATTCGGTGAAGTCTTCCATTATCTCCAGGTAAATGTGCTTTAAGATTTTTCCTGTCTTGGTTTCGCTTAAGTTTAATTCCAGTTTGATATTCTCTTTTACCATCACATACGTTTCCTATCTCTTTGCAAACATAGGTACCCTCTCATCATCATGAACTTGGATTGTTTGTTCGATTCGTTGCAGTGTTCAGCTAACAAGTCCACTCTTTCTCCTCTAGGTACACCTCCATCTAATTTTTTGGGCCATAAACTTCACCGGAAAGTTTGGTTTAGTTACAGTTAATTAGACTTTAAGTTCCAGAAACGTACCACAATTCTGGTGGTTCTTGGTTAACTTGAAAAAGCTAGAACTGATGTTTTCCTTGTAATTTCTGTAATTACACACAATTGTTATTTAACTCTAACTTTGGTTCTGGTTCCAAATGGGTTCTCCCAAGCCATTTTCTTGGGTCTCAATTGAATTTTTTCCAACTTCTTATATGGATATTTGATGTATAATAACTTAGATTATTTTATGATTGTTCATTGTTCGATTTTACTAGTTTCCATGTTTAATATGGTGTATAATTCTCTACGTATTCTTGTTTGAGTTTTGTATAGAAATCTCATTATTTTCCTATTATATGCATGTTGATGGTATTTCACCGAGCTTCTGGCTGGTTCAAGTAGTTAAAAAATTCTTGGATGCATCTTTAAAAAAAGGGTCTATAGTAAAATAGAATCTATAAGAACAATAATTGTTTATTAAGCATACTATCGTTTTTCCGAATAAGTAGTACTTTATTTATGCAAATTTATTCTATTTGAGAAAGAAATTAATTATAGGGTTTTCTTCTACTTTTTAGTTTGGTGACGAGACCACTCATTACTTTGTTCGCGTATAGTTTAAGTAGGAGGAACAATGTGTTCCGGATTCTGAGGATTCTTCCTCGAATCCAGAACCGACAGTTCGCTCCAAATAGGTTTCATTTCGTTACAGATTTTGGTTTTCCATGCTTTAACTCTTCAAGCAATATTTATATTTTTCTTCAAACAAAAATATCACCACTTTATTAATATTTAAAATAGCCCCTATACTTTATTTATCCCAATTTTATATGTTTAATTTTACACATATTTCACATATCACAGTTGCTTTTTGAATTTACCATAAGGTTGACTATATATGGCTCTTCCTTATAAATCATTTCTTTCTTCTTTTATTTCCACAGTAAACTAAATCAGAAATACCGTAACTATTTTCACATATAATTCATCAAATCTATAAATAACTTGTTTTAATCATAGAAGTGCACAAAATGCAATCTCCTTCAACATATGCTATTATAAAATGGTTTATTGTCCTTGCTTCTAAAGAGATACTTTTCATGTATACAGATTTAATAATATCAGTTCCTGTTTAAGTTTATTGAATATTGAGATACTTATTTAGATATTCAGTTGGTTGTTGATGGAACAGAGGCAATTACATCATTCTCTTTCCCCATGCTCCACACCTTGAAAGGTACAGGTTGACAGTATTTTTTGTTGTGAGCTCAAGACCCCAAGTCCAATCAGTACCAAAAATTTTAAGGAACGTTGAGTTCTTTCCACTAGTCTCTACCAGCTCAGGAAACTTTCTCACTCCCTTCCTTGGTTTCTAAACAGAACCCCTATTCTTCACTCGGATCAGTCCCTTATCGTCAAAGGAGCAAGTGACTATTCAAAGTGTCCAACCACCTTTTCAATTCTTGGAATACTTTTACCTTCAACCTTTTCACTCTTTTTTTTATGAAACCGCTTTCCATAACCAATTTTTTTTCAAAAAATAATAATAATAACTTTTCCAAAAACTATAATTGTATTAGTCTTCTTCTTAAAAAAAATAATAACTAAAATGCCAGACTACTAGTTAACAACTATTTAATGCCAAATTCAGTTGTTACAAACTTCCATTGTTGGCCTCTAAAACTACCATTTTTCGCCTCTATTACTGATCAATTGTGATATGTGCATGTTATTCTAGACATTCTGGGGGAGCATAGGTATGATTAAAGGAATGAGCTAGTTGCTTACATAAAAAATTTGTAATTTTCATAGGGAAAAACTTTGGAGTGCCTCACTTTATTTCCTCCCAGCCAACAAAGGTCTAATCATAGGTTGGATGAAATTGAAATGAGAATCACTTATATTTTTTACCATGTCCATGAGGCATGAGGTCCTCCCATCATCCCTGCGAATACTGAGGTGATGAACCCTCCAAATCAATATGGTTACTCGTAGGTTTTATTTGTATTGTTGGTATTTTGGGCAATATGGATAGTATGTTTATGGAAATAATGTAAAAATTTGATTTTGTTTTTAGATTTTTCTCTACACTTTCAGCCAAAAAAATATAGCGAGAGTGATGCTGAGAGAATAGAGAAACTTTAGTAAGATATAATAAATTTTTGAAAAAATAATATAAGTCATCCATTAACCATATATATATATATATATATAGACATATAATTACTCCAAAATAACATATTACTTTCTCAATTTTCTTATGTGATTCCACCTGTCCAGAAATCCCTCCAAGATAGGATTTATTTATTCAAAAAAACCACCATGGAAATGTTTACATGTCCTAGAGATCTCAAAATATTCATATTTCCACATTTCAAGTAGAAAAATATATATATATATAAATTTTATTAGAGATCCAACATAAAATAGTAATTTTTCATTTTGGAAATCTATCACTTCAAAAAGAGAACATGGACTATCTATAGATCATATTATTATTATTTTGATCTCTTTATTGTACAATTATTTTTTGATTTCTAATTACACTTTATTTTTCTTCTTTCACTTATTTTTTAGAACATCTTCTTTAACTCAATTTTATGGGGGAGTACAATAGAATATATTTTTAAATCATGATTTTGATTTTAATAAAAAAACGTGTTTTAAACAAATAATAATACTATGGTTTTAAAAAAATATCATTCAAACCTAAAGTTAAATAGAGTAAAATATCTAATTAGATAAAATATGCCAATAGTTATAATAAAGCCAAAAGTATATTATACACCATACACAATTCATCATTTTAAATGTATATAAAATGCTAATATCATATCTCTTTTATTAGAAAGAAAATCACCAACACATGAGTTTATATAACATTGGACGATATCTTTTGAAAAAAAATTAGAAGGAAAATCAAATTAGTCAAAAGGCGAAACAAACTTAAATTTAGCATTGTGTTAGTGATAAGAAAATTTTATGCATAGAAGAAATTCAAATTTAGCTGATGAAACTATCATTCAATTTGAATATTTTAGACTATAAATTAAATTAAATTTAATGCGTAATATAAATTCAACATTAAATTTTCATATTCAACTAATACAAATATAGTCAAATTCATGGTGTATAAAAATTCATATTAGTTTAATTCAACATTAAATCACCATATTCAACTCGTGAGAATTTAGTCAAATTCAAGGTGTATAAATATTCATATTAGTTAATGATATTTATATTTTAGAAAAATTTAAATATTAGAAACTATGTAAATTAAATTGAATTTAATACGTGATCTAAATTCAACATTAAATTGACATGGTCAACCGATGCAAATTTTGTCAAACTCCAGGTGTATAAATTATCATATTTATACATAATTTATATTTATAATTAATTATTTTTATATTTATAATTTAGAAAATTCCCCACTAGCATTTATTTCATAATTCCTTTCGGAGAATTTTGATCAAATTCATGGAAGGGTTAAAAATAAAGCGAATTTGAATTTGCGTTATCTACGAGGTAAAGAAATTTAATGAGTGAATTAAACTTTTAAATTTAACCACCCAATCAAGCTTAATTTGATCGGTCCAGTGTATTATATTAAATTAAATTAAATTTACGGTTCAAATAAATATTTGAAATCAAATTTGACTTGTTCAACCAATGCAGACTTACTAGTGTGTAAAAAAATATTACATTTAATTCAATTTAAAGTATAAAGTAAATTTAAATATCATACATTCAAATTTAAAATTTATTTCACATTGTATACAAAACCAGATTTAAATTTGATGTTGTTTTTTATACGCTGGATTGATTTTAGGGCATGAAGGAAAATTTAATTTAAACGGTTCTAATCCAGGATTTTACCGTTAGGGAGAGGACAAATACCCTTATCAATTGGATGTGTTTTAATCACACGTGTGATTGGTTGATTATACATTACAGCTGAGAGGGTGAATGGAGGGACACTTTTCATGGGACAAACAGAGTTAGGGGCTTGACATTACCATATCGTTGGACATTTTCTTCACTGATTTGGGCCTGCCAAACACTACATGGGAGTAAAATATAACACTTTGTTTAAGATTTTAATATGGTAACAACTCGGTTATCTATTTTTTTTTTTCAAAATTTCCCTACCGTAAGAACTTAGCCTTGGGATTTTCCCTCCCTAGTTATGTTGTGTCCTATAACTTACTATGCTAAAAGAAAAGTGAAGTTGTAACATATATGAAAATGTTATGAGAATTTTTTTTTTAATACAAGTTACTTGTCACGTCTCCCAGACCCAAATTTTTTTTTTTCATTTTCATAACCTGTCTAGACTCAAATCACCCCGATTGGGGGAAGACAATTGAACCTGTGATGAGTGATACCTATATAACATAACTCAAGTATTCTCCTCCGATAACAATTATATTTTTTTTATACTGAATCACTTACAAATGCAAACTGTTATTAGTAGACTTATATATCTATATATTTTGCTTTGTATTTCTCAGGTTTTCTGTTCAGGATGATCATTAGGCCCTTAATCAAACTTCCCAGCTTGCCAGCCTGCTAACAACTTCAATATGTTACAGTTTCAGCATCGAGGTATAGAAGTATGCCTCCTCGCATACATCTATCTCCACGCAGTTAACCACCATTGCTCCAACTACTTTCCCAGTGGTTTCTATGGACGGTAAACAAATGCTCTGTTCATGGTAGTTTTACACATGCTTACAATCTTCTCTGACACAAACCCTTATCACACAATGGATTTTGCAATAAGCCTTTCCCTCCTTATTTTTCCGTTATAACCCTTCAACATGGGTGACACTATGATACAGATTCAACTGTTCCATGGGAAAACTAGGAAACAGATCCTCTTGCTTTGCTCAATTAGAGGTAGAGACTACTGAACTGGGTAGTTCAAAATCCCTAGTCTTAGATACTGATCCTCAGTTAGGATTTAACTTCTACCTCCCTATGTCTATATTACATAGAATACTGTAAATTCTAGATTTTACAAGTCTTTCCATTGTAACACAGCTGAGGGTTGTTGTCCCCTACTGTCTGTTATTGATTTTAATGAATTATGTGCCATCAGTATTGTTAGGATAAAGTTAGCTGTTTGGCACTTGATGTTCATGGGTACTGTTTGGTTAACATTTTCTGTTTAAACCCCCAGAAATTAACTACTCCTTGAAAAGATAGCCATCTATACCTATACATAATTATTATATTGGCTGCTCAATTGATATATCATCTCAAACCTCATTATTTCAATGTACTCATCTCTACACCCAACCATTTGTCTTTACTGTCAATAGCTGTAGTTGCAATTACATAAATTATTGAACCCTTAATCCGTCTAACAGTTGCATAATGCAACATAACATAACAATTCGTACATCCCATAATGTACTATAACATCACAATTTCATAAGTGGCATAAAGGAATATAACATCACAATCCCATAAAACCTAAAGGAATATAATATCACAATTTCATAAAACATCAAGGAATTATAACATCACAAGTTCATAAAACAGGGATATGTTTAACACAAACTTACAAATATCTCTATATTTATTCATGCACACCTCTACTATGACCAGTCCTCCCAACCGTAGAGTTCGTCTATCTCCAGAACTCACCCCCGAGCTGAGATCCTCCAAGAACAGACTAACCTCAATCTGTTCTGGAGCAACTTATTTAAGTTGTGCTTCCCCCAAAGCCTGTTTCCAATTCTGCATCCAGAATTTCAGGATGCTTTATTCCTGTTTAGCCTAGGCTTCCCATTTTGGGACTCTTTAAAGCTGCTTTAAGCTTTTCCTCAACTTTTCCAGCTTTTTCTCACCTCTTCCCAACTACTCCTCTTCATTGGGGAAATTTAGATTTTTCCTCAAAAATCTAAATTAGAAATAATTTCTTTCAAGGATTTTTGAAAGATTTGGGGAAAGTCTTTTCCTTTTCCATTACCTCATGGATTAGGCATGTGATCTCACTTTCTCATCTGGTCATAGTGCATGCACAATATTTTATTTATTTTTCATAATTAAGTATTTAACCATATCCACATAACAATTATCCATTGGGCTCCACTCCCCTATGGATGTATGTTCAAATGTCTAATTTGAAAAGCATAGAACTTGGGGGTGTTACATATTCCCCCTCTGAAAATAAACACCGTCCTCGGTGTTGACAACTATCGACTTAGTTCATTTTGAACTTAATTATGAATGCTTTTCCATCATCTTAGCTTCTATGTTCCATGTAGCTTTTCTGCAGTAAAGTGCTCCCCTGCACCTTTACTCTAGCTACTGTTCGTTTCCGCAATTCAATTCCTTCTCGCTTTCATCTTTGAGGCGACTCTGGAAGGAAATTCCTCTTCTGGTTCCCCTGGACCACATTTCAAATCAATCATGTGAGAAGCATCATGTAAAAATTATAAATTTTCTTCTTTTTTTTTTTTCCAACAAGTAGACATGAAACATATCAGGAATTTTACTATGCAAGGGTAAGGCTAATTTTAAGCCATTAGTTTTCCCCCCCTTTCCAACACCTTCCTCGGTGTTACACTTTAACGTTGACTTTTTAACTTTGACAAAGATTTCTTCTTTGTTTTTGCTTTTTTTCCAGCAGAGTACTCTCCTGCTTTATGCGGTGGCTTTTCTTTCTACTTCTTTGCAAGAAGTCTGTCTAGAAAACCTTGTATTCTGTTTTCCCTGTCCACAATTCATACCAATGTAAGAAATTTCAGGTACATACAATTGATCATCCACAACAACATTCTGCATTTCAATAACTTAAGAATTTTCAGTTATTAGTCAAACCGTTCAGGTTCATAATAGTTTAGTGCACTTTTAGTACACTACTTATCCTTTCTTGTTTCTTTAGTGAGGTTCTTTCCTCACTCAACTTGGTCCAATTCAGCTTTTCTAGAGTTTCTAGGTGATTTATCTTCACCTTTTTCCTTCTTGCTTCCAGAGTGTACAATTTCCTGTTACACACTTGGCTAAACAATTTGACAATTTTTCATTAGTACTCATACATGAATGAAAACAATTGTACTATATGCATGATTATGCTTACCCTTTTCCATTTCATCTCTGTACTTCCAGTACCTTCTCATTTTTTTTTTTTCCGTAGCTGTATGATTTCACACTATTTCCCCCTATCTTTGACTTTAAGACTCAGGAAATTTACATACAATTTTCACCAACAATATTTTATAGTGTGAATGCATGTAATTACTATCATTCGTCCCATTCACAAGTATTACTACTTGATAATGTCAAAATAGAATTTGACACAATTTTCCCCTTTTCAAAGAATTACCACAATTTATACATTCACTTAAAAAAAAATTTCTTCACATTCTACTGGGACCACTTATTTTACCACCATAGTATTTATTACTCCTTTAACCATAATTAGAGCAATAATATTCAGCCATATGATAAAATATATCCTTCCCTTGTACTTTTAATAATCCCCAGTGACTTATTTCTTCTCCTTTAATTCCGTGGGTATAAAGTTTGAGAAATAACTTAACATGTATGAAGATATTATATTCATACAACTCAACAAGGTTAACATTATAACATATAATCAGATCACCTATATTTATAATGTTAATTGTAGATTTTAACTTATGTCCCACGTGCAATTTGTTTCATTTTAATTTATCCTCAGTTCCACCACATTGTATATATATTCCAATAAAGTGAAACATATAAAATTTTCTTTATAAAGCTCTTTATTATATGAACCATTATATTTTATATCCTTAAATCCTCCACTCCTTTTCATATATATATAGAACCACTCTCTATATATATAATCCACAATATATATATATATATATATATAATATAAACTCCATCATACATATATACAATCCACCACATATATATATATCCACCAGACATATATATACTATATATAATCCAAAAAGTTTAATTAATACTCCTTAAATTCTTTTTTTTTCTTATTTAATGTACTATACCCTCGTACCAACTTACATTTTTCCTTTGTGATGAACTTATAAAGTTTTAATTTGGACCAATACAAGGACAATTGAGATGGTTTCGGCTATTGTTAAGTCAATGATTTATAATAGAATTCATCTCTATTATTTTTAGCCAAGTAAGAGAATACCTAAACTTACAGGATTTTCTATTAGGGGGATAAATTAAAAATTTGCATAACTCTATGCATAACCTTTATACATATAAGTACCCCCTATCTATATTTCTACATCCTTTGATAAGGCTATGGACCGATATATATATATATATATATCTATCTAAACACCTATTCCATACCCATGTTTTATGTCACATATATCCATATATCTAACTCCACCCCTGAGTATTAGACGCCCCTCTGATACTTACTTTAAGTAGAATTCCAAAAATGAATACCTTATCCTTTTTAACTATCATTACATATAAGGTAATAAATGGATATACTCCCCTTTTCTAAATCCCATGATACCCCCATCCTTAAATCATTAAGGGGATATATATATCATGTTCACATCCATTATCATTATAATACTGTCTAAGAGACTCGTTATCCATTCATGTTATGTTTTCACCCTTCTCAACTATTGAATTTTGATTAGGTCGAGGGGTAACATAAGTCTCTTTATTATTACCTCCTTTTTTTAATACCTTAGATCTTTTATATTTTAATTCAAGGACATCTATATATAACCTTGTAATTTATCATATATGTCCATACATATAGATGTAATTTTCAATATATATATTACAATATATATTTTACACTACATTCATCTATAGATATATATCCGCACCTTCGGTATATAAAATCATCATATACATTATTTATCAATATATACACAAAGATATTCCAGCACCTTATGTATATAAATTCATCATATACATGTTTACCCTACCTACCTCGATATGTTCGCACCTTTTATTATTACCCATTTATTTTGGGTACAAAATGTTATAATGTCATCACGTATTTTATCCATTTATAACATTTTAATTATTTTCAACCGCGAGACATATATACCTATGTAATGCATTTACCATTGAAATATTTCTCGGTTTCTACTGCTGAACCATTCGGTGTATTGCAGGTTTCAATTATGCATCGATCTGCTCTTTATAACATTTGTAACACACCGAGTTTATAACACCTCTAGTTTACTTAAAAAAAAAAAAATTCATGTACCTTTGGATTCCCTTGTTAATTTCAGGGCATCCCTCCCTAAGACGGTTCACCTCACACACATATACCCCACCTTGGACATTGGTATATAGCATACACCATATATACATGTTTTAAATCCCTACATAACACATATATATATATAATTGAAGTTCATATATAATACATGTCTATATCTTTTTTTTACACATAGGATCTTCATATATCGTATATATATATATAATATCCATACCTATCGAGTACTATATATATATATGAAATTGAACAAGGTTGTTTTAAAATTGGCATAAGACCGTTTATCTATATAAAACCGATATATATAGATACATTATAGTCCCGATGTGTATTTTTTTATACCCATTGATATAATTATGGCAGGCGCATGTCGTATAGATATGTATATCTATATAGAAACGTACCGAAATGATTATGAATTATATATTCGAACCCCTGAATATATACATAGTTTAACATGTATTACACAATTTATCATATAACACCACAAGTGCCATGGTACGCAGCGCATAATTTATAGTTAATCGCTGACATCTATAGCAGGGTGATATGACTGACCTATAACCCATCAAGAACTTTCGGCGGTTGAGTGCTTGAAATCCTAAAACGTGTCACAACCTTTTTCGTTAACTTGCTAGGGTTGAATTTGTGTGCAGATTTACTGAATTAGTCCCGGTGCGATACGTCCCTTCCCGCTACTGCAGTACGCCGGTGGCCCAGAAGGTCTACGTGTTGCTTAACCCTATGATCTCTGGATTGAATTTGACAGTCTGCCTTGGTTGCGAACTAAGCTTGCAGAGACGCGCGTTCTGCGCTCATTCACAGAATTCTTCATACCTGTACCTTATAGTGGTTGCATGGGCCGCCTAACGCAGGCTTCGGTCCCGTCCGGTCTGACAGTTACGTAACTTATAATATTTTGTGGTTTCTTGTTTTATAGGAGAAATGTATTATCCTTGGAAGATCGTTATTAATTTGTACCCTCCTGTCCGTTCAGATGGGATTCCCAATCCCCCTCGGGATTCTTCTGCGGTATGGAACCCTAAACTTAGGGTTGAAGCGTTCTTTTAAATCGGCGCCCCTCCATTCGATCAAAACGCCAGCCCCTCGCTATTCTGTTTTTTCTTTTTTCTTTTTTCTCAGAGTCGACTCCTTTGTTACATGCCTCGTGCAAGCAGGGAGTATGCCTTTATTCAGTTCACGGAGCAGATAGCTAGCCGCCCTTTAGCACGTTTAATTCCTTGATTTTTGCATTCAGCTCGATTTTTAACCCGAACTCATTCATCCTGCGAAAGTTCGGGTTTCTGAATCTTTGCAGGTATTCAACTGATATACACCAGAAATCGCCTGAATCTATTTTCTTAATGCATACTTCTGGGCGCAGGGTCTGAGATGCCTCTCATTCCTCAGTGATTTTCATCTGTATGACGTAAGGGGGAGTACCTTCTTCCCTACAGGTAAACCCTAACTCCATTCTATCGATGATGATGAGTTGCGTTTAGTTTTATTGTGCTATATTTTCCTCGTCCTGTGATCTATTGAACTTTCACTATCTCGGTCGGATTTCAGGTAGTTTACTATTGTATGTTATGTTGAGCTGTTTCCGGTCATCGGATCTCAAGGACGAGTAGAATGCGTAAATTCCTATTAACGCCCATTATCCTAATCTGACCTACTGGCGATTGAAAAAAAAAATGGGTTTCTATGAGGATAGGGTACCGATTTGCTATATCGGTGGTCCACCTCTCCGACCAACAGTTCTACGTTGTTCTGTCTATCAATTTGGTAGTGATAATCTACTTTCTGCGTGCAAATCAGGTCACCCGGCTTATGAGGTTTTTCCCTAATGCTTTTGACATATGCCACAGTCATAATAATTAACTCCACCGCCCCCGCAGTGTAGGTTTTCTTATACATAGTGGCATGTTTACATAGTTTTACAGTTGTATAGTTTTCGTATAGTCGCATATTTGTTTTATACGCCTTTTCCAGAGGTATAGTTTGTATATACGATCCCTCTTAACCAAAACGATGCATATTCGACGGTTCCGGTTTGCGTTTAAGAAATTCGTATCTACCATACATGTTTAGATTTTCTGTTGTATTATATGCGTACATATATAGAACACAAAATTGTATATTCCTTTTTGTATTTATATGGGGTTCGTAGATATATATGGGTATAGCTCCTATACCGTTTATGTGAGAAGAATGCATTCATGTTTGAACTTGGTACTCGTCCCAATGAAATTGTAAATTTTGTTAATGGCTTATACATGCACTTAATAGTTCTTATAAAGATGATTATAAAGTTTGGATTTGAAATCTATAGACTTGTTACTTATTTCGAAGGTTTGGGGATAAGTCTACCTTGAAGTTTCGACTATCACTATCTCCAAGTTTAAAAGTAACATTGAACCTAATAGGTGCATGCAGTATGTGCTGAGAGTAAATTTTTTTTTTATAGATAGACAATACTGCTTGCATAGATATTCTTAACTATAATTTAAACGTTTCTTTGGTTATGAAACATGTTTCAATATATGTTCTAGAATCCATACCTTCAAATTCTACTTTTCCTTTGAGGCATACTAATAGGTCTAGAAGTTTACATATACCATTTGTTTAAATATACCTATATGTGTTAGTTAGTGTTTGCATATAGGATCTTAGTCTTCTTACACTATGATACTTGGTGCAAGAATGAAAGTAGAGTTAGGAATATAATTGGCTATAGAACTGATTTCGAATTTCATGTTATAATGTTTTTCTTTCTTCTATTTGTATGTGGACCATACAAATTCAGTTCTGCTACAATATTGGTTAGCATCTTTCCTTTCTACTGTATTTAGATAGTTTCAGTATCTTATCTTTCTGAACGCTGAAATTTCTTTTACATAATGATGCTAGTAGAACAATAGCTAAGTATGCCATTATAAACTTTTTCCATACTCTATTATTTTACATAGAAATACTATTTTTCTGAGAGATATCGGTTTTCCAGTTTTTTTGTATACTTAAAGAAATATTCTCAATATTCATAAAATTTATAACAGTTACCCATTTCTTTGTGAGCACATATCTTGCCCAATTTTTGAACTTTGCTCGGATACCATTTGTCACGTCTCCCAGACCCAAATTTTTTTTTTCATTTTCATAACCTGTCTAGACTCACATCACCCCGATTGGGGGAAGACAATTGAACCTGTGATGAGTGATACCTATATAACATAACTCAAGTATTCTCCTCGTTCTGAGTCGATAACAATTATAATTTTTTTTTTTTATACTAAATCACTTACAAATGCAGACTGTTATTAGTAGACTTATATATCTATATATTTTGCTTTGTATTTCTCAGGTTTTCTGTTCAGGATGATCATTAGGCCCTTAATCAAACTTCCCAGCTTGCCGGCCTGCTAACAACTTCAATATGTTACAGTTTCAGCATCGAGGTATAGAAGTATGCCTCCTCGCATACATCTATCTCCACGCAGTTAACCACCATTGCTCCAACTACTTTCCCAGTAGTTTCTATGGACGGTAAACAGATGCTCTGTTCATGGTAGTTTTACACATGCTTACAATCTTCCCTGACACAAACCCTTATCACACAATGGACTTTGCAATAAGCCTTTCCCTCCTTATTTTCCGTTATAACCCTTCAACATGGGTGACACTATGATACAGATTCAACTGTTCCATGGGAAAACTAGGAAACAGATCCTCTTGCTTTGCTCAATTAGAGGTAGAGACTACTGAACTGGGTAGTTCAAAATCCCTAGTCTTAGATATTGATCCTCAGTTAGGATTTAACTTCTACCTCCCTATGTCTATATTACATAGAATACTGTAAATTCTAGATTTTACAAGTCTTTCCATTGTAACACAGCTGAGGGTTGTTGTCCCCTACTTTCTGTTATTGATTTTAATGAATTATGTGCCATCAGTATTGTTAGGATAAAGTTAGCTGTTTGGCACTTGCTGTTCATGGGTACTGTTTGGTTAACATTTTCTGTTAAAACCCCCAGAAATTAACTACTCCTTGAAAAGATAGCCATCTATACCTATACATAATTATTATATTGGCTGCTCAATTGATCTATCATCTCAAACCTCATTATTTCAATGTACTCATCTCTACACCCAACCATTTGTCTTTACTGTCAATAGCTGTAGTTGCAATTACATAAATTACTGAACCCTTAATCCGTCTAACAGTTGCATAATGCAACATAACATAACAATTCGTACATCCCATAATGTACTATAACATCACAATTTCATAAGTGGCATAAAGGAATATAACATCACAATCCCATAAAACCTAAAGGAATATAATATCACAATTTCATAAAACATCAAGAAATTATAACATCACAAGTTCATAAAACAGGGATATGTTTAACACAGACTTACAGATATCTCTATATTTATGCATGCACACCTCTACTATGACCAGTCCTCCCAACCGTAGAGTTCTTCTATCTCCAGAACTCACCCCCGAGCTGAGATCCTCCAAGAACAGACTAACCTCAATCTGTTCTGGAGCAGCTTATTTAAGCTGTGCTTCCCCCAAAGCCTGTTTCCAATTCTGCGTCCAGAATTTCAGGATGCTTTATTCCTGTTTAGCCTAGGCTTCCCATTTTGGGACTCTTTAAAGCTGCTTTAAGCTTTTCCTCAGCTTTTCCAGCTTTTTCTCACCTCTTCCCAACTACTCCTCTTCATTGGGGGAAATTTAGATTTTTTCTCAAAAATCTAAATTAGAAATAATTTCTTTCAAGGATTTTTGAAAGATTTGGGGAAAGTCTTTTTCCTTTTCCATTACCTCATGGATTAGGCATGTGATCTCACTTTCTCATCTGGTCATAGTGCATGCACAATATTTTATTTATTTTTCATAATTAAGTATTTAACCATATCCACATAACAATTATCCATTGGGGTCCACTCCCCTATGGATGTATGTTCAAATGTCTAATTTGAAAAGCATAGAACTTGGGGGTGTTACATTACTCATGGGTAACTAACCAATTCACCATCAAATATTCCTTACTTATCATTACATAGAATGTTTACGAGTTCATAGTGTAACTTTCGAATAATAATAGTAAGCTCTTTAACCATTAACAACCTCCATTACAATACATTAACATAATACTGTATGATGTAACCTTCCACTCATTTCATTATTCATGTAGTAATCACATACTTTGCATTATGAAACTTCACAACAAGAAAGAAATCAACAACATCATCTTGACACAATAATTAATCACATCATTGAACACCAATATATCCTAGAAACCCAGTAGGGTGAAAACCAGCAAACGTTTAATTTTATTATTAAACACTAGTGAGGGTGATCAGCCCTCACTCAATGGCTTATAAGGGAGACCATCCCTTAACCATAATTTATAAATCTTACAAGGAAATATACAAATATCTAGCTTAAAGCCATTACAATAAATATGATACCATTTACCCTCTAGTCTTCGTATCATGATATCTCGATGGCATGGATGTTCCTACAATGGTCCATCGTACACTGGATCATCTGGTAGTTCGCACTAGTCTGCATGAGCCATTTTAATTTACCTCATATGTGTTGGTTATAAGTCATCACATTAACCAATGTTTCTCTCACATAAGCACACATTCCTGCAAGGCAATAGCTACATCTTCCCAGCATATATTTAGAGTAAAACTGATACATTAGTTACAATATTCGTGCATGCAATTTACATAATCTAATCAAAATAGATAACCATTGAACTATTACTTTTAGTACATGGAGTGCAATCTAACTTATCAAATGCAGCTCCCATGCATACAAATGCATATAGATTCCAAAAGGGTCTCCAACGAAGCACATAACTTCCTTTACGAGTCTTACCAAAGGGAATCCCAATGCTAGTGAGCATGTAAAAATATGTTTTCTTTTCTGTAAAACTATGCAATTAGGAATACAAATACATGTCTTCTTTTTCAAAGATTGTACTAAACAGTCATTTCCAATATAGTTTAACACACCATGCTATCTTTCCCACATATGTATATTCTTTCCAATGAAAGTTAATACATATATTTCATACATATGCATGATCTTCTTCCGAAAGGAATTAACATCATAATCATGATAATATAAAAAATGTAATTATCCGTGGATTCATTAAATAACTAATCTTTACCAACACCATGGTAATCTATTCATGGATTTATGAAATAACTATTATTTACAAACATGGTTAATGTATATATTCACAAAACTTTTCAAGAATATTCATGTGAGAAACTCTTATCTTTTCTTCTTCGCTACACATGAAAATATTTCAAGATTTATCATATTAAATCTATATTCATTTCCATGAAAAGAACTTGGATTTCTTATCATTTAACACACTGATATGAAATCCATTTTAGAATAAAACAATCATCCTATCTTTTCTTAAATAAGATGCATATATATATATATATATATATATATACAAGAAAATTTACTTATTTATATTAAGTAATCTTTGCAAGAACTCACATGGTTTCTTTTCCACAAAACTAGCATAGTAAATTTTTCTTTTACATTGTTATATCTCTAAGAATAATATATTTATAAGAGTTTAACATAATAACAATCTTTTCAAGAAGCTACGTTGAAAGCTTGTCTTTTACCATAGTATATAACTAAGACAAAATGTGACTATTTGTGTATAACAATTCATATGAAATATTTATTTTTCTTTCTAGAAAATGGGTAAAAGATTCGAAAGCATACTATATTTTTAAAGAGAAAAAAAAACCATTCATAAGTTTCTTCCTCTAAATAAAAATGCATGGTTACTTATCTTGATATTTATAAATCCTTCTCGAACTTCTCAGGTCGACTCTTATAATGGCAAATGTCGAAAGCTCCTCCACTTCAACATAGCCTTTCCGAAGGAAGGTGATAAAGCCTTAGTCGCCCATCCCAAAATGTATTCTGCTTTTCTTTTTGGGCACGGAGAGGGTTATTTAAAAGCTGATGGAAATCTAATGGGTCATTTTTAACTTTCTCTATGATATAGTATACTTTTACTTTCGTGCATGAAAAGGTTCTTTGAAAGATCAAATATTAGCGAACGCATGCTCTTTAAAAAATGGACACACCTCATCCAACAGTGCTCAACGCTCTTCACCTTGATTCCCAAATTCTCTGGTCGAAAAGAAAATTAATGTGTGCTGCTCAGATGCTATACAAGCCACTCTTTGTTCTAGTATTCGTCAGCCACTGGATGATTATTGGCGAAACTATCCAAAACCCAATCTGGAAATAGGGACAACCAGAGCCAAACTTCCAGAAACGAGCTGCGCACTGGTCATATGGCCTAACCTACTCCGTCGTCACTGAAAAGATGTTCTCCTTCGCATGTGGTGGCTCCAGCGGTGGGTGAAATTTCTTCTCGCCCATTCACCTTCCACACCATTTATTCTTACCAGTGGGTGGCTCGAGTGGCATGTGAAAGCAATGAGAGCTCCCCCCCTCTCCCCTCCTCCCTTCCCCCCTCATTCCATGAAGACACCACACATATTATTTTTCAAATGATTCAAGAATTAGTTCTTTCTTAACCAATTCTTTAAATAATAGTTAAAAGACAGTAACTTAATTATTAGTTACGTGGTTATTTTAGGGATGTTACATACTCCCCCCTTAAGTGAACACCGTCCTCAGTGTACTTCTCTTACTGAAACTTAAACTTATACTCATGATATAATAATATAATCAACCCAAAGGGGCTCCTTCCCCTTGGCAATGAAACACTTTTGTTATCTTAAATGTCATTATTTAAAAGAGTAATGTTTTAATCCGTATTCATAAGCATGTATAGCGCAATAATATTTCATTTCCATTTCTAACTGCTTATCCCTTATTCAATTCATAAAAATATATAAAAATCTCTATACGAACTTACCATTATTTACCAATTACTATTGGATGTAATGATGATTTTTACACAAGCTCTCCAAGTATGGTTGAACAACCCATCAACACTCCATGGAAAGAGCTTGTAATGTATGACTAACAATTCAATCACATTAGTCACATAGTTTCAATCAAAGGAAAATACTTGCAACTAACAAACATTCTTACAACATCAAGAGATGTTTTAATCAAAGTACTTCCATAAGTACTCAGAGAGAACCAACCCTCTCATCAATGCATCACGTGCACACCGCCTTAGCTCCAACTAATTACATCCACACAATACTTCAAAAATTAATCAAAGAGCACCTAGCTCTCTAATCGTACCAATGGTAAATCAATGCACCATGGTGTGTCCTAGTCTCTGCTAAGACATTCAAACAAATTAATAATAAAATAAATGAACTTATACATTCAGTAATTCATTTTAATATACCACATAACTTATTACTTAACTTGTTCCATTATGAGAACCACAATGGTAAAAAAAATGCTCCTCCAAACCCATGGGAGTTGGTTTCTACAACCAATTCGAGTCATTTTCACATCCAGACAGTCAATCATTCCATATTAATTTAAAATAGCATAGCACATTAAGAATTATTTATACTTATCTGGAATTTTAGTCTTTCAAGCTGTGGTCCTTCCAACCATCAAGGGATTCTATTACGTCCTCCACTTGCCCCCAGCTCCAGAATCTGGACAGTGCCACGAGTTAATAGTGGAAATAATTCTCTTTCTGCTATGACCTCTGGATTGCCAATCCAGTCAAACTAAAAAATTCTGGTTTTACAAGGGCTGCTATGAGTTATTTTCAATTGATCACAACTAGCTCTAGAAAATACTCCCCTTACCATTTTTCACATAACGCCTACTCCTCCTCTGGGATTCAGCTTTATTCTCGGAGGAGTAGGTAACTGTCTTTCCAACTGTTTCCAACCACCTCCTATTCTTGGGAACATTTTTACCATCAGTTTAAAAATATTTTCTTTTCATTAATTAATTTCAGCAAATTAAATAATTTTCTTTATCAAAAGTCATGATTTAAGTTTTTCTTCCCAAATAAAAGAAAATTAAACAAATTGTCTTTAACTAGTTAATACTAGTTAAATTTAATGAAGCTATCACAACTTCCCCCCTAGAAGTAACATACTTGTGTTGTACCCTAGTATTTCCGAAATAGTTAAAAC
Organism: Pinus albicaulis; assembly: GCA_034641835.2. Taxonomy (NCBI): domain Eukaryota; kingdom Viridiplantae; phylum Streptophyta; class Pinopsida; order Pinales; family Pinaceae; genus Pinus; species Pinus albicaulis. The sequence goes on along the minus strand of CM076581.1, from coordinate 186,384,593 downwards.
ATGATACTTTAACATTTACTGTTGCAATTCACAATGCAATGTTTACGATGTTTTATTTTCACAGATTTTCTATTTCCATGAAGCTACCAATACTTACTATAAGAAATAATGCTAATCATAAATAAGCATTTCTCAAGCACATATTATCTTATGCAATCATTTTAAGTTCCTGCATAAAATGTTGTCATGCATACAATTTCGTCATGCATAAAAGTATATACAAATATTCATTAATGCGTATGTGTCAATAACGATTAGGGTACGAGTGCAAACATTTCCAATTCCCATAATGTTCTGTTCCAATAGACTGTCACACAAATTAATTATTATAATCACTTGTTCACAACTTTCAAATAGATTTAGTCAAAATCGATTCATGCACATAACTTTCATTAGTTATTCATTCATAACCAATCAACGTTATTAATAATTTTAATGCATCCTTGACAACTCATGCAAACACTAGTCAGTCAAATAGTAATCATAGTCAAGTCTCACAACTTGACCCATTAAGAGGCTTCATTCAATTTAATTTTAACACTCTATCATCTTATATAAGGACTTTCCTCATCTTTTGCATTCATGCACTAGTTTCACACACCATCACTATACACATTCATCTATTTAAAGTAGTGCATGGTAACTTTAGAAATTTTATTGCATGCAAAAGCAATTACTTCTTTTCAAACTCAAATGAAAAGTAACTATTTTTCTTTGATGCTTTTATACTTTCTTTCCTATAGAAATAAATCATAATACACATATTAATCTCATATGCATATTCTTATCCGAAAAAAGTATATTATAATAGCATGTACCTTTTTAATAATTCTTTTAAATGGAAGCTAATCTCATGCAATGCCATGTATATAACAATTGATTTTTTTAAAGGAATTCAACATGCATATGCATAGACTTCATAAAATAAAATAACATAAAATACTTATCTTTATTTCATTTGAAGAACTTCTCTCCCTACTGGAGTACTCATCTTCATTAGGAAATTCACATTTCTCCTCTACAACAATGTTTTCTTTTAGCAGCATCGACAATATTTTATAGCATGATTAGATAAAGCCTTAATCAATAAATAATCAATCTTTGAGTGATCCTTTAACACCTATTCATGTGCATATATAATATGTGAATACAATGTCACAACATGCTTTCTTCTAACATGACTACATTAGTGTGAGTAAGTAACTGTCAATTCATGTCAAATAACTCCCAGATTATTATGACATTTTTCACACACGCACACATTCGTACAAGAAAAATCACTATATCTGTTTAGAAATTCCTTTAAGGGAAAATGACACAATGTGCATTCGCTTTACTTAAACCTTTACAAAAGACCCACCACTTCATATTTTGCATTTGGAGTATGAAAATGTAATAAAGTTAACACATTGTCTATTGTTCCTATGCATACAATGCATAAAGACTCTAATATTAATTTCCCAACAAAGTACTTAACATAATCGAGTAGGCAAACTCATGATTCCTCTTTGAGGACATATAACATAATAGGCATGAAAAACATGGTTTTATTTTCCATAAAACTAATGGAATAAAACATGCCTTACTCTGAAAATATTATACCCACATTAGCCATATATATATTTCAAGGAAACCAAATTCCTATCTCCTTTCATGGAAACTTCAACATAACAATGGAATTTTTTTTATTTACTTTGCACACATTCTATTTTCCATAAATGCAATAACTATTGTTTCAAGAGAAGAAAAATAATAATACTTATCTCTTGAAACTCTTTGTTCAACCTAGATTAGGGATGCGATGCCTTCCTTCACATACAGGCATTCCATCTCGGATCTCTCAATTTATTTCCACTTAACAAATCCCAAAGGCGCCATTGTTCCAACCTTTAGCTCTGATACCACTTGTAACTTACACCGTTAACTTCACATGAAAATGTAAGGAGATTTTTTTTTTTATACAAGTTACTCATGGGTAACTAACCAATTCACCATTAAATATTCCTTACTCATCATTACATAGAATGTTTACTAGTTCATAGTGTAACTTTAGAGTAAGAATAGTAAGCTCCTTAACCATTAACAACAGCCATTAGAATACATTAACATAATACTGTATGATGTAACCTTCCACTCATTTCATTATTCATGTAGTCATGACATACTTGGAATTATGAAACTTCACAAGAAGAAAGGAATCAACAACATCATCTTGACACAATAATCAATCACATCATTGAACACCAATATACCCTGGAAACCTCGTAGGGTGAAAACTAGCAAACGTTTAATTTTATTATTAAACGCTTGTGAGGGTGATCAGCCCTCACTCAATGGCTTATAAGGGAGACCATCCCTTAACCATCATTTATAAATCTTACAAGGAAATATACAAATATCTACCTTAAATCCATTACAATAAGTATGATACCATTTACCCTCTAGTCTTCATATCATCATATCTTGATGGCGTGGATGTTCCTATAATGGTCCATCATACACTGGATCATCTGGTAGTTCACACACGTCTGCATGAGCCATAATCATTTACCTCATATGTGTTGGTTATAAGTCATCAAATTAACCAATGTTTCTCTCACATAAGCACACATTCCTGCAAGGCAATAGCTACATCTTCCCAACATATATTTAGAATAAAACTGATACATTAGTTACAATATTCGTGCATGCAGTTTACATAATCTAATCAAAATAGCTAACCCTTGAGCTATTACTTTTAGTACATGGAGTGAAATCGCACATATCAAATGTTGCTCCCATGAATGCAAATGCATATAGATTCCAAAAGGGTCTCCAATGAAGCACGTAGCTTCATTTACGAGTCTTACCAAAGGGAATCTCAACGTTAGTGAGCATGTAAACATATGTTTCCTTTTCTGTAAAACTATGCAATTAGGAATATAAATACATGTCTTATTTTTCAAAGATTATACTAAAAAATCATTTCCAATATATTTTAACACAACATGCTATCTTTCCCACATACAAATATGTATATTCTTTCCAATGAAAGTTAATACATATATTGCATACCTATGCATGATCTTCTTCCGAAAGGAATTAACATCATAATCATGATAATATAAGAAATGTAATTATTCGTGGATTCATTAAATAACTGATCTTTACCAACACCATGGTAATCTATTCATGGATTTATGAAATAACTATTATTTACAAACATGGTTAATTTATACATTCACAAAACTCTCCAAGAATATTTTTTTTTTCTAAGTTAAAGTATTCTATTAACAGTAAAAATATAGTACATCAGGCTTAAGCCTTAGCAGTGCCTTCGTGGAGGTAATTTAAACAGATAGAGCATAGTTTTTGGCTGCCCTGCGGGAGGGAAACCAGCCTGAAGAGCCACCAACTGAAAAAATCCCATGTAGGGGATCGAACTAGATTGTCTTTGACAAAAACTTGGAACATTGACAGTAGATAATAGTAAAACTGGACCATGACAAAAACTGGACCACTGTAAATTCTGAAGATGGTCACTGACAGAAACTGGACCATAATAGTAGTAAACATTAAAACAACATAACACGCCCTTAGAGAGGGCAGATAAATAGCATGAGAAACATAAAAGGAGGGCCGAATTACTCATCAGGAGCAACCTCCTCGATCCTGCATCCATAATCTTCCGGTTCGCCACGATAATTGGAGAGTTTTGTGTTGGAGTGGACCACTGAAGGAGTTTCCATCAAATTTGCCTGATCGCGACCCGAATCCTCCTGCAAAATCTCCTTTCTCCCGCTGGGCTGGCCCCTTGAACCTTGTTGCGCTCCGTCCACGTTTGCACCCTCGACAGGACCCTGCACTTCCGACGGATTCTTTGGTTGGAGCTCCTCCAAAAAGACAGCAGAAATGGCCACAATGACTCTCGGCCTGTTGAGCGTGCAATCAAAAGAGAAGAGAGCAGTGTGGGACTGTGCAGGCAACGCGTCGCCAGAGGGAGAGTCAAGCCTGCGGCCAGCACGGAGCAGGCGTCCATGGAGGAGACGAGGGAGGCTCTCTGAGGGAGAAGACATTTTGAAATGCGAGCTGGAAGAGGAGGGTGAGCGCCTCCTAGCACTGCGAGCGGACCCCCATCTACAACGCATCCTCTATTGTAGCCTAGGAATGCTTGCAGCTGAATTAGAACTGGACCTCTAGAGAGCCGGAGAGTTGATAGGATGCAGCGAAGGAGGAATGCCCAGAACAACCGTGGCCGACATGCAAGAACCCGAAAGGGAGATGTGTAGACTGTCATCAAGCTCCAAGCAGCAGGTGTTGCGACTACATTTCCCAATGGTGGTGCGCTCGCTGGCTTTTCCTGCAACAGAATTGCACCACCAATTCACCAGCGCAGGGGAGAGTGGAGCCATAACATATAACAGCTTACCCCTGCAACAATCTGACCTCAACATTGAATGACCGAACCAGTTAACTTGATACGAGACGCTATTGCTGCAGTTGAGACTGCCTCGAGTGCCAACCTTCATATCGAAATGTGCCTCCATGGTTAATGCCATAAAGAGAAAGCAGGGTGAATTAACTGCGATCAGTAGGGCGCGTTGGTCCCATGCGGGAAGGCATGTGGCCTCCCCTCCCATCATCCTCATTAAAACTGCCAGCACCCGCATCCGGGGAACTCTTCAAGAATATTAATGTGAGAAACTCTTTTCTTTTCATCTCTGCTACACATGAAAATATTTCAAGATTTAGCATATTAAATCAATATGCATTTCCAAGAAAAGAACTTGGATTTATTATCATTTAACGCACCAGTACAAAATCCATTTTAGAATAAAACAAGCATACTATATTTTCTTAAATAATATGCATATATATATTATTATAAAGACAAGAAAATTTACTTATTTATATTAATTAATCTTTGCAAGAACTCACATGCTTTCTTCTCCGCAAAACTAGCATAGTAAATTCATCTTTTACCATGCTATATCTCTAAGAATAATATATTTCTAAGAGTTTAACATAATAATAATATTTTCAATAAGTTATGTTGTAAGCTTGTCTTTTACCATAGTATATAACTAAGACAAAATGTGACTATTTGCGTATAACAATTCATATGAAATATTTCTTTTTCTTTCCAGAAAATAGGTAAATGATTCGAAAGCATACTATATTTTTAAAGAGAAAAAAAACATTCATAAGTTTCTTCCTCCAAAGAAAAATGCATGGTTACTTATCTCAATATTTATAAACCCTTCTCGAACCTCTCAGGTCGAATCTTATAATGGAAAATGTCGAAAGATCCTCCACTTCATCATAGCCTTTCCGAAGGAAGGTGATAAAGCCTTACTCGGCCAACCCAAAATGTATTCCGCTTTTCTTTTTGGGCACGGTGAGGGTTCTTTAAAAGCTGACAGAAATCTAATGGCTCCTTTTTAACTTTCTTGATGATCTAGTATACTTTTACTTTCGTGCATGCAGAGGTTCTTTGAAAGATCAAAGATTAGCCAATGCATGTTCTTTAAAAAATAGACAGACCTCATCCAACAGTTCTCAACACTCTTCACCTTGATTCCCAAATTCTCTGGTCGAAAAGAAAATTAATGCGTGCTGCTCTGCTACTATACAAGCCATTATTTGTTCTAGTATTCGTCAGCCATCAGATAATTATTGGCGAAACTGGCCAAAACCCAATCCGAAAACAGGGAAAAGCAGAGGCAAACTTCAAGAAATGACTTGTGCACTGGTCATATGGCCGAACCTACTCCACCGTTGCTGAAAATATGTTCTCCTTCGACTGTGGTGGCTGCAGCGACATGTGAAAGTTATTCTCGCCCATTCGCCTTCCACACATTTTATTCTTACTAGTGGGTGGCTTGAGTGGCGTGTGAAAGAAATGAGAGCTCTCCCTTCCCCCCCTTCCCCCTCAATCCATCAATATGCCACACATATTATTTTTCAAATTATTCAATAATTCATTCTTTCTTAACCGATTCTTTAAAAAATAGCTAAAAGACAGTAACTTAATTATTAGTTACGTGGTTATTTTAGGGATGTTTCAGAAGTGCAGCGAGAACAAATTTTAAACCCTCTTCGATGATATCGCTATGTTCAATTTTATTTTTATAGTAAATTTGTCTTTTACAATGTTATATCTCTAAGAATAATATATTTCTAAGAGTTTAACATAAAAATAATCTTTTCAAGATTTACCATATTAAATCTATATTCATTTCCATGAAAAGAACTTGGATTTCTTATCATTTAACACACCGATATGAAATCCATTTTAGAATAAAACAAGCATCCTATCTTTTCTTAAATAAGATGCATATATATATATATATATATATATATATATATATATATAAGAAAATTTACTTATTTATATTAAGTAATCTTTGCAAGAACTCACATGGTTTCTTTTCCACAAAACTAGCATAGTAAATTTGTCTTTTACCTTGTTATATCTCTAAGAATAATATATTTATAAGAGTTTAACATAATAACAATCTTTTCAAGAAGTTACGTTGTAAGCTTGTCTTTTACCATAGTATATAACTAAGACAAAATGTGACTATTTGTGTATAACAATTCATATGAAATATTTCTTTTTCTTTCGAGAAAATGGGTAAAACATTTGAAAGCATACTATATTTTTAAAGAGAAAAAAAACCATTCATAAGTTTCTTCCTTCAAATAAAAATGCACGGTTACTTATCTCGATATTTATAAACCCTTCTCGAATTTCTTTGTTCGACTCTTATAATGGAAAATGTCGAAAGCTCCTCCACTTCATCATAGCCTTTCCGAAGGAAGGTGATAAAACTTTACTCGCCCAACCCAAAATGTATTATGCTTTTGTTTTTGGGCACGGCAAGGGTTCTTTAAAAGCTGATAGAAATCTAATGGCTCCTTTTTAACTTTCTCGATGATCTAGTATACTTTTACTTTCGTGCATGCAGAGGTTCTTTGAAAGATCAAAGGTTAGCCGACGCATGTTCTTTAAAAAACGGACACACCTCATCCAACATTGCTCAATTATTTTCACCTTGATTCCCAAATTATCTGGTCGAAAAAAAAATTAATGTGTGTTGCTCTGCTGTTATACAAGCCATTCTTTGTTCTAGTATTTTTCGGCCACCAGATAATTATTGGTGAAATGTAACACCCCCAATTTGTGTGTTGAACTTTTAAAGTTAGACATTTGAACTTTAATCCTAAAGGGGTGGACCCCAAGGGATGAGTATGGTGTGAATGTATTTGCATATTTTATTTGAGAAAATAAATAAAATGATTGTGCATTTTGACCAAAAAAGAGAATTAGAGATCACTTGCCAAATCCATGAGGATGGATAAGGCAACAAATCCCCAAAAATCTTTCAAAAATCCTTGAAAGAAATTAATTTAGATTTGAGGAGGAATCTAAATTTTCCCAATGAAGAGGAGTAGTTGGGAAGAGGTGAGAAAAAGCTGGAAAAGCTGAGGAAAAGCTTAAAGCAGCTTTAAAGAATCCCAAGATGGGAAGCCTAGGATAAACAGGAAAGAAAGCATCCTGCTATTCTGGACGCAGAATTAGAAACATGCTTTGGGGAATTATGAGCTTAAATAAGCTGCTCCTAAGCAGATCAGAGGTTGATCTGTCTAGGAGGTGATCTCTACTCGGGGGTGAGTCCTGGGAGATAAAGAGGACTCTAAGGTTGGGAGGTTGGTCAATTGCAGACTTTGGTATGTTCTGAAATTTTTGTTATTTTGTCTTATTACAGTATGAATTGGCTACATATAAAATCGAATTTTATTAAAATGAGAAAATTTGGTACTACATTTAACAGAATCTATCCTCAGGCATTCACCTTCCAAATTTTGTTTAGTTGTAGACCAGTAGTCCATGGAGTAGAAACCTTCAGAAACTCTAAACCAAACACGGTTTAAATCTGAAGGTACTTCGTCCCCACAAAAATTTGAATATTAACTTGCTCCATATCTGTGTAAAATGGTGAAATTTTATGCTCATATGTCAGATGGAATAATCATGTTACATCTCAAGTCATAGAAAAAAAATCAAATATGTTAGATTTTACAAGGCACATACTATTTCTAAAAGAAGCTCTAATCTAGTTGAAGGCTACACCATCCATAACATGTATACTTCGCATCTTTTTTATATTTTGAATCTATTTCAAAACCTTGAGCTGTAAGCATTATAGTCCAAGACTTGCTCTACACTTAAAATATAAGACTCAATGACTATGGAATACTTATATATATTTACCTATGTAAAATTTGATGCTCCTATGCATGCCAAATGCATGCCAAATAGATTATGGTAACAGTAACTAAATGTCGCATGGTATAAAAATATATATATAATACAAAAATAATATAGTCGAAAAAAAATGCTGAGAAATAATTAGTCTCCTGATCTGCAAATATTTTTATACCATTTATGTGAGTGAATATTGCATTTCTAGATCCTATTTAACTAGTGAAACACTTATCATAATCCAAGATTAAATTATAGGGAACGCCCCTTTATGCAAGTTCTATTGAATATACATATGCCTGCCTTAAAAGATAAGTACATATAAAGGCCGCGCGCTCAAAATATAACAGTATACATATATTCTTATACCTTACCAATAGAGTATAAGAGCGTGTAATAAACCCATGACTTACTGCAATTACCGACTATATAAGAATAATTTGGGGATGAAAATATATGAGCGTGAGCCATAGTTCTATGTGAAATGACACCCGGTCAACGTGGCGAAACCATAATGTAAATAATTGAGTTTATACAGTGGGGGGGTGCTCCAACTCAACGCCCTCGAATTGTACCTCGAAGAGCGTCCACGGAAGTTAGGGTTTGGTTAAACAAAAACAAATATATGTGGGATGAATCGATTTTAAAAACAAAGGTGCAACTTAAACATAAAACTTAAAACCGGTACATGAATTTCTGTTAGCTATACTCATCATATCGATCCCCAGGATACTACTTGTCGACTGCACTTTTACAATTTAAACGAGGAAAGGTCTCATACATAAACAGGCAACATAGGAATTAACGCGTAGTAAATTAAAATTTTGGAACACCGCAAAGAATGTCCTGGCCGCATAAACGCCCGGAAGGTATGGTAGCACGACATAGTATATCCTCGCGTCGCTATGCTCATGCGATGCATGAGACCGCAAACCTTTAGAAACAATAAGAATAATGAGGCATGTTAAGAGAAGGGATTTCACCATGGAATAATTTGACTTTTCTGCAAAGTTATAGGACAAGAGCGCTTTAATACAAGAAAGTAGTCATACCAATGAAGATCTGATGACTACACGCGCTCCCCCGACGTAGCTAGATGAACCAAGCTCGTAAGGCTGTTGTTATAACAAAGAACAACCGTTCTCCCGACAGAACATTTGATCTAGCATAAACAAATTCATCTTAGAAAACAAGACATCAAGAAAATAAGCGTGTAAAATACGTACGTAGTCCGTGAGCAAGTCGAAAGTAGGGCTCTCCTTCGAACCCTGAAGAAATACAAAACCTGAGCTCATGCGTTGAAACGAAGGATAGCAAGGAGAGTAGGGTGTGGCGAGTCGATCGGAGGAAACCCGGTTGTTGGGTTTTAATCAATTCGATGCGGGCGGAGTGCGGCCCCGAAGCTCCGAAGTCTGCCCTCTCTGCACAAGAAATTTCCCAACGAATCAGATATAGTGGAAAAACCAAAAAAAAAACGAAGTGCAACATGTAAAGGTTGATCTAATGCGACACATGAACTCTTATGCCTTTATATGGATACCTGTATCAGACTCCATGAAAGATTTGTTCCCTCACCGAACGAGTTTGTAATAAAACACTGCCATCTCGGCTGAAGTGAGACTCAACTAAAAACATAGCGAGATAAATAGACCATAAACCGTGAAGGGAGACGTGTATGTAAACCGCCACGGTACATTTGAAAGGGATGCAAAAACCCTAATCGCTCTGCCCTAGATGAGAAGAGAATCCCAAAGTCGATTGGGAAATCACCCAGCTCATCGACAGCAAGGTACCTGGTGAAGTAAATGAGTTGCAAACCCGGTATGGCATTACTGTAATCAGCTCGCATGGTACAAGGTCAAGCAGGAGTCCAACGACAACCCCGCATGCCATGTATTGGCGGGGACATAAATCTGAGAATGGCGGTGTCGGGTACTCCACATCTGCTCGAGACGCCGTCCCTGCACCACAAAACATCAAATATCGTATTGAGTATTACACGTTAAGTTGAAACCACACTAATTCGTAGATGAGAACAGCAAACACATCACTGAAATGATCGCTGCAGGAGGTAACGTGCCTATGAGTATAACCTGAGGATTGACACGGCGACTTACAAATCAGAAAAAAAAAATATAAACTGGAATAACGTAACAGGATTTCAAGAACAGAAGGAGGGATATTCCGTAATAAATAAGTTGTAGACGCGTGCGGAATGATCGAACTATTAACCAACAGCGTTGGCGTGATGCAACCAAAGCGACGAGACTCGGTTGTGCGCCAAAGGTCTCGTTGCCATGGAATCATAGTCACGCGCAGTCATGATAACGATCTACTACAGTTGATATAATAGTAATAGTCAAACGTGTAGTGAAACCGGACTATATCGGTCGGGCACGAATGCCATTATATTCATAAGTGGAAACAGTGTTACGATCGAATCATAATAACCAAATGGGGGCTTATTATAATTGTATATATATATATGGCGGCATCGATTTATTAATCCTATTAACAAAGGTTAGATATATATATAGGATATATATATATAATGACACGTACCAATATATATGGGGTTAACAAAGGTTTAAATATATATATGTGTGATATATATATAATGCCATATATATATATAAGGATATACGGATCAAGGAGGATATATGTGATATATATGTATAATGCCATATATATATATATACAAGGATATATGGATCAAGGAGGATATGAACGAGTGGTGTATCATCTATATATATGTATAAGTGGATCCCCAAACATATGTGTGTAGTCTATAGGAGCTTCCACAAAATATAGGCTAAATATATATATGTAAATGTATGGAGAGATTAATCGAAAAACATGTACATGCTTGTAGTCTATTATTTAATAATTCTAGAAAAAAAATTATTATACCTTCCATGATGATGTAAGGAGGTATGGAGGTTAGGTATATAATTATATAATTGGTTGAAGGAAACACATGTGGAATGTTCTCTGAAATAATGATGCTAGAGAAAACTCCACCAAGAGGAAATGAAAGTTAAAAGGCTGAACTCCTTATTCAAATAACTAGGTGAAGAAAGAGAGAAAACTATTATATATCTGGAAAGTTAGAAAAAAAAAAAATTTCGTTACTAGAGGTGTGACAAATGGTATCGGAGCCCTAGTTACAACAAATTGGGCTGTCATTTGGTGCTCACTGTTATAATATATGTGGTTGTTTGTTGAAAATTTATTTTAAAATCTTGCTAATTTGTGTTGTGAGTGTGTACAGTTGAAATGGCTGAAGGTGAAGGGATTTATGTGGATCTGCGTGATGAGTTTGCTACTCCAGATCCCAATTCCCCGGTACTGGCTATGTTGCATCGGATGCAACGAGAGTTGGCTGAATTAAGAAGCCAAAATGACATGTTGTCATCAGCCAGTAAGGAGCAGGAAAAGCTCATCAGAGAGCTAACTTCCCGGAACAGCCAGGAAGGCGAAGTTTCTGGAAAAATAAAGATGGATGAATCTGAGGATGAGGATGCAGCTAGAAATCAACATAAGCAGAAAAGAGAATTGTAGGGGGAATTTAGAAAGATCAAACCTCCCTCCTATGATGGGGAGAAGGAGGAAGATGCTGAAGCTTGGTTGCTGAACATGATCAAGTATTTCCAAGTTTATGAATATGAGAGCAATCTGAAGGCTAGATTGGCTGTGTACTAGCTACAAGGAAAAGCTACACTCTGGTGGGAAGAGACAAAAATGGTGCATGCCATTGATGAAAAGACAGTTACTTGGGAAGATTTTCAGACTAATTTGAAAAGTCGTTATTTGAATGAACGTTATTATAACGATAAAGCAAAAGAATTCCATGAACTTAGGCTAGGGCAGCTCACTATTGATGAGTTTGTCACTAAGTTTACTAATTTACTGAGGTATGTCCCTTACATTAGGGAAGAAAAGGCAAAAGGGCAAAGGTTTTTAAATTGTTTTCCTACTGTGTACAAGGAGAAAATTGAGTTTGACAACCCAAAGACCATGGATGAAGCTGTTAGAAAAGCAAGACTATGTTATCATCAGTTTAAAGGTAAAGCTGAACAAGGGAAGGGCTGGATGAACAAGGGTGAGTTCAAAGGAAAGAGACCAAAACCAGCATATTTAAGGAATTTTGGTAGAGATCATCAAAGGAAAAAGTTCAGCAAACCAAAAGAAAGTCAAACTGCTCAGTCTCAAGTGGTTTCAAAACCAGTAGAAGGAAACAATAAAAAGGAAGGAACAGTCAGAATGAAGGAACCTCTGAAATGTTGGGGCTGTGGAGAACCCCATATGATGAGGGACTGCCCCCATCGAAATATACACATGATCAGCAGAGAGCGAGAGGCAACAACAGTCAATGACATAGCCAGAAACATACCAACTATCAGTGCATCACTGGAAAATCGGCAAGCAGAACATCAAGCAACCATGGTGGAAATGGAGGGTAAGATTTCTGACTTACCTGTTATTGTTTTGATTGATCCAGGTGCTTCCTTAAGTTACATTAGTCCTGGAATTGTAGAAAAATGTAAAATTAAACCTGAAAAATTTCAGCAGTCATGGTTGGTACAACTGGCCACTGGAACTAAGAGAAAAGTTACACATAAATTGCCCAAAACAGCACTACAATTAAATGGCTTTACAACAGAAGTAAATTTGAACATATTGCCATTAGGATCCTATGACTTGCTGATAGGAATGGATTGGCTGGAAAAGAAGAAAGCTCTGATGAACTGCTGGGATAAAACCCTGCATTGTGTGGATGAAGAAGGGAAACCTTTTACACTAAAAGGAAAACCAAAATCCATTTCAATAAGACAAATATCAGCCTTACAATTAAAAAGAACAGCTAGAAAAGGATACCAAGTATATGCAGTGCATGTAGAAGAAATAGAACAACAAACTGAGGAAGAGTTACTGGATGCTATACCAGTCATCAGAGAATTTAAGGAAGTCTTTCCCAAGGAAATTCCTCATCTTCCCCCCAAGAGAGAGATTGATTTTTCAATCGATCTGGTACCAGGAGCAACACCTGTTTCCCGAGCACCTTATCGAATGAGCCCTCCTGAACTAATGGAACTGAAAATGCAATTACAGGAACTGTTAGATAAAGGGTATATTAGACCAAGTGTGTCTCCTTGGGGAGCCCCAGTTTTATTTGTGAAAAAGAAGGATGGAAATTTTAGGATGTGTATTGACTATCGTCAACTGAACAAATTGACCATTAAGAATAGATATCCACTTCCTAGAATTGATGATCTTTTTGATCAAGTGAGAGGAGCTTCAGTCTTCTCCAAAATAGACCTCGGGACTGGGTATCACCAGCTCAGAATTAAAGAAGAAGACATCAGCAAAACAACATTTCGAACCAGGTATGGGCATTACGAATTTGTAGTCCTACCTTTTGGTTTGACGAATGCCCCTGCCACCTTTATGTGTCTGATGAACAGTGTGTTGAATAAGTATTTGGACAAATTTGTTCTTGTGTTCATAGATGATATCTTATTCTATTCTAAAAATGAAGATGAACATAAGGAACATCTGAGAATAGTGTTCCAGACTTTAAAAGAAAACCAGCTATATGCCAAGTTCAGCAAATGTGAATTTTATAGAGATAAAATTCAATATCTGGGTCATATAATTTCTGAAAAAGGGTTGGCAGTTGACCCTGAAAAGATAAAAGCCATTAAAGAATGGCCAGTTCCCACTGATGTCTCAGTAGTAAGATCATTTATGGGAATTGCAGGCTATTATCGCAGATTTGTGGAGAGATTTTCTGCTATAGAAAATCCCATAACCTCATTACAAAGGAAGGGTGTTAAGATCGTGTGGACTGAGAAATGTCAAAATAGTTTCGAACAGTTGAAACAAAAACCTATTTCAGCTACTATATTAAAAATTGTTGATCCTGATAAAGAGTTTGTTGTATGTACAGATGCTTGCAGAGAAGGACTGGGAGGAGTCCTGTTACAGGAAAATTCAGTCATTGCCTATGAATCTAGGAAACTGAAAGTACATGAACAGAATTATAGTGCATATGATTTGGAATTTGCAGATGTTATCCATGCTTTAAAAATGTGGAGACACTATCTGCTGGGGAAGAAGTTCACATTGATGACTGATCATATTAGCCTTAAATATTTTTTTCCCAAACTGACCTGAATGCAAGACAAGCCAGATGGCTGTCTTTTCTAAGTGAATTTGATATGGACATAAAGCATATCAAGGGGAAGGAGAATAAAGTTGCTGATGCATTAAGTAGAAATGCTTGTCCAAATGTGAACATCATGGGGAGTAGTGCCCATATGGAGGTAGAGGAATTGGTGGGAAAAGCAGCAACTCAAGATCCCAACTATGAAGCACTTTTGGTGAAACTACAGACAAGGGATAAAACCGATTTCACTAAAAACCAACAAGGGCTGCTCTATTATAAAAACAGGTTGTATATTCCAAATATAGAGTCATTGAAAAGAGAAATTCTAGATGAATATCACAAACAGCCCTATGCAGGACATCCAGGATACCAAAAGATGTTAACAGCCTTTAAGAAGAGGTTGTTCTGGCCAGGAATGAAAAGAGATGTGGCAGAGTATTTAAGTAGATGTATGGAATGTCAGTTAGTCAAAGTTGAACATCAACACCAAGCAGGGCTTTTAAACCCTTTGCCAATTGCAGAATGGAAATGGGACACAGTTTCCCTAGATTTTATAACAGGATTACCCAAGACCAAATATCAACATGATTCTGTAATGGTACTAGTAGACACTCTCACAAAAGCTGCTCACTTTATACCAGTCAAGTCTACCTTTGGAACAACTCAAGTAGCAAATGTTTTCCTAAAGGAGATAGTAAGGCTTCATGGAGTGCCCAAGGTGATTGTATCAGATCGAGATGCTAAGTTTACAGCAGCATTTTGGAAGGGATTGTTTGCAGGAATGGGTACTAAGCTGAATTTTAGTACTGCCTATCACCCTCAAACTGATGGGAAAACAGAAAGGACAAGTCAAATTTTAGAGGATATGCTGAGAATGTACGTGATGGATAGGCCATCAAAATGGGAAGAGTATCTGCATTTAGCTGGGTTTGCCTATAATAACAGCTACCAATCCTCTATTAAGATGAGTCCTTTTGAGGCACTTTATGGGAGAAAGTGTCCTACTCCTTTGAGCTGGAGTCAACCAGAGGATAAACTGGTGTTGGGACCAGATGCACTACAAGAGATGGAAAGAATTATCAAACAGATACAAAGGAATATCAAGATAGCACAAGATCGCCAGAAAATCTATGCTGATAAGAAAAGAGTGCACCGAGAATTCAAAGTGGGGGATCATGTGTATTTACGCATCAAACCCAAAAAGAGAACAGTTTATGCTGGAAGTTGTGCAAAACTTGCACCTAGATATTGTGGGCCTTTTGAAATTCTAGAAAGGGTGGGACCAGTGGCTTACAAGCTGGCCTTACCACCCCATGTTAGAGTTCATAATGTGTTTCATGTTTCATTATTAAAAAGATATGTACATGATGCTTCTCACATAGTTGATTGGAATGTTGTACAGGTGGAACCAGAAGGGGAGTTTCTGCCAGAACCGCTTCAAATATTGGAGCGGGAAGAAATTGAATTGAGAAACAGAACAATGGCCAGAGTTAAAGTGCAGTGGAAGCACTTCACTGCTGAAGAAGCCACCTGGGAAAGGGAAGTTGAAATGACGGAGAGATATCCATTTTTGTTTAAATGAACTCTAGTAGTTGAATAACAACACCGAGGACGGTGTTTATTTTTCAGAGGGGGAATATGTAACACCCCCAATTTGTGTGTTGAACTTTTAAAGTTAGACATTTGAAATTTAATCCTAAGGGGGTGGACCCCAAGGGATGAGTATGGTGTGAATGTATTTGCATATTTTATTTGAGAAAATAAATAAAATGATTGTGCATTTTGACCAAAAAGAGAATTAGAGATCACTTGCCAAATCCATGAGGATGGATAAGGCAACAAATCCCCAAAAATATTTCAAAAATCCTTGAAAGAAATTAATTTAGATTTGAGGAGGAATCTAAATTTCCTTGGAAAAGCTGAGAAAAAGCTGGAAAAGCTGAGGAAAAGCTTAAAGCAGCTTTAAAGAATCCCAAAAATGGGAAGCCTAGGCTAAACAGGAAAGAAAGCATCCTCCTATTCTAGACGCAGAATTAGAAACATGCTTTGGGGAATTATGAGCTTAAATAAGCTGCTCCTAAGCAGATCAGGGGTTGATCTGTTCTAGGAGGTGATCTCTGCTCGGGGGTGAGTCCTGGGAGACAAAGAGGACTCTAAGGTTGGGAGGTTGGTCATTTTGCAGATTGTGGTATGTTCTGAAATTCTTGTTATTTTGTTTTATTACAGTATGAATTGGCTACATATAAAATCGAATTTTATTAAAATGAGAAAATTGGTACTACATTTAACAGAATCTATCCTCAGGCATTCACCTTCCAGATTTTGTATAGTTGTAGACCAGTAGTCCATGGAATAGAATCCTTCAGAAACTCTAAACAAGACACGGTTTAAATCTGAAGGTACTTAGTTTCCACAGAAATTGAATATGAAGTTGCTCCATATTTATGTAAAATGGTGGAAATTTTATGTTCATATGTCAGATGGAATAACTATGTTAGCAGATCTGAAGTCATAGAAAAAAAAAATTCAAATATGTTAGATTTTGTATAAGGCACATACTATTTCTAAAAGAAGCTCTAATCTAGTTGAAGGCTACACCATCCATAGCATGTATATTGCATCTTTTATATTTTGAAATCTATTTCAAACCTTTGAGCTAAGCATTATAGTCCAAGACTTGCTCTACACTTAAAATATAAGACTCAATGACTATGGAATACTTATATATATATATTTACCCATGTAAAATTTGATGCTCCTATGCATGCCAGAGATTATGGTAACAGAACTAAATGTCGCATGGTATAAAAATATATATATATAATTAAGGCATTATAATATGAAGTCGAAAAAAAAAATGCTAGAGAAATAATTAACTCTGCTCTATAGCATTTTTATACCATTTATGTGAGTGAATATTGCATTTCTAGATCTTCTTTAACTATTGAAACATTTATCATAATCCAAAGATTAAATTATAGGGAACGCCCCTTTATGCAAGCTCTATTGAATACACATATGCCTGCCTTAAAAGATAAGTACATATAAAGGCCGCACGCTCAAAATAAAACAGTATACATATATTCTTATACCTTACCAATAGAGTATAAGAGAGTGTAATAAAACCATGACTTACTGCAATTACCGACTATATAAGAATAAATTGGGGATGAAAATATATGAGCGTGAGCCATAGGTCTATGTGAAATGACACCCGGTCAACGTGGCGAAACCATAATGTAAATAATTGAGTTTATACAGTGGGGGGGGTGCTCCAACTCAACGCCCTCGAATTGTACCTCGAAGAGCGTCCGCGGAAGTTAGGGTTTGGTTAAACAAAAACAAATGTATGTGGGATGAATCGATTTTAAAAACAAAGGTGCAGCTTAAACATAAAACTTTAAACCGGCACATGAATTTCTGTTAGCTATACGCATCATATCGATCCCCGGGATACTACTTATCCTCTGCACTTTTACAAGTTAAACGAGGAAAGGTCTCATACATAACCAGGCAACATAGGAATTAACGCGTAGTAAATTAAAATTTTGGAACACCGCAAAGAAAGTCCTGGCCGCATAAACGCCCGGAAGGTATGGTAGCACGGGATGACAGGGTATCCCTGCGGCCGCCATGCTCGATGCGATGCATGAGACTGCAAACCTTTAGAAACAACAGGAATAATGAGGCATGTTAAGAGAAGGGATTTACCGATGGAATAATTTGACTCTTTCCCTGGAAAAGTTGCAGAGACAAGAGCGCCAGTTACAGCAAAGTAGTCAACCAATTAAGATCCACGACCATAACGCGCTCCTGACGTAGCTAGATGAACCAAGCTTGTACATGTTGTTATAACAAAGAAAAATCAGCTCTGACAGAGAACATTTGATCTAGCATAAACCACGATCTAGAAAACAGATACCAAGAAAATAAGCGTGTAAAATATGACAGAGTCTATGAGCAAGTCGAAAGTAGGGCTCTCCTTCGAACCCTGAAGAAATACAAAACCTGAGCTCATGCGTTGAAACGAAGGATAGCAAGGAGAGTAGGGTGTGGTGAGTCGATCAGAGGAAACCCTGTTGTTGGGTTTTAATCAATTCGATGCAGGCGGAGTGCAGCCCCGAAGCTCCGAAGTCTGCCCTCTCTGCACAAGAAATTTCCCAACGAATCAGATATAGTGGAAAAAACAAAAAAAAAACGAAGTGCAACATGTAAAGGTTGATCTAATGCGACACATGAACTCTTACGCCTTTATATGGATACATGTATCAGACTCCATGAAAGATTTGTTCCCTCACCGAACGAGTCTGTAATAAAACACTGCCATCTCGGCTGAAGTGAGACTCAACTAAAAACATAGCGAGATAAATAGACCATAAACCGCGAAGGGAGACGTGTATGTAAACCGCCACGGTACATTTGAAAGGGATGCAAAAACCCTAATCGCTCTGCCCTAGATGAGCAGAGAATCCCAAAGTCGATTGGAAAATCACCCAGCTCATCGAAAGCAAGGTACCTGGTGAAGTAAATGAGTTGCAAACCCGGTATGGCATTACTGTAATCAGCTCGCATGGTACAAGGTCAAGCAGGAGTCCAACGACAACGTCGCATGCCATGTATTGGCGGGGACATAAATCTGAGAATGGCGGTGTCGGGTACTCCACATCTGCTCGAGACGCCGTCCCTGCACCACAAAACATCAAATATCGTATTGAGTATTACACGTTAAGTCGAAACCACGCTAATTCGTAGATGAGAACAGCAAACACATCACTGAAATGATCGCTGCAGGAGGTAACGTGCCTATGAGTATAACCTGAGGATTAACACGGCGACTTACAAATCAGAAAAAAAAAATATAAACTGGAATAACGTAACGGGATTTCAAGAACAGAAGGAGGGATATTCCGGAATAAATAAGTTGTAGACGTGTGCGGAATGATCAAACTATTAACCAACAGCGTTGGCGTGATGCAACCAAAGGGACGAGACTCGGTTGTGCGCCAAAGGTCTCGTTGCCGTGGGATCATAGTCACGCGCAGTCATGATAACGATCTACTACAGTTGATATAATAGTAATAGTCAAACGTGTAGTGAAACCGGACTATATCGGTCGGGCACAAATGCCATTATATTCATAAGTGGAAACAGTGTTACGATCGAATCATAATAACCAAAGGGGGGCTTATTATAATTGTATATATATATATCGCGGCATCGATTTATTAATCCTATTAACAAAGGTTAGATATATATATAGGATATATATATATATAATGACACGTACCAATATATATGGGGTTAACAAAGGTTTAAATATATATATATATATGTGATATATATATAATGCCATATATATATAAGGATATACGGATCAAGGAGGATATATGTGATATATATGTATAATGCCATATATATATATACAAGGATATATGGATCAAGGAGGATATGAACGAGTGGTGTATCATCTATATATATGTATAAGTGGATCCCCAAACATATGTGTGTAGTCTATAGGAGCTTCCACAAAATATAGGCTAAATATATATATGTAAATGTATGGAGAGATTAATTGAAAAACATGTACATGCTTGTAGTCTATTATTTAATAAGTCTAGAAAAAAAATTATTATACCTTCCATGATGATGTAAGGAGGTATGGAGGTTAGGTATATAATTATATAATTGGTTGAAGGAAACACATGTGGAATGTTCTCTGAAATAATGATGCTAGAGGAAACTCCACCAAGAGGAAATGAAAGTTAAAAGGCTGAACTCCTTATTCAAATAACTAGGTGAAGAAAGAGAGAAAACTATTATATATCTGGAAAGTTAGAAAAAAAAAAAATTTCGTTACTAGAGGTGTGACAAACTGGCCAAAACCCAATCCGGAAATAGGGAGAACTAGAGGCAAACTTCAAGAAACGACTTGCGCGCTGGTCATATGGCTGAACCTGCTCCGTCCTCACTGAAAAAGATGTTCTCCTTCGCATTTTGTGGCTCCAGCAGCGTATGAAATTTCTTCTCACACATTCGCCTTCAACACCGTTTATTCTTACCATTGGGTGGCTCAAGTAGCATGTGAAAGCAATGAGAGCTCTCCCCCCCCCCCCCCATTCCATCAAGATGCCACACATATTATTTTTCAAACGATTCAAGAATTCGTTCTTTCTTAACTGATTCTTTAAAAAACAGTTAAAAGACAATAAATTAATTATTAGTTACGTGGTTATTTTAGGGATGTTACATACTGCCCCCCTTAAGAGAACACTGTCCTCAGTGTCCTTCTCTTACTGAAACTTAAACTTATACTGATGATATAATAATATAATCAACCCAAAGGGGCTCCTTCCCCTTGGCAATGAAACACTTTCGTTTCCTTAAATGTCATTATTTGAAATAGTAATATTTTTATCCATATTCATAAGCATGTATAGCACAAGAATATTTCATTTCCATTTATAACTTCTTATCCCTTATTCAATTCATAAAAATATAGAAAAATATCTATACGAACTTACCATTATTTAACAATTACTATTGGATGTAATGATGGATTTTACACAAACTCTCCAAGTATGGTTGAATAACCCATCAACACTCCATGGAAAAAGCTTGTAATGTATGACTAACAATTCAATCACATTAGTCACAGAGTTTCAATCAAATGAAAATACTTGCAAATAAAAAACATTCTTGCAATATCAAGAGATGTTTTAATCAAAGTACTTCCATAAGTACTCAGAGAGAACCAACCCTCTCATCAATGCATCACATGCACACTGTCTTAGCTCCTGCTAACGACATCCACACAATACTTCAAAAAGTACTCAGAGAGCACCTAGCTCTCTAATCATACCAATGGTCAATCAATGCAACAGGGTGTATCCTAGTCTCTGCTAAGACATTCAAACAAATTAGTAATAAAATAAATGAACTTATACATTCAGTAATTCATTTTAATATAACACACAACTTATTACTTAAAGTTTTCCATTATGAGAACCACAATGGTAAACAAAATTCTCCTCCCAACCCATGGGAGTTGGTTTCTACAACCAATTTGAGTCATTTCCAGATTTAGACAGTCAATCTTTCCATATTAATTCAAAATAGCACAGCACACTAAAAAGTCTTTATACTTATCTGGAATCTTAGTCTTTCAATATGTGGTCCTTCCAACCATCAAGGGAGGCTATTACATCCTCCACTTGCCCCTAGCTCTAGAATCTGGACGGTGCCATGGGTTAACATTGGAAATAATTCTCTTTCTGCTATGACCTCTGGATGGCCAATCCAGTCAAACTCAGAAATTATGGTTTTACAAGGGTTGCTGTGAGTTATTTTCAACTGATCACAACCAGCTCTAGAAAATACTCCCCTTATCATTTTGCATAAAACACCTACTCCTCTGGGATTCATCTTTATCCTCAGAGGAGTAGGTAACTATCTTTCCAACTGTCCCCAACCACCTCCTATTCTTTGAAACATTTTTACCATCAGTTTAAAAATATTTTCTTTTCATTAATTAATTTCGGCAAATTAAATAATTTTCTTTATCAAAAGTGATGATTTAAGTTTTTCTTGCCAGATAAAAGAAAATTAAACAAATTGTCTTTAACTAGTAATACTAGTTAACTTTAATGAAGCTATCACAACTCCCCCCCTGGAAGTAACATACCTGTGTTGTACCCTAGTATTTCCGAAATCATTAAAACATGATACTTTAACATTTACTATTTCAATTCACATTGCAATGTTTGCGATGTTTTATTTTCACAGATTTTCTGTTTACATGAAGCTACCCATGCTTACTATAATAAACAATGCTAATTGTACATATTCATTTCTCAAGAACATATTATCTTATGAAATCATTTTAAGTTCCTGCATAAAATGTTGTCATACATACAATTTCGTCATCCGTAAAAGTATATATGAATATTCATTAATGTGTATGTGTCAATAACGATTAGGGTATGAGTGCAAACATTTCCAATTCCCATAATGTTTTGTTCCAACAGACTGACACACGAAGTAATTATCATAATCACTTGTTCACAACTTTCAAATATCTTTAGTCAAAATCGATTCATGCACATAAATTTCATTAGTTACTCATTCATAACTAATCAACGCTATTAATAATTTTAATGCATCTATGACAATTCATGCAAACACTAGTCAGTCAACTAGTCATCATAGTCAAATCTCAAAACTTGACCCATTAAGAGGCTTCATTCAATTTAATTTTAACACTATCATCTTATATAAGGACTTTCCTCAACTTTTGCATTCATGCATTAGTTTCACACACCATCACTATACACATTCATCTTTTTAAAGTAGTGCATGGTAACTTTAGAAATTTTATTGCATGCAAAAACAATTACTTCTTTTCAAACTCAAATGAAAAGTAACTATTTTTCCTTCATGCTTTTTATAATTTCTTTCCTAAATAAATAAAGCACAATATACATATTAATCTCATATGCATATTCTTATCTAGAAAAAGTATATTATAATAGCATGTACCTTTTTAAGAATTCTCTTAAACGGAAGTTAATTTCATGCAATGTCATGTATATAACAATTCATTTTTTAAAGGAACTCAACATGCATATTCATAGACTTCTTAAAATAAAATAACATAAAATAATTATGTTTATTTCATTCGAGGAACTTCACTCCCTACTGCAGTACTCATCCCCATCAGGAAATTCACATTTCTCCTCTACAACAATGTTTTCTTTTAGTAGCATCGACAAGATTTTATAGCATGATTAGATAAAGCCTTAATCAATAAATAATCAATATTTGAGTGATCCTTTAACACCTATTCATGTGCATATATAATATGTGAATACAATGTCACAACATGTTTTTTTCTAACATCTCTATATTAGTGTGAGTAAGTAATTGTCAATTCATGTCAAATAACTCCCACATTATTATGACATTTTTCACACATGCACACATTCGTACAAGAAAAATCACTATATCTGTTCAGAAATTCCTTTAAGGGAAAATGACACAATGTGCAATCGCTTTACTTAAACCTTTACAAAAGACCCACCACTTCATATTTTTCCTTTGGAGCATGAAAATGTAATAAATATAACACATTGGTTGTTGTTCCTATGCATACGATGCATAAATATTCTAATATTAATTTCCCAACAGAGCACTTAACATAATCGAGTAGGAAAACTCATGATTCCTCTTCGAGGACATATAACATAATAGACATCCAAAGCATGGTTTTAGTTTCCATAAAACTAATGGAATAAAACATAATAATACATGCCTTACTCTCAAAATATTATACCCACATTAGCCATGTATATATTTCAAGGAAACCAAATTCCTATCTCCTTTCATGGAAACTTCAACATAACAATGGAAATTTTTTTATTTACTTTGCACGCATTCTATTTTCCATAAATGCAATAACCATTGTTTCAATAAAATAAAGATAATAATACTTATCTCTTGAAACTCTTTGTTCAACCTGGATTAGAGATGTGATGCCTTCCTTCACATATGAGCATTTTATCTCAGATTTCTCAGTTTCTTTCCTCTTAACAAATCCCAAAGGCGTCAGTGTTGCAACCTTTAGCTCTGATACCACTTGTAACATACATCGTTAACTTCACATGAAAATTTAAGGATAATTTTTTTTTTATATACAAGTTACTCATGGGTAACTAACCAATTCACCATTAAATATTCCTTACTCATCATTACATAGAATGTTTACTAGTTCATACTGTAACTTTAGAATAAGAATAGTAAGCTCCTTAACCATTAACAACCTCCATTACAATACATTAACATAATACTGTATGATGTAACCTTCCACTCATTTCATTATTCATGTAGTCATCACATACTAAGCATTATGAAACTTCACAACAAGAAACGAATTAAAAACATAATCTTGACACAACAATCAATCACATCATTGAACACCAATATACCTTGGAAACCCTATAGGGTGAAAACCAACAAACATTTAATTTTATTATGAAATGCTCGTGAGGATGATCAGCCCTCACTCAATGGCTTATAAGGGAGACCATCCCTTAACCATCATTTATAAATATTACAAGGAAATATACAAATATCTAGCTTAAATCCATTACAATAAATATGATACCATTTACCCTCTAGTCTTCATATCATCATATCTCGATCGCATGGATGTTCCTACAATGGTCCATTGTGCACTGGATCATCTGGTAGTTCGCACTCATCTGCATGAGCCATAATCATTTACCTCATATGTGCTGGTTATAAGTCATCACATTAACCAATGTTTCTCTTGCATAAGCACACATTCCTGCAAGGCAATAGCTACATCTTCCCAACATATATTTAGAATAAAAATGATACATTAGTTACGATATTCGCACATGCAATTTACATAATCTAATCAAAATAGCTAACCCTTGAGCTATTACTTTTAGTACATGGAGTGCAATCTAACATATCAAATGTTGCTCCCATGCATGAAAATGCATATAGATTCCAAAAGGGTCTCCAACGAATAACATAGATTCCTTTCTGAGTCTTACCAAAGGGAATCTCAACGCTAGTGAGCATGTAAACATATGTTTTCTTTTCTGTAAAACTATGCAATTAGGAATAAAAATACATGTCTTCTTTTTCAAAGATTACACTAAACAATCATTTCCAATATAGTTTAACACAACATGCTATCTTTCCCACATAAAAATATGTATATTCTTTCCAATGAAAGTTAATACATATATTGCATACCTATGCATGATCTTCTTCTGAAAGGAATTAACATCATAATCATGATAATATAAGAAATTTATTTATCTGCAAATTCATTAAATAATTGATCCTTACCAACACCATGGTAATCTATTCATGGATTTATGGAATAACTATTATTTACAAACATGGTTAATGTATACATTCACAAAAATCTTCAAGAATATTAATGTGAGAAACTCTTTTTTTTTCTTCTTTGCTACACATGAAAATATTTCAAGATTTACCATATTAAATCTATATTCATTACCAAGAAAAGAACTTGGATTTCTTATCATTTAACACACCGGTACGAAATCCATTTTAGAAGAAAACAAGCAACCTATATTTTCTTAAATAAGATGTATATATATATATATACAAGCAAATTTACTTATTTATATTAAGTAATCTTTGCAAGAACTCACATGGTTTCTTCTCCGCAAAACTAGCATAGTAAATTTGTCTTTTACCATGCTATATCTCTAAGAATAATATATTTCTAAGAGTTTAACATAATAACAATCTTTTCAAGAAGTTATGTTGTAAGCTTTTCTTTTACCATAGTATATAACTAAGACAAAATGTGACTATCTGCGTGTAACAATTCATATGAAATATTTATTTTTCTTTCCAAAAAATGGGTAAAAGATTCGAAAGCATACTATATTTTTAAAGAGAAAAAAAACCATTCATAAGTTTCTTCCTCCAAAGAAAAATGTATGGTTACTTATCTCAATATTTATAAACCCTTCTCAAACTTCTCAGGTCGACTCTTATAATGGAAAATGTCAAAAGCTCCTCCACTTCATCATAGCGTTTTCGAAGGAAGGTGATAAAGCCTTACTCGCCCCACCCAAAATGCATTCCGCTTTTCTTTTTGGGCACGATGAGGGTTCTTTAAAAGCTGACAAAAATCTAATGGCTGCTTTTTAACTTTATCGATGATCTAGTATACTTTTACTTTCGCGCATGCAGAGGTTCTTTGAAAGATCAAATATTAGCCATCGCATGATCTTTAAAAAACGGACACACCTCATCCAATAGTGCTCAACGCTCTTTACCTTGATTCCCAAATTCTCTGGTCAAAAAGAAAATTAATGCATGATGCTCTGCTACTATACAAGCCATTCTTTGTTCTAGTATTTGTCGGCCACTGGATAATTGTTGGCGAAACTGGCCAAAACCCAATCCGAAAACAGGGACAACCAGAGGAAAACTTCAAGAAATGACTTGCGCACTGGTCGTATAGACGAACCTGCTTCGTCGTCGCTGAAAATATGTTCTCCTTCGCGTGTGGTGGCTCCAGCAGCATGTGAAAGTTGTTCTCGCCCATTCGCCTTCCACACCATTTATTCTTTCCAGTGGGTACGCCACATATTATTTTTCAAACGATTCAATAATTCATTCTCTCTTAACCGATTCTTTAAAAAATAGTTAAAAGATAGTAACTTAATTATTAGTTACATGGTTATTTTAGGGATGTTACAGAAATGCAACGAGAAGAAATTTTAAACCCTCTTCGGTGATATCACTACGTTCAATTTTATTTTTTATCCTTTGTAGAACAATAAATTTAAAAGCAATGACATATCAAATTAAATTTATTTTATATATTCAATTAGTTAAATATAAATTTAAACTTAAATTTAAATCGATTAAATTCAAAGTTGAATTATAAATTACAGTTATATTTTTTATTAATATTAATTTATATAATATTAAATATTAACTTATTGTATGATATTATTTTCTGATAATTTTATTATTTTTATATAAAATGTTTATTATAATTATTTAGGTATTATATTTACTTTAAAAATAAAAATTCAGTTAATTATTTATTTAGTCATATCTAGTTTAGAAGAATAATTGGATATTAAAATTGACACCTTTGTGAACTCATAGAGTTTGAATCATGAATTTAACAAAATAACTTTATAGTCATGATTTTTGGGATAATGGAGTATAATAATGAAAATATTGTTTTTGTGTTGGTATAATAAAGATAAAAATGTTGAAAACTTGTGTATAATGAAAGTGTTTTTAGGATTTTCAAGTTGTTAAATTTATATGTACAATCAAATAAATGAATTTAAATAACACATTAAAATTTCACTTCTATTTATAGGAAAAAAAAGAGAGAAGTGAAAAAAAAAATTAATAGAATGAAAAAAGAAAAAAGAAATATTAGAGAAATATTAACCAAAAAAGTTAATAATAATATAAAATGCATCTTACAAAACATAGGATAATAGCCCAGAGAAATAGCAAAAAGAGAGATAAATTAGATTAAAAAATAAAAAAATGATATAATCAAAATGTAACGATATTGAAAACATGAAAAAAACATAATGTTAAGTTCTGCCGATGACTGCAAACATCTGTTTAAAAAAAAAAAACTCCAACCCTTTTCCTTTAGGCTTGTCTATTTTATAGAATGTTGTCAAGTATCCTTAAGCAAAAATATACAATGATTTATTATTGAAAATTGTTAAAAAAGAAGAAACCCAAACATCTCTAGGTCAGTGATACTAGATGCCCATAGTTATCCTAATCAACACACTTTTGATTAACTTGTATAACCTACTAATCAAATTATACAACTGAGAAGCATCCAACACACAAAATATACATCAAAAAACATTGCACATAACACAATTTACAAACAAAAACCCACACTACACCGCAGCAAAAACAGTGTGAGAGCTGAGGAAGAGTAGTAGCAGCACAAACAACGGACTAAATTGAACCTAAATGACAAGGTAAATAATACGATAATAGTTTTAAAACTCTTTATTGTCTAACCCTCTAACCCTCGATGGTAAAATCAGGAATTCATATCGGTTAAACTTATTTTAGCTTCATGTATCTCAATTCGAAAAACAATACGAACCATTAAAAAGGTCAAATTTAAATCCAATTACACTACAATTTAAATTTAAATTCACTAAATGCGTCAAATTTAAGGTTAAATGTAAATGTATTTTACCAAAGCAAGTGTTAAATCCAATTTCACATTAAACATTATTTTTTATGACTCGACACATTTAAATTTAAATCTATCTTAAAGTCTAAATTATGTTGGCATTTCAATCGTTGTACATATATAGTTTTAAACTTTATTCGGATCTTAAATTTAACCAAAGTTTAAGTTTTTCTTCTTTGTCCACCTTCTCCATTATCAGCCTAAAGCTAACCAATGAGACACGCATAGAATTAGAGGGCAGATAGAATTTAAAATTTTAACGACTGCACACTGAGTAAAGGTGTACAACAAGAGTAGAAAAGTGTGAGGGCAAGGTTGACCCCAAAAGAAAAAAATGAAATAAAATAATGATAATATATACTTATTTATTTATTTAAATAGGAAATACTTAATTATTAAGTAAGTGTTGAGAAGTGTATTGATTATGGATGAAGTGAAAACAATTGAGTTGTTTTTAGTATGATTTTTTGGAGTTTGAGGTGTTGGTGATAAAAATTGAGGTAAAATTTTGGTTTTTGTTATTTACACTGGTTTTTTACTCTATATATGGATTCAACACCATCAAAAACCCCTAGGACACTTCGATTGTGCAAGGTTAGTAATCAAACTTCTCTTTTTAATAAATATTTGCAGGATTTTAGAGAAATTACAGCAGAAAAAACCACGATAAAATCTTTCAAAAATCACACTAAAAACCACTCAAAAAACAACTCCTTTAAATGGTCTATTCCTTAAACCTAATTAATACAACCTACAACATACCTAACTAAAAAAAATATTACAAAATATAATATAAACCGCTGAAATCTTTAGGAAAAGGTAATAATATAATAGAAACAGATAAAAGCTCTAGAAAAAGGGTAAGATTGGGATAAAATCAAACCCTCTTCACTATACTAAAAATTTTAACATAATGTTAATTTTCACAATGATAAGAAAAAACATTCCAAATTTTCTAGTGTCTCTTTTATTCAGTGTTTTCAGCTTCTCCATGTACGATTGATTTTTATGAAAAAAATCAACAGAGAAAGAAATAGAAAGATCTTTTATACTTACCGATGGCGAATCATAAGCATAAACATAAAACAGAGAGAAACTAGACCAGAGAAATCTGCTCGTACACAACACATAAACCAAAACTCCAAAACTAAACGCGGCAAAGACGGTCTGGAAGGAGACTGGTCATAAAAGGGATTAAAATTCTGCCAAATGATTAAGGAAAATGAAAAAAAAGTTTAAAAAATCGATTAGTGATGAGAGAGGCCAATGCATATCGTGATGATGAATCATACATACTCATAAGCATAGAACACACAGAAATTACATGAGAGAAATCTTCTCCCAAGAAACATGGAAACAAAAACTCCACCATGCATTGCAGCAAAGGCGGTCTAGGAGTAGATCGTGAAGAAAGGGGATTAAAATTTGGCCAAATGATAAAGGGAAATGATATCAGAATAGTTCTAAAGCATTCTATTGCTCGATCGCCAACCGTAATAACACAGAAAATCCAATCTCGAATAATAAAATCCACAGCTAAAATTTAATTTTGGTTCACAAAATTCATGTATTGTAGGTAGGTCAAAATAAACGGATGTTTTGAAAAAATTTGTTAAAATCAAGTTGGTTTTATATATGCAATTTGAATTTAAATGTAAATATATTGTACACACAAAATTTACATTATTGAAGCAGGCGCTGCTTTGAATTGAGTTTATTTAAATTTGAATTTTGATCAATGAATTTGTCCGACCACCCAAATTTAAATTTAAATATTACATTAAAAAATATTTTTTTTGTTTCAAAGGTCGGCGGGGGCTACGGGTTGGTAAAGTTGGACTCATCACGACGGAAAGGTCTTGTACCCGAACCTCCGCAAGGGGCATTGACTAGTAGCGGGAAACACTGAACTTGGGCCAAGCCTGCTCACCTTTCGTCCGTAGGGGCATGGTCTAGTGTCTAGTGGACGGACTATGAAGGCATTTATGCTGTTATGCAGGTCACGAATTCAAGTTTGACCCCACACATTGCGTGTAAAAGTTGTCTAATGTTGCCAATTCCTCTAACTTAAATTTAGGACTTTTCTCTTGACTCACTTCTCAAGATCAGAATGCCATAATTTATTTTGTCCTTGTTTTGGCTACTTGCTTCTCACACTTCTTTCAAGATCTGAAAATGTTATGATTCTCAAGTACCTCAAAAACATGGATAGAGTAAGAAAGATAATAAATCTTTTAAAAAAAAATTATAATTTTTTCTCATTTTTATAAATTGATAAAATAAATTATAATAAATTATTAATTGAGCCAAATGATTTAATAAAATGATTCTCAAAAAAATACTATGTCTTTTTTATCTAAATTTAATAAAATTTTAAATTAGTATAGTATTATTTTTTTTCTTATAAAAAATTGAGAATTGAGTTGGTTGAGAATTTTCCGGATATGGAATTGATTTCAACTTTTACAATTACCATTTTTAAATGTGTATATATACCACTTCTCTTAACCAAATAAATTGGAAAATTTAAATCTAACATAATATTTCGTCTTTACAAACATAACCAATTAACTTACCTTCCAATTTCTTTTTATAACATAATTCCAAAAGATAAAATAATTCAACTCTTTAATGCATTAAAAATAATGTCATTCCAACTCAAAATACCCACACGTTAAAGCTTTTTATTGTTATATTTTATAGGTAAGGTATCTTGTGAAAAATTTTCTGTGATGAAATAGCTAAATATAAAGTTATTCTAAACTAAAGAAAATTAATTAATTAAAGTTATTCAGTGATTGAGTAGCAAAATTTAAATTTAATTAAATTTGGTAGATAATTTAAAAATAATTAAATTGAATATATAAAACAAATTCAAATTATTAAATATAATATTTTTTTTTTAATTTATTACGTAAATAGATTTGAATATGAGATGTATAGGAACTTTAAATATAAATTTAGCCTGATACACTAGAACTATATTTAAATTTCACCGTGTTATTTTTATGGATCGGATTAAGTTGTAACACACGTACTCGAACTCTCAGTGAACTAATTTTACGTATGGTAAATTTAACTATTTAATAAAGAAAATAAAGAATCCGTTTTTTGCGAAACGAATTCTTGAATAGGTATTTGTTATCTACTGGGGATCGATGGATGAGACAATAGAGGAAAAAAAAAAAAATTTCTGTGGAAGGCTAAATCTTGAAATAGTGCGGTTCCAAATCGAGATGAGGGAGGTTTTTTTGAAAATTGCGAGCCTTTGTTTGAGCCTGAGCGAAACAGAGAGTGTGATACTCCTTGCGAGCAGTTTAATCTCCATGGCAAAACAGATTCTGAGAATGATTTCCTGTGGGACCGTTTTGATGGTCTATGATTCTCCTTGTCATTGATTTGATCTGCCTTAGGACAGAGTAATTTGAGAAAAGAGCATGAAACTGTATATAATAGTGGAGGAGGTAAGGGAAATTTAGTCTCTTAAAATGATGCTGATGGCGAACCATCACTAAAGATGATATTAAGGTCCTTTAGTAGTTGCAAGCATTGTGGGAGTGACAGGTTTAAACCCTCTTAGTGTTCCAAGGCTACAATGCCATTCCAGTCAACTGTCAAGATAAGTAAATTTGGCTAAATTTCTTTATTATATAATGTTTTTCTTTATGAGTTGAAAGATATAAATAAATATTATATATATCATATAGTTTTTCTACGAAAAGATTATTATAAAATAGAAAGAATATTAATAATATTTCTCATATTTCTTTAGATAAGTTACATATACCAAGAAAATGGTATTTCATTAGTTTATTGGGATATGATTGAAACAAATTCACTGCTAACTATTTTCCAAAGAATATATTTATCTTGGTAGTAGAAGATAAGTCCATTGTGTTAATTCCTTTGCAAGGGTTTGCAAAAGTTACATGTTAACTTTGTTATTATTTTAAAAAGGTCTATCTAGCTCTTATGCCCAAAATAAGGGTTAGTTATGGTACTTTATTTTAAAAGAGTTTTTCTTGAATAGATTAAGAGGGTAACTCTTTAATAAAAATATTTACATAATATTATATAAGCGAGAAAATAGAAAATGTATGATATTTATTTTGAAAGGGATTTTGTACTCATTTAGTTTAGGAAATGAGAACAAATCCAAGGTATTTTCTTGAGAATGAATATAGATTAAAGAGGGTAACTCTTGAAATATTTTTAATGTGTAGTGAAGAAGAAAATAAAGTTTCTCACATCAAAATTTTATACATTAACCATGATTTAAATAGTAATTATTTCATAAATCCATGGATAGTTTCATAAATCGATGGATAGTTTACCATGGTATTGGTAAAGAAATGTTGAGCTATCTTAATATTTAGGAGAATATGTGAGTACCTTTATGATATCAAAACTAATATGTTAGTTTATGTTAGTTCTTTTGGAATAAGGTCATGCATAGGCATGCAACACATGTAGTAACTTTCATTTGAAAGAATATAAATATTTGTATGTGGGAAAGATAGCATGTTGTGCTAAACTACGTTGGAAATGATTGTTAGTATAATCTTTGAAAAAGAAGACATGTATTGTGTTCTTAATTTCTTAGTTTTATAGAAAAGAAAACATAGGTTTTCATGCTCTCTAGCGTTGAGACTTCCTTTGGGAAGACTATAAAAAAGAAGCTATGTACTTCGTTGGAGACTCTTTTGGAATTCTTATGCATTTACATATGACTTATAACTAGCACACATGCAGTATGTGTTGTTAAAGGGAGAATGTCAAGGTACTTTACTTGTACGTCATGAATATACATGAGTAGATGGAGAAACTACTATGATATAGATATATGAAATGATTTATTATACTTATGAATCTTGACATCAATGTACCTTGAAGGTAACATTAGCAGGTTATGATGGTGATATGTATAAAGGAAATATTATGCTTAACCTGGTGGCAGGTAAATAATTATCATTCATGCAGATGAGTGCGAACTACCGGATGATCCAGTGTACAATGGACCATTTTAGGTACATCCATGCCATTGATATATGAAGATATGAAGACCAGAGGGTAAATGGTATCATATTTATTATAATGGCTTTAAGCTAGATATTTGTATATTTCCTTGTAAGATTTATAAACGATGTTTAAGGGATGGTCTCCCTTATAAGCCATTGATTGAGGGGTGATCACCCTCATGAGCGTTTAATAATAAAATTAAACGTTTGCTGGTTTTCATCCTACGAGTTTTCCAAGGTATATTAGTGTGAGTAATGAAATGAATGGAAGGTTACATCATACAGTATTATGTTAATGTACTGTAATGGAGGTTGTTAATGGTTAAGGAGCTTACTATTCTTAATCTAAAGATACATTATGAACTGGTAAAAATTCTATGTAATGATAAGTAAGGAGTATTTAGTAGTGAATGGATAGTTACCCATGAGTAACTTGTATAAAAAAAATATTTAACTCCTTACATTTCCATGTTAATTTATCGGTGTATGTTACAAGTGGTATTAGAGCTAAAGGTTGCAGCACCGGCGCCTTTGGGATTTGTTAAGAGAAAATAAATTGAGAGATCTAAGATGAAATGCAAGTATGTGAAGGAAGGCATCGCATCTCTAATCCAGGTTGAATAAAGAGTTTCAAGAGATAAGTATTATTATCTTTCTTTTCTTGAAATAATAGTTATTGCATTTATGGAAAATATAATGCGTACAAAGTAAATAGAAATAAAGTTAGAGTTTCTTTAAAAAGGATATATCTTTTCCATGTACGTAAAGACAAACTTACAATGCAAGTTCTTGAAAATATTTCTATTATGTTAATGTTTTAGAAATATATTATTCTTAAAGATATACCATGGTAAAATACCAAACTGCTCCACTATTTTTGCTGAGAAGAACCCATGTGAATTCTTGCAAAGATTACTAGAATGTATCTTGAAAGGTGTGAGCAGTAGTAAAACATAAATAAGTAAATTTGCTTGCCTTTATATATATCTTATTTAAGAAAATATAGGAAGCTTGTTTTCTTTTAAAAGGGATTTCGTACAGGTGTGTTAAATGATAAGGAATCGATGTTATTTTTTTGAAACTAGATATAGGCTGAAGAGAATAACCTCTTGAATATACTACATTTCTAGATGAATTATGTCAACTTCTTGATTTAGGTATGGTAAATTCTTGGAATCAAAGCATGAGCAACTTGCATGTAGAATCATAGAGGAACAAGGTTCTTTGCATGGATAGAAGATCTATTGAGTATGTGAGTACTTTATGCTATCATATATATTATGTTATATGTCCTCGAAGAGGAATCATGAGTTTTCCTACTCGATTATGTTAAGTACTCTGTTGGGAAATTAAGATTAGAATCTTTTTGCATTATATGCATAGGAACAATAGCCAATGTGTTAGATTTATTATATTTGCATGCTCCAAAGGCAAAAGCTGAAGTGGTGATCTTTTGTAAAAGTTTAAGAAAAGTGAATGCACATTGTGTTTTTTTCCATTAAAGGAATTTCTGAACATATATAGTGATTTTTCTTGTATGAATGTGTGCGTATGTGAAAAATGTCATAATAATGTGGGAGCTATTTGACAAGAATTGATAATTACTTACTCACACTAATGTAGAGATGTTAGAAGAAAGCATGTTGTGACATTGTATTCACATCTCATATATGCACATGAATAGGTGCTAAAGGATCACTCAAATATTGATTATTTATTGATTAAGGCTTTATCATGCTATACAATATTGTCGATGCTAGTAAAAGAAAACATTGTTGTAGAGGAGAAATAAGAATTTTTTGATGGGGATGAGAACTGCAATAGGGAGAGAAGTTATTCAAATGAAATAAAGATAAGTATTTTATTTTATTTTATTTTAAGAAGTCTATGCATATGCATGTTGATTTCCTTTAAAAACGAATTGTTATATACATGGAATTGCATGAGATTAGCTTCCATTTAAGAGAATTCTTAAAAAAGTACATGCTGTTATAATATAATTTTTTCGAATAAGAATATGCATATGACATTAATATGTGTATTATGCTTTATTTCTTTAGGAAATAAAGTATAAAAATCATGAAAGAAAATAGTTACCTTTCATTTGAGTTTGAAAAGAAGCAGTTGTTTTTGCATGCAATAAAATTTCTAATGTTACCATGCACTACTTTAAAAAAATGAATGTGTATAGTGATGGTGTGTGAAACTAATGCATGAATGCAAAATATGAGGAAAGTCTTTATATAATATGATAGAGTGTTAACATTAAATTGAGTAAAGCTTCTTAATGGGTCAAGTTGTGAAACTTAACTAAATGACTAGTTTTTACATGAGTCATAATGAATGCATTAAGATTATTAGTGGCATTGAATGACTAGTTTTAGAGTGACTCGTGACATGGATGCATTAAAATTATTAATAGTATTGATTAGATATGAATGAATAACTATTGAAATTTATATGCACGAATCAATTTTGACTAAAGTTATCTGAAAATTGTGAACAAGTGATTATGATAATTACTTTGTATGTCAGTCTGTTGGAACAGAACATTATGGGAATTGGAAATGTTTGCACTGATACCCTAATCGTTATTGACACATACACATTACTGAATATTTGTATATACTTTTATGCATGACGACATTGTATGCACGACAACAATTTATGCAAGAACTCAAAATGATTGCGTAAGATAATATGTGCTTGAGAAATGCATATTTATGATTAGCATTGTCTCTTACAGTAAGCATGGGTAGCTTAATGGAAACAGAGAATCTGTGAAAATAAAACATCGCAAACATTGCAATGTGAATTGCAACAATAAATGTTAAAATATCATGTTTTAATGTGCATGATTTTTTTATTTAGGAAATAATAATGTACAACACATGTATGTTACTTCCAGGGGGAAGTTGTGACAACTTCATTAAAGTTAACTAGTATTAACTAGTTAAAGACAATTTGTTTAATTTTCTTTTATCTGGCAAGAAAAGCTTAAATCATCACTGTTGATAAACCAAATTATTTAATTTTCTGAAATTAATTAATGAAAAGAAAATCTTTTTAAGCTAATGGCAAAAATGTTTCTAAGAATAGGAGGTGGTTGGGGACAGTTGGAAAGAGAGTTACCTACTCCTCTAAGGATAAAGCTGAATCCCAGAGGAGTAGGGGTTCTATGAAAAGTGGTAAAGGGGAGTATTTTCTAGAGATGGTTGGGATCAATTGAAAATAACTCACAGCAGCCCTTGTAAAACTAGAATTTCTAAGTTTGACTGGATTGGCCATCCAGAGGTCATAACAGAAAGAGAATTATTTCCACTGTTAACGTATGACACCATCTATATTCTGGAGCTAGGGGCAACTGGAGGACGTAATAGCCTCCCTTGATGGTTGGGAGGACCACAACTTGAAATACTAAATTTCCAGATAAGTATAAATACTTTTTAGTGTGCTGTGCTATTTTGAATTAATATGGAAAGATTGACTGTCTAGATGTGAAAATGACTCGAATTGGTTGTGGAAACCAACTCCTATGGGTTATGAGGAGCATTTTGTTTACCATGATGGTTATCATAGTGGAACAAGTTAAGTAAAAAGTTATGTGTTATATTAAAATGAATTACTGAATGTATAAGGTTCATTTATTTTATTACTAATTTGTTTGAATGTCTTAGGAGAGGCTAGGATATGCTTATGGTGCATTGATTGACCATTGGTACGATAAGAGAGCTAGGTTCTCTCTAAGTGATTTTTGAAGTACCAAGTGGATGTCTTTAGCAGGAGCTAAGACAGTGTCCATGTGATGCATTGATTAGAAAGTTGGTGCTCTCTGAGTACTTGTGGAAGTATTTTGATTAAAAACATCTCTTGATGTTTCAAGAATGTTTGATAGTTGCAAGTATTTTCATTTGATTGAAACTATGTGAATAATGTGATTGAATGGTTAGTCATACATTACAGGCTCTTTCCAGGAAGTGTTGATGGGTGTTCAACAAATCTCAGAGAGCTTGCGTAAAATCCATCATTACTTCCAATAGTAATCGGTAAATATTGGTAAGTTAGTATAAAGATTTTTCTATATTTTTATGAATTGAATAAGGGATAAGCAATTAGAAATGGAAATGAAATATTATTTGTGCTATACATGCTTATGAATATGGATAAAAACATTATTGTTTTAAATAATGACGTTCAAGGAAACGGAAGTGTTTCATTGTCAAGGGGAAAGAACCCCTTTGGGTTGTTTATGTTATTATATCATGAGTATAAGTTGTAGCTTCAGTGAAAGAAGCACAACAAGGATGGTGTTCTCTTCAAGGGGGGGAGTATGTAACACACGTACTCCAACTCTTGGTGAATTAATTTTACGTAAGGTAAATCTAACTGTTTAATAAAGAAAATAAAGAATCCGTTTTTTGTGAAATGAATTCTTGAATAGGTATTCGTTATTTAATGGGGATCGATGGAAGAGATAATAGAGGAAAATTCAGAAAAAAATGGTTCTGTAATAGAGATTATAGTGGAAGGCTAAGCCTTGAAAGAGTGCGGCTCCAGATCAAGATGAGGGAGGTTTTTTTGACAATTGCGAGCCTGTGTTTGAGCCTAACTGAAACAGAGAGTGTGATACTCCTTGCGACTAGTTTAATCTCCATGGCGAAATGGATTCTGAGAATGGTTTCCTGTGGGACCGTTTTGATGGTCTATGATTCTCCTTTTCATCGATTTGATCTTCCTGCAGACAGAGTAATTTGAGGAAAGAGCATGAAATTGCATATAATATTGGAGGAGGAAAGGTAAATTTAGTCTCTTAAAATGATATTGATGGCGAACCATGGAAGCTCACTAAATATGATATTAAGGTCCTTTATTAGTTGCGAGCACTGTGGGAGTGGCAGGTTTAAACCCTCTCAGTTTTCCAAGGCTACGATGCCATTCCAGTCGACTGTCAAGATAAGTAATTTTGGCTAAATTTCTTTATTTTATAGTATTTTTCTTTATGAGTTGAAAGATATAAATAAATATTATATATATCATATAGTTTTTCTGCAAAAATATTATTAGAAAATAGAAATATTACTAATGATCTTTCTCATATTTCTTGAGATGAGTTACATATACCAAGAAAATGGTATTTCATTAGTTTATTCGGATATGATTGAAACAAATTCACTGGTGACTATTTTCGAAAGAATACATTTATCCTGGGAGTAGAAGATAAGTCCATTGTGTTAATTCCTTTGCAAGGGTTTGCAATGGTTACATGTTAACTTTGTTATTATTTTAAAAATATTTATATAGCTCTTATGCCCAAAATAAGGGTTAGTTATGGTACTTTATTTTAAAAGAGATTTTCTTGAATAGATTAAGAGGGTAACTCTCTAATAAAAATATTTACATAATATTGTATAAGCGAAAAAATAGAAGATGCATGATCTTTATTTTAAAAGGGATTTTGTACTCATTTAGTTTAGAAAATGAGAACAAATCCAAGGTAATTTCTGGAGAATGAATATATATTAAAGAGGGTAACTCTTGAAATATTTTCATGTGTAGTGAAGAAGAAAAGAAAAGTTTATCATATTAAAATTCTATACATTAACCATGTTGTAAATAGTAATTATTTCATAAATCCATGGACAGTTTCATAAATCCATGGATATTTTACCATGGTATTGGTAAAGATAAATGAGTTAATGAATCCATGGATAGTTTATCATGGCATTGGTAGAGATTAATTATTTCATAAATCCATGGATAGTTTCATAAATCCATGGATAGTTTACCGTGGTAATGGTAAATAAATGTTGAGCTATATTAATATTTAGGAGAATATGTGAGTACCTTTATGATATCAAAACTAATATGTTAGTTTATGTTAGTTATTTTGGAATAAGGTCATGCATAGGCATGCAACACATGTAGTAACTTTCATTGGAAAGAATATAAATATTTGTATGTGAGAAAGATAGCATTTTGTGCTAAAATACATTGAAAATGATTATTAGTATAATCTTTGAAAAAGAAGACATGTATTGTATTCTTAATTTCATAGTTTTACAGAAAAGGAAACATAGGTTTTCATGCTCTCTAGCATTGAGATTTCCTTTGGGAAGACTTGAAAAAAGAAGCTATGTGCTTCGTTGGAGACTCTTTTGGAATTCTTATGCATTTACATATGACTTATAACTAGAACACATGCAGTATGTGTTGTTAAAGGGAGAATGTCAAGGTACTTTACTTGTATGTCATGAATATACATGAGTAGATGGAGAAACTACTATAGTATAGATATATGAGATGATTTATTATACTTATGAATCTTGACATAACTGTACGTTGAAGGTAACATTAGCAGGGTATTATGTTGATATGTATAAAGGAAATATTATGCTTAACCCGGTGGCAGGTAAATGATTATGGTCCATGCAGATGAGTGCGAACTACTGGATGATCCAATGTACGATGGACCATTGTAGGTACATCCATGCCATTGAGATATGAAGATATGAATACCAGAGGGTAAATGGTATCATATTTATTAAAATGGCTTTAAGCTAGATATTTGTATATTTCCTTGTAAGATTTATAAACGATGGTTAAGGGATGGTCTCCCTTAGAAGCCATTGAGTGAGGGTTGATCACCCTCACGAGCGTTTAATAATAAAATTAAACGTTTGTTGGTTTTCACCCTACGGGGTTTCCAGGGTATATTGGTGTTCAATGATGTGATTGATTATTGTGTCAAGTTGATGATGTTGATTCCTTTCTTGTTATGATGTTAATAATGGCAAGTATGTGATGACTGTATGAGTAATGAAATGAATGGAAGGTTACATCATACAGTATTATGTTAATGTACTGTAATGGAGGTTGCTAATGGTTAAGCATCTTTCTATTCTTAATCTAAAGTTACATTATGAACTGGTAAACATTCTATGTAATGATGAGTAAGGAATATTTAGTAGTGAATGGATAGTTACCCATGAGTAACCTGTATAAAAAAAAATTTAACTCCTTAAATTTCCATGTGAAGTTATCGGTGTATGTTACATAAGTATACCTAGCTAACCTCTCTACATGAAATCAAAATTACACCTAAACGTTAGAGATCTTTCATTTTACCATTGAGAAAGAAGAACAATGTGTCTATGTTTCCTTTATCACTAAGTTGAACGTCAATTTCTTGTTTATTTTTGGTTTGTGCGCTCTCTGGTGAATATAAAATTTAATTAGTTATAATAAAATATTTTTATATCTAAAATAATTTTTTTATAGTTAATTTATCTTGTGTAAATTAGAATTGATGATGATGATGATGATTAACGTCTATTAAAACCAATGTGGTTTATTAGACCTTAAGAAAGGAAAAATAATCTATGTTTGAATTTTCAAATTCTTGTTCCTATGATCAATGAGAAGGGTGCGAAGCACCCCAAGATCACTATAGGTGGGTTGGGCTAATAGGTCAAGAAGATTGGAAGTGTGGCAGATGTTAGGGAACTGAGAGAAAATGTGAGAAATATTTGAGCAATCTAAAAGAAAGTGTTTTTCATCCTCCACCTACTTATTATCACAAATTTGACAGATTCTATAGTTCAAGGGAGTCTTATTAATAGACCACCACATGGTTTCACTCCGAAACTCATGAGAGTTTGTTCTTGTCCTAGCGATGTTCATTTTTTTCTTAGTGCGGGTCAACATAGAGAGATAGTACTTATGATGAAGTGTACAGTTGATCACCTCATTATAGTATCTTAGCTTCCTTTTACCCTGCATATCCTTCTCTTCAAACAACTTTCCCTTCAACTTGGAGGTAATAGTATTTTTTACACTATCTTTTCTTCCCATATTGAGCTCCTCTTTAAGTCCCCCATGGTTGAGCCAAGGTTGGGAATCCTTATGCCACCCTCATTTGAGAGAAAGGTGGTGGGTTTCACTAAAGTTAGAGGCAATTTTAGGGAGCCTGTTAGATTCTGTTCTTGTAAATATTCTTCTACACCAATATCTAAACATAGTCATACTTTCAATAGGGGACAAATTACCAGCTTCAATCAGGAGGATAGGACAGGGAGTATTTCCCTTCATTTTAAAGTTGTAGGTTATGAAATTATTTTGAATCATCTCAATAGTCCTCCATGACTCTATTGATATACTACGACACCAAAATTCACATCCATACAAGACAACAGGGGTGACGAGAGTCTCACAGAGGAACCTATTTTTACTCCAAATGTAAATATAAGCCGACTTACAATTTTTTTCAAACTCATAGTAAGCTTTAACGCCACCAATAATTGTTTTCTCGATGTTATAATTCCAGTTGCATTGATGAGGGAAGTCAGTGCCCAAATATTTATAATAATAAACCTACTCTAAGTAGTGATTATTATACATGAAATGACCTTGGGTAATATTTTTTGATTTAATAGTCATGACTTTAGTATTATCATTATTAACCATCATACCCACCTTGGAGCAGTAACTTGTTTAACTTCAAAGATTCTCCTTTGGTCCACCCTCAGCATTATCGGCCTCTAGCATCACCAATGAGACACACACACAAACATTTGGCAAATAAAATTTAGAATTTTCATCACTGGTCAGGTCGGAGCACGACAAGAGTGAAAAAGGGGAAGTGAAAGGTTAGGAAAAGATCAATGAAATAAAATATGATAACATGAAAAGTATAAGCATAATAGAAATAAAGGAGGGAAAAACATAAGGGGAGGGAAAATTATAGAAAGAATAGAATTAAACTCTTATCATACTGAAAACTTGAACAACATGCCAATTTAAGAAATAATTTAAAATTTTAATTCCAAATTTTTAGGTGTCCGTTGGTTTATTGTTTTTAGTTATCCTTTCACTAAAACATATGATGCTTAAGAGTACGTTTTTCCTCCTATAAGGTCACAGGTTCAAAAAAATACATGGGTACAGTACGTATGATTTCACATACCACTTGAGTGGGCCTAATGGTTAAATGCATGTCTTTTCTCTTAAGAGTAAGAGGTCATAGTTTCAAACCTAGAGGGGGGTAGAGTATGTATGCATTCTTAGACTTAATAGTTCAATCACTGCATGGAGGTGGGTCCCTTATCCCACAAACAAGGGGGGCCTCATAACCAATTTTGTGGTGGTTCCCTTACTCGACAAACAAAGGGGTCTCGTACACCAATTTGGTGGTGGGTCCCTTATCCGACAAACAAGGGGGTATTATACACCAACTTGTTGTCTGGCTTGGCTGTGAACTTAAAATGGATAATAATAATAATAATGTTTTTTACAATTTTCATTTATAACTTGTAAAGTATATTATAAACAAAAATAAAATCACGTACACTTGTGCACAAGATTCTATAGCTATGCATCTATACTTGTGTATTATAAAGATAGGTACTAATTAGTAAAGCATATTATAGATAGAAAAGAACACTTTTGCACAAGATTTTGTAGCTATGCATATATACTTATGTAGTATAAGGATAGGTACTAATTTGTAAAGTATATTATAGACAGAAAGGAATGCACATATACTTGTGCTAAGTTGTTGTAACATACCGAAAATAAATTTTTTTTACCCTACACCTTAATTGTTACATGTCACAGATTATTACTTTACCAAATGAATTATCCCATTGTAAATTTTCGTTAATAAAAGTTATGATTATCGTTTTAAAAAGGATTAATCATTACTTAACAATTAGTTTGTTTGTTTGAAATTAAACCACTTCTATATTTTCACTTGGGGTGCACACTTTTCGATTCCATTAATTTCTAGAGTTTATGATGGTACTCCATGGTAGCTGTCATGGTACTGAAGTAGTAATGTGGCGCCAGAATTGGAGATTTGTTTGGGATTGGGTATGAATTTTTATGACCACTTGTCCCTCCTTTTGTCATCTGATCTTTTTCCATCAACAGTGGTGTTTACCCGGAGGGAAACATGTTTTGGTAAAACCCATTTACCTATTCTCATAACCTCATTCTACTCTGCTATGACACTGGTTTGACTTGGCTACTTTTTTTTTGTAACACCCCCAATTTGTGTGTTGAAATTTTAAAGTTAGACATTGAACTTTAATCCTAAAGGGGATGGACCCCAAGGGATAAGTACGTTGTGAATGTATTTACATATTTTATTTGAGGAAATAAATAAAATGATTGTGCATTTTGACCAAGATGAGAATTAGAGATCACTTAACAAATCCATGAGGATGGATAAGGCAACAAATCCCCAAAATCTTTCAAAAATCCTTGAAAGAAATTAATTTAGATTTGAGGAGAAATCTAAAATTCCCCAATGAAGAGGAGTAGTTGGGAAGAGGTAAAGAAAAGCTGGAAAAGCTGAGGAAAAGCATAAAACAGCTTTAAAGAATCCAAAAAATGGGAAGCCTAGGCTAAACAGGAAAGAAAACATCCTGCTATTCTGGACGCAGAATTAGAAACATGCTTTGGGGAAATATGAGCTTAAATAAGCTGCTCCTAGGCAGATCAGAGGTTGATCTATTCTAGGAGGTGATCTCTGCTCTGGGGTGAGTCCTGGGAGACAAAGAGGACGCTAAGGTTGGGAGGTTGGTCAATTGCAGATTTTGGGTATGTTCTGAATTTTTTCTTTTTTATTCTATTTTCTGATGGTATGAATTGGCTACATATAGAAAAATTCATTAAATGGTGTGTTGATGTTAGTACTATATTTAATAGAATCCATCCTAAGGCATTCACCTTCCAGATTCTGTTTAGTTGTAGACTAGAAATCCATAGAGTAGAAAATACAGAAAGTCTAAACCAAGGGTGGTTTAAATCTGAAGTTACTTAGTCCCCGTAGATAATTAGATATTATTTTGTTTCCTGTAGATACAAATGGGATATTTTATGCTCTTATGTATGCTAGGAAATTAGTATAACAGCACTAAAGTATACATGGTATATAGCAGAAAGGAAGAAAGCAAGGTATTAGAATGTGACATTAAAAATTGTGCTAGAAAAAAAAAATTTATTTCTACTCTATATGAGCATTATAACATTTATAGGGGTATATATTGCATCTCTAAATATATTCCTACTCATTGGAAACCAGTAGCATAGCAAAATACTTGACTTATAATTAAGGTTCTCTAGTCAACCACCATTGAATACATATAGGTACACCTCAAAAGGAGAATAGAAATTATGAGCAAGGATTCTGGAATATGTAGTTTGAGCTCTTGTTAAACCCCAAAGTAAATCTACACTATAGAAGGGTTATAGCATTCATAGCAATTATAGAGTAATTTGTATTTTAATTTCATTTCTAACC
Source organism: Pinus albicaulis (assembly GCA_034641835.2). NCBI lineage: Eukaryota > Viridiplantae > Streptophyta > Pinopsida > Pinales > Pinaceae > Pinus > Pinus albicaulis. The sequence goes on along the minus strand of CM076581.1, from coordinate 186,340,085 downwards.
CTTGAAATAAGCATTAGGGTAATAGAGTTAAACTATGCTCGAGGTATACCCTTAATTAAACTATCGAACACCTATACATATATGCATTTAAAAACCAAAAGTGTATATATATTAACAAGCATCGAGCATTATACAAATTTGATTCTTGTTAGCCTCGGCCACAAATGAGCCATATGTATACATGAATGTTATATGTCATAAGGCGATATAAATGCAAATCCTATATTTAAACCATATATGTTAAGAAGGAAACATAAGTATGAAATATAGGTATATATATATGAACATATAGGTCAAAAAGGCAATATAACCATAAAGCTACGCGCTGGGCGTGATGTAACAGTACATGATTAACAACAATTATAAATACGTGAAGTGTGGGAATAATGTAGAGGTGAACAATAGAACAACGCAAATAAATGAGTAGTGGAACCCTACGATTTTCCGGGTGAATATTAAAATCATTTCGACCGAACTGAAAAAAAAGGGCTATTCATTGCGTTCAGCTCCTTTTTATACATCATGAAAGAAACAGATGCTTAATAAAACGAGGACAAATATATATGCGCAACTTGTGGTATTAACCATGCATTTGACTATGAGCTACGATTATTTTGCTACGACCTTCCCATGCCTAATATATTAAAGCAGAAAAAAAATTTGTAGCGCCGAGTCAACCATTCGTAAATTATATACGCAACAGAGGGTAGATTTCATTACGGTAATGACCCAATGGATAGATAGAAAAATAGATAAATAAACGCGTTCAAGAAATGCAGACCGGTTACCTGTATAAACATAGCTATCAACGATACTATTTAAAGGCGGCAAGAACCCTAGAATGATAGGGATAGCCGTATCAGTTAGGGTTAGAAATTAGAAGAAGCAATAGTTACACCGAGGCATGGAATTAACTATAACCTGTAACTTAAAAGAAAATTTCCTGGCTATGTTAACGTAACTGTAGTTCTGAAATTTAAATCCTGAGCGATTACCATCACTATTAAAACCGAGCGTTTAGCGTTGAATAATCGTTTTAAATGAATCCCTAGCGTGGCTAGGCGTGAAAAATAAACGACTATTGTGTTTTACAAACATAAATCGGAGAAATAAAAAAGAGAGACTAACTCCCTTGACCCTTACGGAGGCCGAACCCTCAGCACACAGGAACTGCGCCCAAATCGTTCCTCGAAGAATCGGTGCCTGGGTAAACTGTACATCAGGAGGACCACAGAAATGGGTAAATGCCAAAAATATTTAAACGAACCCTAAAAAGAAAACTAACCCAGCTGTGCTATAAAACAAACAAGAGAAGAACAAATAAAATGGGGAACCAGCAACCTGAAACCTGAAATCTGCTACGAAGTCGCACAGTAACTCTGCACAACCTAGGAATAATAGAGTACGAAAACAAGACGCAACCGAATCATCGGGTCTGAATAACATAGGAAAAAGAATTCACTCTAGGAAGGAACCAGCGAAATACTCCGCACCGGAGGGCTTGGAAGAAATAAGACAAGAAATAAAATCGCTATAAGAACCGTAAGGAGTCCGGGGCAATGAAGGGATTATAACAAGAACCAGAAACCCTATGGTGAAATCCACCAAAGTACATGGGAACGCTGGTGCAGGGATGGCCGTAGTGACCTCGAATCTTGACAAAATCCCGAAGGATATTTTCACAAATTCCGTGGCACAGCAACTTCTGCACAAGTCGATAAGGTAAACCTTATTTAAGGTTATTTGGCAAACCGATTGACAGCAAATACATCCAGCTGTTGATGAAAGGCGTTCTCCGTCCAGAGATGAGGTACGAATGCTGGATCAAAGGGTTTCAGTCTCGAACAGGAGGCACGCTAACGAGTTGTATGGAACCGTGTGGCGACAGAGAGAAGGGACGCGTGCATCTCTCTCAGTTAAACGACGATTTCTTCCAAATTGTACAAACCTATCATACTCCGACACGTAGCTATTAGCACCACAAGCAAACACTCTGTCGGATATATAGACCTGCAACTGGGAATCTTCAGCGTAGGTAAGTACCTGTGGGGGTGATAAAGAACTACGGTTACATGTATGCATTGCTCAGAATTAAAACCTATCGATCTCACTGTTAGGAAATCGAATTCTAAACCATACATAAAAATTCAAAACAAATCGGAGTGACAGCAAGGGAGAAGATTGTATGGTTCAAAGTGAGAGATAATGCCGGCGCGCATAATTACACAGCGCCAATATACATGTATATAGTCACATAAAACAACTACGCGGCACACCTAATTATCACGTGAACAGCACACGGGGGTTGGCTTCAGATTTTGACTGACTGAGTTTTCAAACGATGATGGATCTATACGTTCGACCAATTTTTTTCAAGGGCAGATATATGCATAAGTGATACACATTATACGCCGAAAGGGCCCATAAGGTTTTAGAAAGGGAAATATTTACATATAAATGCGTTACATATGTATATATATCTCGAGGTTGTAAATAAATAAAATGTTAGGATTATAAAATAAACGGGTTCGGTGCCAAAATAAATGGATAGCAATATGTATATGATGATTATATATATATAAGGTGCGGATATATATATGTATATATTGTTAAATATATATGTACATTGGGCTGCTAAATAGTGTGATACATATATAAATGGTTTTGAAATTTCATAAACCATAGGTTACAGACAGGGCATATTTTGTGATGATGACTATAGAGGTATAGAATTCTCAAGGAAGACTTAAATTTTAAACTACAACTTTAATCTAGCTTGCATAGATTTAAAAAGGATGGTTATCATTGCCTAACTCAAATGAATATTTAAACTTTCGGAGAACAAGAAGAAACACTTAGAGGTGTTACAGGAAAAAAAAAAAAAAAAAAAATTGGGAGGTGTGACAAAATGGTATCGGAGCCCCAGTTACAACTAATTGGGCTGTCAATTTTGTGCTCACTGCTTATTACATATTTTGTTTTTATGAAGTTTTATAAACTTTTGCTAATCTGTGTTGTAAGTGTGTACAGTTGAAATGGCTGAAGGTGAAGGGATTTATGTGGATCTGAGGGATGAGTTTGCTACTCCAGATCCCAATGCCCCGGTAATGGCTATGTTGCACAGGCTGCAACGAGAATTGGCTGAACTGAGAAGCCAAAATGACATGTTGTCATCAGCCAGTAAGGAGCAAGAAAATCTCATCAGAGAACTAACTTCCTGGAACAGCCAGGAAGGCGAGGGTTCTGGAAAAAGAAGGATGGATGAGTCTGAGGATGAGGATGCAATTAGAAATCAACAGAAACAGAAAAGAGAACTGCAGGGGGAGTTCCGAAAGATCAAACCTCCCTCCTATGATGGAGAAAAGGAGGAGGATGCTGAAGCTTGGTTGCTGAACATGATCAAGTATTTCCAAGTTTATGAATATGAAAGCAATCTGAAGGCCAGATTAGCTGTGTACCAACTGCAAGGAAAAGCTACACTGTGGTGGGAAGAGAGAAAAATGGTGTATGCCATTGATGAAAAGACAGTTACGTGGGAAGATTTTCAGGCTAAGTTCAAAAATTGTTATTTGAACGAACGTTATTATGATGATAAAGCTAAAGAATTCCACGAACTTAGACTGGGACAGCTCACCATTGATGAGTTTGTCACTAAGTTCACCAATTTACTGAGGTATGTCCCTTACATTAGGGAAGAAAAGGCAAAGGTACAAAGGTTTTTGAACTGCTTGCCTACTGTATACAGGGGGAAAATTGAGTTTGACAACCCAAAGACAATGGACGAAGCAGTTAGAAAGGAAAGATTATGCTATCAACAGTTTAAAGGTAAAGCTGAACAAGGGAAGAGCTGGCTGAACAAGGGTGAGTTCAAAGGTAAAAGACCAAAACCAGCATATCTAAGTAATTTTGGAAGAGATCATCAGCGGAAAAAATTCAATAAACCAAAAGAAAGTCAAACTGCCCAATCTCAAGTGGCTTCAAAACCAGTGGAAGGGAACAATAAAAAGGAAGGGATAGTGAGAATGAAGGAACCTCTGAAATGTTGGGGCTGTGGAGAACCCCATATGATGAGGGACTGCCCCCATCGAAATATACACATGATCAGCAGAGAGCGAGAGGCAACAACAGTAAATGACATAGCCAGAAATATACCAACTATCAGTGCAACATTGTAAAATCGGCAAGCAGAACATCAAGCAACCATGGTGGAAATGGAGGGTAAGATTTCTGACCTACCTATTACTGTTTTGATTGATCCAGGTGCTTCTTTGAGTTACATTAGTCCTAGAATTGCAGAAAAATGTAAAATTAAACCTGAAAAATTTCAGCAGTCATGGTTGGTACAGCTGGCCACTGGAACTAAGAGAAAAGTTACACATAAATTGCCCAAAACAGCAATACAATTAAATGGCTTTTCAACAGAAATAAATTTGAACATATTGCCATTAGGATCCTATGATTTGCTGATAGGAATGGATTGGCTAGAAAAGAAGAAAGCTCTGATAAATTGCTGGGATAAAACCCTGCATTGTGTGGATGAAGAAGGGAAACCTTTTACATTAAAAGGAAAACCAAAATCCATTTCAGTAAGACAAATATCAGCCTTACAATTGAAAATAACAGCTAGAAAAGGATACCAAATCCATGCAGTGCATGTAGAAGAAATAGAACAGAAAACACAGGAAGAGTTACTGGGTGCTATACCAGTCATCAGAGAATTTAAGGAAGTCTTTCCCAAAGAAAGCCCTCATCTTCCCCCCAAAAGAGAGATTGACTTTTCTATAGATCTAGTGCCGGGAGCCACACCTGTTTCCTGAGCCCCCTATCGTATGAGTCCGCCAGAACTAATGGAGATGAAGATGCAGCTGCAAGAATTATTGGATAAAGGTTACATTAGACCAAGTGTGTCTCCATGGGGAGCACATGTTTTATTTGTTAAAAAGAAGGATGGGACTTTTAGGATGTGCATTGATTATCGGTAACTGAACAAGTTGACCATTAAGAATAGATATCCACTTCCTAGGATTGATGATCTTTTTGATCAAGTGAGAGAGGCCTCAGTCTTTTCAAAGATTGACTTAAGGACTGGGTATCACCAGCTCAGAATCAAAGAAGAAGACATTAGCAAAACAACTTTCCGAACTCGGTATGGACATTACGAATTTGTAGTCCTACCTTTTGGTCTGACAAATGCCCCTGCCACTTTTATGTGCCTGATGAATAGTGTGTTGAATAAATATTTGGATAAATTTGTTCTTGTGTTCATAGATGATATCTTAGTTTACTCCAGAAATGAGGACGAACATAAGGAACATCTGAGAATAGTGTTGCAGACTTTAAAAGAAAACCAGCTATATGCCAAGTTCAGCAAATGTGAATTTTATAAAGATAAAATCCAATATTTGGGTCATATTATCTCTGAAAAAGGGCTTGCATTTGACCCTGAAAAGATAAAATCAATTAAGGAATGGCCAGTCCCAACTGATGTTTCAGCAGTAAGGTCATTCATGGGGATGGCAGGCTACTATCGTAGATTTGTGGAAAGATTTTCTGCCATAGCACATCCCATCACTTCATTGCAAAGAAAGGGTGTTAAGTTTGTGTGGACTGAAAAGTGTCAAAACAGTTTCGAGCAGTTAAAACAAAAACTTATTTCAGCCCCTATATTAAAAATTGTTGATCCTGATAAAGAGTTTGTGGTATGTACAGATGCTTGCAGAGAAGGGCTGGGAAGAGTTCTGTTGCAGGAAAATTCAGTCATTGCCTATGAGTCTAGGAAACTGAAAATACATGAACAGAATTATAGTGCATATGATTTGGAATTTGCAGCTGTTATCCATGCTTTAAAAATGTGGAGGCACTATCTGCTAGGGAAGAAGTTTACATTGATGACTGATCATATTAGCCTCAAATATTTCTTTTCCCAAACTGACCTGAATGCAAGACAAGCCAGATGGCTGTCCTTTTTAAGTGAATTTAATATGGATATAAAGCATATCAAGGGAAAAGAAAATAAAGTTGCTGATGCATTAAGTAGAAATGCTTGTCAACATCTAAACAACATGGGGAGTAGTGCTCAGATGGAGGTAGAGGAATTGGTGAGAAAAGCAGCACATCAAGATCCCAACTATGAAGCACTCTTGGTGCAACTACAGAAAAAGGATAAAACTGATTTCACGAAAAACCAAAAAGGGCTGCTCTATTACAAAAACAGGTTGTATATTCCCAATATAGAGTCATTGAAAAGAGAAATTCTAGATGAATATCACAGACAGCCCTATGCAGGACATCCAGGATACCAAAAGATGTTAACAGCCTTGAAGAAGTGGTTGTTCTGGCCAGGAATGAAAAGAGATGTGGCAGAGTATTTAAGTAGATGTATGGAATATCAGTTAGTAAAAGTTGAGCATCAACACCCAGCAGGGCTTTTAAACCCCTTGCCAATTGCAGAATGGAAATGGGACACAGTTTCCATAGATCTTATAACAGGATTACCCAAGACTAAATATCAACATGATTCTGTAATGGTAGTGGTAGACACTCTCACAAAAGCTGCTCACTTTATACCAGTAAAGTCTACCTTTCGAGCAGCTCAAGTAGCAAATGTTTTTCTAAAGGAGATAGTAAGGCTTCATGGAGTTCCCAAGGTGATTGTCTCAGATCGGGACGCTAAGTTTACAGCAGCGTTTTGGAAAGGGTTGTTTGCAGGAATGGGTACTAAGCTAAATTTTAGTACTGCCTATCACCCTCAAACTGATGGGCAAAGAGAAAGGACAAATCAAATTTTAGAAGATATGTTGAGAATGTACGTGATGGATAGACCATCAAAATGGGAAGAGTATCTGCATTTAGCTGAGTTTGCCTATAACAATAGTTACCAATCCTCTATTAAGATGAGTCCGTTTGAGGCTCTTTATGGGAGAAAGTGTCGTACTCCCCTGAGCTGGAGTCAGCTAGAGGATAAACTGGTGTTGGGACCAGATGCACTACAAGAGATGGAAAGAATTGTCAAACAGATACAAAGAAATATCAAGACAGCACAAGATCGCCAGAAGAGCTATGCTGATAAGAAAAGAGTGCACCTAGAATTTAAAGAAGGGGATGATGTGTATTTACGCATCAAACCCAAAAAGAGCACACTTTATGCTGGAAGTTGTGCAAAACTTGCTCCTAGATATTGTGGTCCTTTTGAAGTATTAGAAAGGGTGGGACCAGTGGCTTACAAGCTGGCCTTACCACCTCATGTTAGAGTGCATAATGTGTTTCATGTTTCATTATTAAAAAGATATGTGCATGATGCTTCTCACATAGTTGATTGGAATGTTGTATAGGTGGAACCAGAAGGGGAGTTTCTGCCAGAACCACTTCAAATATTGGAGCGGGAAGAAATTGAATTGAGAAATAGAACAGTGGCCAGAGTAAAAGTGCAGTGGAAGCACTTTACTGCTGAAGAAGCTACCTGGGAAAGGGAAGCTGAAATGATGGAGAAATATCCATTTTTGTTCAAGTTAACTCTAGTAGTTAAATAATAACACTGAGGACAGTGTTTATTTTCAGAGGGGGAATATGTAACACCCCCAATTTGTGTGTTGAAATTTTAAAGTTAGACATTGAACTTTAATCCTAAAGGGGGTGGACCCCAAGGGATAAGTATGGTGTGAATGTATTTACATATTTTATTTGAGGAAATAAATAAAATGATTGTGCATTTTGACCAAGATGAGAATTAGAGATCACTTGCCAAGTCCATGAGGATGGATAAGGCAACAAATCCCCAAAATCTTTCAAAAATCCTTGAAAGAAATTAATTTAGATTTGAGGAGAAATCTAAAATTCCCCAATAAAGAGGAGTAGTTGGGAAGAGGTAAAGAAAAGCTGGAAAAGCTGAGGAAAAGCATAAAACAGCTTTAAAGAATCCCAAAAATGGGAAGCCTACGCTAAACAGGAAAGAAAGCATCCTGCTATTCTGGACGCAGAATTAGAAACATGCTTTGGGGAAATATGAGCTTAAATAAGCTACTCCTAGGCAGATCAGAGGTTGATCTGTTCTAGGAGGTGATCTCTGCTCGGGGGTGAGTCCTGGGAGACAAAGAGGACTCTAAGGTTGGGAGGTTGGTCAATTGCAGATTTTGGGTATGTTCTGAATTTTTTCTTTGTTATTCTATTTTCTGATGGTATGAATTGGCTACATATAGAAAAATTCATTAAATGGTGTGTTGATGTTAGTACTACATTTAATAGAATCCATCCTAAGGCATTCACCTTCCAGATTCTGTTTAGTTGTAGACCAGAAATCAATCCATAGAGTAGAAACTACAGAAACTCTAAACCAAGGGTGGTTTAAATCTGAAGTTACTTAGTCCCCATAGATAATTAGATATTATTTTGTTTCCTGTAGATACAAATGGGATATTTTATGCTCTTATGTATGCTAGGAAATTAGTATAACAGCACTAAAGTATACATGGTATATAGCAGAAAGGAAGAAAGCAAGGTATTAGAATGTGACATTAAAAATTGTGCTAGAAAAAAAAAAATATTTCTACTCTATATGAGCATTATAACATTTATAGGGGTATAGATTGCATCTCTAAATCTATTCCTACTCATTGGAAACCAGTAGCATAGAAAAATACTTGACTTATAATTAAAGTTCTCTAGTCAACCACCATTGAATACATATAGGTACACCTCGAAAGGAGAATAGAAATTATGAGAAAGGATTCTGGAATATGTAGTTTGAACTCTTGTTAAACCCCAAAGTAAATCTACACTATAGAAGGGTTATAGCATTCATAACAATTATAGAGTAATTTGTATTTTAATTTCATTTCTAACCCTTGAAATAAGCATTAGGGTAATAGAGTTAAACTATGCTCGAGGTATACCCTTAATTAAACTATCGAACACATATACATATATGCATTTAAAAACCAAAAGTGTATATATATTAACAAGCATCGAGCATTATACAAATTTGATTCTTGTTAGCCTCGGCCACAAATGAGTCATATGTATACATGAATGTTATATGTCACAAGGCGATATAAACGCAAATCCTATATTTAAACCATATATGTTAAGAAGGAAACATAAGTATGAAATATAGGTATATATATATATGAACATATAGGTCAAAAAGGCAATATAACCATAAGGCTACGCGCTGGGCGTGATGTAACAATACATGATTAACAAAAATTATAAATACGTGAAGTGTGGGAATAATGTAGAGGTGAACAATAGAACAACGCAAATAAATGAGTAGTGGAACCCTACGATTTTCCGGGTGAATATTAAAATCATTTCGACCGAACTGAAAAAAAAGGGCTATTCACTGCGTTCAGCTCCTTTTTAGACATCATGAAAGAAACAGATGCTTAATAAAACGAGGACGAATATATATGCGCAACCTGTGGTATTAACCATGCATTTGACTATGAGCTACGATTATTTTGCTACGACCTTCCCATGCCTAATATATTAAAGCAGAAAAAAAAATTTGTAGCACCGAGTCAACCATTCGTAAATTATATACGCAACAGAGGGTAGATTTCATTACGGTAATGACCCAATGGATAGATAGAAAAATAGATAAATAAACTCGTTCAAGAAATGCACACCGGTTACCTGTATAAACATAGCTATCAACGATACTATTTAAAGGCAGCAAGAACCCTAGAATGATAGGGATAGCCGTATCAGTTAGGGTTAGAAATTAGAAGAAGCAATAGTTACACCGAGGCATGGAATTAACTATAACCTGTAACTTAAAAGAAAATTTCCTGGCTATGTTAACGTAACTGTAGTTCTGAAATTTAAATCCTGAGCGATTACCATCACTATTAAAACCGAGCATTTAGCGTTGAATAATCGTTTTAAATGAATCCCTAGCGTGTCCAGGCGTGAAAAATAAATGACTATTGCGTTTTACAAACATAAATCGCAGAAATAAAACAGAGAGACGAACTCCCTTGACCCTTACGGAGGCCGAACCCTCAGCGCACAGGAACTGCGCCCAGATCGTTGCTCGAAGAATCGGTGCCTGGGTAACCTGTACATCAGGAGGACCACAGAAATAGGAAAATGCCAAAAATATTTAAACGAACCCTGAAAAGAAAACTAACCCAGCTGTGGTATAAAACAAACAAGAGAAGAACAAATAAAATGGGGAACCAACAACCTGAAACCTGAAATCTGCTACGAAGTCGCACAACAACTCTGCACAACCTGGGAATAACAGAGTACGAAAAAAAGACGCAACCGAATCATCGGGTCTGAATAACATAGGGAAAAAGAATTCACTCTAGGAAGGAACCAGAGAAATACTCCGCACCGGAGGGCTTGGAAGAAATAAGACAAGAAATAAAATCGCTATAAGAACCATAAGGAGTCCGGGGCAATGAAGGGATTATAACAATAACCAGAAACCCTAGGGTGAAATCCACCAAAGTACATGGGAACGCTGGTGCAGGGATGGCCGTAGTGACCTCGAATCTTGACAAAATCCCGAAGGAGATTTTCACAAATTCCGTGGCACAGCAACTTCTGCACAAGTCGATAAGGTAAACCTTATTTAAGGTTATTTGGCAAACCGATTGACAGCAAATACATCCAGCTGTTGATGAAAGGCGTTCTCCATCCAGAGATGAGGTACGAATGCTGGATCAAAGGGTTTCAGTCTCGAACAGGAGGCATGCTAACGAGTTGTATGGAACCGTGTGGCGACAGGGAGAAGGGACGCGTGCATCTCTCTCAGTTAAACGACGGTTTCTTCCAAATTGTACAAACCTATCATACTCCGACACGTAGCTATTAGCACCACAAGAAAACACTCTGTCGGATATATAGACCTGCAACTGGGAATCTTCAGCGTAGGTAAGTACCTGTGGGGGTGATAAAAAACTACAGTTACATGTACGCAGTGCTCAGAATTAAAACCTATCGATCTCACTGTTAGGAAATCGAATTCTACACCATACAGAAAAATTCAAAACAAATCGGAGTGACAGCAAGGGAGAAGATTGTATGGTTCAAAGTGAGAGATAATGCCGGCGCGCATAATTACACAGCGCCAATATACATGTATACAGTCACATAAAACAACTACGCGGCACACCTAATTATCACGTGAACAGCACACGGGGGTTGGCTTCAGATTTTGACTGACTGAGTTGTCAAACGATGATGGATCTATACGTTCGACCAATTTTTTTCAAGGGCAGATATATGCATAAGTGATACACATTATACGCCGAAGGGCCCATAAGGTTTGAGAAAGAGAAATATTTACATATAAATGCGTTACATATGTAGATATATCTCGAGGTTGTAAATAAATAAAATGTTAGGATTATAAAATAAAAGGGTTCGGTGCCAAAATAAATGGATAGCAATATGTATATGATGATTATATATATATATAAGGTGCAGATATATATATGTATATATTGTTAAATATATATGTACATTGGGCTGCTAAATAGTGTGATACATATATAAATGGTTTTGAAATTTCATAAACCATAGGTTACAAACAGGGCATATTTTGTGATGATGACTATAGAGGTATAGAATTCTCAAGGAAGAATTAAATTTTAAACTACAACTTTAATCTTGCTTGCATAGATTTAAAAAGGATGGTTATCATTGCCTGACTCAAATGAATATTTAAACTTTTGGAGAACAAGAAGAAACACTTAGAGGTGTTACAGGAAAAAAAAAAAAAAAAAAAATTGGGAGGTGTGACATTTTTTAGGTTTTCCATTGTAATAGTCTATGGATTTATTAGCTAGATGTATTCCCTGATGGAAGAGGAAACACATAGAAATAATGGTGCTTAGCCTGGGTTCAGTCTACCGTCAGGCCGTAGTCTGCAACTGGAAAACCTCGAAGGTTATTCTGGCTGGGACTTCTGCCTTTGCCATATGGTCACCATCGAGGTTCATCTGTTCAACACCTCAGCTCGCAGGCAGGTAAAGCTAGTCCATTGTTTTAAATAGTTAAATTTTGTTTAATTCGTATTTTAAAGTTTGATATTTGATTTCTGTTTCATTCCAAACATTCAAAGGAGTGTAACCCTTAGACACTAAGGTTGGGTTTATCCCCTGCAGGTCGATGCTCTACAAAATTCCAAGGGTTTAAAAGCCCAAGGTGTACTTTTTTTTTCGTTTAGAAATTCCTTGATTTACTTGTTTAATTATGGCTCTGTTTATCATTCTTCATCGTCTCTAATTATATCAATTTCCATGTTTCTTAGAGGTAACAACTTCACAAAATATCATATTTTTTTCTATTAATTTTGTTACTTCAGTTCTTTGACTAAAATCCCTATGCTACCTTACAGGTATTTCAACCTTAATCCACTTGTCAAGATGAACTTCTCCTTCTAGTTGGCAGTTTATGTACTCATCTGTTGAGTTGATATTTCTTAGGGTTTTTTATTTTATTCTTTGCTTACTGTGTTTCCATACTAGCTCGCGAGAGCCAACCGGTCCAGTCGGTCTTTATTCTGTGATTTTTTTACTCTAATCAGAATTGTGGTGTTTTTTAAATTTTTTGTAATTTACGTAATGGGTTCATGAATTATTTTACATAAGACCTAATCCCTCAGTCTCTATTGTATTTATCAAAATTTTATGTTAAGGATTTAAGAATTTTTGAAAGGATTTATTTTCTAGGAAACGTTTAAGATTAGCCATGGTTGGTGTGGATTCTATTTGGTTCATTTTGGTATGGAACACTATTTTATAAAAAAAATAATGTTTTTTCAAAGGAATTATGGTTGCATTCATACATAAATAATTTCTCCTTTTTATAGATATACATTTTGTTATGCTCCATAGAAGTTATATATATATACACACACACACACAATTTTTCTTTCCTGTGAAATCCATGATAAATGATACTCTGGCAGGATTGTTTATTTACTTTTCCTTAATTTGTATTTACCTGTCTATTGGTTAATACATTTACTTGTGCAGTTAATACTTATAAAATAGTTTTATAACAACTCTATACAAGAAGGGTTTTCGTTCTTCTAGGGTTTAGTGACCGGACCACGGGTTTAGTGACCGGACCACCCAACTAATTGTCCGAGTATAGCTGGAGTAGGAGGAACGACACATTTTGGGTTTTCTTCTCTTACCCATAATCGAGAGTTCTCTCTGATAGATAAGATAGTTCTTCTTGAGTTTTTCGAAGTTTATGTGGGTTAATAAATTTTCTTCCACGTCTATAGTTTACATGTTCTTTCTCTTGTCTCTTAATTAAAATGATGATTTTCTATTCCATGTTTAAAACAAAATTCTTCTTCCGTAACAATAACTCCTTCTTACTGTATTCACCCCTGAATAGCTCTACACAGTTTTGTTTTTCATTATACATCTATGTTTACTACCTTATCTCAACATAGAGACTTAATTTAAAACTCTTATCATAATTTTACATTGCATTAAATAAGCCACTAATACCATAAATAACCACAACAAATCTTTATCTTCAGAAATCAAGAAATTTACTTAATACCTGTGTACAATTACTATAATATTGTTCCAGTATATTTACCTACAAAAAATAGCCAGATAATATGAACACTATTGATGATGTTCCACCCAACCTTCAAGAGAGGAAATTACGTCCTCCTCTTGCCCCCGTGCTCCACTCCTAAAGAGGTACAGGTTGATAGTAGTTTTCTATTGTGGCCTCAGGACTCTTGTCCAGTCAGTACCATTTTCTGTTGTGACCTCAGGACCCTTTTCCAGTCAATACCAGAAACTTTCAGGACCATTGAGTGATTTCCACTGGTCTCTACTAGCTCAGGAAATGCTCCACTCTTTTCCTCACATCATGAAAAAAACCCCTATTCCTCACTGGGATAAGTGTCTTATCCTCAGAGGAACAGGTAACTGTTGAAACTGTCCCAACCACCTCCTAGTCTTCAAATACTTTTAACATCAACTTTTACCTTTTTATGGAACTGTTTTTCCATAACCAATTTTATTTTACATAATAACAACAAAGAAAATAAACTTTCCAAAAAACATAAAATGTCTCAGTATTTTCTTTGAAAAAAAAAATTAAAAAAATATTATTTCACTAGTTTAACAACTAGTTAATACAAAATGCAGGTTCAAAGCTTTCATAATTTCTTTGTATGTTTAAGAATAAATTTTTGCTACAGTGAAAAAAAATTATTATTTAAATAAATTACCTTCATAAGTAGGAGATAAATAAATATTTCATATATTCTTAGACATTAAAAAACTTTTATATTTTTGTGACTTGTGTGAAAAAAATTATTTGAAAATAGAATGTCATGCCAATAGTTAACACTAAAATGAGAAAAGATATCCTCATTTACTCCATAGGTTAAAATAAATAAATAATTAAAATTATACATATTTCTAAATTTCCATAAGTAAATATTCACTTTAATTTGAGAGATAATCCAATGACTATTATTATATCAAAGCCATCTTTGAGTGGAATGAGTAAATCCTGTACATTATTTTGGTAAATTAATAATTAAAATTATATAGATTTGTAAATTACTCTATATTCAAAAAAACAAATATTCACTATTAAGTTATTAAGTTGAGATATAATCCATTGAATATTATTATATGAAACAAAAGTTTACGTGGAATGAGTATATATTGTAGATTATTTTAATAAATTTTAAGCTTTATGCATAAGGATCAATTATATTTTAGAAATACAATTGCACTCATAAAAGAATAATACATATAGTAAAAATATGAATGTTAAGAAAAGCCTAACATTCAACTCCACGTAAACGAAATTCAAAACTGTAATAGATATTTCACCCAAAACAATCCATATATAAATTAACCCAAGTGCAATTCTTTCTATTTCAAACCCAAAATCAAATTAATCTATTTGTGAGAACATTTTGAAATTTTCTCTACATCATAATGATTTTAGGGAGATAATAGTTATTTTAAATAAGAAGCCAATACAAACACTGAAAATAAATTAAATAAGTAAGCTATTATTGGCATTAATAGAATTTGTCCACACAAAATATTTAAACCCTCTTTATTCTCTCTTTATTCTTACTAATATAGAACTTTTTTTCTTTCAACTAGAGATTTGTATGAATTTACTTTATTAAGAATTATTTACAAGCATTCATAATGGTATGCTTAATAATTTAACATTGGTTACCATTGATCTATTTTTCTTTTTTTTAAATGACATTATAGAGAACTTGCTACATGAAAATAAAAGGTTTTCTTTGAGTTATGATACAGATATTTATTGTTTTACTTATAATATAGCAGATTTAATTCACTATTGAATTATTTAAAGAAAGATTAATTTTACTTGTATTTTTTTAAATAGATTTGTATTTCTTCACAATATACAATTAGATCAATCTTTATATCACTATTAAAATTAGTACCCACTAATACGTTCA
The DNA here is from genome assembly GCA_034641835.2 of Pinus albicaulis. NCBI lineage: Eukaryota > Viridiplantae > Streptophyta > Pinopsida > Pinales > Pinaceae > Pinus > Pinus albicaulis. The sequence continues at coordinate 186,324,640 of CM076581.1, read as the reverse complement.
TTACACATTCATTAACTTATAGGTCTTGCTACCCAATGCATAAATCACTTCTATCATGGGTGATGAAACAAAGGATAATCATGGATCCCTCTCATGATCCTTTCCTTTATTCCCTTTTTCATATAGACAATTATCCACCCTCAGGAGGTGTTCGAAAAATATGAAGATGGTATAATAATTTTTTTTTCTTGAGTTGAATTCAATTATGGGTGGTTTTCACTTGTATTTTATTCCTTATCGCTATCATAGTGATATGATTCTTGGAAAATTTTGTGTCTAGTTATTGACTATGCAAAATAGGGCAAATTTTATGGGAAATATTTAGTAAATAGGCTTTTTTTTTTGGTGATTTTTTGAAAAACATATTCACCATTTTTTTTAAACAAATAGCTTATTTTTCACATATATATGATTAGATATATGATATGTGCCGAAATATTACTGATTTTTATAGTAAATGACATGTTTTTTATTGAAAATTTGCCTACATTCTATAGATATGGATTTTCAAATGAGAATAACCGTCTACAATACTATGTATAGGAAAAATAATAAATCATTAAAAAATACAGTGATTCCAAATCCATAGTTGTGTCTCTTGTGTCTTTGTTTGAGTGGTGAAAAACAACATCCAAAGGATGTGATGGCATGACATATGGCTAAGATGAAAATTAATATCTTGATTTATCTATAGAGGATTTTTGGGGTTGAGGGCTATCTCGTTGGCATGTTGAAGATTTTGTAGATTCATTTGAAAATTTTAGGTCAATCCTTCCTCTTAGCTTATTCTTGGAACTCAAGGGAGAAGAATGCCCTTGAGAAGAAGGGAATATATTTTACATATGACTTAGTTATTGACAAAGTATACATTAAAAAATTATCATTTCATAATCCAAAGGCCATATAAAAGTCCGACCATTCTGGTGAAGAAGGATTTTATCTGGAAATGCACTAGTGACATTTACTTATGTGTTGTTGTAACATATATTATTCTCCAATAATATATCATCATTAGAAATTATTTGTTATAAAATACTACTAAAATATGGTTTTACATGTTTTGTTACATTTTTATGGCATTTTTGTGATAATTTTTGTTATATTTCTATTTATTTTATTCCAATTATATATAAAATTCATGACTAGACACCAATGTATGCAAGAATAAAACAAGTATGGAGAGACCTTGTGAAAGTATATTTCGTAACATACTAAACTATCAATGTATTGCACGACTGAATGTAAATGCATGGAGTGATTTACGAACCTTAATTGAAAATTTGGAAAAGTTTCCCAAATCAACAAATATAAGCTTCCCCTATATAAATAAAATGAACATGGTTCTTAAACTCTTGTGGTTGTTGTTATTTGCAGGAACTTGATTATCCACAGTATTCTCGTCCTTAAGATGGATCCCCGTTGGGATTCAAAATGTCGATGATTGTTTTATGATACTGTGGATAATCCGGTTTCTGTAAAATGAACATATTCAACAAAAAAAATAATTTAAATACATGTGATGCACTAATAAATATGAAAATGAAATTGAAAACAAATACCTCACAACAAACCTATAAAATCATACTTTGTTGGAGCGAGGATGACCACACTTGTTTATTTGTTCAAAATCAAATGGTTCATCTTCATATGTAGCAATATTCAAATCAATATTTCCAATAATGAATTATGTTTTTTTTTTTCTTCTCTTTTTTAGGCCCGAGAAATTGTTCTTCATCTTTGAAGATGACTCAAAATCACCCAACCTACATGTGAATTCACAATCCATAATATGAAGATTTTTGGTGCCATCTAACATTTTTTTAACCAAGGGAATAAATTTTTCAATGGAGGAATATTTTGAAGAAAGTATAAGTAGAATAATAACTCCTCTTTTGTCAAATCAACTAGTTCAACATTTACATCAACATTATGACTTTCAATGGCAACAATGTCTGCATCATTAGCGCGATCCAATGCCTCTATTTTTATCTTAGGAGGGATGGTTGTGTGAATCAGTTGTGTTCTAACAATTTAATAGTTGGTTTGAAGCCAATGAAAGAGAACACGATTTAAAAGTTGGTTTGAAGCCATTGAAAGAGAACACCACCAAGCCACCTTAATGGCATGCTTGCAAATGTTTCCATGAATAGACCATGGGAAATCACAACTTATGAAATTCATGCGATAACAAGTGACAAGATATTGCTTATTAGCTTCAGATTGGCTACTCACCAAAAAATAATGAAATATTTTCTCATGGGAGTTGCAATCACTATTTAGAATTATTTTGTATTTCTCTATTGAAGATTAAATTTTTTTCTCTTTTTTGTAATTATTCAAATATCATTCCTTTTCTATAATTTCATTAAAATGATAATAGGGTTCAACATTTGTTAAAAGAATATATATCAACCAATCCATTCAAGGAGCACATTTATTTCTTCTATAAAATATAAATTATGTCTATAGGTAACAATGGTATGAATCCATAACATTGTTTGTCTCCTTATATACACTGGGAAAATTCCTACACCCTTTTAACCACATCCTTAATTTCTAAAAGTTGGGTTAATGAAGATATGTCATGTGTATGAAAATGAAATAGATAAATGTAAGAAAGAGAATGTCAAGTTACAAATATTGTCACAGAAAACCCAATTCTTGTGGAAATAGTGTAAAAAGGTTTCATCATTAGAAAATTTATTGAGAATGAATTAATTAAAATGCTCACTTCATCACTCGAACAATATCTCATAATAGAACACAAATTACTAGACATGTCTTTTGATATTTCTGGACTACTGGAAAATCGATTGAAATTGTTTAGCCATGCTTGATGTATGCGCCAGATAAACAAGATAAAATTGAACCTTGTGATTCTCTTGCCACATTCAATTCATTTCAAGTGCGTTATTTTTAGAATAAATACAAATTTTCATATATAATAATAAAATTGATGTTCGCTTATAACACTAATTTCAACTAATGCATCATCAACAATGAAGGCATTAACTTTCCAAGTATCATAAACTTGGTGACACCTATGTATGAGGTTATCAAACCATAGTGAGATGTCTTGTGATGTATTACGGGATGCGATCCCTGATGCAGCTATAATTCCACTTTGTTGCTAATCATACACCACGAGTGTGTACAATTGATACTATCACATTCAAAAAACATATGAATTCAAATTTATCTCATTAATAATTATCAATAACGACAAATCAAATTATTGTACTAGATCAATCATTATTAATATAGTCACCCCATATTCATTTGTGTTGAATGTCGAATCCATTGTTATGAAGATATTCTTCGCTAGCTTGACAATGTTCTCCAGCATACACTTCATTTGAATTCCAACTATGAAATGGATCTCTCCAGCATTTGACTTTTGATAAAAGAAAAAATCTTCCTCTTTTTTTTGTACCAAAGCTTCACACTCATTTTATCCTTCTTATGCAACTTATAATTTCCTTTCGTTAGATAACTATAGATTTTAGAAAAAACTTTCCCGTGCCAAAATAAATCCCTATGTTGATTTTTGGAATTAATGTAAACATATTTCTTAACATGAATTTTACAAATAGAGTCGATCGCCACTTCAAGAAGAAAAAAATCTCTACATAGGAAACCATGTCCCTTCATAACTTTGGATGATGCATGGATCTAGCACCACCCAAAGTTTCATGTTGGGAATGACAAGGCCATCATTGGATATATTAATTTTCGTACATGCTATATCTTATCATTGCCACGTCAAGAATTCAAAACATAATTTTTAAAATGAAATGACATTGGCAGCCCTTCCTTTCCACAAAACTAGATCTGCACTTCAGTTCATTTTGTCCTCTTCTATCCTCGGTGCCATATGAACAAGCATAGATGCATAATTTTTTTTGAAATATCAATACATATGAAAAATAATCGAGCATTGCTAATGCCAACATCTAAAGAATGCATATCTAAAAAAATTCCATCACAAGGAAGCAGTAGGCCTTGAGCCTAGTCATTTATTTTGTACCCTGGAGAAATAACATTGAACATATAGGCTCATTTCCTCTCCTCTAATAAAGTCTGGAATTCTATGTGTAGGGATTTTTGCAATCCAATCAACCTACATGTTGTTTCCATGTACTTCAGAAAAATATAAACACTTTCTAGAAAATATGATCTTTTCTTTAGCGTGTTGCACCAGAAGGGCAATGATTGTTTCTCATTTAAATTTATTTACAATCTTGTGACCCAAGGAGTTTTTGAAATGGTGACCCAACAATTTTTTGCAACGATGACCAAAAAATTTGTTGGAATGATGAACCAACGAATTTCCATAAGGCTCAATAAGTGAGTTACCGCACTTGTGAAAAACTGAGTTTTCGTAACTTTGATTGAGCTAGTTGCCACAATGCTCAACCAATGAGTTGCCACAATGATCAGCCATTAATTTGAGGAAAAATTGAGCCATCGAGTTCTTGCAATAGTAAAAAAATAAGTTGCCACATTGGTGAAATAGTTTGTTGCTGCAATAGTCAAATAGTATAATATTGTCAGCATAAATTTAAAAAGAAACCCATAATGACATTTCCTTTTCATAACAGTAAAATTTATTTTTCTCTCACATATAATTGAGTGCATAAATTAGAAAAGAAACCCATCTTCAACATTTTATTTCCTGAATTGTTAGATGAATTTTCGTCAAAATTATTCCAGAGTTCATCTATATTTTGACAAAGAATGTTGCTTCATGGATGTTGGGTATGTGTTATATTCTTTCCACGACTAGTCACGTGCAAGGGGGTCATAGGGGGGGGGGAGGGGAGGGGGGGGGAATCCCTTTTTATGTTGCTCCAGGCGCAGCAGGGGGGTCACAGGGGGGCGATAGACCCGGGGCAGTGCCCCTGGAAAAAAAAATTGGTCCTTAATTTCTGGTGGGCAGAACCACCCATGGTTTTTTGCATGGGTTTGCACATGGTTTTGGGGCATGATGGTTTCTGGCCCCTGGTATTTTGTAGATCTAGTCAAGGGAACAACAGTTATGTTCTAATCCAGGGTTAATGGATTGGGGTTTATGTATGCTTCAACATGTATATATATGTGTTGTAACACTAAAAGGAATATAATGAAAAATCAAGCTGGTCGTCCCGATTTGGGATCCAAGGGAAAATCTTTGTGTATATCTATTTTATGTTTTATGCTCTCACTATTTTTTATTTTATGTTTTTAAGATTCGTTTGCAAATAATTTTTGTATAGGGTTAAAACCTACATTTGATATCGCAGTTGTTTTGGCTTCAAGGGGACACTTTTGTTGTTGATGGTTTTTTTCTTGGGCCTGAGGTAGACCTTATTCAGTGGGAAATCTGCGGAATCGATTCTTGGGTGAAAGAATATGGTGAGTGGCTGGAAGATAGAGATCGAGAAATTTAATGGTCACAGTTTTGAGTTGTGGAAGCTCAAGATGGAGGATGTGCTGGTGGATAAAGACCAGTGGATCGCGGTAGATCTAGGTACTAAAACAACGACAATGTTAGATGAAAACTGGAAGAAGTTGGATCAGAAGGCGAAGAGCACAATACAGTTGTGTGTCTCAGATTCGGTATTGTTGAATGTATCTGGGGAAGCTACGACGAAGAATTTGTGGGAAAATCTCGGGACTTTGTACCAATCTAAATCTCTGGTGAATAAATTGTTCTTGCGGAAAAAGCTATATAACCTGAGGATGAAGGATGGAGATTTAGTGACAGAGCATCTGAACACCTTCAATACTGTGGTAAGTCAGTTGTCATATGTTGATATTAAAATCTCAGATGAGGATAAGTGCATCATTTTTTGTGTTCTCTACCATACTCATGGGACAATTTGGTTATTGCAATAGGTAGCAATACAACTACCTTGAATTTTGATGACTTTGTCTCAGCCTTGCTGTCAGAGAAAATGAGAGGGAGAAATATGAAGGGTCACAATGGATATGCCTTATCTGTACAAGGAAGGTCCCAGAATAGAAACAAGAATAAGGTTTCGAGTGGGAGATTTAAATCTAAGGGAGATCTAAATCTCCTGGAAATTTTTTAAAGGTGTGCTGGAAATGTAGAAAGGAAGGGCAGTACAAAAAGGACTGCAGATATAAAGTTCCTGAGAAAGGAGAGGGATCTGATGATGCTCCTTCTGCAAAGGCAAAAACCACCTCGGATGAAGGTGGGGATGTGTATTTGGCTTCTTCTTCAAATACACATGTAGACAATGAGTCATGATTGATTGACTTGGGTGCGTCCTTTCACTTCACTCCTCATAGTGAGTGGTTCTGTGAGTATGATAAATATGATGGCGGTTATGTCTTATTAGGTGATGATAGGAAGGCCGGAATCATCGGACATGGAAAATTCAAGCTAAAGCTACAAGGTGGAAGGATTAGAACACTTCCTGGTGTTCTTCACATTCCCATATTATCCAGAAATCTAATTTTTGTAAGCAAGATAAATGATGTAGGTGTAAAAACAGTGTTCGAGAAATATGTCTGTAAGATGTTTTGCAGAGCACTAGTATTAATGCCGGGAGTTCATATTGGAACTCTATACAAGCTTCAAGGCAGCGTTGTTATTGCTGGGTGCAATAGTTATGTGGTTCCTGAAAGTGGAGCGGAAAGCCTAGTGGTATCTAGAGAAAATACCATGCTATGTCATCAAAGGCTTGGACATATTGGAGAGAAGGGCCTTCGGATACTGCATGGAAATGGTATGGTAGAAGGTATGTCTAATATCTCTCTGTATTTCAATTTCTATGAACATTGTGTATATGGGAAGCAGAATCGGGTGAGTTTTCCTTATGGTGCTAAGAGGGCAAATAAGATATTAGAGCTTGTGCATAGTGATGTGTTTGGACCTATGTTGGTTCCATCACTGGGTAAGTCTATGTACTATGTTTCATTCATAAATGAATTCTCAAGGAATACATGGATATATTTCTTGAGGAAGAAATCTGAAGTCTTTGACATATTTAAAGAATTTAAGGCTCTGGTGGAAAACCAAACAGAAAAGAAGATAAAGGTGCTGAGGACAGATAATGGTGGGGAGTTCTGCAAGAAGGAATTTGAAGAGTTCTGTAAGAAGTGTGGTATAGCATAGCAGAAGACTACTCCATACACACCTCAGCAAAACAAAGTTGTAGAAAGAATGAACAGAACATTGATGGAAAAGACAAGAAGTATGCTCAGTGGTACAGGTTAGGATAGGAATTCTGAAAAAAGGCAGTGGAGACTGAATGTTACTTGGTTAATAGATCACCTTCATCAGCGTTGGAGGATAAGACTCCACATGAGGTATGGACTAGTAAGAAATCCTCTCTTTCACATCTGAGGTTATTTGGATGTGATGCATATGTATATGTTCCAATGGAGAAAAGGACCAAGTTGGATAATAAATCTGAAAGGTGCATCTTTATTGGGTATAAGGATGGTTTAAAGGGTTACAAGTTTTTGAACCCAGAAACAAGGAAGGTTGTGTACAACCGAGATGTGGTGTTTAGAGAGGTGAAAGATGTTGTTAAGCATGAGTTCCTACTAAAGGAGCCTAAAAAGATAAATTTTGAGCTAAAGGAGGATGAATCAGACTCTACAATAGAAGAAGACTCAAAAGAGGAAGAGCCACAAACTCCAACTGTGAGAAGATCAGTTCGGGAAAGAAGACAACTAGAAAAGTATAGTCCATCTGCTTTCAATTCAAATTTTTCTTTAAATATAACTGAAGAAGATCCCATAACTGTCAAGGAGGTAGTAGATTCAGAGGGTGGAAAACTCTGGAAGGAGGCCATGGTTGATGAAATGGCATCCTTGCACAAAAATGAGACATGGGATCTAGTGGAGTTGCCGGCTGGAAGGAAGCCCATCAGGAGAAAATGGTTGTTTAAGAAGAAGATAAATGTAGAAGAAAAGGTGGAGAAATACAAAGCTCGGTTGGTAGAAAAAGGATATTCCCAGGTGCCGAGAATTGATTTCGGTGATATTTTTGTCCCCTGTTGCCAAAGTTACTTCTATTAGTTTACTTTTATCTATTGTTGCTGCATTTGATTTTGAGGTAGAACAGATCAATGTGAAGACAAATTTTTTTCAGGAGGATCTGGAAGAAGAGATATACATGAAAAAACCTAAAGGCTTTATGGTGAAGGAGAAGAAATAACTGGTATGCAAGTTAAAGAAGTCTCTGTATGGGTTAAAATAGTTACCAAGGATGTGGTATCATAAATTTGATACCTATATACGGGAACTTGGCTTCACCAAAATAAAGGAGGATCATTGTGTTTATTTTAAATTAATTGGTGACTGGGTTATTTAGTTGGTCTTGTATGTGGTTGATATGTTGTTTATTGGAAATGACAAAGAAATTATCCAGGATTTCAAGGCCCAACTATTCTCCAAATTCAACATGAAGGATCTTGGTGCTACAAACTATATTTTGGGCATGGAAATTAAGAAAGATCAGGAAATAAGGAAGCTCTGGTTAAACCAGAGGAAGTATGTCAAGACTATATTGCAGAGGTTCAATATGTAAGATAGTAAACCGATGAATGTTTTGATTCCTATAGGTGTAAATTTGTCTACTGGATAGTGTCCAAAGACACAAGAAGAAGAGGAGGATATGTCCCGTGTTCCTCATGCAAGTGCAGTGGGTAGCCTGATGTATGCAATGGTCTGTACTAGACCAAACATTTCACATGCAGTGGGAGTATTGAGAAGGTTTATGTAAAACCTAGGGAAGGAGCATTGGACATAAGTGAAGCGGGTTTTCAGATATTTGTGTGGTACTAGTGATTATCGCTTGTGCTACCAGGGAAGACCAGGATTGGAAATACTGTTGGACATTCGTGGTTTTGTTGATTCAGACTGGGCTGGAGATCTGGGCCAAAGGAGATCTACAAGAGGGCATGTGTTTGGCCTATTTGGACATTCGGTCAATTGGATGAGTAAAAGACAGTCTGTAGTGGCTCTTTCAACTACAGAGGCAGAATAGATAGTAGCCACTCATGCAAGAAAGGAAGCAGTTTGATTACAGAGATTGTGTTCAAGTATGGGGTTGGTGAAACAAGCTATAAGGATAGATTGTGATATCCAAATTGCAATTTTCTTAGATAAGATCCCTGATTATCATTCAAAGAAAAAGCACATTGATGTTCAATATAACTTCTTGAGAGATATGGTTCAGGCTAAAAGGGTGTTGTTGGTAAAGGTGGGCACTTTGAAGAATGTTGCAGATGAATTGATGAAGTCTGTGAGCACTCAAAAGTTCTTTTGGTGTAAAGAAACAATGGGTGTTGTAGAGCTGGGCTAATGACTAAGCTCTCCTAAGGCCCCATGCGGAAAGAAAAAAACAAGTGGGAGAATGTTGGGTATGTGTTATATTCTTTCCACAACTAGTCACGTGTGGGGGGGCGATAGCGCCCCACGTACGTTGTGTCAGGCGCAACAGGGGGATCACAGGGGGGGTAGCATCCCCCCCTGTCGAGGTCCGGGGTAGTGCCCCAGGAAAAAAAAATTTGCCCTTATTCTCTATTGGGCAGACCCACCCATGGTTTTGTGCATGGGTTTTCACATGGTTTTGGGGCATGATGGTTTTCAACCCCTGTTATTTTGTAGATCCGGTCAAGGGAACTACGGTTATGTTCTAATCTAGGGTTAATGAATTGGGGTTTATGTATGCTTTGGCATATGTGTGTGTGTGTGTGTGTGTGTGTGTGTGTGTGTGTGTGTGTTATAACAATAAAAGGAATATAATCAAAAATCGAGTTGGTCGTCCTGATTTGAGATCCAATGGAAAATCTCTGTGTATATCTGTTTTATGTTTTATGCTTTCACTATTGTTTATTTTTTGTTTTTAAGATTCGTTTGCAGATAATTTCTGTATAGGGTTCAAACCTACAATGGATATGTGACTTAAATTAAATTTTACTACATGCAAAAGACCGGACTTATGAATTCTAGAGTAAAATCTAGTATATATATATCAAGGACACTGATATAATTGCTAGAAACAAATGCATTGGATGATTATATTTGTAGCATAATTGATAGCAGGATCAACCCTTGTATTTATTTATGGTTCACTATGACTCCAATAGAAATATTATTACACAGAAGGTATAGTGAATCTAACTGTAATAAAAATATTCTTAGAAAGGAATATGGATAGAGGCTCATTACACATTTTAGTATGTGTGTGATATATGATTTAATCAATGCTTAACTTGAAATTAACATGTATTTTTTAAAGTTTAATGTTGTTATTTTTATCCATCAAGTGTAGAGCGTGGGGATTTGGTCCCTCAAAGGGTTTTATCCCTCTTGATAGAAACAATAGTCCCTCTCAACAAATAAAAACATATAATAATAGATCCATCATTCTTTCTTTTTCGTGTAAAACTTATGAAAAAGTATGCACCTTCAATCCATCTTACAATGATTTATGCCACTTGTATTAAACTATTTGGTTAGCATGATGGTTTTATTAAATTAGATCGTTAACTAAAACAATGTCGAATGATCATTAATCACAAAATGATTCATATGTGTAAACAATTTCAAAATTCTACCCATATATTACTATATGGGAAAACCAATTTCATATAATCGTTGGTTATATTCCAAGTTTATAGAAGTGTTGGATATATTTATTTTGTAGATAAATGTCTTTCGGATTAATCACATCATTAGGATTTGGTCGACGTTTCGAACCAACTAATGTGGTTCATCCTCAGGACAAGGTGAAAGATTTAATCAATCTTCATGAATACATAGTGTGGATGCATCATTGCCCGAAAATAACCATTAGTGAATTATAATTATTTATTAGGGGATACAATTCAAATCGTTTGTTAGGAAATATTTATTAATTAGGTTAATTTCAATAATTAATATCAAATATTTTTAAAATAATTCTATGAATAAATAGGGATATTATAATAATAAAAATGGGATTAAAATTATAGTATCAATATCCTATAATTATTTTTAAGATTAAAAATATTGGTTATTAGGAGTATTAAATATTTTAACTAAATAAATTAATGAAAAGAATAAGCATAAAGGGGTAGAAGATAATCAAAATATTATAAATTAATAATGAAAATATTATAATAATAAGGAATAAGGTTTAATAATATAATAAAAACCAAAGAAATTCTAGGGGGTATTATTAAACTAAGGAATAAAATAAAAATAAGAAAAATATTAGGGAAATAAAAAAAGAAATAAACAAAAAACCCTAACGCAAAAAGGATCACAATGAGATGGGAATAATCACATCGAGAGAGCTGGAGTCCAACTCTTACTTAATTTCCAACCATCATCCTTGTTGAGAATCCTAGCATGTTTTTGTTGCATACCAAATTTATATACTTTTCTCTCCCATTTTTGTCCACATTTCTATCTCTTTTTATCATTAAGTGTTCTAAAATGCATGAGGTAAACCCCTTTTCTCTATCTTACATGGAATATTTGATTAATGAAGTAATAGTAATGGAGGTTTTACCTTTGCAAGAATTAACTCCTATATTTTTTAAAGAAGGAGCACAATACGGTGCCAGACGCGCAATCACGGTTCACTTGCCACTTGCGAAGCAACAGCTATCGTTTCAATGAAACCAACATAATCTAGGCCCACCCATAGTAGGTTCCACTCAACACACTCTCCATAATCATCATCTGCCCTCCAATGGTGTGATGGAGCGCTTGGCAACCCAGGATCTGCAACACTGTTGCCGCCACTGCACGGGTCTCTAACCTCTCTAGATCCCCAATCGGTATCCGAGTCCCTTTGACTCAGAGGCTTGGTCGACAATGTCACTCTACAAAATCCATGATGTGATGCCCCCACAGTAACACTGGCTATGTGTCTCCCAACATCCCTAATGGTGGGAGACCAGTTAGGAAATATAGATCCTGGACTGTCAACTCGATCCTGTGCCCCTGCACTATAAAGACCTCATGATACGGATCCCAATAACTGACAATCCGGGCCAATAAGGGCTCCCCAGCTCTCATCAGAGGGTTATCCAGAAATTTCAGAACCCCAAACCTGGCCAATGCCTGACGAACACCCTAATCCACTTGGATTTCCGACCGTAATGTACCCAGGTCTCTCTCTCCACTTGATCCATACATCTTCCATATCTGCACAAAAACATCATATTTTTCAGTTACAGACCAAAAAACTGTATTCAATTACACAAAAGCTGACTTTCAAGCCACAATAGCACTGAAATCACCTCCATCTGATTGGTCACACTTTCTAGCCAAATCCTGAGATAGGTCGCACTTTTTTGGCCGAAACCTGCTTCCCAGGTCGCAGTTTTTGGCCCAAATAGTGCGAACCAACCATGAAGATGAAGGAGGGTCTATTCCTGAGATTTGGGACCCTAATCTAAACTTTCAATCCATCAAAAAGAAAGAGTAGGATTAGGCCTCTTACCTGCAACTGACAGATCTCAATTCCAACGGTCGGTTTGTCCGCTACGAACGCCGCAAGATTTAGGGCCTTATCTCCTCTCCACATTCAGCATAGCTACACAAGAAAATGAATGCATTTGGACGGAAAATGCCTTATTAGAAGAGAAATCCCTGATTTTTCTTTCGCCCGCTGCGACCAAACCGTAGCCCCGTTTAACAAACCGTCTGCACCATTGGAAAACTCTCACCAAGCACTCAACTGGGCATCAATTATTTTTTCGTGACTTTATACTTCACCAAGACCCATTTTTTCCATGAAGAGTCTGTTCACCTCTTTTCTAAATCGAATTTCCTCACTCACAACACTTGTACTTGGGGCACCACTTTGCCTACTTACTTGTCCTTGTTCATGTCGATTTTCGTCATGAGATACCCCCTTGTACTCATGTTTTTATGGCCCCCCATTTGACCTTTATTGTGTGGCAGCACCACTGCATCGCCCTTGTTTAGAGCATCCGAGTTGAGTCATCATCACATTCATGGAGTCTATCCCGAGTCCCTTTGTATCCTACCTTAGTCCTCCATCCTTCATTGCTTAGTCCCTCTCTCGTGTCGCACATTATGGCCTTTAGCCCCACTGTCCCCTATCCCTCATGTTATTGTGTCAGTCGCTACCAGATCATCCATGCCCTTTATGCTCTAACACGGGAAGTCGTTCGTTTGCTACTCAGTCCCCCCCCATTCCATCATCATCATTAGTGTCAGTCTGTCCATCACTCTACTATTTTCTCTTGTGCCTTAGTTGAGGATCCCTTATTGCCTCACCTATGGCGGAACTCCTTTTGTCGACATCAGCTCACTCATTCTATAAGATAAGTTTATAGGGTAGTGTACCTTGGTTCCAGCTTCCACACTTGTTCACATGATCAAGATCCGTATACTTGATGGTCTAGTGATGCAGCAACATATATTGTTGATTCTCGAGTGTGTGTGAGATGTCTCAACCCTCATGAGGGGGTGGCCCTACAGGTAACCCCCGAAATGTCATGTCTCCCATACCCAGCTTCTTATCCACATAACATTAGCTCAGATATATTTTACATTATGCACCAGATAACATCCAAAATTTTTCTGTTGAATCAATTACAAGTTCATAATTTTATCCGGTATTTTAATTTCTCCTTAGTAATTATAGGCAGTAGTGTGAAGATAAGAATTCCCATGAGAAATTTCCTCAATTCTAGTCAGTCAATCTAGTTGACTTACATATATATGTATATATTTCTCAGGTCAGTTCTTAAGAGTTTTGTCCAACTCTAAGCCGACGATAGGCCTTCCTCAAACTTTCCATTTGCAAAACTTTATAGACTTTCCGGCATCTATAATTGCAAGTTTCGACATCTTGTTGTAGTATAGAGGTATACATCCACATATACTTCATATCTTATATCATTTAACCTTCGTTTGCTTCATTTCACTTTCAACCAATTTATATTGAAGGTGGGTAGATGCTCTTTTCCGAGTGTTTCAATATGCTTACAATCTTCCCTCACACACTTTTATCACAGAGTAAATTTTCAATAGGACTCTTCCTTTATTTATTGTTACAAATATTAAACCTATTTGAAACTCTGGGTGCATATTAAACTCTTCCATTGGAAAAATAGGATATAGATCCCATCTTGCTTCAATCGAATAGAGTCATGAATCAAGTCCATGTAATAGAACAATTTAAATTCTTAATTCTACAATTCTTTCCATTGCAGTACAGTTGTTATACTGTAACCCATGCTTCTATCACAGACTTAGTTTTTTCCTACTTGCTGTTATTGGTTACGGTTTTATTAAAAGGTTTTGTTTATACAACACATCCACTAAGTTTTTCATTCCAAGGACAGCAAGCTACAACTTGAATTTTTCTATTAGATTAAACATTCAGATTGATTTATCATCTCTAACCTTTATTACTGCAATGTACAAATCTCGGAACTAACCCCTTGGTTTTTATTTAACTTTCTCCCTGCTATTAACATACTGAATTTTCAGCTACTAAACCTAGCTTGTAATTACATGAGGTACTGAAAAAACATTCAATCTAAAATTCAAATAAGAAGTTCGAACAGAACAATGCATATAACCTTGATATACTTAACACAGATATAATTAGTACAGTCATAAAATAATCTCCAAAATTATGCATGCATACCGCTACTATGACCAGTCCTCCCAACCTTAGAGTTCATTTATCTCCAGAACTCACCCCCGAGCTGAGATCCTCCAAGAACAAACTAACCTCAATCTGTTCTAGAGCAGCTTATTTAAGCTATGCTCTCCCCAAAGCCTATTTCCAATTCTGCGTCCAGAATTTCAGGATGTTTTATTCCTGTTTGCCTAGGCTTCCCTTATTTAGGGACTTTAAAGTTGCTTTCTGCTTTTCCAGCTTTTCCAGCTTTTTACCTGTTCCCAACTACTTTCCTCATCATTGGGGAATTTAGATTTTTCCTCAAAAATCTAAATTAGAAATAATTTCTTTCAAGGATTTTTGAAAGATTTTGGGGAAAGTCTTTACCTTTTCCATAACCTCATGGATTAGGCATGTGATCTCAATTTCTCATTTGGTCATAGTGCATACACAATATTTTATTTATTAACCACATTCACACAAATAATTATCCATTGGGGTCCACTCCCCTTTGGATTTATGTTCAAATGTCTAATTTGAAAAGCATAGAACTTGGGGGTGTTACATATTCCCCCTCTGAAAACAAACACCGTCCTCGGTGTTGAAAACTATCTACTTAGTTTATTTTGAAAATAAAGATGAATGCTTTTCCATCATCTCAGCTTCTCTTTTCCATGTAGCTTTTTCAGCAGTAAAGTGCTCCACTGCACCTTTACTTTAGCTACTGTTAAATTTCACAATTCAATTTCTTCCCGCTCTCAGATTTGAAACGGCTCTGGAAGGAATTCCTCTTCTGGTTCCACCTGAATCACATTCTAATCAATAATGTGAGAAGCATCATGTACAAAAATTATTATTTTTTTTTTCCAACAAGGAGACATGAAACACATCATGAAATTTAATATGCAAGGGTAAGGCTAGTTTATAAGCCATTAGTTCCCCCCTTTTCAACACCTTCCTTGGTGTTACACTTTAACGTTGATTTTTCAACTTTGACGAAGATTTCTTCTTCGTCCTTGCTTAGTTTCAAGCAGAGTACTCTCCTGCTTCCACTCTATTTACTGATGCCTTATGCAGTTGATTTTCTCCCTACTTCTTTGCAAGAAGTCTGTCTAGAAAATCTTTTATTCCGTTCTTTCTGTCCACAATTCATACCAATGTAAGTAATATCAGGTACATATAATTAATAATCCACAATAACATTCTGAATTTCAATAATTTCAAGGAATTCAGTTATTAGTCAAACCGTTCAGGTTCATAATAGTTTGGTGCACTTTTAGTACACTACTTATCCTTTCTTGTTTTTCTCAGTGAGATTCTTTCCTCACGCAAACTTGGTCCAGTTCAGCTTTTCTTGAGTTTCTAGGTGATTTATCTGCACTTATCTTCACCCTTTTTTTCTCCTTGTTTCCAGAGTGTACAATTTCCTGTTACACTCTTGGCTAAACAATTTTACAACTTTTCATTAGTACATATGCATGGTTATGCTTACCCTTTCTCAGTTCATAGATGTACTTCGAGTACCTTCTCATTGTTTTCTTTTGTTAGCAAATCAATTTAATTATTAATAACCAGACTCGTTAATAATGTCTATAATTCAATTCTTACTTCACACATGAATTTTTTTTCTCTATCCTCTTTTATGAATTGTATCCACTAGTTCAAAACTTACGTGAATAAATTTGGATCCGATGGGTTTCCCCCACACCCAAGTCCAAATACAGCTCATCCTCTTTTCTCCCTGTATGTAGCTGTATGATTCTACACTATTTCCTTGTCCTTGAATTTAAGACCCAGGAAAATTAAATTTAATAAAATTTACACCAACAAAATTTTATAGTGTGAATACATGTTTCTTTTATAGTGATATATGTAAT
This sequence comes from Pinus albicaulis, assembly GCA_034641835.2. NCBI lineage: Eukaryota > Viridiplantae > Streptophyta > Pinopsida > Pinales > Pinaceae > Pinus > Pinus albicaulis. The sequence goes on along the minus strand of CM076581.1, from coordinate 186,308,146 downwards.
TACTATAACTCATCACATTCACAAGTATTAGTACTTGATAATGTCAAAAATAAATTTGACACAGTTTCCCCTTTTTTCAAAGAATCACCAGAACTTATGCATTTACTTTTAATTGTATGTTCATGCTTTACAAATTTCAATGATGATTCACCAATTTTATCTATATGTGAATTTCACTAATCATTAGAAATCAACCCATAGTTTATATAAACAACACATGGTTTCTAATAAAACCCAATTTCAACCCCAATACCATGGTTCATTTGATAAATGGATTATAATATATTGAGGAAAATAATTGTGCTCCATTAGATTCTTATCTATGCAGGATAATTTTCATAATTATTTTTCCTTAAATTTAAAAAAAACAATTGTTAGGTTTTCAATTCTACCCTAGCTAACTCACCAGGGAGAATTTTTTTATTTATTTATTTATTTATTCCTTCATTCATTCACTCAATGTAATTAGTCCACATTTCACTATTTAATATGAAATGGTCCACCATTACTAAACCAATTAATTATTAACCCAACTATTTAAACTGTATTTATAGTTCGTATTTAAGTTTACCACTTCATTATTTTACATGTATATGAACTAAAATATGCTCATTACAAAATACTTTAGTCATGACTTAAATATACATGACTTGGAAATCATCCTGGTAACTTTACCAAATACCAACATCCAATTTTTTCCTTTAAAAAAAAATTCCTACTCCTTTAACGATAATTAGAGTAATAATATTTCAGTCATATGATTAAATATGGCATTCCACTTAACTTATAAACTTTTAAGGTGAATTCACTTTCAATTTTCCCTAGTGAATTTGTCCTTCTCCCTTAATCTTGTGGGTATAAAGTTTTTCTCATCTCGTCCCTTTGAGATATCGTAGGATTACACTTTCATTAAATTTTCCTACGTGCATTTTATTTTTATAATCTCCTTAGTCACACTTGGATATAATTGAATTTTTCTTTTAAAATTCCTTAACAATCATTCCATATATATACTAAGTCTAAATTTCATATGTCCCATATGAAATTATGTGTTAATTCAAAGCCATTCTAATAATTATATATATGATTATTATCCCAACTTTCGATCTTGAATATTTATTTGTTACGTTGACTTATACTTACATAAGTGCTTGTAATCTTCCTAGTTTCACCTCTTCTCTTAATTCATTATGTATATTTCTAGTTGGAATGATCATCCAATTGTCCAACCTCATTTATAACATTCTTCTTAGAGATATTATTTCTCGATAATAATTGTGAAACCGATAGGTTAACTCATCTCTTTTTATAATTCACTTCACATGCCATGTTACACATCGACATCTAGTCATAACTTAATAGGGGGTTATGTTTCACAACCCTCACACGATATTTTATGTTTCTATTAAGTTCTTCATTTTCCATAATAATATGCCATCCTTTTACTAATCATTAATAAAAGTACTAGATAAGAAACCCATGACATCAACTTAAGATTTTAAAATATCCTTTTTAATAACAAGGGTTTATTCCTTAGCTTGTATGGTAGTATTCCTAATTGATTTCCTAACCAAAAAGGTTTCGTATACAACTACCATGTATATATATCATTCTTGGGCTTAGTGTTATGTATACAGGATATAATCCTAAATTTCTATAGAGTTAACGGTTCCAACTTTAAATATCTTCAACGGATTTGTGTAGTCTATCAAAACTTTTACATTAGTTTCACATAACACCTTACCTTATTCAATTCATCCTCTACATGTATAACCCTATTTTATAACTTTGTTAACCTAATTTAATCTTCTTTTTTTCTCCAACGTTTATACATTTGAACTAATTATCATTAGTTAGGTTCCTTAACAGTTTACTTTTCTAAATATACCTAACCCATCCAAGGTACTTTACTTTTCTAATCACCATACTTCAGGATTGGCTGAAGCAATAACACCTATTCATGTTTTTAACCCCCCATACAATAACATCCTTCTGCTCTCCTAAGTATATAATTCACCCATTGTTATAACTTTATATTGTACTCGAATTAGAATTTTAGAATTAAATTGGAAATGATAAAATATTTTAAGTTTCATTTCCCAATTTCATTAACGCCATATGGGGCATTGTAGGTAGGGAATTAACCACTCATTTACTTCGGGCCCGAGAAGATTTTACGTGTTGTACTTGCCCTTCCAAGTGTCATTACCACATTTTGAAATCTATTTCAAGACCTCCATTTCTTATGGAAAATTGAGCTATTACGATCTTCATATTACATCTCTTAACTTTTTCCTTTCAGTCAATCACGAAAACGATTTCAATAGTACTTAGCTACATCTATTCGCATTTAATCTTTCATAAATTAATAAATTTTGTATTGTGAGAGAGTACACGTTCCTATTGGACATCGATCGCTAGTCATCGATCCTGGCGATGTGGATTGAGATCATGCCACGTTGATGGATGAGATTTACTAGGGCTTTTGCTAATGAACCGGGTTTAAAATCCTGAATTTCATTCACTAGAAACCACTCACTCCTCTGTTTGGTTCCGCAGAAGGCCATCCTTCTTTTGATGGAAATATTTGCAGGATGCCACACCATTTGACAACCTACAACAGTCCAAAATTTACGGGTATGGCCACCTCGTGCATTCCCAGCTCCGGTGTGTTGGAGACTTTACCCTCACATTATTTTTCTATCGTAATTTTTCGTTTTCTGCTATCCATCTTTATTTCAATTTAGAAGGTATTCTAAGTTTCTGTTATTCTAGATATTTGTTCCGAACCAGGAAATAGAGTTTCATTTCTCAAATTCTTGACAAGAAACGAGGTAATCGTTTATTTCCCCATACTGTTCTAGCTTACTTGTTAGTTCCACTAATGATATTTTTCCTCATTTTTCACTTATAAAATATGTCGTTCTCTCTGAACAGAGTTTCTTTGGCAGTTTTTATTAACGCCTAGTTCCTTTGGTTTAACAGTTGTAACATTTAAGTTATTATTTGTTCAGAACGACTTCTAGGTTTTATTCCAGTCAGTCTTTATTGTCTCATACGCTTATATATATCTTTAGATATCCTCTCAAACTTGAAAAGTCACTTTGAATTAGATTCCAGTGAAGGTTTGATTTCTTAATCTCTGGTTTTATTTTAATATTGTATTTATTTTACACATAGGAACAAAATGGGATTTGTCCAAGTGAAAAAGGGAAAGCGAGAGATATGCAATTAATTCCTCCATGGATGTCACAGCTATAGGTTTCCATCTCATTCTTCCTTTCCATTTTCACATTTATTCCTTATGGTTTTATATTATTAAAATATACACTAACTAATGATATTTCTGTTATGGATGCAGGTATGTAAAGGACTTTCCTTTCCCCCTCAAATAATTTTATTAATTGTACATTGGAATGGCTGCCAAAATAATATCGGACCCCTTGTTTTACCCCGGTTGGTATTTCACCCACAGGAGACCTTCCACATTTCCCTTTTGCGTAAAAATTGGGGAAAAATCTTTCCCATTGTATTGATAGTGTTCACCATCAAATCTCCTTTGAGACTTTTATTGAAATTTTGAGTCTGTAATAATTTCTAAAATTTGGACATTACCAATTTCTCCAGTTTATCTTGAACCGATTACTATTTATTTTATATAAAATTGCATTTTAAAATGTTTAAAATGAGGTCACAGGTTCCACTACCTCTATTGCTTCTGATATATAGAGAAAGCGTTTTTCTATTCTCAATTTATTTGCGATATAAGCTTGCTGGTAATCATGGGCATTACAGTTGTTACTGTATTTTTCCTCGTATATTTATTAACTCTGTTTCGGTTAATTAAATTTTTTTTTTTTTTCTTTCTTGGTTTTGTTTTTGTGGTTTTGTAGGAAACCTGCTAAACATATATAGATATGTCTATTCTCAATATCAATTCTTCGTAGACATAAAATTTCACAGGCATGCCCATGTTCAGTATATCAAATTTCTAGTTTTTTTTTCCTTCTGTTAACTTCCTTTATATATATTCAAATAGTTATTGAATATAGATCCCGTTACTTAACAGTTTTTCTTAACTTTCGAGTACCACTTATTAAATTAAAATTTCATACTCTGATATATTAGTAACTACTAGTTTTCTTTAAAATTTCCACCTTTTCTTTAGCTAGAAAGTTGGGAAATATTTTCAATTGTTTTAGTATATAAGTTTTATTTACATCTGTATACTAATCTAATAAACAAATTTCCCCCACTGGCTATTTGAATTTATACTATCTGTTATGACCTCCACTTTAACAGATTTGTATCATTAAATTTTTTCATAATATATTATAGCATTTAGACTTGTAATTCCTGAAACATCTGCTACTTTTCTACCAGAAATACTTTCTCATTCCATTATGCAAAATTAAAGCTTAGATTTGTTTTTAGAAGTTTTATTTAAGACTATGTTCATTAAAACTTCAAACTCGTTCAATTAAAACAAATCCAAAGATAGTTAAATTATATGCAATCTGGAAATTAAATGATCAGGTGTGCATACCAATTTCTAACTTCCATTTCTCACCTACACAAGTCTGAAAATGAATTTTTCTTCGTTGTCTTCAGCCTTAATTGAAAACTTCCTATAGTTAATTTTGTAAATATCTTAGGAGTTTCTCATTAATATTTTATTAATATTTCATTAATCATTTTGACATCTATATACTTAGGATCTGGCATGTTTCCTCCCCCCACGCAGATCCACATACAGCTTGTTCTCTTTAATCATGGTTTGTAGCTGTATCCCTTAGTATTGTTCAATGTACAGTAACCCAACATTGGTAAAATCAGCAGCATAAACTTTTTTGAGTGAGCACATAACTTGCCCAATTTTCTCAACTTGGGCTCTGATACCATTTGTCACGTCTCCCATACCCAGCTTCTTATCCACATAACATTAGCTCAGATATATTTTACATTATGCACCAGATAACATCCAAAAATTTTCTATTGAATCAATTACAAGTTCATAATTTTATCCGGTATTTTAATTTCTCCTTAGTAATTATAGGCAGTAGTGCGAAGATAAGAATTCCCATGAGAAATTTCCTCAATTCTAATCAGTCAATCTAGTTGACTTACATATATATGTATATATTTCTCAGGTCAGTTCTTCAGAGTTTTGTCCAACTCTAACTGACCAATAGGCCCTTCCTCAAACTTTCCATTTTGCAAACCTTATAGACTTTCCAGCATCTATAATTATAAAGTTTCAGCATCTTTGTATAGAGGTATACATCCACATATACGTCTATCTATATCATTTAACCTTCGTTGCTTCAACTACTTTTTCAGCAATTTATATTGAAGGTGGGTAGATGCTCTTTTCCCAGTGTTTCAATATGCTTACAATCTTCCCTCACACACACTTTTATCACACAAGTAAATTTTCAATAGGACTCTTCCCTTAATTTATTGTTACAAATATTCAACCTATTTGAAACTCTGGTGCATATTAAACTCTTCCATTGGAAAACTAGGATATAGATCATCTTGCTTCAATCAAATGGAAGTCATGAATACTGATCCATGTAATAGAACAATTTAAATTCTTAATTCTACAATTCTTTCCATTATAGTACAGCTGTTATACTGAACCCATACTTCTATCACAGACTTAGTTGTTTCCTACTTGCTGTTATTGGTTACAGTTTTATTAAAAAGTTCTGTTTATACAACACATCAACTAAGTTTTTCATTCCAAAGACAGCAAGCTACAACTTGAATTTTTCTATTAGATTAAACATTCAGATTGATTTATCATCTCTAACCTTTATTACTGCAATGTACAAATCCCCAGAACTAACCCCTTGGTTTTTTATTTAACTTTCTCCCTGCTATTAACATACTGAATTCTTAGCTACTAAACCTAGCTTGTAATTGCATGAGGTACTGAACAAACATTCAATCTAAAATTTAAATACGAAGTTCTAACATAACAATGCATATAACCTTGAGATACTTAACACAGATATAATTAATACAGTCATAAAATAATCTCCAAAATTATGCATGCATACCGCTACTATGACCAGTCCTCCCAACCTTAGAGTTCGTTTATCTCCAGAACTCACCCCCGAGCTGAGATCCTCCAAGAACAGACTAACCTCAATCTGTTCTGGAGCAGCTTATTTAAGCTATGCTCTCCCCAAAGCCTGTTTCCAATTCTGCGTCCATAATTTTAGGATGCTTTATTCCTGTTTGCCTAGGTTTCCCTTATTTAGGGACTTTAAAGCTGCTTTCTGCTTTTCCAGCTTTTCCAGCTTTTTACCTCTTCCCAACTACTTTCCTCATCATTGGGGAATTTAGATTTTTCCTCAAAAATCTAATTTAGAAATAATTTCTTTCAAGGATTTTTGAAAGATTTTGGGGAAAGTCTTTACCTTTTCCATAACCTCATGGATTAGGCATGTGATCTCAATTTCTCATTTGGTCATAGTGCATACACAATATTTTATTTATTAACCACATCCACACAAATAATTATCCATTGGGGTCCACTCCCCTTTGGATTTATGTTCAAATGTCTAATTTGAAAAGCATAGAACTTGGGGGTGTTACACCAAATGCCCGGATGACCTCTTCATTCCAGCCCTTGATGCAGCTCCCTATATTTGATGATGTCGGCCTTCGCCACTTGCAACGCCATTTTGATTTTCATGTATCAGTCAGATTTTGTGAGATACATGTATGTGGGATTCATCATTCTATCTTTTATCTGGCTTGTGTTTATGCCAGCATGTACTTTATAGTTTGGTTCCTTGTTTACTGGATGCACTATTCTTTTGTACTTTCTCTCGGCAGGCATAGGTATGCCTCCCCCGCCATCTTTAGCACAAGTACCATCTCATAAAAAGAGACTTGTTGCACCTGTAAGTCTCATCTCCTCAGGGTCTAGTCCTTTAGCACAATAGACTACCTTACATTTCTCTCTCTGACTTCCCTCTTGATGTGTGGTGATTGAGTTGTTACAACGTACTTCGGTCATACGATTTTCTCCTAACACTCGTATGCTGGGGGGAAATCTGTTACACCATTTTTTTGGTCATCTAACCTATTGTCATTAGAAGGACCTAAGTACACCATTTAAGACCAATTTTACCCTAAGTAAAATTGCTTTCACTATGTTAAATAACTTAGTAATACACCTTTATTAAGTTGTTTATGGTCTAAACAGGAAACCCCAAAAGGAAATAATAAACAAATCTATATTTGTTTATATTTCCTCAAGGAATAATTAGTTAAACATCAATTCAATTATTATTCCTTGTCATATTTAACCCGAAACAAGGAAATCAATTAAATAAATCCTTATTTATTTGATTATTTCCTAGGAATAAGTTATTTAATCCTTATTTAAATAATATTCCTAGTTAAATTTGACTAAATCATTTATAAATAATTAAATAAATCATTATTTATTTAATTATATTTCCACCATTTCCTTAAAACAATAAATAAATTATTTATTTATTTATTATTTATAAATAAAGGATTTGACCCAAGTCAAAAACCCTTTTCCCTCCAATAAATATAATAAAATATTCCTAAAAGGTGGTTCTAGAATTTGGTTAATAATATTTTATTCATACACTAAGTTCTAGAATACCCTAATATTTTGTTATAAATAGAAGGGTTTTCCCATTCATTTGTCACCTTTTCATTTTGCATATTAGATCACTCTGGATCTATACTCCTGGTCTGACTTTGAGCCATTATCATTGTCACATTCGCCATCATTTACCTTTTGAGCTCCCTTTGAGTTCTAAGTTTGTTTGAGTTTTCTACACCAACAAGAGAGAGAAATCTTAGATATGAAATGCTGAGGACTTTCAAGAACCCATCCCATTGAGGAGAATCGGAAACACCTTTCTTTTTCTCCTCTCAGGTGCCCCTTTAATATAAAAATTCTTTCAAAAATATTGTTCTTATCTTATCTATTGGATGCATGGAGCAACATTTCATTTTTCCTGCTTAATGTCTTTTTATGCATAGATCTGGATTTGTGCAGCTTTCTTTGGATCAACTAACTGCAAATTTGAAGATATTGGCAGCCATAATTGATGTTAGGGCTATTTGTTATGCGTATTTAAAGTGGTATTTTTTTGACAAGAGATTCATACTAACAATTGGCGACTCCACACGGGTTTTATTTTGCGACCTCTATCATTTTATATATTCTTGAAAGTCCTGAGCATTTCAGATCTTAGATTTCTCTCTCTTGTTGGTGTAGAAAACCCAAAAAAACATAGAACTCAAAGGGAGCTCACAAGGTAAATGATGGAGAATGTGACAATAATAATGGCTTAAAGTCAGACCAAGAGTATAGATCCAGAGTGATCTAATATGCAAAATGAAAAGGTGACAAATGAATGGGAAAACCCTTCTATTTATAACAAAATATTAGGGTATTTTAGAACTTGCTGTATGAATAAAATATTATTAACCAAATTCTAGAACCACCTTTTAGGAATATTTTATTATATTTATTGGAGGGAAAAGGGTTTTTGACTTGGGTCAAATCATTTATTTATAAATAATAAATAAATAAATATTTATTATTTTAAGGAAATGGTGGAAATATAATTAAATAAATAATGATTTATTTAATTATTTATAAATGATTTAGTCAAATTTAACTAGGAATATTATTTAAATAAGGATTAAATAACTTATTCCTAGGAAATAATCAAATAAATAAGGATTTATTTAACTCATTTCCTCGTTTTGGGTTAAATATGACCAGGAATAACAATTGAATTGATGTTTAACAAATTATTCCTTGAGGAAATATAAACAAATATAGATTTTTTGGTCATCTAACCTCTTATCATTAGATGGACCCAAGTACACCATGTAAGACCAAATTTACCCTAAGTAAAATTGCTTTCGCCATGTAAAATAACTTAATAAAACAAATTTATTAAGTTGTTTATGGTCCAAATAGGAAACCCCGAAAGGAAATATTAAACAAATCTTTGTTTGATTTTCCTTATGGAATAGTCAATTAAACAATAATTTAATTATTATTCCAAGTTATATCTAACCCAAAACAAGGAAATTGATTTGATATATCCTTATTTGTCTTATTATTTTCTAGGAATAGTTATTTAAATCTTATCCGAATAATATTCCTTGTTAAATATGACTAAATCATTTATAAATAATTAAATAAATCATTATTTATTTAATTATCATTCAACCACTTCCTTAAAATAATAAATAAATCATTTATTTATTTATTATTTACAGATAAAGGGATTTGAACCAAGTCAAATATCTTTTCCCTCCAACAAATATAATAAAATATTCCATAAAAGGTAGATCTAGATTTGGTTAATATTATTTTATCATACACCATGATCTAGAATGACCCAATATTTTGTTATAAATAGAAGGGTTTTCTCATTCATTTTTCACCTTTTGTTGCCTATTAGATCACTTTGGATCTATGCTCTTGGACTGAATTTGAGCCATCATCATTGTCAAATTCTCCATTATTTCCCTTTGTGAGTTCCCTTTGAGTTCTATGTTTGTTTGGGTTTTCTACACCAACAAGAGAGAGAAATTGTAGATCTGAAGTGTTGAGGACTTTCAAGAACCCATCCCATTGAGGAGAATTGGAAACACCTTTCTTGTTTTCCTCTCAGGTACCCTTAATATATAAATTCTTTGAAAAATATTGTTTTTTTCTTGTCTATTAGATGCATGGAGCAAAATCTTATTTTTACTGGTTAATGTATTTTTATGCATAGATCTGGATTTGTGCAACATTTATCTTGATCAACTAACCACAGATTTGAATATATTGGCAGCCATATTTGATGTTAGGGCTATTTTTATGTGTAGCTAAAGTGGTCTTTTTTTGTACACTTCGAAAAAAGATTCATACTAACAATTGGCGACTCCACACGGGTTTTCAATTACGACCGCTGTCGTTTTTCATATTCCTGCATATCCAACTGCTTCAGACCCTAGGGTTTCATTTCATATTTTCTTCTTTTCTAGTTTTAGGTTGTTTTTCACCTATAAAACCCTAAAACATTAAAATTTCTAACTTCCGCATGTTTCTGGCCCTATTGCGCAGGTGACAGACATCAACCGCAGCTGAGATGACAATTTTTTTTTAAATCTACCACCGAGCATGCCGGAAGTGCAGATTACACTTTTTGGCCCAAAATATGTGACCTGGAGCTTCAGGTAGCAGAAAATAGCCAAAAAACTGAGACCTGAGCAAAAAACAGGTCAAAAATTTCGACCTGAACGTTTTTCTGGAATTTTTCTGAAAGTTTTTTGGGTTTTGTCTAAACCTCTGTCAGGGATGTCTGACCTCCGTCTCCACCCGTTTAGACCAATTCTTTCTTTTTTTTACTCAAATAAGTGGGAATGTATCCCCCTAGGGCTTCAGTACCCTCAACATTTTGTGGAAGAGTTTTAGCTGCTATAAGTGTCTAAATTTTCAAAGTTTCAGCCATTTCTTTTACAAATATGATACCTCATCTTCAGATCCCTTTAAGATCAACTACTTTTCCTTTCAAATCACCTCATATATTTTTATTTGGGTTTGCCTCTAGGGTCACCTTCTCGTAACTTCTACATTTAGCTGATTTCCTCCTTTTTGCAGCAACCTTGCCTCTACCACTTTGCTATTTTCTGTACCACTTTCCAACAGATTTCTCCTTTAGATCCCTATCCCTCCTAACATTAGATCTATTGGCCCATTTTTAGTGTGTTTTGACTAGATGTTTTTCCTCTTTTAGACTAGTTTTGGGAGACCCACCTTCTTGGATTAGATCGATGCATTTGTAACTGTTAATTTTCTGTTATTTCAGCATTATATACTGTTCTTTGCAGATTTATTTTCAATTACACAACACACTTTTTCTTTTACTCTCAAAACGTCTGGGTTTAAAAATCAAAATGAACACATGCCACATATTGACCCTAAGTGAAGAAGAACCTGGTTAACACCGCCAGGAAAAGACTTCAAAATCCATTGACACTGCACCTCTCTGCCCTTGTTTGGACATTGTGATCACTTGATTTTGCACCTCCCTACCCTTCTTGGTCCTTCTTCTTCCCTTTGTGCCGTCATCTTTGTGCCCCCAAGGCATATATCCTGGAGACTTCTTGGCCTTCACCCTCAGTTTCCGGTTGGTCGGCCTACTCCTTCCCATCGTCGTCGAGTTAGTCCCCCTCCGAGTCCGCACTCCGAATCCTCTTATGATTCTTTGGGTTCTCCCCCTACTTCTAGTTCTCCCCCTGTTACCTTCACCATGTCTGGTCTAGGGCCTAACGCTAGCGGCATCCCTGGCCATAATGCTGGGAATGTTACAAGTGGAACCACCACAGGAATTACCTCGACTGATCCATTTCTCCCCTACATGGCAGGCCTTAGTCTCCCTGATTTCAATCAGTTGATCAATGATCCTATCTGCCATGATTTTGGTTGGCCTGCTATGCCAACCAAGCTCCCCTCTGACATTTCCAAGTTCGAAGGCCTTGCTGGAGAGGGTCCCTCCAACCATATCCGATCTTTCCACATCTGGTGTTCATCCCATTCCATTACTGATGATTCCATCGATCTTAGATTGTTCCAATGCATGCTTACAGGAAAAGCTTCTAAGTGGTATGTTGATCAGCCCACTTCCTCTCATACCACCTTTCCGACTCTTGCCCAGGCTTTTTTATCTTACTTCTAGCTTCCTCTTCGTTATGACATTGGTATCAAACTTTTGACTTCTTTCCATCAATCATTTGCGACCCGCCTATCCGATCATGTTCAGGAATGGAGGATAAGAAAGAGCCTATTTCAATCTCCTACCTTCGAAGACCATGTCTACATGGACTGGTTCCTTAGATCTCTCTTGCCCCATATCGAGAAAGATGTCGCATCACATTTTCCTCAAACCGAAGAAGCTACCCTCCAAATGGCGTTAAAATATGACTTGATCTACACTCAGACGGGTTATGTTTATATTGTTCTACCTGATCTCCCTAGACCCGGTGATGCCAATGCACTGGCGGCACCTCATGCCATCGATGGTATCGTTGGAGCTATCTCTCATACATACGCCCAACCTCCCATGGGTTATGGTTTTCCTGTGGGGGAGGCAGCACCTCACACACTTTTTCCCCTCCGGTAGCACGTCTCTATGATACAGCATGCCCCCTCTTTTAGCCCAACCTCCTACTTACCACACTGCTACCCAACCCCCTCATTATCCGTATCCACAGCTTGGTGCTCCAGCTCCTCCAACATCAGCACCTCTACCTCCCTTGCTTTCTCAACCCCCGCAACAGCAGTCACCGCCCCCTCAAGAGCAGGTGGAAGCACAACAGGGATTTGTGGCTACCCAACCACCTTACAGACAGGCGGCCACTCAAACTTTCCCTTCTGGTTCCTTCGATTACCAGATTCTCATCATGAAATCTAATCAACCTTTACCTGTTGACCTTAACCTTCAAACTCGGTCTCATCAGTACCCCAAGCCTCCCACTCCGTCTATCCCCAAGTCACCTTCTTTAGGTTCTATAGAGCCTCTTTCAACATCTAATGGTCCCTTGCATATCCCTTAGCCCAAAGTTGAGGTTCATACCAAGATTCCTAAGGGCCCATTATGTCGAAATGCTGCTTCTGGTCGAGCTACTCATTCGTATAGCATAGTAGATCATTTGGCACAGTCTCCTGCTACCATTTCAACATTGGAACTCCTCCAGTCATGTCCTTCTCAAAAGAAGGCTCTACTATCCACCATGGGATTTGTAGATCCTGTTGATGACCAATTGATTGTTTTCAATGCTTGTCAATCAGAACATCCTCCCCTTCCTGCTTCCGTAGCTTTCCAAATCCCAGTCAAAATTTGGAATGCTCACATTTCTCAGTGTATTATTGATGAGGGGGCATCCACCTATGTGATGTCTGCTTCGGTTTGGAAACAACTCAAATCTCCTTAGTTGGCCCCTTCCATAATCACCCTTCGTGCATGGGATGGCCATGCCTCCAAGGTCATTGGCCTATTCCGTAATTGTCCTATCACTCTTGTGGGCAAGACTGTTTGCGTTGATGTTGAAGTCATCGACGCCCCTCTTGATTATAACATTATTTTGGGGCATAGCTACACCTATGCCATGTCTTCTGTCCCATCTGCGGTCCACCGCAAGATGTTTTTCCCTCATAATGGAAAGATAGTCACCATTGACCAGTTGACATATCATGAGCCAAAATCTCAGACCTCCCCTGAGTCGACCATCTCTTTTGTAGCCAATACACAAACTGTTGATTCTTTGACCAATGTCTCCCTCGGCGTCTACAAAGACTCCTCCTTGCTTGGAACTTTCCCTGGTATTCCTCCTCCTCCTGTCTTTGATCCCATCTTAGTGAATGTTTGCATGATGCAATCATCTTGGGCTGACGTTAAATGGCTCGCTTCGGCTAGTCAGCAACCTCAACCTCAACCTCGCCCGCGCAACTTTCTCCTAGCCCTTCACCTCCACCAGTCAGACCTCTTCCTTGTTGCCCTTCTCCTACAGCTGGTACCCATGAGCCCCTATATTCTCTTGGGTCGGTTCCACCAGGTCTCAACCATCTTGGAGTCATCCCTCCCGGCCATTACCCCACTGGTTAGATAGCTTTCCTTGATCCCCCTCCCGGAGTCTATTCGGTTCCCATCATGGCTACCCTTTCTCTCCCTAACCTGACCCCGAGTATACCCGTTTGGTACCTTGATCCTCCAGCTGCTACCCCGCCTGGTCACCCCAAACCTTACCTTGCTTTGACACTGGTTTAATCGGTTCCCCTAGCTTCTTTCATTGCCACAGTGCCACCCGCACCTCAACAGGACCCTTCTCCTGTTGTGACAACTCTGCGAAAGAAAGGTAAAGTTCGCAAGGGGGCATCCAAAGACAAAGCCATCCCGAATGACCCTGCCCCTACTCCGCCCACAAAGCCTTGCACCTTATGTGATGTCATCAGTCATGCCACCCATACTTGTCCCGAGTTGACCCGTATTAAACCCATGGTTAAATTCGTGTTCCCTGATTCTACGGTCCCTGAAACCTCTATTTCTTCCTCGACTGCAACCAACAACCCAAAGACTATTCGCACCAACAAACCCTGTGCTCTATGTGGTGTCCATGGCCATTATTCCCACCATTTTCCCCACCTGACGAATTACCGCACCTCTTTAGAGGTAATTCGAGAGTATGAGATTGAACAAAATCAATCCGCCTCTCCCATACTTGTGCAGTATGCTTCAGGTCAGCTTGAGGATTTACCTGCTCCCATTGAAATTCCCCCTCCCGATGTCAACATGACGGAGCCTACTGCCACCATTTTCTACCTATCATCATCCATAACACCCTTTAGCTGATGCTGCGCTTGACCTCGTTTCAGTGATCACCCTGGGCTCAACATCGATAGATCCTTTATTTTCTTACTCTTCTATCACCCCTTGTGATGATGCACATGTGACCCTCTCTTCTCGTGATGATGAGACAGGTAGCTTCGCCGTGTCAGGTGGTCTTTCTTCCACTAGTCACCCCATGTTCTATCACGATGATGAAATTCTGGAAGAAATCACCACCCCTAACTTTATCTATTCCCCCTTACATCGAACCCATGCGTTCACACCACATACACATTGTGGCCATTACATTGAAACCTAATGTTTGGGTAACGGGGCACCCACATTTGAGAGACCGAGAGAAGCAATTCTCCACAACTCTCCTAGGGTATCTAGTTGTACCGACTTTAGTACCACTATTCTTCCACATTTAGAATAACCTCTAGAGTCCCATATCACTCCAGATCACTCTAGGGATGATACCCCTTGTCGTTCCTTCCTCTTACATGAGTAACCGAATCTTTTAGACATTGTTGTTGACCAAGCTATAGGTTTTATAAGAGAGCATCAGTTCATTATCTCCAAATCCTCTTTTTGGGATAATGAAACCAGGTATGCCAACCCAGAAACTTGAAGTCCATTTGATTCATATATGTAGTACTAAAAGAGATTGGTAATCCTCCATTTCCTTTCTCAAACTGCATAACCATAACGAAAAAAAATGGCACACCATATCATTAAAATGTGTTTATATTCCCCTTTTTCTAAGTACATTTTGGTATGACCACAACATGCTTGGGGGCACCTATGCCCCTCAACCATAAAAATCCCAGATCTCAGCTAAAAACAGCACTGAAACCCCCTTTCTCTGATAGGTCAAACTTTTCAGGTCATTTCCTGGGACAGGTCACAGTTTTCTGCCCAGTACCTGCTACCCAGGTCGTAGAACAAACCCCAAACAGTGTGACCTGGCATGTTCATGAGCTCTGGGTACCTGTTAGTTTTCAGTACCTTGATACTTCACTAGGACACATTTTACCCAAGAAGGGTCTCTTCACCTCTCCTCAAAATCAGATTTCCTCACTTACAACACTTGTACTTGAGGGACCACTTTGCCTCCATACTTGTCCCTGTTCGTGTTGATTTTCGTCATCAGTTACCATCTTGTACTCATGTTTTCATGGTCCCCCATTGGACCTTTACTGTGTGGCACCACCATCTAGTCACCCTTGTTTAGAGCATCTGAGATGAGTCATTATCGCATTCATGGAGTCTATCCCGAGTCCCTTTGTACCCAACTATAGTCCTCCATCATTCCTTTCTTGGTCCCTCTCTCGTGTCGCAAATTATGGCCTTTAGTCCCATTTTCCCCTATCCCTCATGATATTGTCTCAGTTGCTGCCAGGTCATCCATGCCCTTTATTCTTTAACAAGAGAAGTCGTCCATTCACTACTCAGTATCCCCTACTTCATTATCATCATTAGTTTCAATCTATCAATCGCTCTACTATTTTCTCTCATGCCTTAGTTGAGGATTCCTTATTACCTCACCTATGGCGGACCTCCTTCTGTCGACATTAACTCATTCATTCCAGAAGACATGTCTAGAGGGTGGTGTACCTTGGTTGGAGCTTCCACTCTTGTTCGATGCCCCGGATTAGGCAAAGGGACTATTTATCGCCCTTTCACTTGGTTGTTTCTCACCTTCAGCTCCTTTCAACATGATCAATATCCATATACTTGATGGTCCAGTGATACATCAGCAGATATTGGTGATTCCCAGGTGTGTGTGAGATTTCTCAACCCTCATGAGGGGGTGGCCCTGTAGGTAGCCCCCCACATGCCTGGATGACCTCTTCATTGCAGCCTTCGATGCAGCTCCATATATTTGATGATGTCGGCCTTAATCGCTTGGAATGCCTCTTTGATTTGCATGTATCAGTTAGATTTTGCGAGCCCTTTCCCATGTATAGGGGGAATTTGGGTTGTATTTGTATCTCATGTACTCAGATATTATTGTATAAGTCCTAGCTGTTATCCCAGGCACAACATGTATGTGGGATTCCTCATTATATCGTTTATTTGGCTTCGGTTTATGCGACCATGTACTTTATAGTTTGGTTCTTTGTTGACTGTACGCACTATTCTTTTGTACTTTGTCTCTGCGGGCATAGGTATGCCTCCCCCGCCGCCTCTAGCAAAGGTACCCTCTCATAAAAGGAGACTTCTTTCACCTGTAAGTCTCATCTCCTCAGGGTCTTGTTCTTTAGCACATTAGGCTACTTTACATTTCTCTCTCTGACTTCCCTTTTGATGTCTGGTGATTGAGTTCTTAAAACGTACTTCGGTCATACGATTTGCTCCTAACACTCGCACACTGGGGGGAAATCTATTACACCATTTTTTGGTCATCTAACCTATTATCATTAGATGGACCCAAGTACACCATGTAAGACCAATTTTACCCTAAGTAAAATTTCTTTCGCTATGTAAAATAACTTAATAAAACACATTTATTAAGTTGTTTATGGTCCAAATAGGAAACCCCAAAAGGAAATATTAAACAAATCTTTATTTGTTTGATTTTCCTCATCGAATATTCAATTAAAAAATAATTTAATTATTATTCCAAGTTATATTTAACCCAAAACAAGGAAATTAATTAGATAAATCCTTATTTATCTTATTATTTTCTAGGAATAATTATTTAAATATTATTTAAATAATATTCCTTGTTAAATATGACTAAATCATTTATAAATAATTAAATAAATCATTATTTATTTAATTATCATTTAACCACTTCCTTAAAATAATAAATAAATCATTTATTTATTTATTATTTACAAATAAAGGGATTTGACCCAAGTCAAATACCTTTTCCCTCCAACAAATATAATAAAATATTCCATAAAAGGTGGATCTAGATTTGGTTAATATTATTTTATCATACACCAAGATCTAGAATGACACAATATTTTGTTATAAATAGAAGTGTTTTCTCATTCATTTGTCACCTTTTGTTGCCTAATAGATAACTTTGGATCTATGCTCTTGGTCTGAATTTGAGCCATTATCATTGTCAAATTTTCCATTATTTCACTTTGTGAGCTCCATTTGAGTTCTATGTTTGTCTGGGTTTCCTACACCAACAAGAGAGAGAAATTGTAGATCTGAAGTGCTGAGGACTTTCAAGAACCCATCCCATTGAGGAGAATTGGAAACACCTTTCTTGTTTTCCTCCCAGGTGCCCTTAATATACAAATTCTTTCAAAAATATTGTTCTTGTCTTGTCTATTGGATGCATGGAGAAAAATCTTATTTTTACTGCTTAATGTCTTTTTCTGCATAGATCTGGATTTGTGCAACATTTATCTTGATCAACTAGCTGCATATTTGAAGATATTGGCAGCCATATTTGATATTAGGGCTATTTGTTATGCGTAGCTAAAGTGGTATTTTTTCATACACTTCGACAAAAGATTCATACTAACAATTAAGTATTCTAAAATGCATGAGGTAAGCCCCTTTCTCTATCTTACATGGAATATTTGATGAATGAATTAATAGTAATGGAGGTTTTACCTTTGCAAGAATTAACTCCTATATTTTTACAGATTTGGTAAAAGAAAGGGGATTATAGTTTTCAGTCATGAAACAACTCTTAAATTCCAGCATTATCCTTACCTACTGCTACAGCACAACAAACTCCATTTCACCCCAACAATATTTTAGGCTTTTTCATGGTTTCCTTTTGGAAACTAGGTTGTTGTTGTAACAAATTGTATAATTGTAGATATGTAGTTGTTAAAGGAAATCCTGGACGGTTGTATAAAGAGGGCCTGTGGGCTGTGAATCGGGGTTACGCAAGAATATACAGATTTTGTAACAGAAGTATTTTTCCAATTAACTGAATGCACAGTACTCGGTTGTTTCATCTGTAAATTGTGATTTTTCCATAGCCCTCATCAGAGAGTTGAGCCCACTCTTCTAATCAGGTGCTGTGTTATCTTTCTTTGTTTGTGTTACATTTTAGTTTGGTTTTCTAACTATTGTTTCACTATAACTCTACAATTTCTGTGAATGCCTTTCTAATTTTGCACTCCATTTTTGTTGTGATAGTAGTTTACTTGTTCATTCATAAAAAAATGTGATCTGATAACTGGTTGTATGATTTCTCTCACATATACTGTGTGCATTAGTCTTGAAATAACTAACACCCTTGGGTTGATAATATATGTGGAAAAAGGGTTTGAATGTGTGTTCACATCCATAGAACAAAATTTTCGCATTGTTGCCATGGAAGGCTAAAAAGGTACAAGAACACGATCTACAATTGATCTAAGGGTCGATCTCTCGTGTTAGGGAGGGAATTTATTGCCCTACTCCAAGTCTTGAGTGTAGTGTTCTATTTTTTTTCTGCTTTTTGTTATTTTCTTTAGAATTGATCTCTCCTCTTGGGGAGGGCATCCATTACCCTGCTCCAAGTCCCGAGCATAGCGTGTTGTTTTTTTCTTTCTTTGCTTTTTCATTAAGACCTATCTCTAGTCTTAGGGAGGGCATTTTCTACCCTGATCTAAGTCTTGAGCATAGTTTTTTTTCTTTCCTGCTTTTTGATTATTTTTCTGAAAACGGCCAACTTCTCATCCTGGGGAGGGTCTTTGATTACCCTACTTCAGGTCCTGAACTTTGATTTTCTTTCATTTTATTGGATTTTCTATTTTTAACCTACTCTCTTATCTGAGGGAGGAAACTATCGGTCCTGCTCTGCGTCCTGAGCACCTTTTCTATTTTGATGAATTTTTCTCACCAATTGTATGAAAAAATATCTGAATAAGAGGGTTAGAGGAAGACCCTCAAATAAAGGAAAGGGTATGGGAAGGAAGACCTATATCTAGAAGATCATCGAAAGTGATAAATCTGAAGCATTCTCTCGCGCTGCTGTCAAGGTAAGGCTTCAGACAAAATCTGAAGGGCAGTTAGTTGAATAGCCAGTGCCATCCACGGTACCAGAGGAAGTTCTTTCGATGACAGAAGAAGCAAAAAATAAGGTGTCAATGGAGAAGACATCTCTGTTGTCAATAGAAGGGGAAGAAATATCAAGTAGAGGGTTGGAAGAACTAAGAAATTCCAATTAGGAATAAGAACCCCCAAAATGGTTTTCATCACCAAAATACCAAGGAATATGTTTAGAAGATAGTGATGGACACTCTATAAGCAAGACAGAAAGAGATAGAGTTGGACAAGACTATGGCTATATTATGCCCATAGTGTAGAAAGAATCATCATTTGAAAGAATTTCCATTAAACAAAGTGGAAGCCTTCACAATCTATGAATAGACTCATGCGACCAGCTCATGTCCTTCCTTGCCTGGACTGAAGACAATTTTTCAGGGGGTAAGTGAAGAAAATGTGGTAGACAAGTTGTACTTCATGGGGCGGAAAAAGCCATGGAAACCTAGACCACCAGCTATGAATCCATGTATGTTTCAAGACCCATCCCAGTATTTTAAGAATTTTAATATTGGTCACCATTCTGCACCTTTTTCATCTATGTGGTCTTAATATCAATACCCCCCTTGGAAACAATGGGTTCCGAGGGCCAGTTCAAACCCTTCATGGAATCAGAATTGGCATGGGCCCTCTCCTACTGTGCAATTTCCCCAATCTATGCCTCAAAATAAACTTCAGTTTCCCTCTAATGTACCTCCTAGAAATCCATCCCATCCACCCCAGCTTCCTATCCAGCCCAATCTGAATCCTAATAATATAGGGGTCTAACAAATATATACTCTTAACCTTCCATCTTATAGAATTTATTTCGTAGGACTTAACGAAATAAAATTACGATTTGGGTGGGTAGGAAATGCTCCCACTGCACCTATTATTATAGAAAAAATTGACAGTGAGGTTATAGAACTAGAACAGAGGACAATTGGGGATGAAAAAGACCAAGACATAACAAATCAGACACCTCCCCAATCTGTTTTTAATCAGGGTCATCCAACTTCTCCACCATATCCTGAAATACTGACCTTCAATAAACCAAACCCTCAAGCAATGTTTTATTTCCTGGGGGAATTGAAAAATATCTTTGTCAAAATACCCTTGCTACAGTCTATGATAGATGTACCTTTATATGCAAAAAATATCAAAGATTACTCCTCTAAGAAACCTGGGAAGAAACCGAGGGATCCATTAACTATTCATGTGATGGGTAGAATGTCCGAGATTATGCTAGGAAAGGAAATGCCTATGAAATATGGAGACTCGAGATACCAAATTCTAACAGTACAAATCAATGGGGTTGAAATCCCAAATGTACTAGTAGACTTGGGTGCTGCCACCAATATTATTACCTCTGAAACATTGAACACATTAGGTCCCATAAATGTTAAGCCAATCCCTACCATCTTGGAATTAGTAGACAAGTCTACAATTAAGCCGATAGGGAAATTAGAAGATGTAACTATTTTGGTGGATTCATGGCACTACCTTGTGGACCTCCTTGTATTACAGACAAGATCCTCAGTTGGTGGTCACCCATTGATTTTTGGAAGACCTTGGCTCGCAACTGCAGATTCTTACATAGGGTGCCGATCTGGGCATATGATCATATCAAATGGGATGGCTACAAAGAATCTTACACTCTACCCTCACGCGGAACTTAGCCTATCTGAAAAATTATTAACTAGATAGAAACCTCTACCAACAGAAGAGCTTGAACCTGAAAATGAAGAAGTTAGACCAATCCTCACTATTGGGTAGGCCCTGCAATTCAAAACGGAAACCGAGGATGATACTATTAACACTTTCATCAATGATCCTGCATTTGTTTCCAGTTCTATTCACCAGATTTTAGGATCTGCTATGAGCTCTGAGACGTAGGAAAATATTGAATTAGAGGATAAAAATGAACACATTCCTGAAACTTCACCCCATGATAGTATTCTGATTGAAATTGAACTAGGTAAAAAACTTAATATCAGCCCCAATATTTTTTAATCTCAGACAAAATAACTTTTAAAATTCCTTTAAGACCATCAGGAATATTTTACCTCGAATTATACCAACATTAAGGGAAACCCTGCTAATTTATGTATGCATCATATTCATATTAAGAAAGATTTCCACCCTGTGAGACAACCCCAATGAAGAGTGAATCCTACTCTAAAGAAAATTTTCAAAGAAGAATTACAAAAATTATTGGATGTAGGTTTCATTTAGCCCATGTTAGATAGCCAATGGGTATCTCCGCTAGTTATTGTTCCTAAAAAGAATGGTAAATGAAGGATTTTTGTATATTACAAGGTGCTAAACAAGGCAACTCAAAAGGACCATTTCCCTTTTCCATTCATTGACCAAGTCTTGGACACCTTGGCTGGGAAGAAGTTCCTTCCTAGACAAATTCAGTGGATATAACCTGATCTAGAGAGCCCCAAAAGGCCAGGATAAAACAACTTTCACATGCCCATGGGGGACCTTTGCATACAGGGTCCTCCCATTTGGCTTCTGTAATGCTCCTGCTACCTTCTAGAGGGAAATTCTGGGATTTTTTTTTGATTTGGTCGATGATACCATTGGAATATATATAGATGATTTCACTCCATATGGAAACTCATTTGAAGAGGGATTGGAAAATCTGGAGAAGGTACTCAAAAGATGTAAGAAAACCCATGTATCTCTGAGTATAGTCAAATTTCATATGATGATGGAAGAAGGAATAGTATTGGGAAATTTGCTCTCAGCTGTTGGAATTCAAGTTGATTCGGCCAAGGTGGAGGTGATATTACACTTCCTGGTACCAAAGACACCCACACAAGTACATAGCTTTATTGGTTGTGCTGGTTATTACAGACGCTTTATAGAAAATTTTGCTAAGATAGCACATCCACTTTTTCAATTGCTAACAAAAGATGCAAAATTATTGTGGACTAAAGACTGTGAAGTAGCTTTCACGAAAATTAAGGGACTGATTTGCAAGGCTCTAATCGTTCAAGGACTTCATTGGGCATTACCGTTTCACATACATGTTGATGCTTCACAGACAACAGTAGGAGATGTTTTAGGACAATAGGTAGAAAAAACACCATATGCAATTGATTATGTCAGCAAGAATTTAATTCCTGTTGAACTGAATTTCACGATGAAAGAGAAATAATTCCTAACTGTCATCTATGCTATCACCAACTTCTGACACTACATCATCGGGTATCCTACTTTTGTACATACTAATCATGCAAAAATCAGGTATTTGATGAATAAACCTATCACTCCTGGCTGTATTACAAAATGGTTGTTATTGCTTCAAGAATTTGATATTACAATAATAGTGAAACCGGGAAAAGATAATGTAGTTGTTGATTTCTTGTCTAGAATGGATAACAATGACAAATGCACACCTATAGAAGATAATTTTCCCGATGAGAATATTTTTGTAGTTTCTACTAAACCTCTATGGTATGGAGATATTGCTAACTATCTTGCTACAAGGAAAGTGCCTCATCATTTTTCATGCAGGGAATAATGAATAATTATTCATCATAGTGCCTGATATTCTTGGATGGCAGGGTACCGCTTTCATAAAGGATTTTATAAGAAGATTTGATGTTGTGTATCTGAGGATGATATTTATGAAGTATTAAAGGCTGACCTTGATGGCCCTTGTGGAGGGAATTTTGTAGACAAAAGAATAGGCCATAAGGTCCTACAAATATGATATTACTAGCCTGCTATCTTTCGGGATGTACATAATTATGTTAGGAGGTGTGATAGTTTCCAACGTTTGGGGTAGCTCGGTCGAGATGATGAAATGCCTTTATAGGCATAGCTAGTCCTTGAACCTTTTGAGAGATGGGCTATCGACTCTGTTGGATACTTCAACCCACCCTCCCAGAAAAAGGTTCACATCTTGGTCTACAGAGATTACGTGACCAAATGGGTAGAAGCCAAAGCTGTTGCAAAAGCAATAAAACATGTTGTCTCAGATTTTCTATTAAAAGAAATTTTTTCTCGTTACGGTACTCCAAGGGCAATTGTTTCATATGGAGGAGCACAATTTATATCACAAATGATAGCGAAGCTTATGCAGAAATATGTGGTCAAACACAAGGTGACATCTCCATACCATCCCTAGGCGAATGGACAAGTGGAAAGCACAAACAAGGCATTGGAAAATATATTCACAAAAACTGTGGCATACCATCGTCAGGATTGGGCTTAGAAGCTCCCTGAAGCTCTTTGGGCGTACAAAAAAACATAGTGGAACACAACTGGGTTTTCACCATTTGAGTTGGTTTATGGGAAATCCCCATTGTTTCCAATAGAATTTGAAAGCAGTACACACAAAAAAACTCTTGAAGTTGGTTTGGATCTATCAGATGCCTAGAAACACCGATTGGCCTAGCTCAATGAAATAGACGAAATCCATTCAATGGCTATCTAGAGAACTACTGCTATTCAGCAACAGAGAATGAAATTCCACGATAAGTTTATCAAGAACAAGGTGTTTCAGAGGTGAGACTTGGAATTACTTTATGACTCCCACTTTAATGATGTTAAGGGAAAGCTTTGCACTCACTCCATGGGACCTTATAAGGTGGATGCTGTATTTGATGATGGAGTAGCCAGGCTAGTCACAATTGATGATACACATGCTGCATTTATAGAAAATGGACATCGCCTGAGATTATACCATCACGAAGCCTCTAAGGATGCTTTCGTCAAACATATCTCTAAGAAATCTGGTTTGAAGGTTATCAACGCAAAGAACTCTTCCTCTGCATCCTTGTTGTAAATATATATATATATATATATATATATATATATATAAACAATAAAAAAAATTATTAAAAAAAAATGAATAAATACTGTTACTATTTATTTTGTTGTCTTTTTGCAGGAGTTACTACTAAGGAGTAATGTTTTAAAGATAATTTTTTTTTCTTCTAAGTATCGATGTTGTTACTTGGTTGTTATTACTCATGATGTTGTCACTCAGTTGCTGCTACCCATTATGCTTCTACTCGATTTCTGCTACTCATGATGTTGTTACTCAGTTGCTTCTATTCATGACTTTGTTACTTGGTTGATGCTACTCATGATGTTGTTACTCGGTTGTCGCTACTCATGATGCCATTACTCGATTTCTGATACGCATGATTTTGTTACTTGGGTGCTGCTACTCGATGTTGTTACTCCTTGCTTGTTGTTACTCTAGATGCTATTACTCGCACTGTTGTTACTCCAGATGTTTTTACTCTAGATGTTGTTATTATGGATGCTGCCACTCGCACTGCTATTATTTCGGATGCTGTTACTCACATTGTTGTTACTCCAAATGTTGTTACTCTGGATGTTACTCGAATTTGTCTTACAGCAGATGTTGTTTTTCCAGATGATGCTACTCACAATGTTGTTACTCTAGATGTTTTTACTCGCATTGCTGCTACTCCAAATGTTGTTAATCAAGATGTTGTTACTCGCACTGTTGTTACTCCACATGCTACTACTTGCACTACTGTTACTCCACCCACATCATTACTGCGTCTTCATTCTACCAACCATCACTTCATCCAGGTAGGTTGCTAGGTACGCCTCTACTTGAATTTTACGGTTTTAATTAAATATTCCATGTGAAGAAATTCATACCATGAGCGCCAACTTTTAAGTTGGGGGCAGTGCCATCATAATTTAGTAACGGTATAATAATGATTTTTCAAGTAATTATTACAATTCCATGTCTGGTACACTCTACGATCCTTATCATACTCCGTATAATCATTAAATACATATACGGATCTGCAACACGTCCTTTCCACCCTATATTAAATAATTACTATTCATTTCTTTAGATAAAACGACTTTTGGATTAATCACATCATTAGGATTAGGTTGACGTTTCGAACAAGCTAATGTGGTTCATCCTCAGGACAAGGTGGAGAGAACAATCGATCTCAATGAATAAATAGAGGAGATGCATCATTACCAGAAATAGCCATTGAGAAATAGCTGTTAGGAACTAGCTGTTAAGAACTAGCCCTTAAAAATTTTAGTTAGTCAGTTAAAAATAATTAGATTAATTAAATTGAATAAAAATATTATTTAATAAATAAATATAATAAATTGATTGATTAATTTAACCATTTGGAATAAATAAATTAATGAATTAATGAATTAAATATAGAATTTAAAATAGTAAAAACAAAAAACCTAACTAAGGAGTGGAAAAAAAATCTATAAATAAAATAAATAAAAACTAAATAAATAAATAATTAAAATAAATAAGTTAATTAAATAAATTTGATTATGTAATTAATATAATATAATAGGAATTAGGGGGTAAATTTTTATTATATAAGTTAAATTAATTATGTTATTAATTAATTAATTAATTAGATAAGATAAAAATAAATTCGTAAATTAATTAAATAAAATATAACTAAATATAATAAAATAATGAATAAACAAACTTAAGAAGGTAGTAGGGGACCATCAAAAATTAAATAAAATAAAAATAGTAATAATTATTAACAGATAAATAAATAACTAAAGTAAAATAAAAATAATTAAATAATGGAAAAAAATTAAAATAAATAAATATATATATATATATATATATATATATATATATATATATATATATATATATATTAAAAAAAAAAGATAAAAAGAAAAAAAAAGAAAAAAAAGAAAAAAAATAAAAAAGAAAAAAAGAAAAAAAGAAAAAAGAAAAAATATATATATATATATATATATATATATATATATATATAACAAAACAAAACTTACCTGGCGAGAGCTAGGGTCCAACTCTTACTTAATTTCCAATTATCATCACGGTTGAGATTCTTAGCATGTCATTCAATTTCGATCGCTTCCCTTAATTTCCTATGGTGGAAGTGAAGTACCCTCGCAATGACTTTAGAGTCTTCAATACAAAAATGGTGGTAGGATTTTTCCACATATTCAACAATAGCTAAGGTACGGGACTGATTATGTCTAATGTCCGCAGCATGCTCTCGAATTCTCTGTCTAATAGATGGACCCGTTTCCTCTAAAACGAAAGTCATTTTATCTAAATTATGGATCACAAAAGTCTTAGATCTAACACTATTCATTTCATCGCACTTACCATACTTTTTCATGATTTTCCTTGTTTCGCGAGAATTACCATCTGTATTTACCGTTACTATCCCTCATTTCTCACCATGCTGTATTGCCAAATTTGGTATCCACCACTCTGTCGAACGGGTTGCTATTCCATAGTGTTGTTACAGTCTCCACAGTATAAGTAGACTGGCTATGTGGCATGAACCTAAAAATACAGTCTCGGTCCACAGTAATCCAGAGGTATGGCAAGTTTTTGTCGATGCACGATGAGATATCTACTTAGATAGACTGGAGGGGTTTGATAAAGGAATTACAATGGAGTTTGTGATTAATTTGGATAATAATTGCTCGCAGGTAAGAGGATTGGAAATTTCTGTAACAGAAGAAATAGTTGCAAAAGTTAGCGATATGAGACAGGAAGGGGGGCAGTGGTTTTCTCATAGAGTTCCTCTCCTGGAGTTTCTCGAACTATTCTTATAGGCAGGAGAAAGTGTCCTTACATATGGGAGAGGGTATGAATGTAAGTATCTACCATATCCATGGAATGAAGTAGCAAGTTTTGTAATGAAGTACATAACCTGTGAAGGACGAGCCACAACCCTGTTCAAATATCACTTTAAAATTTTGACTCACCTTCGATTTCCATAGGCTGAGGTGCATTGCTTAAACATGAATTTCTTTTCATTTTACCAATTGCAGCATAAGGCACAGTCTACTTGGCGTTCACACCAAATGCCAGAAGTGCTCTCCAATAATGGATTGGTACATTTACTGGTCATCCATGCAATAGATAGATTTCGAGTCTCTTGGGAAGAACTCTCTTAATCATGGGAAGGAGAGATAGTAGCTGTCATTACTGCTAGAGAAGAAGAACCAATCTCTCCGGCTGGTTCAGCAGAGGAAGAACATTCAGAGGACATGGAATTATACCAAGAAGAACTGAAAGAGATGGAGATGGAGATTGATCAGGAAGAACCTGAAGAAATGGGAATAGAGGAGACAATTGACAACACATTCGAGCCTGCCAGACAAGAAATGGCCTCGCTTGAAGAACCGACCGATGAAGGAATTATGGATATAGCACATGAAGTTGAGATTGTCATACAGTTGTTAACGATTGTTAATGAATAATAGGAAGGTGGAACATTAGATAGAGGAATGACAAGTGATGATGTTTTGCAAGAAACAACATCACCTACCGAAGCAGATATGAATATTGAAACAAGTGGGGGTGTTACACAAGAACCACCCCTAATTTAGCTAGAATAGGGAAACAGGGAAGACTCAAGCTGTGAAACCGATACTGTCCCACAAAGGCCAGTATCGACCACAGAAGAGGAAGCAATCCATGAAGAACAGGAATATATAGGAGGAATAACCCGCGAGGTTGATACTATCTCACAAAGACCAGTATCGACCGTAGAGGAAGAAATAATGTACAAAGGGCAAGAGGATAGAAGGGAACCAATCTTTAGTATTGATGTTATTCCAGAAGAACCAACATCAACCCTGACTAAAGTACTAGTGCATGAATCTCCAGCCCAAGCTGGAAACAAGGATGATGAGCTATTCCCCGTTCCCCGTTCCAGTCTATGATGCCTAGAGGGGCAAGGGGATTTCTCTCATCCCAATGATTAATGGAGGAAATAATTGTCCCACCAGTGCTTAATTTCGTCAACCCAGGAAAATACATGGAAAATATTGGCCCAATTATTGTTGAATCCCAGCTGGAATACTGAGAGGCTCACAAGGGAGACATAACTCATGTGGAAACACCAGAACATAGGATGGTCTATGGAAATGCTGACCAAACGGTAGCATTCCCTGAGGGAAATATAGAGGAGGATGTCCCTGAAGATAGGTATCCCAGCCAAAAATACCTAACAGAAGAACCAACTGATAATAACGACAGCATTCCACTACCTCCTGAGCCTGTTTTAGGCCCAGAAAATAAATTTATTGTCAAACAAGAATGGACTGAACAGTGTGAGAAAAGAAGATTACCTCTCAAGAAAAGGTATCAGTTACAGTTCAATGAAACCATGATATTGAAGAAGGAGGTTTGGGAGTTGAAGAGGCAATTTTTCTAGTTTAAAAAGAAGGTAAAAGTCTACAAATGGAAGGCAGTAAAGCCAAAAATTGAGGTCTCGTCCACAGCTACACAGATTGGACCAATTGAACAATTTTTTGAAGGCTGAGAGTTTTTCTTGGTCACTAAAATCTAGAGGTGGTAGTCTACTGTGAATGGACATAAGAAAGAGATAATGTGGGTTCGAGAACAGACTGTCTGAATCGTTATAGGATACGTAGACCAGTTAGATAAGGCGCGATTGAGGCAAGCTAAACAAAAGGCCAGAATAGAAGAATTGGAAGAACCAGTGCAGCTGCTGCAATCAGATAAGGAGAATATGTTCTCCCTGGTACAGTAGGTAGTGGCCTGCAGACCTCCTACACATAGCTATGCCTTATTCATTCATGAAAAAATTCTTTTCTTTTTTATTGAGAGTATATATAAGGAAATTTGGCACGAGATTAAGGACCCCATTAATTTTCTCCATGTCTTGAAAATACATGATATCATAGGACAACACTTAATGTGTGAGCTCTACATGCACGATTACTTCCTTAGGCATGATCAGGCTTTTAACCCCATTCCATTCATGGGGGATATTCATTTATGAGCTTTTGCCTCCTACACCATCAATCAGATTAAATGGAGAAAGGCCTACAATGCGTTTGAGGAAAACCAAGTCACAAGGCCGCTAATGATGAGGAAGGAGCATGGCCAGTCAGGAAATATTTATAACAAACATTTTTCCTTTCTACATATTGAGGGGCATAAAGAGCACATGTTGAAAACCCATAAATGGTGTGCTGATCTCTGTTTCAGATAGATTACAATGTTCCATAAGGAAGCGTTGGATAGTTGTCAAAGGAGGTGGTTGTTGTCATCTTCAAAGGTTAGAGGACGAGAACCATTTGGAGCACCTAACTTTACACCGACTCTAGAGAGGATGCCATGTTTTGTAGCATGTATTCATACATGTGGGGTCAGATGGATGAGGCTGAGTTTTCATTTTATACTCCTGCATAAAATGTTGACCTGGACTAGTGGAACGATGTTGTTCTGATAGAAGGTTATAAACCCCCTGGGACAGAAATGGCCGAAGAATATGATATCACACAGCTTCAAGCCTGTCATAGTCAGTCCAACCCAGATCTAAGGAGATGACGAGCTGCATGAGGACATGCAGATAGACAAGTTTGGGGGAGATTTTGGGTACCGTATTTGTATACTTTTCTCCCGCATTTTCGCCCACCTTTATATCTCTTCGTATCATAAATTGTTCTAAAATGCATGAGTTAAACCCCTTTTCTCTATCTTACATGGAGTATTTGATTAATGAAGTAATAGTGATGGAGGTTTTACCTTTGCAAGCATTAAGTCCTATATTTTTATAGATTTGGTAAAAGCAAGGGGATTACAACTTTGAGTCACGGAACTGCTCCTAAATTCCAGTGCTATCTTTACCTGCTACTATAGCGCAACAGACTCTATTTCACCCCAGCAATATTTCAGGCTTTTTCATGGTTTCCTTTTGGCAACTAGGTTTTTGTTGTAACAAATTGTATAATTGTAGATATGTAGTTGTTAAAGGAAATTTGTGATTTCCTAGATGGTTGTATAAGGAAGGCATGTGGGCTGTTAATCGGGGTTAAGCAAGAATATATAGATTTTGTAATAAAAATGTTTTTCCAATTAGTTTAATGCACAACACTCATTTGTTTCATCTGTAAATCGTGAGCTTGCCACAACCCTCATCAGAGATTTGGGCCCAGTCTTTGGGTCAGGTGTTGCATTATCTTGCTTTGTTTGTGTTACATTTTATTTTGGTTTTGTAACTATTGTTTCAGTATAACTATGCAATTATTGTGAATGCCTTTTTAATTCTGCAATCCACTTTTGTTGTTACAGTATTTTACTTGTTCATTCATTAAAACCTGTGATCTGATAATAGGTTGTGTGATTGCTCTTGCATATACTGTGCATGTTAGTCTTGAAATAACGAATGCCCTCAGGTTAATAATTTATGTGGAAAAAGGGTTTGAATGTTTGTTCACATCTGGACACCAACAGTCTCCCAATATTAATAGCCTCTCTTCTATGGTGGTTCATATCTCTTCACCCTCCCCTCCCTGTGTTATCGACAGTGGTCCCTCTCTCTGATTGGATGGGAGTTTTTCGGTTGGTTCAAGAAAATTTAATGTTGATTACAATAATTATATCAATAAAATATTTAATAATAATAAAATTAAATTTAAAAACAACAATAATATTAATAATAATAATTAATCTAATCCTAACAACCGTAGTAATTATAATAATTATAACAATAATATGTTTACTAATTATAATAATATTAATAGTAAGAACAAAAGTAATAGTAATAATTATGATATTAATATAAATAATAATATTAATACTAACAATAAAAATAATAATATTGAAAATAATATGAATTTGAATAATAACACTAATAATAATAATAATCATTGCCTTTCGGCTTTGAGGAATGTTGTCAGCCTTTCTAGTAAAACATTTTATTCTTCTATTTTTAGTCTTCTTAATAAAGGGCTTAATTTTACCTTGTGCAGAAGAAAATTCCTATCGATGACATTATCTGTAACATTGAGTATGGTATTAGGGACCTTCCGCATAATATAAAGGAGACTATTAGGAAATATTGTGCTATTATTCTTAGGAAGGCCAAGCCTCCGAGAAGGAACCTTAGCAAGCTTGAGTTTCTTGGCCTTAAAGCCTTCAAGGATAACTGTGACATTGTCATCCTTAAGGCTAACAAAGGTGGTGCCATAGTCATTTTGGATAAATCAGACTATTTCAAAGAAATGGTTGACCATCTTTCGAATAGTGGTATTTATGTCAAGCTTAAAAATAATCCCCTTAAATCTATTTCTATGGAGGTTTCCCTATGTCACACCTCCCTTTCCTCTTTCCCACAATAAAGTTTTTTTTCCAATTACACAGTTCCTTTCCACATAATTGTATTATACTCCAATCAATATATACTAGCTTCAACTTCAATTGCAATTTCGTTACATCACTGTACTATTCTTTTTATCTTAATTTTTCACACTCTCTATTTTATTATTTTCACTACCTTTAAATCAACCCTTAATTCCTATTCATAAGGGTGTTGTGAGCAATTCTGAGAGCCTCACACTCATCTTGAGCTTATAATACCCTAGGTTATTATACACTTGGGCTTACACACACCCACCAATTGGTGTTAATTTATAATGATATATATGATCGTTTACTCTGAGATTTGTATGAGTTGTTTTCCTTCTTAGACCTTCAACATATATATAGGTATTACACCTATATACCTAACTTAATTTTTATCTTTTTTATATTACTCCTATTGTACCTTTCCCTAGTTTAGTAGGGTTTCGTCCAACTCGATATGTGAAATATTACTGTATGGTTTTTTCCACCATATCTATGTTTTGTGAGGGGTTTTCCTTTACGGACTTTACGGCCCTACCATATCGTTCTGACTGAACTTTGTGGTGGCGCTTGACGCTTATACTCTAATGCATCGTTTTCCTAATCAGCCTTTCTTGCTACCACTTGGTCTCTATTTTTGATGCCATTCAATTTTATTTGAGTATTGCGTACCTTGTAATTATGGCTCGATTTCACACGTCAAGCCTTGTAGTACGCTAGGGTTTTGTATCAATTCCGGGTTGCATTACTCTGGTTCTATGCGGCTGGCCAAATCTGCCAACATGATATCACGTACATCACCCTTTATTGCTCATATCAATTCAAGTTAGATTGTACACCGCATTAATATTGAACATTAAGACTTAATCATTTTGGATTTCTTGTGGAATTACGCGACTTACTACCTTCTAGCGCTCAGAGTTGGGCATCTCCAGCCATGTGTATGGAGGTGATTGTTTGGGGTTAGGGTTTCAAGGGCATATAAAACTTTTACATTCAACTTATGACTTCATTTTTTCCTATCATGTTGAGGGTTTTCCCCACCGAGCTGCTCCAGAGTTCATTCTGTTATTTTGTTCTACTACTATGCCGGAGGAATTATTACTATGTGTCGCTTCTCATACCTTCTGGAACTCTGGGAGAACTATGCCGTCGCACAATTCAACTCAGGTAACGATTTTTTTTGAATATCTTTCATCCAATTCGACTTTCAATTCCTCCTGTCTCTGCGTTTTGAGTGCATCAGTATTTATATAAGTTCAGAGCTAGAGTTTACGATTTCGATAGATTAAAATTGGTTAGTCATTTGTTTTTTTTTTCAGCTCTCCTTTGTTATCGCTTCACTTACAGTGCTTATAGGATGGTGTATTTGAAATTTGAGTTTGCCTTAGGGCCGCGTTTACTCTCGTTTCAGCGAGTTACCATAAGTGCTGGTGACATGGGCGTACTCTCATGGTTGATTCCCTCAACTGGGATTGGAGAAGCTGCCAGACTCTTCCGAGAAGGTATTTCTATCTCATTGAGTTCCGGTGACAACATTTTCATCATTATTTCTTCTGCATTTCAACATATCGATTTTTCTCAAGGGTTAATAGCCTGGCGGATTTTTTTGTTCCAGTGTCTACGTTGCCCAAGTTCCCGGAATATTTTGTCAGGTAAACGGTAAATGATTGTTCTCGTTTTTGTGGGTTCACCTTCAGTTTATAATGTAATTAGTATTCTTATTTAATTTCCCTTCACGTAATCTATCTTCTCACTCGTTGCAGGTATATGACGTCTATCACCTTCTCTGTTAACCATTGGCTTATATGCGTTTATTTCGACTATTAGTATCACTTCCCTCGTACTCACAGGTTGGTGCCTCGTACAATTTCCTCAGAGGGAACGATAATTTAGTTTACCCTCATTGAATTTCTTATTTCCTACCGGAGAAATTCGGTTATCAGGGTTATAAGTTTGTAATAATTTCTTTTAAACAATAACTTTGGTTGACTTCTCCTCCGAGGGAAGAGAATTTATTTATTTCAAATTCTTGAACCAAACTCACTGTTGTATAGAGTTATATGGGTACATATATATATGTGGTTCAGTTCTCTATCTGTTTATTGCTGTGAATTCCGATGAAGACATTATGTGTAGTAGTCGTAGTTCCTCGTCTATTAAAATCTGTAAAGCTCGTCTTCAAATTTGTTTTGATTAGAATATTTATTGATTCACATTTTTCTAGTATAGTATAGTCTACTAAATTTGCTAACGAGGTCTAGAGATTCCTGTTCCAAATTAATATAACTTCTGTTGTTATTAATTTAATACATCTGAACGTATTCTATTGCTTTGTTCTCCTGGTATCATATTCCCATTGTCTTTCATCAGTCTGTTGAACAAACCCTTCAGTCACCAATTTCTTTTGAATGGTATTTCAAATAACCCGAGTATTATATTTGTAAGTAAATAAATTTGTACAGTAACTCTATGCGGTAACTGAGAAACTATCTTGTTATATATATTCATTGGATGTAACTTATTCCTTCCCTAATGACTTGATTCTCATTTATTTATGTACCATTCTGTAGAAAGTTATCGCATGTTCTGGCAGTGGTTATATATATATATATACAGAAATTTAATGATCTGAAGTTTCTCTCTATTCTGCTACCGAAATAGATGTAATGATATAATTCACCAATTTTGGTCATGCTAACTATAAGGGTGATCTGAGACTCTCTTATAGTAAATCTTAACACTTACACAATTATTTCTCATGACTTTTCACTAATAATTTTGGACGATTACATACTGAATGTACTTTTGTTCTACTTTCATTGCACATAGTTGACATAATTAATATACTAATCCTTAGGTCCAGTTTATTTCTAACTCAACTTACAGTTCAATAAATTTTTCTGTTAACCATTGTAACATGCATCTCATGCTACTTTTCACTATGTATACATGCTAGAATTAATTACTAAACCAGAAGAAGATTAAATTTAAATCATTAAATTTCTTTTGGGAAATATGTATTCTCAGATTTAAACCAGTTATGGTTTAGAGATTCTGATGAATTCTTTCCCATACCTGTGATTCCTACAACTGTACAAAAATTGAAGGCTAAATCTGCTGAAGTTTCTATTAAATGTATGGAATAGTATCACACACAGCATGCATATACAATACTTTACATGCAACATAAAAATTTACATCTACAATTCATAACATAAGATTAAAAATGAACTGTGCATACCACTTAATTAGATGACCAATCCACCCAACCTTAGAATTCGTTTATCTTCAGAATTCACCCCCGAGCTGAGATCCCTCCTAGTATAGATCAACCTCTAATCTGTATAAGAGCAGCTTATTTAAGTTGTTATTCCCCAAAGCCTGTTTCTAATTCTGCGTCCAGAATCTCAGGATGCTTTTCTTCCTATTTGCCTAGGTTTCCCATTTTAGGGATTCTTTAAAGCTGTTTTATGCTTTTCCTCAGCTTTTCTAGCTTTTTACCTCTTCCCAACTACTTTCCTCATCATTGGGGAAATTCAGATTTTTCCTCAAAAATCTAAATTTAAAATAATTTATTTCAAGGATTTTTTTGAAAGATTGTGGGGAAATATTTGACTCATCCATCCTCATGGATTTAGCAAGTGATCTCATAAATCTCATTTTGGTCAATCTGCAAATTCATCATTTTATTCATTTCCTCAATTAAATATTTAATTACATTCACAAAATATTTATCCTTTGGGGTCCACTCCCCTTAGGATTAAAGTTCAAATGTCTAGCTTTGAAATTCAAACACATGAATTGGGGGTGTTACATATTCCCCCTCTAAAAATAAACACCATCCTCGATGTTGTTATTCAACTACTAGAGTTCATCTTGCAGATAAAAATGGATATTTTTCCATCATTTCAGCTTCTCTTTCCCAGGTAGCTTCTTCAGCAGTAAAGTGCTTCCACTGCACCTTTACTCTTGCTACCATTCATTTCCTCAATTCAATTTCTTCCCGCTCCAATATTTGAAGTGGTTCTGGTAGAAACTCCCCTTCTGGTTCCACCTGTACAATATTCCAATCAACTATGTGAGAAGCATCATGCACATATCTTTTTAACAACGAAACATGAAACACATCATGAACTCTAACATGGGGTGGTAAGGCCAACTTGTAAGCCACTGGTCCCACCCTTTCTAATACTTCAAAAGGACCACAGTATCTAGGAGCTAGTTTGGCACAAATTCCAGCATAAAGGGTGCTCTTTTTGGGTTTAATACGCAAATACACATGCTCCCCCACTTTAAATTCTCGGTGCACTCTTTTCTTATCAGCATAGTTCTTCTGGCGATCTTGTGTTGTCTTAATGTTTCTTTGTATCTTTTTAACAATTCTTTCCATCTCTTGTAAAGCATCTGGTCCCAGCATTATTTTATCTTCTGGCTGACTCCAGCTCAAAGGAGTACGACACTTCCTTCCATATAGTGCCTTAAACGGACTCATTTTGATGGATGATTGGTAGCTGTTATTATAGGCAAATTTAGCAAAATGCAAGTAATCTTCCATCACATACATTCTTAGCATGTCCTCCAAAATTTGATTAGTCCTTTCCGTTTGACCATCTGTCTGAGGGTGGTAAGTAGTGCTAAAACTTAATTTAGTACCCATCCCTCCAAATAGCCCTTTCCAAAAAGCTGCTGTAAATTTAGCATCTCGGTCAGAAACAATCACCTTTGGCACACCATGGAGCCTTACTACCTCCTTCAGGAACACATTCGCCACTTGAGCTATCCCAAAGGTAGATTTCACCGGTATAAAATGGGCAGCTTTGTTAAAGTGTCTACTACCACCATCACTGAATCATGTTGGTATTTGGTTTTGGGCAATCCTGTTATAAAATCCATGGAAACTGTGTCCCATTTCCATTCTACAATCGGCAAAGGAGTTAAAAGACCAACAGGATGCTGATGCTCAACTTTGACTAGTTGACATTCCATACATCTAGTTAAATATTCTGCTACATCTTTCTTCATTCCTGGCCAGAACAACTTCTTTTTCAAGGCTGTTAACATTTTCTGATATCCTGGATGTCCTACATATGGCTGTTTGTGATATTCATCTAGAATCTCTTTTTTCAAGGTCTCCACATTTGGAACATATATTCTGACAAGCATTTCTGCTCAATGCATCAGCAATTTTATTTTCTTTTCCCCTGATATGTTTTATGTCCATATCAAATTCACTTAGAAAAGACAACCGTCTGGCTTGTCTTGCATTCAAATCAGCTTGGGAAAAGAAATATTTGAGACTAATATGATCAGTCATCAATGTAAATTTTTTCCCAAGGAGATAGTGTCGCCACATTTTCAAAGCATGAATAACAACAGCTAATTCTAAATCATAAGCACTATAGTTATGTTTATGTATCTTCAGTTTCCTATATTCATAGGCAATAACTGAACTTTCCTGCAAACGAACTCCTCCCAATCCCTCTCTACAGGCATCCGTACATACCACAAATTCTTTATCACGATCTGCAATCTTCAGTATAGGGGCTGTAGTAAGTTTCAGTTTTAATTGGTCAAAACTGTTTTGAAATTTCTCAGTCCACTCAAATTTGACACCCTTCCTTTGTAATGATGTTATGGGATGTGCTATAGCAGAAAATCTCTCCACAAATCTGCGATAATCGCCTGCAATCCCCATGAATGATCTCACTGCTGAGACATCAGTCGGCACAGGCCATTCTTTAATTTCCTTTATCTTTTCAGGGTCAACAGCAAGGCCTTGTTCAGAAATAATATGACCCAAATATTGGATCTTATCTTTATAAAATTCACATTTGCTAAACTTGGCATATAACTGGTTTTCCTTCATAGTTTGCAATACTATCCTCAAGTGTTCTTTATGTTCCTCCTCACTTTTTGAGTAGACTAAGATATCATCTATGAACACAAGGAAAAATTTATCCAAGTACTTGTTTAACACACTGTTCATTAGGCACATAAATGTGGTAGGGGCATTTGTCAAAACAAAAGGTAGGACTACAAATTCGTAGTGACCATACCTGGTTCGAAAGGTTGTTTTGATGATGTCTTCTTCTTTAATTCTAAGCTGGTGATAACCAGTCCTTAAATAAATCTTCGAAAATACTGAAGCTCCTCTCACTTGATCAAAAAGATCATCAATTCTAGGCAAAGGGTATCTATTTTTAATGGTCAACTTATTCAATTGACGATAATCAATGCACATCCTAAAAGTTCCATCTTTATTTTTCACGAACAGCACCGGTGCTACCCAAGGAGACACACTCGGTCTGATATACCCTTTATCTAACAGTTCTTGCAATTGCATTTTCAGTTCCATCAACTCAGGGGGACTCATTCGATAAGGGGCACAGGAAACAGGCACTGCTCCCGGCACCAGATCGATTGAAAAGTCAACCTCTCTTTTGGGGGGAAGATGAGGGATCTCATCTGGAAAAACCTCTTCAAATTCCCTTATCACTGGTAATACATCCAACAGGTTTTCTTCAGTTTTCTGTTCTATTTCTTCCACCTGTACTGCATAAAATTGATATCCTTTTCTAGCTGTTCTTTTTAATTGCAGTGCTGATATTTGTCTTACAGATATAGGTTTTGGTTTCTTCCCTTTGAATTCACTCTTATTGCCCCAGCTTTTTCCCTGTTCAGTTTTGTTTTTGAACTGTTGGTAGCACAACCTAGCTTTCCTAACAGCTTCGTCCATTGTTTTTGGGTTGTCAAACTCAATTTTCTCTTTGTACACAGTAGGCAAACAGTTCAGAAATCTTCGTACCTTCACCTTTTCCTCCCTTATGTAGGGTACATATCTCAGCAGATTTGTAAACTTAGTAACAAACTCATCAATAGTGAGCTGTCCCAGTCTAAGTTCATGGAATTCCTTTGCTTTTTCATCATAGTAACACTCATTCAAGTAGCGATTTTTGAACTTAACCTGGAAATCTTCCCAGGTAACTGTTTTTTCATCAATGGCATGCACCATTTTTGTCTCCTCCCACCACAAGGTAGCCTTACCTTGTAGCTGGTAAACAACTTATCTAGCCTTCAGATTGCTTTCATATTCATAGACCTGGAAGTACTTAATCATGTTCAGCAACCAGGCTTCAGCATCTTCCTCCTTCTCCCCATCATAGGAAGGAGGTTTGATCTTTCGGAATTCCCCCTGTAATTCCTTTTTCTTCTTATACTGATGCCTAACAACATCATCATCCTCAGACTCATCAGTCTTCCTTTTTCTGGAACCTTCACCTTCTTGGCTGTTCCGTGAAGTTAGCTCTCTGATGAGCTTTTCCTGCTCCTTACTGGCTAATGACAACCTGTCATTCTGGCTTCTCAGCTCAGCCAATTCTCGTTGCAACCTGTGCAACATAGCCATCACTGGAGCGTTGGGATCTAGTGTACTATACTCATCACGTAGATCCACATAAATTTCTTCACCTTTTTCCATTCCCGCACCACTATACACTACACACTCAGATCAGTAAAATTAGAAAAAAAACAAATTTTTTTTCTACAGAAATAAATTTATACAGGAAACACTCAATCACGGTGAGCACAATGTCACCATCCCAATTTTGTAACTTGGGCTCTAATACCATTTGTCACACCTCCCTTTCCTCCTTCGCACAATAATTTGTTTTTTCCAATTACACAGTTCCTTTCCACATAATTATATTATACTCCAGTCAATATATACTAGTTTCAACTTTAATTGCAATTTTGTTACATCACTGTACTATTCTTTTTATCTTAATTTTTCACACTCTCTATTTTATTATTTTCACTACCTTTAAATCAACCCTTAATTCCTGTTCATAAGGGTGTTGTGAGCAATTCTGAGAGCCTCACACTCATCTTGAGCTTATAATACCCTAGGTTATTATACACTTGGGCTTACACTCACACCCACCAATTGGTGTTAATTTATAATGATATATATGATCGCTTACTCTTAGATTTGTATGAGTTTTTTTCCTTCTTAGACCTTCAACATATATATAGGTATTACACCTATATACCTAACTTAATTTTTTTTTTTTTTATTACTCCTATTGTACCTTTCCCTAATCTAGTTGGGTTTTGTCCAACTCGATATGTGAAATATTACTGTATGGTTTTTTCCACCATATCTACGTTTTGTGAGGGGTTTTCCTTTACGGACTTTAAGGCCCTACCATATCGTTCCGACTGAACTCTGTGGTGGCGCTTGATGCTTATACTCTAATGCATCGTTCGCCTAATCAACCTTGCTTGCTACCACCTGGTCTCTATTTTCGATGCCATTCAATTTGATCTGAGTATTGCGTAGCTTGTAATTATGGCTCGATTTCACACGTCAAGCCTTATAGTACGCTAGGGTTTTGTATCAATTCCAGGTTGCATTACTTTGGTTCTATGCGGCTGGCCAAATATGCCAACGTGATATCGCGTACATCGCCCTTTATTGCTCATATCAATTCAAGTTAGATTGTACACCGCATTAATATTGAACATTAAGACTTAATCGTTTTGGATTTCTTGTGGAATTACGCGACTTACTACCTTCCAGCGCTCAGAGTTGGGCATCTCCAGCCACGTGTATGGTGGTGATTGTTTGGGGTTAGGGTTTCAAGGGCATATAAAACTTTTACGTTCAACTTATGACTTCATTTTTGCTTATCGTGTTGAGGGTTTTGCCCACCGAGATGCTCCAGAGTTCGTTCTGTTATTTTGTTCTACTACTATGCCGGAGGAATTATTACTATGTGTCGCTTCTCATACCTTCTGAAACTTTGGGAGAACTATGCCGTCGCACCATTCAACTCAGGTAACGATTTGTTTTGAATATCGTTCATCCAATTCGACTTTCAATTCCTCCTGTCTCTGCGTTTTGAGTTCATCGGTATTTATATAAGTTCAGAGCTGGATTTTACGATTTGGATAAATTAAAATTAGTTAGTCATTTGTTTTTATATAGCTCTCCTTTGTTATCGCTTCACTTACAGTGCTTATAGGATGGTGTATATGCAATTTGAGTTTGCCTTAGGGCCGCGTTTACTCTCGCTTCAGCGAGTTACCATAAGCGTTGGTGACATGGGCGTACTCTCGTGGCTGATTCCCTCAACTGGGATTGGAGAAGCTGCCAGACTCTTCTGAGAAGGTATTTCTATCTCATTGAGTTCCGGTGACATAAAATTTTCATCATTATTTCTTTTGCATTTCAACATATCGATTTTTCTCAAGGGTTAATAGCCTGGCGGATTTTTTTGTTCCAGTGTCTACGTTGGCCAAGTTCCTGGAATACTTTGTCAGGTAAACGGTAAATGATTGTTTTCGTTTTTGTGGGTTCACCTTCAGTTTATAATGTAATTAGTATTCTTATTTAATTTCCCTTCACGTACTCTATCTTCTCACTCGTTGCAGGTATATGACGTCTATCACCTTCTCTGCTAACCATTGGCTTATATGCGTTCATTTCGACTATTAATCTGGCTTCCCTTGTACTCACAGGTTGGTGCCTCGTACACTTTCCTCAGAGGGAACGATAATTTAGTTTACCCTCTTTGAATTTCTTATCTCCTACCGGAGAAATTCGGTTATCAGGGTTATGAGTTTGCAATAATTTCTTTTAAACAATAACTTTGGTTGACTTCTCCTCCGAGGGAAGAGAATTTATTTATTTCAAATTCTGGAACCGAACTCACTATTATATAGAGTTATATGGGTACATATATATATATGCGGTTCACTTCTCTATCTTTTTATTGGTGTGAATTCTGATGAAGACATTATGTATAGTAATCGTAGTTCCTCGTCTATTACAATCTGTAAAGCTCGTCTTCGAATTTGTTTTCATTAGAATATTTATTGATTCACATTTTTCTAGTATAGTATAGTATACTAAATTTGTTAACAAGGTCTAGAGATTCCTGTTCCAAATTAATATAACTTCTGTTGTTATTAATTTAATACATTTGAAAGTATTCTATTGCTTTGTTCTCCTGGTATCATATTCCCATTGTCTTTCATCAGTCTGTTGAACAGACCCTTCAGTCACCAATTTCTTTTGAATGGTATTTCAAATAACCCGAGTATTATATTTGTAAGTAAATAAATTTGTACTATAACTCTATGCGGTAACTGAGAAACTATCTTGTTATATATATTCATCAAATGTAACTTATTCCTTCCCTAATGACTTGATTCTCATTTATTTATGTACCATTCTGTAGAAATTTATCACATGTTCTGGCAGTGGTTATATATATACAGAAATTTGATGATCTGAAGTTTCTCTCTATTCTACTACTGAAATAGATGTAATGATATAATTCACCAATTTTGGTCGTGCTAACTATAAGGGTTATCTAAGACTCTCTTATAGTAAATCTTAACACTTACACAGTTATTTCTCATGACTTTTGACTAATAATTTTGGGCGATTACATACTAAATGTACTTCTGTTCTACTTTCATTGCACATAGTTGACATAATTAATATACTAATCCTTAGGTCCAGTTTATTTCTAACTCAACTTACAGTTCAATAAATTTTTCTGTTAACCATTGTAACATGCATCTCATGCTACTTTTCACTATGTATACATGCTAGAATTAATTACTAAACCAGAAGCAGATTAAAGTTAAATCATTAAATTTCTTTTGGGAAGTATGTATTCTTAGATTTAAACCAGTTAGGGTTTAGAGATTCTGATGAATTCTTTCCCATACATGTGATTCCTACAACTATATAGAAATTGAAGGCTAACTCTGCTGAAGTTTCTGTTAAATGTATGGAATAGTATCACCCGCAGCATCCATATACAATTCTCTCCATGCAACATAAAAGTTACATCTACAATTCATATAATAGGATTAAAACTGAACTGTGCATACCGCTTAATTAGATGACCAATCCAGCCAATCTTAGAATTTGTTTATCTTAAGAATTCACCCCAGATCTGAGATCTCTCCTAGTACAGATCAACCTCTAATCTGCACAAGAGCAGCTTATTTAAGCTGTTATTCCCCAAAGCCTGTTTCTAATTCTGCGTCCAGAATCTCAGGATGCTTTTCTTCCTGTTTGCCTAGGCTTCCCATTTTAGGGATTCTTTAAAGCTGTTTTATGCTTTTCCTCAGCTTTTCCAGCTTTTTACCTCTTCATAACTACTTTCCTCATCATTGGGGAAATTCAGATTTTTCCTCAAAAATCTAAATTTAAAATAATTTCTTTCAAGGATTTTTTTGAAAGATTGTGGGGAAATATTTGCCTCATCCATCCTCATGGATTTAGTAAGTGATCTCATAAATCTCATTTTGGTCAATCTGTACAATCATCATTTTATTCATTTCCTCAATTAAATATTTAATTACATTCACAAAATATTTATCCTTTGGGGTCCACTCCCCTTAGGAT
Organism: Pinus albicaulis; assembly: GCA_034641835.2. NCBI lineage: Eukaryota > Viridiplantae > Streptophyta > Pinopsida > Pinales > Pinaceae > Pinus > Pinus albicaulis. The sequence goes on along the minus strand of CM076581.1, from coordinate 186,265,188 downwards.
TAAAGTTCAAATGTCTAGCTTTGAAATTCAAACACATGAATTGGGGGTGTTAAACCCTAGCCATTAAGTCACGTTTATCTCTTAATCCTCTCTCGAAGAAGCTTATTGAAATAAATCCCCTCGCCTATACTATTTATGGGCTCCCTAAGATTCATAAATATGGGGCCCTTTTAATACCTATTGTTAACACAATAGGTGGTCCTACTTATCATTTTGCTAAATTCTTAGTCCATAATATTAAGCCTCTTGTGGGTCTCACTGATTCCTATGTTAAGGACTCAAATTTGTTTATTAATGAATGAAAATATATTAGCTTGGAGCGTGGGGGATTTTTCGTAAGTTTTGACAGTGTGTCCTTATTTACAAAATCACCATCCAAGAGTCAATCAGTGTCACAAATTAGATCCCAGACTAGGACATTGATAAATTAGTTGGTCTCTACCTCACCATGAATTTCTTCAATTTCCAAGGTGATTTTTATGAGAAACCTTGTAGTGCTACAATTGTATCCCCTCTTTCCCTTATAGTTGCTAACCTATTTATGGAAGATTTTGAAACTAAGGCCTTAGCCTCAGCTCAATTTGTATCTAAGAATGCGAAGATTTTTATGGATGACACTTTTCTCATAGGGCCCCATGGCTGTAAGAAGTTTGATTTGTTTATATTCCACATAAATTCCAAGTCACATTCCATAAAGTTCATTATGGAAGTTGAATTGGACAGTTGGCTTCCCTTCCTTTAAATCCTCCTCTATAGAATGGATGTTGGTTTGATTTCTCACCAAGTTTTTCACAAGAAAACTCATACAAAACTATATCTTCATGTTCGTTCTCATTATTTTCCTACCCAGAAATTTGGTCTTATTTTCACTCTTGCTACCCATGCTATGAGAATCTTCGATGACATACACCTAGAGTCAAAGAAATTTCATGTTCTTAATTATTTTGAAATTAATGGGTATATTAGAGCTCAATTCCTTAAATCCTTTCAAAACTTCTGTAAAGGGTTAAGTGGAAAATTTTCTTGCGTGGATCCTATCTATAAGGTTAATCTCATGTTTATCCAATAGATCACGGACCATATTTCACATGCCCTTAGAAGAAATATTGTCTCCTCTATGTTCAAACCTCTTTGTACCATTATAAATTCTCTCGGGTCTATCAAGGACCCTGTCGACCCTAAAGATAAGATAGGGGTTTACCTTGTTCCTTGTTCATGTGGTATTCCTTGTATTGGAGAAACGAGTCGATCCATTAACGAGAGAACCCAAAAAAATGTTGCACACATTAGGAAATATCATTCCCGCACATCGACTCTTCCTAAACATGTGGAAAACTCCTGTCACCATTTTGTATTAGGGGCTCAATGATCAATCTCAATACTTGTATATGTCAAAAATATTTAGGGGTAAGGAACAACGTAATTAAATTATAATAATACAATAATTTTTTTCAAATGAGACGTTAATGTTTTTAAGCTTGGAAGTAATGTTGTAATACAAAATTTCCATAATATTCATAGATTTAGAAGGAATTTTTATTAGTCTAACCTATTTCAATTTTATCTCTATGCACAATATCATAATCAAAACTAAATTCAATAGAATAATAAATGAGATTGGTTTTATTATTTCTAGCACTCCTCCACAATGATCCTAACGATAACATGGTGATAAAAAATTCATCAATAGATCCTAAACCCCTCATATCATTTAAATATTTATCCATGAGTTTGTATCCATATGATAATGTTATTTTCTAAAATATTCCAAGTAGTTTTCCTACAATAGGTGTAATTGAAATGAGCTTCATTTTTAAAGATTTGTTTTAGCCCCTCTTTTAAAATTAATTACAATGAGGATTCCAAGGTGTATGACACTTGACAACTAAATTTAAGATATTATTAATGTGATAGAAATAATCGACCCTCTCAGTATTCATATTTTATGTTGGTATAATGTTTTATCATTAGATTTCCCACTTGTAGTTTTCTTAACTACAAAATTTTTCATCCATAGAGAAAATGTAATCGTTTATAAGAAAATTTGGGATGGAGTTCATGGAAATAATGGATCTATAAATAATTTTAAAGTAGTAATTTTATCTTTATAATTCATCATATTATTTTGTATAGACTTACTCGTTAAAATTTGCCTCCAGGACTTCTTTAGATAAAATTTAAATGGGTGAAAAAGAATGTTTTCGAAATATTTTCCTTTCAACTAGAGATTTCTATGAGTTTACCTAATGAGGTATTAAAAATTATTTATAAGCATCCCTATTTCCATGCCTAGTAATTTTATACTTAATACCAACCCAATAGTTGGTTATGTTTTTATTTTTACATAATGCATTAATAAATAAATTTCTATTTGAAGACAAACAATTTTCTTTAAATTATGATAGAGATATTTATATTTTTCCTTATATTATATGAGATTTAATTCACTACATTTTTGGTTACGTGTTATATTATTTTCACAATTAGTCGCACACAAGGGAGGTCACAGGGGCAGTGACAACCCACCCTGTACGTTTCACCGGGCACAACATGGGGGCATAGAGGGGGCGGCAGCCCCCCCTGTTCGCGGTTTGGGGCAGCACCCCAATAATTTTTTTTGGACCCTATTTTTCGGTGGGTAGACACAACCATGGTTTTTTTCATAGGTTTGCACATGGGTTTGGGGCATGATGGTTTTTGGCCCTTGGTATTTTGTAGATCCAGTCAAGCGAACTATGGTTATGTTTTAATCCAGATTTAATGGGTCGGGGTTTATGTATGCTTCGACATGTATATATATGTGTTGTAACACTAAAAGAAATATAATGAAAAATCAAGCTGGTAGTCCCAATTTGGGATCCAGGTGAAAATCTCTGTGTATAACTGTTTTATTTTTTATGCTCTTGCTATTGTTGATTTTCTATCTTTAAGATTCGTTTGCAGATAATTTTTGCACATGGTTAAAACCCACATTTGGTATCATATTTTTTTTGGCTTCAGGGGGATGCCTTTGCTACTGAGGGATTTTTTGCTCAGGCCTGTGGTAGACCCTATTTATTGGGAGATATGTGGGATCTATTCTTGCAGTGAAAGAAGATGGCGAGTAGTGGAAAGATGGAGATCGAGAAATTTAATGGTAAAAGTTTTGAGTTGTGGAATCTCAGAATGGAGGATCGGTTGGTGGATAAAGATCAGTGGATCATGGTAGATACGTGTACTAAACCAACAAAAATGTCACATGAAGACCGGAAGAAGTTGGATCAGAAGGCAAAGAGCACAATATGGTTTTGTGTCTTAGATTCATTATTGTTTAATGTATCTGGGGAAGCTACGACGAAGAATTTTTGGGACAAGCTAGGAAATTTGTACCAATCTAAGTCTCTGGTGAATAAATTGTTCCTGAGGAAAAAGTTATATAGCCTAAGGATGAAGGATGGAGACTCGGTAATATACCATATGAACACCTTCAATACTATGGTAAGTTAGTTGTTATCTATTGATATTAAAATCTCAGATGAAGATAAGTGCATCATTTTTTTGTCTTCTCTACCAAATTTGTGGGACAGTCTCGTTATTGAAATAGGTAGCAATACAACTACCTTGAATTTTGATGACATAGTCTCAACCTTTCTTTCGGAGGAAATGAGATGGAGAAATATGGAGGGCCAGAATGGAAATTCCTTATCTGTACGAGGAACGTTCTAGAATAGAAACAAGAATAAGGTTTCGAGTGGGAGATCTAAATCTAGAGGGAGATCTAAATCTCCAAGAAATTTTGTAAAGGTGTGCTGGAAATGCGGAAAGGAAGGGAACTACATATTTAAAAAAGTAATCTTTCTTCTATATTTTATAAACCAAATATTGTTTTTCAAGTTTCTTATTACTTCAGCGACTCTCCAAACTCTTTTACAAATTCAGAAAAATAATTTTGTTCATGTTCTACTTGTAATGTTTTACGAAAACTTAAAAAAGCATTTTCAAAGATGAAAATGCTGTCAATTTGAAACATTGTAGATTCTTAAACTGTCACATAAAATAAATTGATCTACTTGATCTTCTATCTACGCATTACATCTTGTAACTATTTAAACAATATAATATTGTATTAAATTTCAAAAAAAAAAAATTGAACTAAATATTATTTTTGATGTCATATGAATATAATATTTGAATGCCTAAATTTCATGAAGTTTTATGTTCAATTCTCCCGAGAATCATTTCTTATTCTACCAAATATCATTGAATAATGTTTTCTAAATATAAATATAACATGATATTTTTATCTTTGACTAAAAATATTCAATTTCCCTTTACACAGGTAACTTCATTTCACTCACTCCAAATTCACTATAACACAATTAACATACATACTTACTACAATCAATTTCAATAGTTCATTTCCATATATTAAAAAATAATAATATTGTGAAGAAAATGTTGTTCTATAGGTTGATTATTTCTTCTTAAAATCCCCGATATCTTCAACAAATCGTAGCGTATTTTTTTTTCAAGTATGAAATGTTATGTCAATTAAAAACATTATACATTCTATATATTTCACATAATTTAAATCATTTACCTTCATCTTCTACATTTGAAATAATCTTGTAACTATTTAAACAATATAATTATGTATTGAAGTTATACAATGACTTTGGACTATAAATAGAGAGTCACATCAAATTATAATTTAACATTGATTGAGCATCTAGGCACTTACATTTGAATTTTTTCTATGCTACTGCCTTACCACGTTTCCTTTGCAACATTCGCTGCAATTTCTAGTTGTAATAAATATGAAATAAAGACACTTCCTATTATTTTTCTAATTTGTTGTATTTTTCCATGATACAAAGGTTTTATGTTAAATTGGATATCAAGTGAGACTAATATTATTTTTATATTTAAAATATGGAACATGAAAGTTCTAAATTTCTTAACATGGAAGGGATTATTTTTTGATTAACATGGACACAAAAATCTTATCATAGAGGGATTGGGGCATAGTTTGTTACATCAAAAGAAATATCACTCCATCGAGTCAGCATCATAATAGATAATCTCTTAGCAAAACATCTTTTATGAAAAAAAACTAGATGAAAACTATATGTATAATACATTTGAAAAGGTTTTCAGGGTATAAGGAATAACACTAATATAATCTTCCTAAGAGAATTTAATGGTAGAACTAGAACAATCCAAGAAAAAATTTAAAAAATGATTCTAATCCTAATACTTTATGGATAAATAAATAAATAGTTTTAGCTAACATATATAATAGAAATTATGAAGTCTTGGTTGATAGTTTTCTTAGTACAAATATACTCAAGCTTTATAGTTCTCAAGGTGTAATAATGAGCCCAAAATTTAACCAAATTACTTTTATTAGTGTGTAAGAAATAATGTCATGGATTACATGATATCTAATATCCTTGACTAAAAATAGATAGTAAATTTATACCTTGCAATTTATCATCAACACAATTTCCATCATACAATAATAAACCCAGAAGGATGAATTAACCCATAGAATGGATTGAATCAAATGTTTCAAAGGAATCAAAGAAATCTTTAGCGAACTAGAAAAATTACCGTTGGCCCATAAAACCATCTACAAATAATTTGAGACATTTAGCTTCATATTAGCCAGATGCCATGCCATCACATTCTTTGAATGCAGTGGTTCACCATTCAAAAAGAGCCATAAGAGATACAACTATGGTTTTGGAATAATCAATAAGTAGACACGTTTCCATGGATCAGATCAGTTAGATAATGATAAGGAAGAAAATACAAATGTAGACAAACCATAATAGTATTAAACTAAAGAAAACACAATTATTGTACAAACTTCATTTTTTTCAGACACCTCCTTAGGGTGGATAGATGTATTCAAGGAAAAAATATAAAAGGATCCTTAGAGGGATCCATGATCATTCTCTAGTTTATCACCTAGAATAGAATTAATGTATGCATTAGTTAGTAGGACCATGGAGGTAGTGAATATATTGGTGGGAGATGTGAATCTCAGAGGTGGAGATATTGATGTAACTAGATATTTTGAGGCAATACTTGTCAATTTAAAAAAAATGAATTTTATGTTCTCTTATATAATTCTGTAGGTAGGTTTTAACCCTGTATAGAAATTATCTGCAATCGAATCTTAAATACGGAATATAAAAAATAGTGGGAGCATAAAACATAAAAGAGATATACACAAAGATTTTCCCCTAGATCCCAAATTGGAACTACCAGCTTGATTTTTCATTATATATTTTTAGTGTTACAACACATATATAAACATGCCGAAGCATACATAAACCCCAATCCATGAACCCTAGATTAGAACATAACCATAGTTCCCTTGACCGGATCTACAAAATACTAGGGGCTGAGAACGATCATCCCCCAAAACCATTTGCAAAACCATATGCAAAACCATGGGTGTGTCCGCCCATCGAAAAATAGGGTCCAAATTTTTTTTCCCGGGGCACTGCCCCAGACCCCGAACAGGGGAGTTGTCACCCCGCCCCGCATGACCCCTTTGCTGTGCTTGGCACAACATACAAGGGGTATTTTCGCCCCCCCTATGACCCCCTTGCACGTGCGACTAATCATGGAAAGAATATAACACATGTACCCAACATTCGCCCACTTGTTGTTTTCTTTCCGTAGGGGGCCAAAGGAGAGCTTAGTCATTATCCCATCTATATAACACCCATTTTCTCTCTATAGCAAGAGAACTTCTGAGTGCTCACAAAATTCCTCAATGCATCTAAACATTCTTCGAAGTGTCCACCTTTACCGGCAACACCCTTTTATCCTCAACCATATCTCTTACAAATTTATATTGAACATAAATTTTCTTTGTATTTAAATGATAAGAAATATTCTTAGCGAAGAAAATTGCACTTTGGCTGTCACAGTCTATTCTTATAGCCAGCTGCACCAGTCCCATACTTCAACACAATCTATGCAACCAAATTGCTTCCTTCCTTGCATGAGTGGCTGCTATGTATTCTACCTCTGTAGTTGAAAGAGCCACTACAAACTTCTATTAGATTACTTTTATCTGTTGTTGCTGCCATTGATTTTAAGGTAGAAGAGATGGATGTGAAGACAACATTTCTTCACGGGGATATGGAAGAGGAGATCAGAATAAAAAATCACCAAAATCAATTCCTGACACCTCGAAATAACATTTTGCTACCATTGGAGCTTTGTATTTCTCCACCTTGCCTTCTACATTAATATTCTTCTTAAACGCCCATTTTATCCTGATGGTCTTCCTTTTAGCCGAAAACTCCACTAGATCACATGCCTCATTTTTATGCAAGGATACCATTTCATCAACCATGGCCTCCTTCCATAGTTTTCCATGCTCCGAATCTACTGCCTCTCTGACATTTCGAGGATCATTATTAGTTATAGTTAAAGAAAAATTTGAACAAAAAGGAGATGGACTATAACTTTCTGGTTGTCTTCTTTCCCGAACTGATCTTCTCCTAGCTAGAGTTTGTGGCTCTTCGTCTTCTAAATCTTCTTCTGTTGTAGAGTCTAATTCATCCTCCTTTAGCTCAAACTCTATCTTCTCAGGTTTCTTTTGTAGGACTTCATGTTTTACAACATCTTTAAAATCTCTAAACACCACATCTCGACTGTACACAATGTTCCTTATTTCTGGGTTTCAAAGCTTGTAACATTTTAAACCATCCTTATACCCAATAAATATGATCCTTTCAGATTTACTATCCAACTTGGTCCTTTTCTCCTTTGGAACATGTACATATGCATCACTTCCAAATAACCTCAGATGTGAAAGAGAGGGTATCTTACCAATCCATACCTCATGTGGAGTCTTATCCTCCAATGTTGATGAAGGTGATTTTTTAACCAAGTAACATGCAGTCTCCACTACTTCTACCTAGAATTATTGTCCTAACACGGTACAACTGAGCATTCTTATTTCCTTTCCCATCAGTGTTATGTTCATTCTTTCTATAACTTCGTTTTGCTGAGGTGTGTATGGATTAGTCTTCTATTGTTCTATACAACACTTCTGATGAAACTCTTCAAATTCCTTCTTGCAAAACTCTCCACCATTATCTATCCTAAACACCTTTATCTTCTTCTCTGTCTAGTTTTCCACCAAATCCTTAAAATATTTTAATCTGTTAAACACTTTAGATTTATTCCTAAAGAAATATATCCATGCATTGCTTGAGAAATCATATATGAATGAAAAATAATACACATAATTACCCAATGATGTAACTGACATAGGTCTGAAAACATCACTGTGCACAAGCTCTAATATCTTGTTCGCCCTCTTAGAAACAGAAGGAAAACTCACCTGATTTTGCTTCACATATACACAATGTTCACAGAAATCGAAATCATGAGAGAAATCATAGATACCTTCTACCATACCATTTCCATGCAGTGTCTGAAGGCCCTTCTCTCCAATATTTCCAAGCCTTTGATGCCATAGCATGGTATTTTCTCCAAAGACCACTAGGCTTTCTGCTCCACTTTCAGGCACCACAGAACTGTTGCACCCATCAAAAACAATGCTTCTCTAAATATTTCATAAAGTTCCAATCTGAAATCCCCACATTAATACTAGTGCTCCATGAATCATCTTACAAGTATCTTTCTCGAACACTCTCTTTACACCTGCATCATCCATCTTGCTTATAGAATTCAGATTTCTGGCCAATGCAGGAATGTGCAGAACACCAGGAAGTATTATAATCCTTCCACCTTGGAACTTCAGCTTGAATTTTCCACATCCAAAAATTCTGGCCTTCCTATCGTCCCCTAAGAATACATCACCTCCATCATATTTATTATACTCACATAGCCGCTCCCTATGGGGAGTGAAGTGAAACGATGCGCCCGAGTCAATCAGCCATGACTCATGATCTACATGTTTATTTGAAGAAGAATCCAAATAAAGATCACCATCTTCATCCGAGGTGGCTTTTTCCTCTACAGAAGGAGCATCATCAGATCCCTTTGCTTTCTCATGAGCTTTAGATCTACAGTCCTTGTAAATTAACTGTTGAAATTGACTATAATGAGTTTGTATGTGAATTTTATTATAATGAATTTGGATGGAATGAAATTAAAGTTACCTCTGTTATGGGAAATTGAATAATTTTAGTGGAATATGCAAGGGGATTGATGGAAAACAAAACATCATTGGATATTTATTCAAAATTGCAACTGCACATTTCTTGATTTCTAGTCCACTTTTATTTTTTGCATTTTTTCACATTCGTGTATGTTGATTATATGTTTCAGAGTAGACTTTATTTTTATATTGGATTTGACATTGGTAGAAATATTTTTTTCTATATCGTGCAATGTAATTATCATTGTCTCTCTCTCGTTGTAGTAGTTGTATAGTTGTGATATCATTGAGTCCATGTTTTCTATTTCAAAACAAAGAAAATGTTAGAAGCAAGTAGTTAAAAATTATACTAGGAACGCAATATTTTCAACCATGTATTAATAATAAGTAAATTAGATTATTTTTAATAGGTAGAAAATATATGTGATCAAAATAGTTTAAGTTTAATAATTTTTGGAAACCTTTTGGAGATGTTATGATATGGAATGGAGTTGGTCGTCTGTAGGAGACATTGGACAAAGAATTTATTTTGTGTGTTTCCTACGAGAAATATTTTAATTGTATTTCATTTGCATGAAATGGTCGAAAGTGAATATGGGTAAAATTTGAAGATCTTGTAGAGAATGGAATTTAGAAATTTTTATGAATGTGAGACCTTGACGTTCATTTTTTCCAATGTCTAATTTTTCATTTGGAAATTTCACACCCTAATTTTTATGTATAGCTAATTCCCAAGAAATATTTAGTGGAATTTATGTGCATCCATTCCTTTTTATTGCTCGAATAGGAAATTGAGTCGGGTTTGTTTCATCCCAAGCAGGCCCGATGTATTTGGGAAATCCACTGATGAAAAATGTTGCAAGTTGTGGAGGTGTAGTTGACTCTTTTTAAAGTATGGATACAATTTCCATGAGGGAGCCATTAAAATGTCCTGTTGAAAACAAAAGGTTGCAACATTACTTTCTTCCCTTTTCATAGGTAGAAAATTCGCTCAAGTTTCCCGTCCTCTGAAAAAACATTAGAATATGTGTTTTCGTCTCTTGCGATGGATCTTGAAACATGAGTGTTTAAAGATTTATTATTTTCTTTTATGAACCAATGTTGGAGAATTTGTTGGAAAAATATGCATAGAATCATGAAAATAATGCTTTTCATCTTCGACAAAGAAATAGACTATTCGCGACATAAGGATTTTATAGTAGTCAATTGTTGCATTTGAATTTCTAATGTTTTGAAGGATGTTTTTGTAAGTAACTTGAGCAATGTTTTCACCTTGTTGAAAAATTATTATGTCTAATGTGATGATTTTGTCGAATGTGTTCCACAATGTGCTTCTGTGGCTTGTGCCTACATATAGTGGTATGTATTTGACAGGAAATAACTAGCTAATATCACCATATAATATAATGGAAAAACCAACCAATGGAGTGTTTCTTTGTAATGGAAATGTCTCTCGAATACGTTCGTCAATCTAGCTAAGCATCTGAGGCTCAATGAAGCTCATTTCATTGATTAGTATGTACCTGATATTCTTAATTTTTTCTTCGAAATTTGCAACAGAATTGTCTTCTAAGGGTGTAATATCATTTATGGGAAGGTGGAGGGAGAAATGGATTGTCGATTCTTATATGTTGAATATTGGAACACCTCTAAGGGTGAGGATCATGATTGGTGAGTGCTGTGAGGTGGCAACGGTTATGAGCATTTCTCTAATGCAATTTATAAGAAGGAATTTCCCAGTTCCAGTAGTGCCTTGTATTATAATTCTTCGGTGAGGTAATATATTCTTCTTAATGAAATGAGTAGAAATAATATTCAAAGCTTTTTTTCATTAGAGATAAGGAGTTAAGGTATGCCTGGATATGATTATTTGTTTGAAGAATGTGATGGACATTGTCATTATTCCCAATGAATTGTGGGACTATTTCTTGTATATCTAATGGGATAGAGGTATGATTCCATCTATGGTTGTCATCAAAACCACAAAGCCCAAGCATGTAAAGTTCATTTATGAGGAGTTTGTTTGTAGGGTGGAATTGGGAGAGTAATTTCCATTAATTTAGGTCCATAGTGTCTGGAGGATGGATTTCATGAATATTTGAGTTATAATTTGTAGGTGGCTCGATATGAGATAGTGTGCGGTGTTGATATGAAGGTTTGTAAAAGGGAAAAAAAGTTTTCCAATTTGTGATGAATTCTTCAGTAGAATTTCATCTATCTCGACCAGCATAACAAAATGGGTTGTAAAGAATAACTTCAACTCTATAGAACTTAGTGTATAAATATTCTATTTTGGATGGTATTGACAAATAGCATGGTATGGTATGAACAATTAATTTTTCGGGTCTTTGTTTCCATTTGTTTGTCTTACGACAGAGATCATTTGACCAGGATCTTTCTATTTATATAAGTGATCTGGATTCTCAGGGAGATGGGCATTGGATGTATGTATCTATGAAGTGTGGTGAAGGAGGAGTGGTGGATTTCTTATATAGAAGGCTTATATTAATTTGTTGGCTTACATTTAGAGAAAATAAGGACCGACTACACAATGTTAATGGTAATTTTTATATCATATAACAAGTTTCATGTGCTCCTATGTCACGATCAACAAGATTTTTGGCAAGTAATTCTTGAAATCCATATGCTGTTGAGTCAGCATTAGGTGAAGCGAGTACAATTCTACGTAGCATGTCATTGATTATTTCAGACTTGTGTTCTTCTTTGGATGAATATTTTGCAAAATATTTCTAAACGACATGGATTGGGAGAACTGGTTGACAATAAAAATTTTCACTCCAAATAGATAGGTTGGTAGGGTTATGTCTATTGAGTCGATCATCATTGGTAGAAGGGGTGTATGTCTTTTGGACATTGGATTTCATGGACAAGGAATAAAGTGGATGTAATTACCAAGGTGATTTACATTGACATTCCAATGAGGAGCATTTTTTTCTAAGGCATGTGTTTTCAGTGCATTTTGTGAGTCTTTCAATGCAATTGATGAGCTATACATAATCATTAAAAGGATTGGTTCAAAAAATCTCTAGCATGGACAATCAACACGGGTCTTATAAATTTTCTTGAGAAATGTATTGGTTTGAAAGTGTAGATAAGCAAGGGTTCCAAGACGATATGTATCTGTCAAAGAATTTTTTTAGCACTATCAACTTCTTATGTGTTATCCCAGTTAAGAATTTCCATATTAGGTGTGTTTTGTATCCAGAGGAAGCCATGGTTTTGTGTGAATCCTCTATGTTGCCATTCATACTTGTGAAGGATGTGTTTTTGCTAGGAAATTTTGAATTAGATGGAGTTTGATATTTAGAGAATTATGAAAGTAATGTGGTAGAGTGCATACTTGTACCAATATTATTTTATCTGCAAGTGTTTCAGTAAGAAAAATTCACAAAATATTGTCAAACTGTGGTGCATATATAGTGATGATAACTGGAGGTTAGAGATAATGTTATCATTTCTCTATTTGTGTTGTTTTACAAAAGGAGGAGGTGGACATGCTGGCATGGCTGCATAAAGATCATGCCATTTTGTACCAACTGCACTTAACGTGAAGAACAACATTGGGCAATCAATTTGAGATATCATGTATGTTGGTTCATGCTTTGTATGTTATTTCATGCTTATCTTTATGCAAAAAATATCCCGTTCCACGTAGAGAGCTACTTAAGAACATGACATATTTTTCCAACTTGTCATCTAGAAATTGTTGTAATCGAATGTTCAATTCTTGGATTGATGTTGTAAAGTTATCTCTGATGTTTTTTTTAACAAAAATGGAGCTTGCTTCTTGACTACAATGGAGCATCGTGCCATTGTATATGTAGTAGCGAAATTGTGGATGCTTCCCAAATCTATTATCATGATAATGTAAGAGACAAAGTGCGTATTAATGTAACTGCATTTTGTTTATCCTTGGTTTATTTGGTAGTGCATATGGTGTGGGGAAAAGGGTGGGGAAATCAATAGAGAGGAGACCTTATGTGTTGTATTCATTTATTTGGGATAAGACAATTAGTGGCCATTCAATTATAGTATAAGAATGGTGGTTGTAGGCATGTATGTATTATCGTATTTCTTAGATTTCATTATTCTAATTAGGAATAGTGGGAATACATTATGATGTATGGTGTGGGTATTGGTTTACGGAATCTTTAGTGGTGCCAAGTGGTGTCTCGAGTGATAGTTGGGTAGTTGGATTTTTGGTATTGGAATCACGAAGGGAGGAGGAGATATTAATCGGGAATGATGGTACGGATGCTAGTGCATTGTTATCAATGTGGGAATTATTATACTAAGGGTCATTTTCCAATTTATATTCTAATGCAGTGATAACCAAATTTCTACTTACAATGCAATCATAAGAATGATGGTAATTAATATGAAGGGTAACGGTTAGAATGTCCAAGTCTTCAACACGTCGTGGAAACATCCATATTATTTTTGTAATGTCTTGCGGAAATAAAATTGTGTTTCCATTGTATTTGTTGAACTCTTATTTAAACTGAGAGGGGGGGGGGTGAATCAGTTTAACACATTCATAATATTTTAAACTTTTATTAAACCTTATTTACACCTTCATTTCATGTCCAACTTAATATGTGAGTAATCTTAGAATGTGAGTAGCAATTATTAATATAATATAACAACAGACTTAATATGAGAGAAGCAGGTATTAAGCAGATGATATAAATCAGATCAGCACATAAACATCATGCACAGAGACACCAAATATAAGTGGAAACCCATAAAGGGATAAAAACACATCTTATTATTGTTGTGATGCAAAGGCAAGCTCCAACTCCCTCTCACCACTATTTTTCTGCAGGCACCAACCTACAGGAGGCTCCTACCTCAATTCGGCAAGCTACAACTTGCAAGTAAGCACCAACTCCCTTCAATTTTCTGTAGGCACCAACCTACAGGAGGCTCCAACCTCAGTCAGCTACAACTGACAGCTATCAAGCTGTAACTTGATAGGGAAGCTCCAACTTCCTCAATTTATCAAACTGAATGTTTGTTGATTTACCTCAGATATCAGCTTTGTTCTGTAGCTTCTCTTTCTACTCTTATTTTCTTAATCTTCTCTGCCTTTCACTTCTATACTCTACCTTCTCTATATTTTCTCTCTCTAACCCCCTTTCTGCATATCCAGTTGACATTATTTATAGAGTTCCTCACATGAATATTTGTATTTCACAAAGATTTTGGAGTGAACAGTCATGACTCTTTGGCTTCTGTCTTCTCATTCCTTTTATCTGCTCATTCAATAAATTTAACTGTAGGTGCTTATTTTAATATTACAGTGGGATATTTTCTCCCTTTCGGAGACTTTCCAATGCATCACAAACAGTAAAAATCAATTAAAACATTTACCTTCAAATTACAATGCGAACTCCATCTCAACTCATTTAGTCTTTTGGCTCGCTGCGCGTTTGTCTTTTCTTTGACTGTGTCTGTGTCTGTCTTTTCTGTGACTATTTTTTGTCTCTTTTTAGCTCTGTTTGCTCTTTTTTCCTCTGCTGTGGTGTAACTATTGCATACGTGTAACTGTGCCTTTTATATCAATGCATTTTATATAAATATGTAACAGCTGGCGTTAAGTCTGGGAAAATTCCAACCGTTTACACACAGCAAGTGTCTTGTTGATGTGGCAAGTTCCGCAAGCGAAACATACATACACCACAACAATTTTTGTATGTTAACAATCGCCCTCCACCTTAAGCCGAGGCCCATGGGTCCACAAACCACGCGACATATTTCAATACAATTGCAACTGTTACATAAAAGCGACTCTAGGCGTTTATAACACCTTTTTAATAGCACGGTATTCACAATCCTTATCATGAACTATCAACAATAAAACCCTTTCTTATGTAACTTTCGGTGATTTAATAATAGACCCATTTAAAATAAGAAACAACCTTTCAGGGCCACTTTCCGATCTTTGTCTATCTACTAATGTGATGAGCTACCTCCGATGCGATGTATCACTCTTTGATTACTTCCAATTGCGATTAATCGCAATCGCAAATCGCATTGTCAAGCTCTGCTGCCACACTTTCACTACGATGCGATTGACCAGTTCCGATGCGATTAGACCGTAACTCAAACATATAAAGTCATAACTTATAGACCCATCGGGTCTGGAATTTCAATCGTAATCGCAACATGTATTTGCCTGTTCTGATACTCGCTTTAACTCCGATTTCGATTGGTAATTGTTCATTCAAATGTGCCGATGTGATTGGAACTAGAACTCAAACCCATATTAAACATGATTTATAGACCCATCGGGTCCAGACTTCCAATTGCAATCGCAAACCTTTTGTTGCATGTTCTGATGCCCTGCTTAAATCCGATGCGATTGGGAAGGGTCCCACCTTATATTACTTTGTTTCTTTATTTATAAAGCGCTCCACTTATATATATTTATGCTTTTACCTTTGTTTATATGATGCACTACACATATATGTAATGTGCTGCATATATGCTCCAGCGTGGGTAGCAATTCCTGGAATGAGATTTATATATATATTTTGCTGTTGGGTTATACGATTCACAGAATTTGTGTTTATATATATATCTGACTGAGGTAGCGATTCTCGGAATTGTTTTTATGTTACATGTAACGCCCGGTTGGGTAATGGTTCTCGGAATAGGGTTTGTGTATATATATATATATACTTTGCTGCTACAATCTTATGTATCTTCCAGCGTGGGAAGTGATTCTCGGAATTTGTTTATCTATATATCTATATATATATATATATATATATATATATATATATATATAGAGAGAGAGAGAGAGAGATATATGCCTGCCGCTTGGGTTAAGATTCCCGGAATTTATGTGCCTCTGCTGTTCTAATGCCTCTACCGCTCGAATGCTTCACTGCCTCTGTATTAGCTGCTTTTGTCTCCACTACTCGTCCATTTCACTGTGCCTCTGTATTCGACTGTTACACTTTAGCAGTGTTCTTCCGCCTGTCTCCTTTGCCCTGCTTGATTTTCTTTTGTCTGTCTCTGTTCTGCTGTACTTTGCTTGTTTTTGCTTCAGTGCGGCCTCAACCTCTGCCTCTGCCTTCGCTGTATATATTCCCTGCTACTATTATTTTCCTTATTTGTCATCAATGAAAATATTTCCAACAATATTTATATTGGCCACCACTTTCATGTGCTACTTAGAGGATAGGGTTAACCCTAGAAATAATCATTTCTTCTATTTAGGAAAGAGCATTCAGGAAGGGTGGTCGAGGACTAGGGTCCATGTTATTTGATAATGATAAGAGATGACCTTTTCTTTCAGACATGTGTCTGTAGCAACAATACATTTGGTTCGACATGTGGATATGAATTCTAGGATAAGATTCAAGACAAATGAAGCATGGGGTTTAGGTGCATGTTTATCAAAATTTTCATATAATTCATGATGTGCATCATAACCATGAATGTTGTTGAAAGCATGTACAATGGAGGGGGGGGTTGCAAATGAACTATGGATGAATTTGTTTGAGTGGTTTTCTGAAGAGATAGATGGTTTGAAAATCAGAATAGAGAATTGATTTTTCAATGGGAAGTGTTTGATGGAAAATATGAATTTCCATAATATGGTTTTTTCTTCTTTTTGTTTGTTCAGGAATCTGCGAAGCCTTTTTTAGCATGATAAATATCACATCGGTGTGCATTTATTCATTTTTAATTTCTGCATAGTATCTTCGCGTATGTTCATCATTATAAGTAGTAGACATTTTCACAAGTTAAGGAGCCTACACGAAAGATAGGGGGAAAGGGAATGTTATTTGGACAAAAAAAAACCATGTTATTGTATAAAAGGGAAAATAGAAAAATTGAAGTTTTGAATATATTTATGTTAATATATGATTAGAACAATGTGTTTAAAATAATATTTTAGTAATTTGCATCTATACAGGAAGATAATAAGATGTTTAATGCATCAACAACAATGTGTTTGAAATAATATTTAAGTAATTTGCAGATGTACATGAAGATAATTGGGTGTGTAATGCATCAAGTTCCTTGATTTATTAAAATAATGAAGGTTAAAGAAATGTTAATAAGCGTAAATGAGATTACATAAAATCAGATGTCGTGCTGGAAAATATATCCCAATAAAGAATAAGAGAAACTGTTGAAAAGGCATAGAAAACAATATGGTCTATAAATGTATTTATAAATTAAAATAATATAAATTGGAAATAATGAAAATGTACTTGTAATGATATTTATATATGATATTGAGATGGTATTGATTGCTTGAAGAATTTTGTTGCATTATGTTGTGAATTGAAAGCTCTCTTCTTTGATGATAACACATTTCAAGTATGTTATTTCTCTAAATTTTTATGTCTTCACAGATAGTGTGAAGATGTGATCTCTCGAGAGTGCTTTGGAGACAATTTCCTTGATTAGATCAGAATATGAGGATAACAATAGAAGTCCTTTGCATTAAATCCAATAATTGTAGGTGTTGTGTCTTCGAAGAAATTTTTTGAAACCACCAGTGTTATCTTGTACATCAAGGTTAAGTAAGTATCTGTAATCACACTCATTTACTTAAGTGTTTCATTTTGGGAATTAACATGTGCTTGTGTTTTTTGGAATAATTTTTTTCATGCATTTTTTCTTATCAATAATAGATGGGCATGATAGGTAGTAAAAATTATCCATTGATATTTTTGTTATTGTGCCCTTCACTTGGTAGAATGCAGGTTTTTCTGAGGAATTGATACTCTAAATGTCAGCAATCATTATTTTCTTGGGTTGATGGCCAAAATATGTTGAATATATTATTGTTAGGGTTGTAGAAGTTTTAGTGGAACCTTCTTTTAAACCATGACTTTAGCATATGGTCCTTTTTGATGTCAGGATCTACAATAATAATGGATCTTGTTGTAGTACTCATATTTTTTCCATTAAATTCACCAACACAAGCAGACTTGATTTCAATGATGGGAATATTTCCTGTAGCACATAAGCAGGAAATTGGTTTTGATACTCGATCAAAATTTCCTCCCCAAAAGATTACATCCATGTTATATCCATACATGTCTTAAAGATTTATTATTTGTTTAGTAACTTTGTAACTGCCTTTTATATATATAGTGCATGGATTGGAAATGTTAGTAAAAATATCAAGAACATCAACGATCGAGTTGAAGTTTTTTTTTCAGATAACATTGATTGATTTTATATTGAAATGCATTATTGGGTTGCATGTTCTTTCATTGAAAACATGCTCTATTTGAGATGTAGCATTTAACAAAATTTCCTAGTCATTGTTTAAGTGGTTGTATTGTTTATTAGCCATTTTCACATTGCCCTTTGAGATAATTTACACATTTCCAACTTGGACTTTATCAAGGAAATAATTGGCAACATTGTTGAAACAAGTAATGTGTATTTATCCACATTATGTATCAAAAAGGTCGAAGCCAAACACTTCACTAAGTCCGTTTTGATTTTGAAATTATCGAAGAGGTATCTTTCTTTGAACATATCCTTTTATGAACCAGTTTTAATTATAAGGGTTTATTTCTCTGATCAGAATATGGATTGGCATGATGGATGCATTTGGAATAGAAGAAAGTGTGAAATTAATGTTCGACGGATTTTTTTGGTTTGATGAGGATGGAATTTCTTCTTGACAAGTGATCAAGATACTCAAATTATTTGGAATACCAATTAAGGGTGCATATGTAGCATTAATTTCAAAGTCTAGTAGTGTTATAGACCTACCTAGAAGGTAATTTGAGTTTCTTTCGAATATTTGCAATGTATGCATTCTTCTTCTTGAGGATTTCTTCTACAACTTTAACATCCTTGGGGTCATATCCAATATTAATCACTATATCTTCTAATGATTTAAGATCATTACCTTTGGCTAAAGATGAAAGATTCTCAATATTCATCTATGCCTATACATTTAAAAGAAGTGTTATTAATTTGGACAATGCCATGGAAGTGTTAGTCATGGTACACAAAATCATTTCTCATGACTGTCTATGCATGTCAATTTGGTAAATGGGGTGAATATGATTTACATCAAAAGAAAAGGTAGTATTCTTGTAATCAGAAGAGGATTTTAGAAAAGGGAATTGGGCCTGTAAGAAATTCATTTTCATCCTTCCCTTTTCACTATCAAAAGATTTCAACAACCTATGCTCTGAAGTAGATGTTTATTTACAAAATTTATTGTATACATTTTCTTTCAAAGCTTCATTATTTTTCTTACTATCTAAGAAATTAGATATAAGATTTAGGCTCACCTTGCTCACTTGTTCCTACTAATTGAATAATCTCCATGGGCTCTTGTGGAGCTAAAGAGGAGGAAGAAGAGTCAGGAATATTTCCCTCTAGTTGTAACACCCCTAGTTTCTATGCTTTTCAAGCTAAGCATAAATCCAAAAGGGAGTGGATCCCAATGGAGAATTATTGTGTGGATTTAATTAAAAATTTATTAATGAAAATAAATGGAATATTTAGGTGTGCACTATGACTAGATGAGAATTTGAGATAAAAAAAAAGGGCCTGATCCATGCGGTTATGGAAAAAGGTTAAGTCTTTCCCCAAAACCTTTCAAAAAGCCTTGAAAGGAATTATTTCTAATTTAGACTTTTGAGGAAAAATCTAAATTTCCCCAAATGATGAGGAAAGTAGTTGGGAAGAGGTAAAAAGGTAGAAAAGCAGAAAGCAACTTTAAAGTACCTAAATAAGGGAAGCCTAGGAAAATAGGAATAAAAGAATCCTAAAATTTTGGACGCAGAATTGGAAACAGGCTTTGGGGAGAGCATATCTTAAATAAGCTTCTCCCAAACAGATTGAGGTTGATCTGTTGATGGAGAGGATTTCAGCTCGGGTGTGAATTATGGAGATAGAAGAATTCTATGGCTGGGAGGATTGGTCATAGAAATGAGTGGTACACACAGATCATTTAAAGTCTTCTGTTATAAAATTGAGATTAGTAAATTTATATTGTATGGAAATTGAAATTATTATATGTTGCATGCTGTGGATATTTATACTCCATACATTTAACAGAAATTATCAGAAGAAATAATATTCTATATTCTGTATAGTTGTAGGAATAGAATATATGGGAGAATATCAACCAAAATCTCTAAACTATGGTTTAAATCTGAAGATATATTTTACTCCCATATATAAGTAAATCTCAATTCTGCTGATATAGTTAGAGCTAGACTTTATAAACCAGAAACTATGAAATAAAAAGGATTGGAAGTATTAAATTCTGGATAAATAATTCAAGAAATAAAACAGTAGATTTCCATAAATTTTAAAATATAGCTGAGTAATGCAATCAGAAAATTTATCTAAACAAACAAAAAAATTCTTTTGGAAAGAAATAACAATTTATCAAATAATTCTATTAGCCTCAGAAAAGCATTCTATTATAAATCTAGTAGCTAATACTTCTGCTTGGTATCATTAGAGTATTTCAAAGTATAATTCTCCTCGTAAAAAATATATATATATATATATACATATATATATATATATATATATATATATATATATATATATATATATATATATATATATATATATATATATATATATATATATATATATATATATAATTAATACAAAAATAGATGAGAAAAATATGGTTTTCATGAAAAAGGAGGATTCAATAAGTAATTAAACTACTTTCTGGGTATTAAAATGCTAATTGAAATATTCTATGAATATATAGAGGAACTAGTTATGCAATGATATCAAATTGTCACATGATTTCAATTAGTAAATAAGAGAGAGTCTCAATATATTACATTGAAATACATGCAAATTCTGAATATGTAGGAATTTTAAAATAAACAAAAAGAATTTTATAATAACCTGAGATTATGAAGTAACCCAAACAATATATATATATATATATATATATATATATATATATAAAATAATAAACTTTAAAGCAGATCAATTTATGGATCTATATGAGGTTAAATTAAACGATTATCCGGTGTAAAATTTACAAAATAAATTAAATAGAATCAAGGTTTATATATTCGCAGAAGAATATAATTAATACTATATAGCAAATAATGTATAGAACCTGGTATGAAATATATAGATATATCAGTAAAATTATATTCCAATGGCTACAATAAAACAACAAAATATATAAAATTATTTAAAATCTCATATGGAAAGGCCGGTCGACATTGAGTCTTAAATAATGTAGATATTAAACATTTCGATTATAAAAACTCTCAATGGTGTACGACAGTATTTCTAAGTTCTAAATACAAAGTATCAAGTGATAGCAGAGTAGGCTAGCACATAGAAAAAATTATTAAACGAAATCAAGCAAGACATGATCCTCGAACTCGACGAGTTGAAGAACAATACTGGACCAATCTGTAAATGAAGAATTAGACTCAGATTTATTATGAAAATACCAAATTGAAGAGGAGATACAAATTCTAACGAAAAATAGTATATGAATAGAGAGTACATCCAATCAAAGAGAAGGAATAAATTAAATTAATAACAGAGAAAATACAACATAAGAAATAGGTAAATAATAAGTTTATAGAACTAAAATTTGGGTAATAAGATTACCTCTTGGGCAAATTATGTTAGATATCACTCCGGACTTGATTTTCCGAGATTGAATGGACCAAGAAATGGTAAAAATAACAGTAGACAGAAAGAAAAATAAGTTCAATTCTGAGCTATATAATTTCAATACTTGGAAGGGATACAAATGATGGTGCGTAGTTCTACAAAAAAACCTCTGTTAAATATATTTAAAATCTAGCTATGCAACCCGATAAGCATTAATGCGGGGTTCATTATAGATCAAATATAATACATTTGGAGAACAATAAAAATCAAGCTAACATGAGTATGGTGATAAAAAAAAAAATTAGGTATGCATTCTCAGAAAAATTCAAATGCAAAACTAATTACAATTCTAGAAATAAACAAATAATCATATTGCAAATCAATGCGATAAGCAAACGGAACCGAGTTACCTGTGGTATAGAAATGCCTCAAATTCTAGTGGAAGAATGCTGGGAAATTTCTGGATATGGCTTCATACTCATTCGAAGTCATAATAGAACCAAATTCTCTGGAAGGAAAAAGACCTCGGAGAAGAATGAAATGGAAAAATTATCGATGTTTAATAAAGACGTATACAGTGAAACCCTAATAACATCCCACTCTACACTTGTCGAAAATATGATGGTCCTCTCGTGGATCAATACCCGCAACTCAATAATTCAAAAAAACTAAATATATTATACGACATAGTAACAATACAGATAAGAACAATTAAATCATATCACATAGATGTGATATACACAATTAAATGAGCGATTTGTTTTGTGGCTCGAGGAAAATATCTGTTCAGTGAAATGAATGCGGACGTACCATTCTAGGCGAAAATCATACAAGTAACGTGTGTCAGGCACCATATAATCATTGCCATGGTTTGAAAGTAACAAAAATCTTTTGTATATTAACGATTGAAGACTAACACTATGATAAGTGAAACCCTTAATTATAAGTCAAGCGATATAAATAAATTAAACCATGTTACATTAACAGAGTATACGTCCATGAGTTATAAATAAGGCAACCAAAATAAAATAAAATAAATAATGTCCAACATTTAATTTGGTTGTTATAAAGGCCATTCATTTATGTAAATGACAATGGGATTGAATATTATTAAATGAAATAATATTAAGTGAAAATGTATATGTTATAGATATATAGATAGATCATGGAATTCAAACCCTTTTTGATATATGGAATAAAAGTAGAAATACCCTAACCCTTATGAAAATAAGTTCACAAATGTGAAAAAAATATATGGCATGGAAATCATTGTCATGTATATTTATATGTTTATGATGAATGGAGGGAAATATTATCATGGGATCAGTGTTAGGTTAAAGGAAAATCTGGTCAAATTAAAGGGAGTATTAAACTATGGAATCAAAATGTATATACAGGGTTATATACATTTGTAAACAAAATTATATTAAAAGAGTTAAAGGTATAGATTAAGTATTACCAAACCAAAAATGAAGTAGAAAAAAAAAAAAAATTGAGGAAATTGAGGTATGTTACAAATGGTATCAGAACAATAGTTCAAACACTGGGAAACTTGTGCTCATGCAGAAAATTTTATGATGTTGTTATGAATTTACCAATGTTGCTTTACTGTACATTGAACAGTACTAAGGGATATAACTACGAACCATCATTGAAGAGGACAAGTTGTATGTGGATCTGGGTGGGGGAGAAAACATGCCAGATCCAAATAAGGCTATGTTGCATGAATGCAACGAGGAATGGTATAGATTGAAAGCCACAATGATAGGCTGGCATATATAAAATCAGAGCAAGGTTAAAACACTGGACAAACTATGTAACCACACAAAAATTGTATAGAGACAGTGTCACAGTATAGACCTGCGAATGATGACTTATGAGAAGGGGCTATTTTTCACTAGCGAAAAGCAAGAAAAACTTGTTTCGTATTTACTCATATACCAATCTTAGTAGCGGTAAAGTTAAGGTAACCATTGAATATGAGTTAGCCTTCTGCTATAATAGTAATCAGTCTATAGGTGTCAAAATATTTAATGGAATATTAATGGTTAACATAAATTAGGAAAACTCCTAAGATATTTACAAAATTAAATATAGGTTGTTTCCATTTAAGGCTAAAGACAGTGAAGGAAATTCGTTTTCAGACCTGCATAGGTGAGAAATGAAAGTTAGAAATTGATGCGGTGTATTAAGAAGTAATCGGGGTTATCTACAACTGATAGTGGTATTTCCTGGAAGCAGAAAAATTAAAAGTTAGAAAACTAGAATCCTAAGAATTCTGAAGAATAAACATGACTTTGTAATTAAATTTCATACCTTATAGAGCGATGCAAATCGTATGCTCAACTGATAGACCATCCAAAAAAAAAAAAAAAAACAAACAAAGTAAAGAAGTTGTATACCACTGTGCAATAAAAGCTCATAACCCAGTTACATGAAAATTAATAAAATTATGCTAACTTTGTTAGACTCTATTACCCTCGGTTTGTATGAAAGAAATCTATAACTGATATGGGTTAAAATATTTTCTGAGAAAATGATAATAGAACTATTATCAGATGAAAGTTCAAGTGAAACGAAAGTAAAAATAGTAATATGGTATGTTTTTCATAAATCCATACGAGAAAAGTAGTACCTACGGTCTTGTTAACCATAGTAAATATACCAGAGCTATGATACAAATAGAGTGAAATAGCTCAAACAAGAGAAAGGTCGAGTCCCAATCCAAAATCTCCAACTCGAGATGCAGTTTTTATTATGGGGTAGGAGTAGCAATTCAAATACAATCAGATAAAATCATAAAAGAAATGAAAAGTTGGGCTAGAAACCATCAGCCTTTAATTAGTTAAAAGAAAGTGCAAACCATGAATAAGAGACATGGTTAAAAGAAAGTATGGGGAAACAGAGAAAAAAAAAATTATCTTTTTGCATTAGAGACCAGGTCTATATTAGCATGTACTGAAAATTTCTATCCTAATTGGAAAAGAAAAAAAATAAATTCATAATATCACCAGTGGCATACTGGGGGATAATTGGAAATATATAATAATGAATGCATCATATTGAAATAACTGATAGTAAGTGGAGCATTTCAATCCAGGACAGATTGAAAAAATGAGCTATACAGTTATGGGGTATATTAACATATCCTCTTTTATGTGTAATGAAAGGATATTAGTGGAAGAAAAAGAAGTAATTATAGCTGAAGTAATGAAAAATTACAGTTTTAATTAAATCGTGTATGTAAGTTAGAAGTATCAGAAATTCTGATGGAAAAATATGCCTATATATATACATATATAGTCGGAACAATAAACCATCAGAATGAATACTATAAATACAATCAGAGGGATTATTGAACTTATAACTTATGGGAGAGGAAGTTTTAACTTCTAATGAACCAGTCAAGCATACCAATATAATTTTAGAAATGTCAAATCAAGTTCTACATCCATTAAGGATGAGAAATGAATGTACAATGGTAATGCAATGTAGGCGGGGAAGAGAATTAAGTGATTGATATATACACATACAAAATTGTGGTGTTCAATTGTGTAGGAAGATGATAAAATGAAAAATTCAGAGAGAAATGACTTGATTCAAAAAAATAAAAATTGTATGTAGAAGAATTTTAAGTAAAGAAACTACATCGGGTACACTATCAAATAGAAAGTATTGAATTATGGGTACTTACACCCATAAAATTATGCTGTTATAAAGTTTAATTTACATGATTATTGAATTTGTGGATAGTATAATAGCGCTACATCCGATAGCTGCAAACCTAGAGAAAGGAGGTTGAGCTATATTTGGATTTGGGGTGTCAAGGAAACCCATCAGATCAAAAGTTTGTCACAAAAATTCTAAATCTAGTAGATAAAGTTGAGGAAAATTGTCTTCAACAAAGTGGAAAAAAAACAAAAAATAGAATAAAACAATGAGTGATGTAGGGTGGAAGAACCACAAACCTCTCAAAGTTCCAAGAATGGAATAATGAAACATAAAGTTGTATATAACTGCATATTGAGACATATTGTCAGTAGGAATATGAACTCCCAAATAGAATAAAAGATGTTAGAGAAATTTTAAAAGACATTTCCAGATAAGAAAAATTCCAGACCGAAGGAGGGTAAGATGACAGTTATGGATGAAATTCTAGAAATAGTTCCAAATAAGGAAGTTAGTTATAAGATAAAGATAAAACCTAGTGCTATATGAAAAATTGGTGGGAGTTTAAATATAAGCCATAAGAGGTACTACTGATTTAAAATCTATGCAATATATGTAAGACTAAGTAGATTCTAGTCATGTTGGTTCAAAGGGTAGATAGAACCCCAAAGAAAAGCATAAAGTGCTGAAAAACAAAATTTGAATTGAAATTTTTTTAGGACAATTGGTCCTATTTTACCAGACAAATAAATCATAATATAAACAAGTGGAAAATTCTATTAAATAGACACAATCAAAAAAAAATGTTGGGATGGTTGGAATAATTCAACAATTTGAGTAATACTCAAGTAATAAGGTATTAAATTACCTTTACAAATTTCTAAAGAAATGTCTCAAATGATAAAGAACTTACTAGAAAAAATATATATATATACATTTTTTTTTTCAAACAGACAGAGGATTTGAGTCAAGTTCAAGAAAATGAACCCTAGTATCAGACAAAGATCTGATATACTATGAATAATTCAGAACATAAATAGTAATCCGATGGAAAAAGGGAATTGAATCATAGACCTTACTAATGAGCCTGGTTATTACAAATAAAATTGATTGTCTAACAAAAGAAAACAATGCGAAAGTACTGGTAGTAAAGCTACTAACTGAGAAAGGGTAAGTATAACCCTCCATATGATATAGTTTTTTTTCTTTAATTCATAATTATTAATGAAAAGTTGTAATTTTTTTAGCCAAGTGTGTAACAGGAAATTGTACACTCCAGAAACAAGGAGAAAATGGTGAAAATAAGTGCAGATAAATCACTTGGAAAATTAAGAAAAGCTGAACTAGACTAAGTTTGCGTGAGAAGGGAATCTCACTGAAATACAAGGAATGATAAGTAGTTGTGAAAAAAAGGGCACTAAAACTACTATCAACTTGAACGGTTTGGGCTAACAACTGAATTTATTAAAATTATTAAAGTTCAGAATGTAGTTGTGATTATCAATATATGTATATGATATTACTTACATAAATTGGTATGAATTGTGGACAGAGAGAAAGTGGAATAAAGGGTTCGTCCAGATAGCCTTCTTGCAATGAAGTAGAAGGGAAAATCAAATTCTGGAAGATATGTTATTAATGGATATGAAATTTAGGTGGGAAGACTAATTGCACTTAACTGAAATTGCTAATAATAATAGCTATTCTACTTCTATAGATATGAGTCTGTTTGAGACACTCTATGGAAGAAAATTTCATACTCCTTTAAGCTGGAGTCAACATGAAAACAAGTAAATCCTAGTGTCATACACTTTGCAGGAAATGGAAAGAGTTGTAAAATAGATTCAGAAAAACATTAAAATAGCTCAGGATAGACAGAAAAGATATGCCGACAAGAAGGGAGTTGGGTGATCAAGTCTATTGGTGTATTAAAACCAATAAGAACACTTTTCATACTGGTAGTTGTGCAAAATTGGCTCCTTGATACTATGGACTCTTGGAAGTCCTAGAAAGGATGGGATCAATGGCGTATAAATTGGCCTTACTCCTACATATTAAAGTTCATGATGTGTTTCATGTCTCTTTATTGAAAAATAAAAAATTATGTACATGATGCTTCTCGCATTATTGATTGGAATGTGATTCAGGGGGAACCAGAATTCCAGAGCTGCTTCAAATCTTGGAGTGGGAAGAAATTGAACTACGAAATCGAACAGTAGCCAAAGCAAAAGTGCAATGGAAGCACTTTACTGTTGAAGAAGCTACATGGGAAGCTGAGATGATGGAAAAATATCCATCTTCCTAATGAACTATAGTAGTTCATTGTTAACACCAAGGACAGTGTTTTATTTCAGAGGGGGAATGTGTAAAACCCCTAGTTTCTATGCTTTTCAAGCTAGGCATAAATCCAAAAGGGAGTGGACGCCAATGGAGTATTATTTTGTGGATTTAATTAAAAATTTATAAAAGAAAAATAAATGGAATATTTGGGTGTGCACTATCACTAGATGAGAATTTGAGATAATAAAAAATAATAAAAAAATCCGGATCCATGAGGTTATGGAGAAAGGTTAAGTCTTTCCCCAAAACCTTTCAAAAAGCCTTGAAAGGAATTATTTCTAATTTAGATTTTTGAGGAAAATTTTAAATTTCCCCAATGATGAGGAAATTAGTTGGGAAGAGGTAAAAAGCTAGAAAAGTAGAAAGCAGCTTTAATGTCCCTAAATAAGGGAAGCCTAGGCAAACAGGAATAAAACCATCCTGAAATTCTAGACCCAGAATTGGAAACATACTTTGGGGAGAGCATAGCTTAAATAAGCTACTCCCGAAAAGATTGAGGTTGATCTATTGATGGAGAGGATCTTAGCTCGGGGGTCAATTCTGGAGATACAAGAACTTTATGGTTGGGAGGATTGTTCATAGAAATGAGTGGTATGCACATATCATTTAAAGTTTTCTGTTATAAAATTGAGATTAGTAAATTTATATTGTATGGAAATTGAAAGTATTATATGTTGCATGCTGTGGATATTTATACTCCATACATTTAACATAAATTATCAGAAGAAATCATCTTCTATATTCTATATAGTTGTAGGAATAGAATATATGGGAGAATATCAACCAGAATCTCTAAACCTGATGATGGTTTAAATCTAGAGATATATTTTACTCGCATATAAAATTAAATGTTAATTTTTCCTATATAGTTAGAGATAGAATTTATAAACTAGAAACTATGAATTAAAAAGGATTGGAAGTGTTAAAATTTAGGATAAATACTTCAAGAAATAAAACAATAGATTTCCATAAATTTTAAATTATGGCTGATTAATGCAATCAAAAGATTTATCTAAACAAATAGAAAACTTCTTCTGGAAAGAGATAACAATTTATCAAATAATTCTATTAGCCTTAGAAAAGCATTGTGTTATAAATCTAGTAGCTAATACTTCTACTTGATATCATTAGAGTATTTCAAAGTATAACTCAATATATATATATATATATATATAGATATATATATATAATTCTAAATATGGAAATAGATGAGAACAATATGGTTTTCATGAAAAAGGAGGATTCAACAAGTAACTAAACTATTTTCTGGGTATAAAGATGCTAATTGAAATAAATTCTATGAATATATAGAGGAACTAGTTATGCAATGATATCAAATTATCACATGTTAATACTAGTTTCTAAAATCTTACAAGGATAAAAATCCTTTCTGAGAAAATTAGTATTTCAAAATCGAATATGTGATTATTAAAACCCTATGTTAAAAGATTAACATTCTACGGATAAATTATTTCTGTCCTTTTAAAATATACAAAAATAATTTTATAATAACCATAGATTATGAAGTAACCCAAAAATTAAATATATATTAAATAATAAACTTTAAAGAAGATCAATTTATTGATCTATATGAGGTTAAATTGAACGATTATCCGGTGTAAATTACAAAATAAATTAAATAGAATCAAGGTTTATATATTCACAGAATAAGATAATTAATACTATATAGAAAAGCATGTATAAAACTTGGTATGAAATATATAGATATATCAGTCAAAGTATATTCCAGCGGTTAAAATAAAACAACAAAATATATAAAATTATTTAAAATCTGATCTGGAAAGGCTAGTCGACATTGAGTCTTAACAAATGTAGATATTAAACAGTTCGATGATAAAAACTCTCAATGGTGTACGAGAGTATTTCTAAGTTCTAAATACAAAGTCTCAATTGATAGCAGAGTAGGCTAGCATATAGAAAAAATTATTAAACGAAATCAAGCAAGACATGATCTTTGAACTCGACGAGTTGAAGAACGATACTGGACCAACATGTAAACGAAGAATTAGACTCGAATTTAGTATGTGAATACCAAATTGAATACGAGCTACAAATTCTAAGGAAAAATAGTAGATGATTAGAGAGTACCTGCAATCAACGAGAAGGAATAAATTAAATTAATAACAGAGAAAATACAACATAAGTAATAGGTAAATAATAAGTTTATAGAACTAAAATATGGGTAATAAGATTACCTCTGGGGTGAATGATGTTAGATATCACTCTTGACTTGATTCACCAAGATCGAATGACCAAGAAATGGTAAAGCTAAAAATAGACGAAAAGAAAAATAAGTTAAATTCTGAGTTATATAATTTCAATACTTGGAAGGGATACAAACGATGGTGCGTAGTTCTACAAAAAAAACCTGTGTTAAATATACTTAAAATCGATCTATGCGACCCAATAAGCATTAATTCGGGGCTCATTATAAATCAAATATAGTACATTTGGAGAACAATAAAAATCAAGCTAACATGAGTATGGTGATAAAAATAAATAAAAATTAGATATGCATTCTCAGAAAAATTCGAATGCAAAACTAATTACAATTCCAGAAATAAACAGATAATCATATTGCAAATCAATGCGATAAGAAAATGAAACCGAGTTACCTGTAGTATATAAATGCCTCGAATTCGAGTGGCAGATTGCTAGGAAATTTCTGGATATGGCTTCATATTCATTTGGATTCATAACAGAACCAAATTCTCTGGAAGGAAAAAGACCTCGGAGAAGAATGAAACAGAAAAATCATCGATGTTTAATAGAGACGTATACAGTGAAACCCTAATAACATCCCACTCTACACTTGTCAAAAATCTGATGGTCCTCTCGTGGATCGATACCGGCAACTCAATAATTCAAAAACACTAAATATATTATACGACATAGTAACAATACAGATAAGAACAATTAAATCATATCACAAAGATGCGATATACACAATTAAATGAGTGATTTGTTTTGTGGTTCAAGGAAAATATCTTTTCAGTGAAATGAATGTAGACATACCATTCTAGGGTTACGAGAATCACACAAGTAACGTGTGTCAGGCACCATATAATCGTTGCCATGGTTCGAAAGTAACAACAAGCTTTTGTATATTAACGATTGAAGATGAACACTACGATAACCGGAACCCTTAATTATAATTCAAGCGATATAAATAAATTAAACCATGTTACATTAACAGAGTATACGTCCATGACTTATAAATAAGGCAACCAAAAGAAAATAAAATAAATAATTTCCACCATTTAATTTGGTTGTTATAAAGGCCATTCATTTATGTAAATTACAATGGGATTGAATATTATTAAATGAAATAATATTAAGTGAAAATGTATATGTTATAGATATATAGATAGATCATGGAATTCAAACCCTTTTTGATATTTGGAATAAAAGTAGAAATACCATAAACCTTATGAAAATAAGTTCACAAATGTGAAAAAAATATATGGCATGAAAATCGTTGTCATGTATATTTATATGTTTATGATGAATGGAGGGAAATCTTATCATGGGATTAGTGTTAGGTTAAAGGAAAATCTGGTCAAATTAAAGGGAGTATTAAACTAAGGAATAAAAATGTATATAGAGGGTTATATACATTTGTAAACGAAATTATATTGAAAGAGTTAAAGGTATAGCTTGAGTATTACCAAACCAAAAATGAAGTAGAGAAAAAAAAAAAAAAATTCATGAAATTGAGGTATGTTACACTGGTTCTGTAGAAACTTCTGCATCACCCAAATCAATAATCTCTGGCTCTTTCTAACTTTTTTCAGTTGAGACAGTGAAATATGTCTTCTACTTCTGCTACTGAAATATGAATTCTTTTTCCATGATTGATAAAGATGACGGTTCTTCTATAGGCATGTTTAGCTTCTTGTCTTCAGAAATGGGAGTTTGGAGAGTTGAAGTGGAAAAAATTCGTTCCTCTTCTTCCTAAAGTGTGTTTTCTGCCCATTGATCTTAGTTAAAAAATCTTTTAATTTCATGCCTAGGAGTATGATTGTAAGGCATGGTCTTCATCTCCACTCTCAAGTTAGAAATAATGTTGAATGCATCATATGACCAAGTGAAACTTGGCTGAAATTTCATCCTCTTGAGGATTGCATCTGCTTCAAGTATGCATGTCCTAGTGTTGCATATGAAAGAGCCTACTTTAGTATTGATCTTAAACTAATATTTTCTTGTACCAGAAGTAAAATGCAGCTCATCCATGTCAATCATTTTCCTAATATATTCCATATATAAAAATCACATTCGAACATATTTGGGTAGCGTGTAAGGTGCCAATTCGCAACCATGTACTCCGATCTCTGTATAATTCTGATAGAGATACCACTCTCATGCTTTAACTTGATCACTTGGATCAAGTATCCTTTTGACTTCTTAAAATCTAGAAAACTAGATGAATGAAGGAGTCAATGAAATCTGCAAATGCAAATTCATTTTAAATGGATCTAACCAATTGAGTCCAATGAATGATTAATTGATTAACACCTTGATCATCTTATTTATGCAATGTAATTGGTAATATATCCCCTTGCTGAAAAATAATCATATGAACTAGCACAAAAGTGTACTTGAACATTACTTGAGTATTCAAATTCATCATCTGTTCATGCATATTATGAACCATAAACTAAGTGTAATTGTACATGAACTTTGGCTGACGGTCTTTGGAGAAAATGGAAAAGTAACCCAAAATTGACGCATATACTCTTTTGTCATTTTTATAGCCTAAAAAAAAAAAATTAAGGAAATAATGTGTTAGGTTGCTTCAAGGAACATAGTGGATGAATCAGTCAGATTATTTTTTGGAAGTTCAACATTATCAGGGAGAAAGGTTTCAAAAATATAAGATGTCTGAGTGTAATATCCTGTTTCGAGGATATCTCTAAAACACGACCAACTCCAACCAGAGATGGACTGGGAGGGCATTTACCGGATATGTCATCTCTAAGGAGAATGAGATCCAGAGGCTATCTATCCATTTCCAAACTCTGTATATAGAGCTGCGTGAAGAATCCCACTCAAAAGTGACTTACAGCAATAGGCAAACGCATATATGAGCAGACCATGAAGATACATCGTTTTTAAAATGAGCTGTGAGACAAGAAGATGAATATATAGCCAAGAATGATGTATAGCAGCAAGATAGTGTACAATTCTTGAGGAAACAACCTCTCAAGAAAAGAAATGCAAGCCTCAATAGTACATGTACATAAAAATGAAAAGACACTGCTATTTCTACAAAAACCCAGGCTATGAAAAATGCAGTCTATGATACAATGCTGCTCCAAACATGGATATGAAAATATATGGCCCAAAAACAATAGGGGAGAAAATCTATAACCCTTATAAGAAAAAATACCCCAATCCTCCAAGGGTTTGAATGAAATACACAAAATGGAAAAAATGTCGGAGTTGTTGGGCAGCTACTGCAACTAAAATCTGGAACTCAATAGAGAAGGCTGAAGATGATGAGGAATATAAAGTAGACCTCCTCCAATAGATCTCCAAAGTGGAAGGCTGATCCTTACACTTGAGATCTTACCCTCAAAACAATCTGCAAACCCTCAGAGCAGCTATACCATGAAAATAACGCAGTAACTAAGAGGGACTGCATAGTAGGGCAAGAATGAGTGTTGGCCTGATGCCAAGATCTACAAATCAGCTCCAATATCTCCCAATTTGATCCTTCAAAGGAAAGAAAGACTCTCCCTCTAAAAAACAAGAGAAGGAAGAGGTGTCGTGACGAATCCACGACAACACCCTACAACATAGTATTATGCTGCTGCAGCAATAACGCTCTCCTGGAGGATGATGCTGAAAAACTAACCTTGCCCAAGCAGGCACTCGAAGTCCCCTGGGGCTAAGGGTGAGATCTCCGCACGAAGACACTCGATGCACTAAACAGTGCTGCAGACAGGCTAAACAGCCAGCGTGCTAAAAAAGACAAAATGTCTCAGTCAACAATCAACAACTCAAGCATGCCTGAAATGAGGAGGCTCCTCCATCTTTTATAACGTTGGTTTACCTCCAAAACCCAAAGTAGTCTCTCTCTGTCCTCCACATCCTCATCCTTATCCACATCCTCATCCTTATCTACGCAGAAGCTTGCAAAAGCTTCTAGAGTGTACATAGGTCCCCTCCTCTACATGGTGTTAGCCCCCCCCCCCCCTTGACTCCCACTTAAGTCACAACGTTGTGCTACTAGGTGGATGTCTTATTTCACCTAAGTGAGTTAGACCTTCTTTACTCACTTTTTATTTATGTACAAGCTATAGACGACAAACTAAACAAAATAGAATATTCCAATTAGTCGTTTCTAATTAGGAATATTACAGTCCCCCCCGGAAAAATGTTGCTTGCCCTCAAGCAACTGCCTGAACAAGTCTCCTTCCTAGCTGATGCTCTCCACCGATACTGCAAAATGTGCCTGGGTCCCAGATGTCCCACTGAATCTACATCACCCTGATATGAAGAGATCTCTCAATGCCAGGATCCCAAACTGATATCTCATGGTACCAGCCAACCAACAATTCTCCCCGATCCCATTGCAACCATGGCCAATAATAGCCCAAGTCCCACGGCTCGGACTGTACACTACCTCTGGCTATGACTGATGCTCTAAGAGGCGAAGATCATGACCCCTGCTGAGCTGTATCTATCACTGTGTAAGTTGTCCCATCGACTGTGTACCAACTCATCACCTCTCTCCACTCAAGGCATGGAGTCTCGAATATAATGAGGAATATCTCCCTCATGTGGATCCTCCATCCCCAAGCAATCATCCAAAAAAAATGAGCCACCTCCCAACAAGGAAACTCCTGAAAATCTCCTTCCACCTCAAGCTCTGATAATGAAGGTGGGCTAAAAATCTGATCTTGGAAAGAATCATAGCTTACCGCATGTTGTCCTCCTCTGCACTCCTAACAAGTGTAGAGTGTATGCTAATCCTGTACTACAAAATTATTTCCCTCTAATGGAAAAGTGAAGAAAAATCCTACAGAGAATGTTCCTCCAACAATGAAGAACAAGTTGGCCCAACATAATCTATCCATGAATAATAGGACATTTTCATCATGCAACATCCTAATGAGAGGTTTTTTGAAGGTTTTACATGATTATACATGATTCAAACAATTCCTCACAAGGATACAATGTAGTCTCATCCACTGAAACTTCAAAAAATTACATGGCAAGCAATCTCCATGATTCATCACATCTACTAAAGGATAGTAAATGGTTGAATGTAACAACAATAATACATGATCAAGAAATTTCCCATGGCTTTAAAATGGATGAATATAAATCTTATGGCCCACCTCAAAAGAGAACAAACATCTGGCTGTGGTGGCCATATCTCCTCCCATGCTCCCATTAGAACATGTAGTGCAGAAATTGTGAGAATTATTCCCACTCACGGACACATCCAGCTCATGTGTCTCCATCATAATGAAGCCTCCCATACAAATATGATCTATATCATCAAATGGATACATGATCAATAGCAAAATAAAGAAAACTATGGAGGTTACAAGTGATGAAAAGAGGCACCAACAGCTTCCCCAAAAAGTACAACGCAGTTTTACAAGTTGTTGCTTGATAAGAGTACATAGAAAAATGTTTATGTTAATCATGCATGTCTTCATATGATACATGATATGGTGCAGAAAATGAACATACATGTGGTGAGAAAACATTTTCCCAAGGCCACAAAAGAGATGGTTTCCTCCATCATGTAGATTGGCTCAATAAAACTCATGGAGCAATATGACAAGCTTGCCCTCTTGTGAAGCAATGCACTGTATAGGAATGGTAAGAGTGTGCAAATCAATGAATGTATAAACAAACTTCTCACCAAATGCTGGAAGTAAGATGGTGCATGGATCCATGAATGACTCCTCCATAGTGTTTCGGCATGCTATGAAGAAGACTGAACCATGTACTGCAAAGAGATAATCCTCCTGATGCTTGGAAACCCAAGTCAACAAGAATATGCCATAGATGTCTCTATCATCATTACCTCTTCTTTGTTCATCATGTGCAACAAATATGAAGTGATCCTGGGACCTATGGGTTATAGATCCACCATATCTCTGCTGGGCACACTTCATCCATAAGGTTCTGCTCCAAAGTGACAGTGCTGTGAGCTCATGAAAATAAGCTCCTGTCAATACAAAGCTCTGTTCTTTGACATGCTCCTTGTCAAAGACTCCTCTAATAATGTTGCAACAAGTGTGGAATACCTCCCAAGATGGAAGTGTTTCCCATTCATCATCAAATACCAAGGAGATAGTGCCATCCCCTCCTCCTGCAACATCATACAAAGTGTGAGAGCAAATATGCCCTTCCTCTCCCAGAAACAAACAAAGCAACGAGACATTGTGTTGCCTCCCCATACCTCCATCATACCAAACATGTGATGAAGGCACAGTGAATGATATGATTATCATATCAACACCATGCATCCATACTCTATGCTGCTCAATGATGCAAGTTTCCAGCCATCTTTTCCCCATCCTCCTACTCTTAGGAAGAGTGTTTTCCAAGTGATTTCCAAACTCTTTCAAGAGTAACCAGTGCATCCAAGCCACCTGTTGCCCGGTATCATAGATCTGCAAGTACAAGTGATGGCCAAACTCCTTCAAGAGTAACCAACGCAGCCAAGCCTCCTGCTGCCTGGTATCATAGATCTGCAAGTATATCCCTAGATCCTTGCTCATCATCCACATCCACTCAATCACCTGTGGATGCCTCCTTCTTCTCCCATGATGGGTACCATCCTCCCAAATAAAATTCCTATCTTTGCACTTCATGGGATTTTGAAATGTACGCTTCTCAAGGATTAATAAGACCCTATCAAGAATCAAATGGGTGGTAGGGAAAAACCTCCCATCATGATGTGTATGGTTCAAGGGATGTCCAACACAAGCGTGAGAGATGTTATCCATCCGAAGATGTCCTCCATCTTCTATCTGCTCTTGTGAGAATGGAATAAAAGCATTGCATCCCATGGTGTGTCGAAGTGCATCTCCAATGAGATCTCTCCTTGAGACCTCCCCTTTAGCCATAGTCTTCCAAAACCAATGAGGTCTTGGATCCGAAAGTAGAAGTTCCTCTTTGAGCTGAGAAGAGCTCATTGAGAAAGTGTCATCTGGAAGGGAGAAAAGGTTTCTTACTCCAAGATGTCTACCATCAATCTTCAAGGCTTCACACCCTAACCTCCAATGTTATGTACAATCCAACAATGGCTCATGGGAATGATGGTTTGATCCCTTCTTGAGTGTTTCCATTTTGCATAGGGAAATGCAACCAAGCTTCTCTATAGTAGCAATGAGATTTAACCCTTGGTCATGCAAAAGTAAATCTCCACATTGATCAAAATAATTTTCTCCAACAATGGAATGTGGAAATATTTTCATACCTTTATGTGCATTTGGAATTTCTTGTAGGGCTACAAGAGTCCCTTCCTCAAAAGTGTTGGCTGCCCCAACTGTTGATGCATGTGGCTGCTCCTCCATGAGAGTGACAGCGTTATCACAAGTCTCCCCAAGAGGTGATGTGATCTCCTCTTCCTTTTCTCTTTCTCCATCAAAGGTTTGGATCAACGCTTGAGTGAAATCTGCAAAATTCTTCGCCCTTGCATGGCTCAAGTGGTTGCACCACCAATCACAGGCTTCAACCTCCAAACGCAGCACTGAGATTTCAACAGCTTCTTTCCCTGCTACAGGATGTAGTAGGAAAAATGCTTCCAACTTTCTCACCCAAGTTCTTGCATTAGATGACCCATCAAAGGTAGACAACAAAAATCTATTGCCTTTGATTTCTTTTATGCTGCATGGTCTCTTCTCTTCCTTCAACTAGATGAAATGAGGAAAATATAGAATCGCCCTGAAAGCTCTAGGTTGAGATCTATACTCAACAAGGTAATCACTGAGAATCTGATGATCCAAGTGTCTTCCATGCTCAATATCTTCTTCTTGATGAGAATAGGAAGTGCATGGTCCTTCCTCTTCTTTTTCTTCATTCTTCTTGGCCTCCTCAACAGTGGATGCATTTCCTCTGGATCTAAAAATAGATGAGAATAAAATCATCTTTTTCACCGTTCCGGTCTTCTTTGGCTTAGACTCATAGGGACTAGTGGATCTCTTAGACATGGGAAGAGGTTTCCTCCTAGTGGTACGCTGCAACTCTGAGCTCTGTGTTCTAGATCCTTCATTGTTCCATTTTCTTTCATCCTGCCTGAGCTGATAGTAATCTTTGAAAGACAAAACTGCTCTGATGTCTTCCCCCTTGGATTGCCATTCTCAGAAATAATCTTCAAATGGTATATGATCATGCTGACTCTCTTTCTCCCTTGGTACTGGAGGTAAGAATGTAGGCATTGTGATAATGTCCACAAGCTGAGCCAGAACTATGCTCTGATACCACTGTAATATCTTGTTTCGGGGATATCTCTAAAACACGACAAACTCCAACCAGAGATGGACTGGGAGGGAATTTACCGAATATTTCGTCTCTAACGAGAATGAGATCCGGAGGCTATTTGGCCCTTTCCAGACTCTGTCTATAGAGCTGCTTGAAGAATCCCACTCAAAAATGACTTACAGCAATAGGCAAATGCATATATGAGCACACCATGAAGATACATCATTTTTACAATGAGCTATGAGACAAGAAGATGAATATATAGCCAAGAATGATGTATAGCAGCAAGAGAGTGTAAAATTATTGAGGAAACAACCTCTCAAGAAAAGCAATGCAAGCCTCAATAGTACATGTACATAAAAATGAAAAGAAACTGTTATTTCTGCATAAACCCAGGCTATGAAGAACACAGTCTATGATAGAATGCTACTCCAAAATGATGTCAATACATGGATATGACAATATATGGCCCAAACACAATATCGGAGCAAAGCTCTAACCCTTATAAGTAAAACTACCTCAATCCTCCAAGGGATTGGCTGAAATACACAAAATGGAAAAAATGTCGAAGTTGCTGGGTAGCTACTGCAACTCAAATCTAGAACTCAATAGAGAAGGCTGAAGATGATGATCAATCTGAAGTAGAGCTCCTCCAATAGATCTTCAAAGTGGAAGGCTGATCCTTACACTTGAGATCTTACCCTCAAAACAATCTGCAAACCCTCACAGCAGCTATACCATGAAAATAATGTAGTAACTAAGAGGGACTGCATAGTAGGGCAAGAATGAGTGTTGGCCTGATGCCAAGATCTGCAAATCAGCTCCAATATCTCCCTATCTAATCCTCCAAAGGAAAGAAAGACTCTCCCTCTAAAAAACAAGAGAAGGAAGAGGTGTCGTGACAACTCCACGACAACACCCTACAACACAGTATTATGCTGCTGCAGCAATAACGCTATCCTGGAGGATGATGCTGAAAAACTTACCTTGCCCGAGCAGGCACTTGAAGTCCCCCAAGGCTAAGGGTGAGATCTCCACACCAAGACACTCGATACACTAAACAGTGCTGTAGACAAGCTAAACATCCAGTGTGCTAAAGAAGACAAAATGTCTCACTCCACAATCAACAACTCAAGCATGCCTGAAATGAGGAGGCTCCTCCATCTTTTATAACGTTGGTTTCCCTCCAAAACCCAACATAGTCTCTCTCTTTCCTCCACATCCTCATCCTTATCTGCGTAGAAGCTTGCAGAAGCTTCTAGAGTGTACATAGGCCCCCTCCTCTACGTAGTGTTAGCCCCCCCCCCTTGACTCCCACTTAAGTCACAACGTTGTGCTACTAGGTTGATGTCTTATTTCACCTAACTGAGTTAGACCCTCTTTACTCACTTTTTATTTATGTACAAGCTATAGACGGGAAACTAAACAAAATAGAATATTCCAATTAGCTGTTGCTAATCAGGAATATTACACTGAGGGAAATTTAGTTTGGGGTATAATTCCATGAGCGCACTTGGGGAAAATGGTTGAGGGAACCACTCTGTGAGATTAGCAGCATCTTGTTTCTGGTCTCAGGTGTAATAGTAAGGAGAATGTCTCCATTCTGAGCTACTATAGTCCTTTTAATTGGATCATACCTATCTTAGCACCAAGTGAGTAGATCAAGGAACTCAAGGGTTTGCGGAAAGGTGAAGAGAGGCAATAAAGTCTCTGAGAGATTGAATTCATCTTGTTTGTCTGAATATTTCTATTTTAACTAGAGATGCAATTCATAGAGCTCAAATTCATGCTTTTTGTCTATAATATTGAAAAAATAGTCAGAAAATGGGACATGGTTGAGATCTATGGTGACAAACACATTTGGAGTTTCTTTAGTGACTGATTTTCGAAGCTTTCCTTTGGGATCCATTTCTTCTGTAGATGAAAATATAATAAGTATTTCTCTACTAAATTGATAACAGATGAAGGCAGTCTTTGTACGTAACTGATAGGCCTCTAAATAACTGTATCTCTGAAAATTTGAAATTCGACAGAATGAAAAACGAGTCAAAATGTGAATAAATGAATGGCATATGTTTATTTATACAGACTTGCATTACTGTTATATGATATGACTATTGGAGCACAATTCGTGGTGGTTTAATGGATAACGGTAATGGAGCGGATGGCAGTAATAGCAGCTGATAATGGTTAAGGAGCGGTTGTAACAACATGGTTGAACGCAACGGTAAGGGAGTAGATGTACCACAACAACTACAAGTTGTAGGATGTGATTGGGCAATAGGATATGTAAATTGGTGGGAAGTAAAATAGATGTTGGAGGGAAGTCAAATGGTCGTTGGGAGGATAAGAAGATGTCGGAGTGGGTAGGAAATAGTAAGTTGTTTTGAGCTGGGGTGTGTGAAATGATAAGGGAGGGACACGTTGCAAGGGGCCCACCGAAAAGGAAACTAATTTTTCAACCCCCCTCCCCGTTAACTTGAAATGGATAAAGTGGGTGTGAAATTCCTTCCTTACCGTTGATCTGCACAGGGAAGATGAGAAGCGTTGAGTTATGTTTTGGGATTAACACAAAACGACAAAATAACTTGGTCTTAGTGTGAATTTATAAATATTTAATATGTGATTTATTACAAAAATAATTAATCGCTTAATGAAGAAATTAATACTAATGAAACATAATTTAATCCTAATCTACTTTTGGCACATTTAGACTAGCTGCCATTAATTTTCTAATGTTCAACCAAGATTAAACAATTTGGTGAACTTTCATTTCCTTATCTAAAAATACATAAATTTAAATATTTTATATCATGTTTAAGGATATATGTCGAAATCACCCTAGAAGTGAAGAACAAATTAATTTTTCAACATTTCCAAAGTTTCCCTTCCTAGGTGGTTGGTTGTTTTCTGTCATATAAATTCTTTTATTATAGCACTCATGAAAATTGTATCTTCTATTTAAGATATTTTCTCAATAAATAATTATTTGAATTAATTAATTTAAAATTAGTGTAGTCATATAATATAAATCAAATTATTCAGAAATATGAATATAAAAAATCCTACATCTTACATTGCAAATATTTAAAATTAATTTAGTTATATATATTAGTTATTAATAAGGTTGATTCACATCAACATTAAAATATTTATTTCATAAAATTTATATATTTTTAATATTTAAAAAAATTATAATTTTATTTCAAATTATTAGTATAAATGGTAAGTTTTACTAGCACAACTTGTTGAGGATGGACATTTTTAGCAAGGCAAGCTAGAATCAAACTTGGCGGAGGCTATTCCTCGAGTAATAGAGGAAATGGCATGCTAAAATAGAGTCTCTCCGGGACAAATATAATCTCGAGATAATTTTGATGACTTAAATATCTGCAAATCTTCATTTCACAATCCACAATCCTAACCTAAAAAAACAAAAACAACTTAACAAACAAAAAAATTATTATTATTAATATTAATTATAAAAAATTGATATATAAATTAAATATATTTATTTATAAAACGATATAACAAAACTCTCAACCATAAATATCTACATATAAATATTTAGTTTATACATTTCAGTAATATTATTTTATCTTTTATCTAAACGATCTCCAAAATATTATCAAATTTACGAAAACGAGATTTGTATAAACGCACACGGCTATCACTAGGTCATAAGTCTAACGGTCATATTTGAACCCACAATCTGATCGCGTGGACGGATGCCTAGTAAGAAAAGATTGACTCTTCTTTTATGTATTTATATTGGCTTGTTTCATTATTCATCCTTTTTAAAGTTTCTATTGGTAATATTTAGGGGTGTATGTATGCTACTACTCTATGACAAATTTGAAATTTTTTAATATTTATCAAATAAAAATAAATTTTTTTATTTATTTATTGTTATTACTATTATTTTTTAATTTTAGGTAAATTAATATTAAATAATATTTTATTATTATTTTTTAATATTTATTAATCAAGTAATATTTTTATTTAAATATATAAAAATTTTAATATAAAGATTTTAATAATTATTGAAATGGACAATTTAAGTAGTCTATGTTTTTTCTTTTAGATTTGAATAAAACGGTATTATTCATAACTCTCACATTATAAATATATGAATTTAAATTATTATATGAATAATTATATTAAAAATATTATTTCTTCTGAAATACATAATTGATATCCTCGATTAAGGTGTGTAACATATATAATTGATATTCTCGATTAAGGTGTGTATTAAGATAAACATGTGTGTGGTGATCGGTATTGAGGTATGGGACAAAGGTGTAGGTTACTCCACCTAAGTGACATGACGCGTGTAGTTGGCATGGGAGAAGGCCATCCCAAATTCTGCACAGGGAGCTAAGGCATCGAGAACGTGGTCTAGTGTTATAGAAACCATGATTTTTTAGTTATCTGTTGCATTTGGATGTTGGGTATGGGATTTATGTTTATAGTCTTGAAGACAATTGAGCGTTCAAAGGCCCTTGACCTATGCATGCACATTGGTATGGGCGGAACTAGGTCTCGAGGAACTCATGAGGGGTGGAATGGGGCTCTTTTGTGACTCATCTTCGTGAAATTTCTTATGGTGTGGGATCGAGGGGACAAGGATTGTGACCACGACCACACATGTGTTGCCACTAAATTATTCT
Organism: Pinus albicaulis; assembly: GCA_034641835.2. Classification (NCBI taxonomy): domain Eukaryota; kingdom Viridiplantae; phylum Streptophyta; class Pinopsida; order Pinales; family Pinaceae; genus Pinus; species Pinus albicaulis. The sequence continues at coordinate 186,222,267 of CM076581.1, read as the reverse complement.
TATATATAGCTATCTTATTCTCAAGAGGTATTTCGGGTTTGGGTGATATAATTTTGGTTTGTGGTGTCATTTCACTCTTTGTTTCATGTTTGTAGTTTCTAGAGAGGTTGATTTTCATTCCCTCCTCAACCATCTTCCATTCTAGTGTAGCTATTACATTGAAGCACCAAGTTTGGACTGCAATTTTGTTTCTAATCTCTGTGTGTTCAATGGAGGACTTCCTCTCGAATAGTAGGGGTACCAAGTCTAAGATGTGAGTGGTCCAACCTGTCTGCATATTGTGTGTAGTAGGGTGAGGGTGTTCTCTCCCGTAGGATGACCTAGTGGGCGAGATGGGACAATTGTTTTGAATTTGACACGAACTGTCGTTATTATGCATCATAGAGGGAGGGATAGGAAAGGATTTTGCGACTACAGCCAACCTAGTGACCCGATCGAGTGGGAGGAGGAGCATGTAGAAGAGGATGAAATTCTTGAGGGCGGGGTTGTTCGGGACCATGCTTTGTTGCTAGGAAATGTGGTGGAACTACAATTTCTAGCCTTTATTGTGGATTAGTTGTGATATGCACATGTTAGTTTGGAGATTCTCCTGCAGCATAGCAATGATGATATAAATGAGCTGGTTGTTTATATAAATGAATTGTAATTTTCGTAGGGAAAAACTCTTAAATTCCTTGCTTTAATTGGTCGTAGTGAATGAAGTTCTAATGATAGGTTGGATGAAATTGAATTGAGACTGACTCATTTTTTTACCATGTGCATGAGGGGTGAGGTCCTCCCATCATCCCTGCCAATACTCAAGTGATGAACCCTCCAACTCAATATGGTTGCTGCTAGTTTTTTTTTTTTTTTGTACTCATGGTATTTTGGGCATGAGAGCTAGTACGTTTATGGAAATCAAGCAAAAAAATGTTTCTGTTTTTAGATTTTTCTCTACTCTCTTGGCCAAAAAATATCGTGAAAGTGAGGGTGAGAGAGTAGAGAAATTTTGGCATGGATATAATCAAATTTTGAAAAATTGATATAAGTCGTCCATTAACCAAAAAAAACTGTATAATTAATTATTCCAAAATAGCATACTACTTTCTCAATTTTCTTATGTGTAAGATAATATTTCTTCATTCAAACATACCACCATCAAAATGTTTACATGTTCTAGGGAGTGTTCCTTCCGTAGCGGTAAGTTTCGTGTAAAAATATTCATACTTGCACATCTCAAGTAGAAAAAAAAATATATAAATTGGATTAGAAATCCAACATAAAAAAATATTTTTTCATTGTGGAAAGTATTATGATTCGAATTTATGCTGTAACACAAAAAAAATACACAGATAAACTAAACACAAAGATGCGATGGAAAAAACACTTAATTTCATTAATATCAAGCAACTGAAATTTGTTTACAGACAGAATTGAAATAAACTATCTATGGCATTGTTAGCCTATCTCTGAGAAGATATGTGGCAGCCTCTAAAATTTGTGTTAAAATGAGGCTCGAAGGCCTATATATTATTGAGGAAAAATGGAAAACCCTAAACATTCAAAAGCCTAACCCTAGGAGATGAAACACTAGACTTTGGTCCCCGTCATGGTAGATTGCTACATCAATTTCTCGACGTCGTAACTTTTGCATAATATCTCCACTTGACAGACATGATATATCGTTAGGAAGGTCTAACCGAGGACTGCAATTTCTAATAGCGAATATTGAGACTAGAACTATAATACTCTTTGGAGTTTTCATGTTCAAAAAACAACGTTTAGGGCCTAAAAAATGGCTCCGGAAGTTGAAGACCTGAAAAATTATCAAAAATATTAAATTGTGCTACAGTTAAGAGGAAACTCAAAGAAACAATAATGGCGGTCCAAATGGAGTGGGCGGGTAGCCACCAATATCCACTTGGATCACCATGTCACTTCAAAAAGAGAACATGGACTAGTCAAAGGTCATATTATTATTATTATTTTGATCTCTTTCTTGAAAATAATTTTTTGATTTCTAATTACACTTCATTTTTCTTCTTTCACTTATTTTTTGAACTATCTTCCTTAAATCAATTTTATTAGGAGAGTAGAATAGAATATATTTTTAAATGAAAATTTTGTTCTTAATAAAAAGTTTGTTTCAAAAAAAATAATACTATGGCTGAAAAAAAAAATCATTCATACTAAAAGTTAAATGAAATAAAATATCTAAATAATTATCTAAAATATCTAGAATATCTTAGGAGATAAAACATCTCAAACTTTATAATAGAGCCAAAAGCATATTATACACATAATGCACCATTTATCATTTTAAACTCATATAAAACAATAATATCATGTCGTTTTCAGAAAATCACCAACACATAAATTTATATATCATTGGAAGATATCTTTTAAAAATTATTCTGAAAGGAAAATCAAATTCGTCAAACAGTTAGACATGAAACTATCTGAAATTTAGCACTGTGTTCAGGCCAAGCCAATTTAATTCTTAGACGAAATTCAAATTTAACAGATAAAATTATCATTCAATTTGAATATTATAAATTATAAGTTTAATTTAATTTAATTTAATTTAAGTCAGTACATTAAATTGCCATATTCAACCAATACAAATTAGTCAAATTGATGGTGTATAAACATTCATATTAGTTAATGATATTTACCTTATATTTTAGAAAATTTTAAATATTACATACTGGGTAAAATAAATTGAAACGCCCAACCGATACAAATTTTGTAGAATTTCAAGTGTATAAATATTCATATTCATACTTAATTTATATTTGTTATTAATTATTTGTATGTCTGTATTTTAGAAAATTCTCTACTAGCTCCTATTTCATCATTTCTTTGAAGAATTTTAAGGGTTAAACATACAGCGAATTTGAATTTGCTTTATTTAACCGGCAAGAAATTTAATGCGTGAATTAAGCTTTTTAAAAATAAATTAAATTGAATCAAATTTTCTGTTAAAATTAATATTTGAAATTAATTTTCGCGTGTTCAACTAATCGTGTGTAAAAACATATTATATTTATTTAAATTTAAAGTATAAAATAAATTTAAACATCAGACATTCAAATTTAAAATTTATTTCACATTGTATAGAAAACCAGATTTAAATTTGATGTTTTTATACAAGTTGGATTAAATTTAGAGCATTAAGTAAAATTTTATTTAAACTCTTCGAATCCTGGATTTTAGCGTTAGAGAGAGGACAAGAAACAACAATACCCTTATCATTTGGATGTGTTTTAACCACATGTGTGATTGGTTGATTATACATTACAGCTGAGAGGGTGGATGGAGGGACACTTTTCATTAGACAAACATAGGCAGAGGCTTGACATCACCATGTCCATTGGCCACTTAAACTTTCTGAGTGAGATTTTTTTCTTTCCTTCCTTCACTGTTTTGCATAATAAACAATTATTATATTTTGATATATTTTTTTGCATGAAAATTTGGCGTTTCATTTTGAGAGATACTTTTAGGAGCTGTAAAATATAACATTATTTTCTAGATTTTAATATGGTATCAGCTTGGTTATTATTTTTTTTTTTTTAATTTCCATACCGTTAGTCTTACGCTTTTCCTCCCCAGCTATGTTATGTCCTGTACCTTACTATGCAAAAAGAAAAGGGAAGGGAAGCGAGAATAAATTTAAAATCCATCCCAAAGGCTAAACGCGATATGCGCATCGTTTAAATATTATTTTGATTCGTGTATAGCCATTAGCTTAGACTTGCACAAAAGTAATGCTAAATTTAAATTTTCCTCCGTATAACAATAAATTTAAAAGCACTAACATATCAAATTTAAATTTATTTTATATATTTAATTTAATTAGATAAAAATTTACACTCAAATTTAAATTGATCAAATTCAAAGTTTAATTAAAAATTGTAATTATATTTTTTTATTAATATTAACTTATATCGTAATAACTTATTATTTTCTAATAATTTTATTATTTTTATATAAAATATTTATTATAATTAGTAAAATATTATATATATATATATATATATATATATATATATATATATATATATATATATATATATATATTAAATAAAAATTGAGTTAATCATTTATTTAGTTCTAAATAGTTTCGAAAAATAATTATATATTAAATCTAACATAGGAGTAAATTCATAGAGTTAAATCATGAATTATATATATTTTGTATGGTATGATAAAAACAAAAATGTTGAAAATTTTTGTATAGTGAAAGTGTTTTACAGATTTTTCAAGGTGTTGAATTTTTATACAGAAACAAAAAACTAGTTTAAATAACACAAATGAAATTTCACTTCAAATTTTTCTATGAGATTCAGAGAAGTCCAAAAAATTACAGTAAAGAAATCTAGATTTTATTTATCTAATGAGACATCTAGACATCAATCTTAGCAATAACTAATGAGACATATACACTAAATCATGGCTCAATAGAATTTAAAATTTTAGAGATTGCCCATTAAGTTAAGTGGCATAGGACATAGCACGACATGGAAAGAAAACAAAGATTGCCCATTAAGTAAAGTCTCAGAGGACATAGCAGGACATGGAAAGAAAATGGAGAGGTGGGGGAAGATTAGTGGGGTGGAAAAGGAAGAGAGAAATATTAGGGAAGGATTAACTGAAGAAGATAATGATAATATGCAATACATCTTATAGGACATAGTATAACAACACCGAGAAAAAGAAAGAAAGAGAAAAAGATTACAAAAATTTTAAAAAAAAAATATAATCAAATTGTAACAATATTGAAAAATTAGACAAAAACATAATACTAAGTTGTGCAATTACTGCAAACATCCCAAAAAATAAACTCCAAACCTTTTTTTTATGCTCATCTATTTTATGGAATGTTGTAAGGTATCCTTAAGCCAAAGTGTACAATGATTTATTATGAAAAAGAAACCAAAAAATATCTAGCTCACTGATCCTAGACGCTATGGTCAACACACTTTCGGTTAACTTGCCTAACCGAATGATTATACAACCCAGAATAATCAAACACACATAATATACATCAATGAAGACATCGCACATGACACAATTTACTAACAAAAGATAGTGTGTGACAAGAGTGGAAAAGTACGAGGGCTAGCTTGAGAAAAAATTAATGAAATAAAATAATGGTAATATGTATTGATTTTTTTTTTTTAATTGGAAAAACCTAATGACTAGGTAATTGCTGAGAAGTGTCTTGATTATGGATGAATTGTAAACAACTCCTTTAAGCTGTCTATTCCATGAACCTAATTAATACAACCTACATCATACATACCTAAAAATCATTAGCACATGCAATGCATATTACAAAATATAATAGAAACAGGTGAAAGCACTGGGTAATATTGGGATAAAATCAAACTCTCACCATACTGAAAATTTAAACACAATGTTATTTTCCACAGTGATCAAAAAATACATTCCAAATTTTCTACTCGTCTCTCGTCTCTTTTATGTAGTGTTTTCAGCTATCTATGTACGATTGATATTTATGGAAAAAATAAACAGAAAAAGAAATAAAAGGATCTCTCGCTTACCGATGAGAATGGCCAATATACATACTTCTGATGGCGAATCATACATACGCATAAACATAGAACATGCAGAAACTAGACGAGAGAAATCTGCTCGCACACAACACAACACAGAAAGAAAAACTCCACAACGCAACACGTCCGGTCTCAGAGGAGATCGGTCATAAAAGGGATTAAAATTCGGCCAAATGATAAAGGGAAAGAATTCTACAGCCCAAACGCCAACAGTAAAAACGAAAAATTTCAATCTCCAAAAAGGCCAAAATTCGTATAGTTAAAATTTAATTTTGGGTCCCAAAATTGATGTATTGCAATTAGGTGAAAATAAACTGACCTTTTAAAAAATTATTGAATTTAAGTTGGTTTTCTATAAGAAATTTCAATTTAAATGTAAATATATTGTACACACTAAATTTACATTATTAAAACAGGCGCTCGGTTGAATTGAGTTTATTTAAATTTGAATTATGTTCAATGACTTGCCTGACCATGCAAATTAAATTTAAATATTACATTAAAAAATAGTTTCGCTTGTTCTCGTTTTCGGGACTTTGCTCTTGACTCGCCTTTCAAGATCTGAATTCCATACTTTCGTTTGTCCGGGGACTTTCTTCTGTACTCTTCTTTCAAGATCTGAAAGTCTTATGACTTTCAATTACCTCAAATTTAATTTTAATTTTGTTTTTTAATTTTAAATTTAAATTGGATTAAAATCAACTTTGAATTTATTTAAACCATTAAAATTAGCTTCATGTTTAATTTGATTGATGCATAAAAATTTATTCAAAATATATCTTTTAGTAAAAATATAAATTTTTAATATTTGGGTTTCTTCAGACATAGCTGAAATGGCATAATTGTGGTGTTCGTTTGAATAAAAGTCATATTTAATTATAAATCAGAAAAAAATAATTTTAGTAAATTTATTACAGGATATGAAATTTAGATAAAGTAAAATATATTTCTAAAATACTTTATAAAATAATTTTAATCTAACTATAAAATGTGAACATATAAAAAAATTAGGGACAATAAATAATATTATTAAATTATAATATATTTTTGGATATTCTTAAAATTAGAAATAATGTTTTTATATAACTTTTTCATAATATTTTTTGTTTGAGGAGGATGTTTTCCTCTTTCAATTTTTTACAAATATTTTTCTACGCACATTGTCAAAATCCTTTGCAAAATCAATGAAAAAATAGATGAGATTTGTTTTCTTAATACAACACTCCTCCACAATGATCCTAATGTTAACATGGACCCTAATGTTAACATGTTGATCCCGAATTCACCAATAGCTCCTAGATCCAGCCTATTTATTTTACTATAGTTTTCAAATTAGGTACAATCAAGATCTTGATCATAACTTTAGGATACTCTTGATCATAAGATCTTAATTATAAATTCAATATCGTCTTTATGTGAGAAAAGAGAATAAAAACTGTTTTTTTAATATTTAATCTTGTTATTGTTTGATATTAATAGATTTTCCATTTGTATGTTTCATAGCTACTATCTTTATGTCTTCCATAGATAAAAGCTAATCATCTATAGGAAAAGCAGGAATGGTGTTTATTGAAAAAGGCTATGTATAAAGACTTTTAAGTTATCAATTCTAGTTTTCATAAGTAAACATATGATTTTCTTCAAACTTAAAAGTCAACATTTACTTCTAGGACTTGTTAGGATCAATATGTGTAAAATAAGCTCTTCCTTCTTATTAATATAGAACATTTTTCATATTAACTAGGGATTTCTATGAATTCACTTTATAAAGTATTAATAATTATTTATAGGTATCATTAATGTCATTCATACTATTCTACACTTGTTATCATACCAAATGTTTGTTTTTCTGCTTTTAATTTTATAAAATTCCTAAATAGAGAACTTGTTATTGGGAAAAAGGGCTTTCTTAAAATTGTGATAGATATAATTATTTTATTCTTACAATATAAGATATTTAATTCATTGTTTAATCATTTAATAGAAGATTAATTTTAATTTTTTCTGAAAGTATGTGTCTTTTGAATTCTCCTCAATGGGATTTTTATGAATGGAAAGGGTGAGTTAGGTTTAAAGGTGTATGATCAAAATCATACACATCATAATTTAAGTGGTTAAAACTTCCTAACTTTCTGTAAAACAATATATATATATTATATCTCATGTAATTCATGCATTACTTCCTATCACATGAGGATATTTCTGTAACACCCCAAATTATGTGGTTGAATTTCAAAGCTAGACATTTGAACTTTAGTCCTAAGGGGAGTGGACCCCAAAGGACAAGTATTTTGTGAATGTAATTAAATATTTAAATTGAAGAAATGAATAAAATGATGTTGTGCAGATTGACCAAAATGAGATGTATGAGATCACTTGCTAAATCCATGAAGATGGATGAGGCAAATATTTCCCCACAATATGTCAAAAAAATTCTTGAAAGAAATTATTTTTAAATTTAGATTTTTGAGGAAAAATCTGAATTTCCCCAATGATGAGGAAAGTAGTTGGGAAGAGGTAAAAAGCTGGAAAAGCTAAGGAAAAGCATAAAACAGCTTTAAAGAATCCCTAAAATGGGAAGCCTAGGCAAACAGGAAGAAAAGCATCTTGAGATTCTCGACGCAGAATTAGAAACATGCTTTGGGGAATAATAGCTTAAATAATCTGCTCCTAAACAGATTAGAGGTTGATCTGTTCTAGGAGATGATCTCAGCTCGGGGGTGAGTCCTGGGAGACAGAAGGACTCTAAGGTTGGGAGGTTGGTCAATTGCATGAGTGGTATGTCTCTAAATTTATTGGTGTGTTTACTTCATATAGTATGAATTGGCTACATATAAAAGTTGATTGTATATTAGAATCTAAATGCTACATTTAACAGAATTAATCATAAGGAAATCACCTTTATAATTCTGAATAGTTGTAGAACCTAATTCTGTGGAGCAGAATCCCACAGAATCTCTAAACCAGTGTTGGTTTAAATCTGAGGATACTTATTTCTCCACAAGAAAATTTGTGATTTAACTTTAATCTGCTTATGTTTCATAGAATGATTCTAATATATATACATACATAGGAGAGAGCAATCTGAGATTTCCTGTGCTATATTATAATATAACAGAAGATGAATTTTATTTTAAACTGTGCATTACAGAATGGAAGGAGAGATTGTGTAGACTGACCGCAGGGTCAGCACATCATTTCTACGTAACCAGAAATTCAATGGTAAACTAAATTAGTATGTAAGCAGCTAATACTATAGCAGAAGAAAGCAACTATTAATTTGCATGATACTGCTCATCGATATTTATCTTATGGAACCATTCTAATATTAGAGAACAGAGTTAATAGACGAAAGAAAGTTAAGTAAATAACCAACAGGCAGATTCACCACAGCATGGCATATTGAAATAAATGTATCCTAGTCTATCCCAGTCAAGGGGGTAAAATGGTAGATTATAAATACAAATGTCTTCTAGAAGAAAAAATAGAGATACATATTCCTACACCATCTATAGATAATTTAAACAAAAATCCTGTGCAAATTATTAACAAGGGTATAAAACAGAAATGGTGATATGTTGTACTATTTACCAAAAAACATTTTGAAGAGACTTAGCTACTGCTACCATCAAAACTATACACTAGTGTGGCATGAGAACCACATGCAAATGTTCTGGACCAAACATATTACTACTACAAAAATAGTATCTACAGAACCATTGCTTGAACAATAAAATAAAAGGCATAGGAATAAGAGGCATAAGAGTACAGAATACTGATTTATAATATGGAGAAGAGTAGCATATTAGTCACAAAAATATTACCATGTTCATTAATACCGTCTAACGACTGTATGGAATGAAAGCTTCAAGGTAATAAATTAACCATAGAACCCCACTACATCACAATGGGTATTATGGAAAGTAAGGTATAATATTTAATTATATCTACAAAAAAATCCAAACGAATGTCAGCCACTGTGGGGTGTGGACAGTTACATACCGTTCCTGGAGATGGATGTAAAGGAACACTCGGTGATGAGACTTAACAATTAAAAATTGTCAAAATTTTACAATTTTATCAATACAAATTTTAAGCTGCCAGGAAAACTATTGAACAAGGAGAGAAGAACGAAACTACTCTAATCAGTGTTCGGCAAATACCGACCTGCAATTGGCAAGAGGAGATAACGTTAAGGGTCGAATTGAGCCACGACTCTCATAGCTCAAGTGAGAGAGTCAGGTACAAATCATAGTTACCTGTAGGTGACAGAAACACCCAAAATCAATACGATGCCAAATGTGACGAAAGAGAATAACCATGAAATTACAAAATGATAACGAAGAAGAAATAGATACCTGGTGCGAGAAATCTCCAATCCATCCCTGACCTGTTACATATAAATAGGAATTAGTCCTAAATAAATACAAACTGGAGGTCATCGTTCAAAATTGAACCACGAAACAATAACACCGATGAACGAATAGTAAGAATGGAGTCTTACACAAGTCGACAAGAGGAAAACAAAACAAACCTGAAGGTTGAGCAGGATAGCATCCCTTTAAATCCCTGTGCATAACCTGAGAGAAACCCTCATCGAGCGTAAGGAAGAGGGTAAGTTTCTCCGAAAAAAAAAACCCAAGAGCCATCGCTCCTGTCTAGCTCGTGTCCATACGTGCAAGGAAACCCTAACACTATGAAATTAATCTACATCAACCGAATCAGTAACAAACAATTCTCTGCATAGACAATAGAACCTATTGTCATAACGCAACATAATCTTGATAAATTGATAGACGCAACTACCTCTACAACCAAACGATGGAAAGTGTTCCATCTAAAATAAATATAGTTAAAAAATCTCAGCGCTGGCTCGAAGCAAGCCGCGTAGCTCTACTCCAGAAAGGGGATGCCATGATAAACAATAATAAAAGAGCGTAAAGTTTCAGAACTATGGAAATGGCATACCTGATTCGCAAATTTTAGTTCAGAGATACACCCGATATTGGACTGAGGTTTGCTCAGCTTCCTATGACCTCGACTTTCTCTGTCTGGTGGAAAACCAACGCGTAGGAAAGGAAAAGAAAATCGACGAACGTATTGACATGGTGAATTTATATTCATAGCTCATGAATCAATCCACAAACCCTAACGCACAGGATGAATCAGAGTCGTCCACTTGGAAAAATCCTAAGGGAGCAGCCACGGATCGAAAGGTTAATGTGCAATGTACATCATACGTCAAGAAATTAATATGACAAACAACGAAATTTAATGTCATAGCATCCTGGCCGTGCCATAGAAATTACCTTGGAAATATAGTAGGCTGACGAATTGAGTCCAGAACTACATGGAGCCAGCTCCCGTGGCCACGAATGAACAAAAACCGACTACAACTTCTGAGACGAGATTAAAAATCATATACAAGACTGCGTGGAATCTAGCGTCCCGTCTTAATTCACAATTGTGTTGAACCAATTTACAACATGGTATTACGTGGAAGCCATGCAGATGATTTCCAATCGTGATATTAATAAGGACGAGAGATAAATAAATGCACATGAGTACTATGTACGCATAGGCATAAACATAGGTGAAGTTCAGATCACTAAAGATTATATATCACCAACGAATGGAGTGATATACATGGGAATTCAAAGAGTTTCCATATAGATCCCTTGACATATAACGAGGTGGGAAACCTGTGAAAACGAGTCAAACTCACATATGTTCATCAACCATGTGAATAGGTTGATGTGCAAAGGTTGAATTTATACAAATAAAGGTGGGATTTAAAATGGTTATTGATAAATCAAACCATGATGGTTTATGTTAAATATAGTTACGTTGTTACTAATCAATCTATTTTCCCTTTGGGTTACGAATTTATTAAATTCTCTGGTGGTTAGAGATAATTGATACTTGGAAATAAATTGGAATTGGAGGAATAATATGAATTAAATAATACCTTGTAAGTTGCAAAGAAATAGTAACACCTTGCTACGTGTAACTTAGAAAGGTTGAACGAAAAAAAAAAAAAAATTTAGGAAGGAAATTGGGAGGTCTGACAATTTCTTTATCTATCAATAAGGTAGACTGTCACGCCTCCCAGATCCAGGTTCTTACCCATATCTCATAAGTTATATATACTCGGCTTTATGCACCAGCTAACAAAAAAACTGCTTATTGAATCCATTTCAAATTCATACCGTTATCCGGTATTTACTTCTTTTGAGTAATTATAGGCAGACATGGGAATACAAGAATTTCTCAAACTTTCCAGTTGCAAGCCTTATAAAATTTTCAACATTTTAAAGTGCAGCATCGAGATATAGATGTATGCCTCCTCGCATACCTCTATCTATACTCAGTTAACCTCCATGGTTCCAACTACTTCCCAGTAGTTTATATGAAAGGTAACCAGATGCTCTGTTCATTGTATTCTTACATATGCTTACAATCTTCCCTCACACAAACTTTTATCACACAATGGTTGTGCAAGTAGGATTTCCCTTTTATTTTACTGTTACAACATTCAACTTGGTTGACACTCTGGTGCAGATTCAACTATTCCCTTCGAAAAACTAGGACACAGATCCTCTTTGCTTCAATCAAATAGGGGAGAATACTGAACTGGGTAGTTTAGACTCCCTAGTGTTAGATCCTCGTACTTAGTTAGGCTTCAACTTCTGCTTTCATATGTTTACACATACATTTAATAGAATAATTTAAATTCTTAGTTTTACAATTCCTTCCATTGTAACCCAGCTGACATACTGAACCCCATACTACTATCACAGGGTTGTTGTGTCCTACCTCCTGTGATTGGTTACAAGGAATTCTGTGTCACCAATATTGTTATGATAGGTTTAGTTGTTTGGTACTTGCTGGTCATGGTTACTGGTTTGTTATCATTTTCTGTCTATACACACAGTAAGTTAATGTTCCTTGGGAAGGCAGCAAGCTACACCTATACATAATCATTGAGATTTGTTGTTCAAAGGATCTACCATCTCTAATTCCATTTTACAAGGTACTCATCCCCATACTCCAACCATTTGTCTCTGCTATCAATAGCTTTGGTTTTCAATTTCATGAGTTTCTGAACCAATAATCAATCTACAATTTTCATAATGAACCATAACATAATAATTCATAAATTGCATAAGGAACTACAGCATCACAATTCATAAAGCAAGGATATATTTAATACAGACTTACAGCAATCTCCAACAATAGGCATGCACACCTCTACCATGACCATTCCTCCCAACCTTAGAATCCTCTTTATCTCCCAGGATTCACCCCCGAGCAGAGATCCTCCAGAGCTGGACTAACTCAGTACGTTGCAGGGCCAGAAGCACCAACCCCCAAGTTTGTGCTTTCCCCAAAGCCTGTTTCCAATTCTGCGTCCAGAATTTCAGGATTCTTTATTCCTGTTTAGCCTAGGCTTCCCATTTTGGGACTCTTTAAAGCTGCTTTAAGCTTTTCCTCAGATTTTCCAGCTTTTTCTCACCTCTTTCCAACTACTCCTTTTCATTGGGGAAATTTACATTTTTCCTCAAAAATCTAAATTAGAAATAATTTCTTTCAAGGATTTTTGAAAGATCTGGGGAAAGCCTTTTCCTTTTCCATCACCTCATGGATTAGGCATGTGATCTCAATTTCTCATCTGGTCATAGTGCATGCACAATATTTTATTTATTTTTCATAATTAAGTAGTCAACCATATCCACATAATAATTATCCATTGGGGTCCACTCCCCTATGGATTTATGTTCAAATGTCTAATTTGAAAAGCATAGAACTTGGGGGTGTTACATAGACGTTGGGATTAAAATCATTGTTTAAAAAAATCGCTTGGATAGTTTGAGTTATACCATTACATCTTCTTATTTAGAGGATATTACACTTATTCCTTAGACCCTAAATATATTTTCCAATGTATTGTACCTAAAATTTTCATATAGGTTGTTTTCCTAAAGGATGTATTTTTCATGTGCTTCTATCTTATGATGTTGAATGGTAGGAGTGATATTCCTTATGTATCAAGCCATGTCCTATTGGGCCTCATTTTTGTCTCATTTTTTCACTCAAATTCCCTCATGTTACTGTTTGATTAAATGATTATTGTTTCAAATATTTGTTACTTCTTTTGTTTTAACGGAATTAAAATACCATTAATGAAAGTTTAATAAATGTTTGTATGTTGCAGGTTAAAGTTGATTTGATCATGTTTTGAACCTATAATTAATTTCCTACACTGTGCAATAGATTCCTGCACCAATTCAGTTCTTACAGCATGCCTGCATCAGTGCAGTTAGCATGCCTGCACCAGTGAAAGTTTTACAGCGTGCCTCCACCGATTTGGGGTTTTGATACATTGACACATTTCTAAGAGAATCTGAAAGAGGTTTATGATCAAAATGTCATTTGAACACTTCCACATAATCCAAGACACACCAAAGTCATACAGATTTATATTTAGAGAATAATTAATGCTACAACCCCAAATTTGTAGCAGTTTCCAGACTACCTATTTACACCTTGATTTTCGTGTCGATCATAGTGAATCTCATAATTCTGAAACATTGGTTTTTATCTCACCATAGGAAATTGAGTAAGCCTTAGGCCATTTTCCAAAATATGTAATGGTTAAGGAGATACAAAGGGGGCTTTGGAGGAAGTTTGTTAAAAATACCAAATTTTCCAGAATTCTAGAAAATGCCTAGATTTGGGAAATTTGTGGTAAATCTTCATTATTTCAGTAGGGAAATGGTTTTAATGATATTTTATTAATGATAATTATTTGGGATTAAATCCCCATGAATTTTACAAAGTATTGGCCTGTTTTATGCCAAGTTTGGAATGGAAAAAATTTATAAAAGAAGAGTTATGGCACCAAGCCTGACTATTCAATTTTAGTCAAACAATTAAGCAGGGGGAAAAAGCACGCACATGCAAGCATATCGCAGAAGGGAGGAGAGGTTGTTCCAATGTAGCAGCACGTGGATTACGGTATGGAATGCTTCTCCTACTTGCTGGGATTAGTTGATGTCTGCATTATGTAAAAGGCTGTTTTTTTTTAATTAATTGAAGAAATTTTTATTCATGCTTTGTCTATTCATTTATTGCATCTAATGATTTCGATTTCTGCGTGAACCAGGCACTCAAAGAGGGTGCGAGTTGGCTAGGTTATTCGCTAGACCAGCTCGCCACCACTCTCATCTTTTAAATAGCATTCCAATTCTTGTTTGTTTGTTGTGTGGATTTAGTTTTAAGGTTAATTTGACTTGTTGCAATTTGTTTCTATTTCATTTGCTGCATTATTAATTATACTTGCACCTAAAATATTTTAAACAATGATTGCGCCCTCCAGATTGTATGAATCCATAAGATCGGCTCTGCCATTATGAGCTCTAACTCTAATTCTGTAAATTAATCTAGATCTATTAATTTATAATTAAAGCTGCGATTTTTACATTTGCTGAGCTGATATATATAAACAAAGAAACTATATGTTTGAATTGATAAATTCTTCATTAATATTACGGTTTCCTTTAACTTCTGGATTGTTCTTACACATATTTAGTGCAAGCATATTTTCTGCTTGCACCAGTGCAAGCACATTATAATATACAGTAGTGCAGGAATAATTAGTGCGGGCAGAATTAGTGCAAGAAGAAAAGTTTGAATTGCTTTTGAATTTATTCTAGCATTTACAGTTATTTCGTTATTGTGTCGGCACCACTTGATTTCCAGTTTTGATTTCCCTTCTATTTACTTGTAATTAGAATTTCCTTTTGCATTGATTGCTTTTACTTTCCCGCATGCTTTTAATTGTTTGGATTGGTGTTTCTCACACTATTGCATAATTACATTTATTTTCGAGATTAATCGCAAGATAGCTTAGAATTTCTTTTGCAGGTTACCAGGGACTCTCTCTGGCATTTCCAGTGCTGCGTCTCGAAGTTCATGAACTCTTCGGATTAACAAATAAAATGTTGGTAGATTTATAGATCCTATACTGCACCCAAAATTTTGGCGTCGTCACTGGAGAGGTGTTTAGGGGATGGACCTTGGTGACCTGTTGCATGTGGTTTCTATTCCTTCACCTAGTTTCTCTTCTAATTTTATGTTCCTTGAATTTATTTCTTTCTTCCATTTTTTCTTTAAGGTTTATCATTTTATCTAATGTTGTAATAACCCCCCACCCACCCTACACACATATATATACACTATTCATATGCTAACAAATGTACCAGTGGTCTCGTTGAAGATAGAAAAATGGTATTTTGAGGCATTTTTCAATGAAGAGTTTGAGGCTAACATCAATCATTCAATGCACCTATTTTACTGATTAGTCAAAATAAACCTTCAAAGAAGGATTCTCGAATTAGTACATGGAGAACCTCTTTTAGTTTGGTAAGAAATGGAAAACATTGATACTTTTGAATTTCCTATCAATGATCTAGGAGTGGCTAAAATGCATAATATTTCCCCATCTACACTACCAAAATTTCATGGTTTGGAAAATGAAGACCCAGATACATTCTTATTTGATTTGGAAGTACTTTGTAGAGGATATGGTTATTGTACTAATTCTCAAAGGTTACAAGTGTTTCCTCTTACTCTTAAAGGAGCAGCTCTCTGATGGTTCATGAACCTTGGTGGGAACTGCATTCAAACATGGGAAGACATGAAGAATGTATTCTTGGAGAAATATCAAAACTATTTCCAGGCTGGTGAAGATATTTTTGGAATAACATAAGGGGAAAATGAAAGCTTGGAGGATTATGTGGAGCGATTTAGATACAACCTCCAAAAATCAAAACATAAGAATTTGGTATTAGATACTTTGAAAACACTCCTACTCAAAGGAATCAAAGACGAATTTTTAGAACCTTTAAATATTATAGGAGTAGGTGATGTTTCTCACGTACCATATGATGATGTTTGTAAATTTTTCATTAGTTATTCAAGAATAATCTCCAAAATCGGTGAGAATTCTCGAGAACTTTCTTCTGAATTTTTGGAATCCACCACAAAAATAGGAGCTACAAAATCTTTTCTAAATTTACAATTGGATGATTTGTAGGAAGAATGGAAGCAATGTAAGGAGAATCATTCAAAAAATTATTTTCCATCACTATAGGGCTTTGAATAGGTATTTAAGGAATCAAGTAAGGAAATAAATCAACTGTCAGTTATAACTCAAAACTCATCATCGTTCAATACTTGGAATAATATTTATTGTCCCCAATAGGTTCCTAAACACATCTACAACCCTACAGTTCCATGGAAAACTTATAATCCTCCTTTGATTCAATACCCCACCTTATGGCTGCAATGGCCCTCTCCTTGGCCCTCATTCTCAAGCCAAATATCTCCATGGCCTCAAGAATCGTTTGGATCTTTTTCTCTAGTGAAATCTCCCATGAAAATTAAATCATATGAGCACCAACAACAATCAAAATTTATTTCCAATACACCATTATGTTATCCTCCTCCATGTTCCTAGCTTCATGTGCAACCTTATCTTAACCCTAATCCAAACCATCAAGCTGCACAATAGTTTGAACCTCCTATTCTTTCTATTGATTCCCATATTGAACGAGATGGTACACCTTCTATTGGGAAAGGGAATGAATTTGGAAGCTTCCCTTATTATCGCAGAAAATTTACCCCCGGAAGATTTAATTCAAAGACCACCTGAGGATCAATCTTTCATTGGAACTTGTTCTGAAAATGTTGTTGAAACTCAAAGCCCTCGAATCTATCTCAACCTTTCTTTTGAATCTGAAAATCAAATATCTAAGCCTAAACTTGAGGGATTTATCTTTTGTCCTTCACCCGATTTTTTGTGCTTATAGGAGAATGACTATCAAACTGTGGAAGACTTGCATCAGTTGGAGAATCATAAATACGTGGATTCCATTGAATCCTGGTTTCGAGTAGCCATCAAACCATCTTATTTATTCATCATTCAAAAACTCTTGGTACCATGTCAATTAAATAAACTGGTTTCTCACGCTTTGGTATGTATTGAAGTTTATTTTTTAAAACTAAGTGTGAGTATAATCAACATTTTTTTATACACATGGCTTCATTGGAAATACGCCTACACTTAAAGGTGATATTTCTCTCTTTAAAAATAGGGTAGGGTAATGAATAAAGATGAATAACAACACTCTTGAACTTTTGATTCCATAAAAGCACAACTTTTGGAATTTTTATTATTACGCATTCTCATGGTAAAACTTGTCAAAAGTACTTTACACTTAACGGTTCATATTTCTAAAGTGTCTTTGATTGTGGATCAATATGTATTGTTATAATTTACATGTAATACTTTTCTCTTATTCTAAGAAACTATCATCCAGAAAATCTTTCCGAATTCCTCTTCGAAGAGACCAGTGAAAAACTTCCTATGGTGGACCATGCCTACAAAATTATAATAAGCTTTCAAAAATAACCCTAGCATGATAAACTCAAGGAATATTTTTGGTCATTATCTGAGATGTTTTTTAATAAGTTCTTAGGGTAGCATGACCAACCAGTAAATAATAGTAATTAAAAACTTTTCACGCCATCTTGCACTCTTAAGGAGTAGTTTTGCTTCCCCACCTATTAACTAATCCATCTGAGGTTAATCATAATTAGAGTTAAAAAAAAAAAAAAAACATAAACGAATCAATTGAGGGATAGGAGGTCTCATTGCGAGCTGACCTACTATGATCATGGGTCCTAAGGAGAATGACATTACCGCACTAGTCACCAAGCTAGAGTAATGGCTTTCAGTTGGAAAACTGGAAAACGAGAGGTCTCATCGTGTAATATTCCTAATTAGCGACAACTAATTGGAACATTTTATTTTGTTTAGTTTGCCATCTATAGTTTGTAAATAAATAAAAATTTAGTGAAGAGGGTCTAACTCACTTAAGTGAAATAAGACATCCACCTAGTAGCACAACATTGTGACTTAAGTGGGAGTCAAGGGGGGCCTAACACCATGTAGAGGAGGGGGCCTATGTACACTCTAGAAGCTTCTGCAAGCTTCTTCACACATAAGGATGAGGATGTGGATAAGGATGAGGATGTGGAGGAGAGAGAGAGAGAGAGGCTAAGTTGGGTTTTGGAGGGAAGACCAACGTTATAAAATATCGAAGATCCTCCTCATTTCATTCATGCTTGAGCTGTTGATTGTTGAGTGAGACATTTGTCTTCTTTAGCACGCTGGCTGTTTAGCTTGTCTGTAGCATTGTTTAGTGCAACTAAGTGTCTCCGTGCGGAGATCTCACCCTTAGCCCCAGGGAACTTTGAGTGCCTGCTCGGGCAAGGTTAGTTTTTCAGCATCATCCTCCAGGACATTGTTATTGCTGCAGTAGCATAATACTGTTTTGTACGGTGTTGCCGTGGTGACTTCACGACACCACTTCCTTCTCTTGTTTTTCAGAGGGAGAGTCTCTCTTCCCTTTGGAGGATCAGATTGGGAGAGATTGGAGCTTATTTGTAGATCTTATCACTTGGCCAAAGCATTATATTCCACTGAATACGCATTACCTTTCAGTTACTATGTTATTTTCATGGTGTAGCTGTAGTGAGGGTTTGCAGGTTGACTTGAGGGGAAGATCTCAAGTGTGAGGATCTGCCTTCCACTTTGGAGATCTATTGGAGGAGCTATACTTCAGATTTCTCATCATCTTCAGCCTTTTCTATTGAGTTCCAAATTTGAGTTGCAGTAGTTGCCCAACAACTCCGACATTTTTTCCATTTTGTGTATTTCAGCCAATCCCTTGGAGGATTGATGTATTTTTGCTTATAAGGGTTAGAGATTTGCTCCCCTCATTTATCTGAGCTGATATTATCATATTCAGTCATTTATAATGTAGATTTGTATTAGACTTTGTTATCTTCTGTAGTCCTACTTTTGGTCATTCTCTTGTCTTGCAGCACCTCAATCTTGAGGGATTTTCTATGTAAAATTGTTGTTTAACCTTGGTGAATTCCTATTCCATGTTCCTAAACTCATATTAATATTTTTAATACTATTTTACATATTTTACCTTCAGAAAAAATTCTTTCCTTGCTTCAGTAAATTTCAGCATACTCAAAGTCATGGGAAATCAAGGTTTTTCTTGACTAGTCGGGAAGGAGCAACTGTTTAACATATAAAAACGCCTTTTGTTTGAGCTGAAATTTGATATGGAAGTCCCTATAAACCTAATATAACATATTCCATAACCTTGACCCGTAATTTTACGTATATTTCCTTATACACTCATTTTAGGGCCAAAATCCTCACTTTTCCCCACCTTTTTGCCCATAAAAGCTGAGTAAAGAGTTCTGATGTTATTTATTTTGGTTTCTAAGGATTATAAAACATATTATATGGTATTTTAAGCCATAATACCTGAAAAATGCATTTTCCAGGCATGATTTGCTGAGAAATCCATTTTTGGGATATTACAGTCTGCTGCACTATTACTGTTTTGAGTGTTATAGTTATATACCACTTGGTATGTTTATATTTCACTCTTAGACAGAGTCTAGAAAGGGCCAGGAAGGCTCCGGATCTCTTCCTCTCTTCAGAGGCGACATATCCGGTAAATGCTCTCCCAGTCTATCTCTGGTTGGAGTTTGTCGTGACTTAGAGATATCCCCGAAACTGGATATTACACATCATGAGCCAACTCATTAATTATTTTTATTTCTCATGAATGACATTGTAGTTAGCTGGTTACCAAGCCAAGACAATGTTCTTCAATTAACTTGTAAAAAGAGAAAAAGTAAATGCTCATAAATAACTCTGAATCTATATCTAATAGGTGGGACAAAATCATTTCGTAAGGTTAAAAGGTATCCATGTCGAGGCTATGGACGTTAGATGGCAACAGGGCCATGCCTCTGGTATTAAAGTTGAGTCTACAATATAATTTACTTGGTTGATTTTTCTTTCTGTGAACTCACTATCAATCTCTTTGAGAATGGCTTTAAAATCCTTCTAGTGTTATACCTTGGAGTTCTATCATTTTGGAATGATTTTTATGGACGTGGGGACCCTTAGTGCTGGTAATTCATTGTGCCCAGACAGGAGAAGCTTTAACAATACATGGATAATGGTAAAATAATCATTATGGGAAGGTATCACTATGTCTACATATAAGACCATATCATTTAAATCATGTCACTCATGTTTATAATTAGAATGTTAAACTAAAACTTTTGATCCCGGATGCCTCCGAGATATTATTTTTGAAAATTTTAAAACTTGTCTATTTTTCTCAAGTAATAACACCATCCTTGCAATTTTTTTTTTCCATGTTAGTTTTTGTTTTAGGTTTTCTTGAAATCATTTTAAGTAAATAAAGAGTCTAGTAGACACTCTGCTTTTAAGAGCAAGCTTTATCAAGTGCAGCAAATGTAATCGTGTAGAATTGCAGGAACATCATTCTGAATGTTTATACATGTTTCTAATTTTTTTTTTTGCAAAGGAGTAACAGTACCAGATTTTCTTGCATGAGGACATGCAATATGGTCAGAATGGGGGGATGCTGGGCCTCAGTTTTCTCTCATTTTTTCACTCAAAATATCTCATGCTACTGTTTGATTAAATGATTATTGTTGCAAGTATTTGTTACTTCTTTTGTTTTAATGGGATTAAAATACCATAAATGGAAGTTTAATAAAGGTTTGTATGTTTCATGTTAAAGTTGATTTGAACATGCTTTGAACCTATAAATATTTTCCTGCACTGTGCAACAGATTCCTGTACCAATTTAGTTCTTGCAGCGTGCATGCACCAGTGCAGTTGGCATGCCTGCACCAATGCAAGTTTTACACCATGCCTCCACCAATTTGGGTATTTGACACGTTGACAGATTTTTGGGAGAATCCGAAAGAGGTTTATGATCAAAATGTCATTTGAACACTTTGAAATAAGAAAATACACACCCAAGTCATACAAATTTATATTTAGAGAATAATTAATGCGAAAACCGCAAATTTGTAGCAGTTTCCAGACTGCCTATTTACACCTCGATTTCCACGTCGATCATAGTGAATCTCATAATTATGAAACATGGGTTTTTCTCTCAGCATAGGAATTTGAGAAATCCTTAGGCCACTCTCCAAAATTCGTAATGGTTAAGGAGATACGAAGGGGGCTTTGGAGGAAGTTTGTTAAAAATACCAACTTTTCCAAAATTCTAGAAAATGTCCAGATTTGGGAAATTCGTGGTAAATATCCATTATTTTAGTAGGGAAATGGTGGCACTGATATTCCATTAATGATAATTAGTTGGTATTCAATCCCCATGATGTTTGAAAAGGATTGGCTTGTTTTATGCCATGTTTGGAATGTAAAAATTTATAAAAGAAGAGTTATGGTTCTAAGCCTCACTACTCAATTTTAGTAAATCAATTAAGAAAAGGGCAGAAGCACGCATAGGCAAGCATAGCGCAGAAGGGAGGAGAGGTTGTTACAATGTAGCAGCACATGGATTTCAGTATGGAATGCTTCTCCTACTTGCTGGGATTTGCCGATGTCTAACACTGTTTTTTTTAATTAATTGAATCAATGTTTATTCATGCTTTGTCTATTCATTTATTGCATATAATGATTTCGATTTCTGTGTGAACCAGGCACTCAAAGAGGGTGCGAGTTGGTTGTGTTGGTTGCCATACCAGCTCGACACTGCTCTCATATTTTAAATAGCATTTCAATTCTTGTTTGTTTGTTATGTGAATTTATTTTTAAGGTTAATTTGAGTTGCTGCAATTTGTTTCTATTTCATTTGCTACATTATTAATTATACTTGCACCTGAAATATTTTAAACAATGATTGTGCCCTCCAGACTATCCGAATCCATAAGATTGGCTTTGCAATTATGAGCTCTAAGTCTAATTCTGTAAATTAATCCAAATCTATTAATTTATATTTAAAGTTGCGATTTTTACATTTGTTGAGCCAATATTTTTAAATACGGAAACTAGATGTTTGAATTGATAAATTCTTCATTAATATTATGGTTTCCTTTAACTTCTGGAGTGTTCTTAAACATAATTAGTGAAAGAATATTTTCTGCTTGCACCAGTGCAATCACGTTATAATATACAGTAGTGCAAGCAGAATTAGTGCAAGTAGAATAGTTTGAATTTCTTTTGAATTTATTCCAACATTTATAGTCTTTTCATTATTGTGTAGGCACCGCTTGATTTCCAATTATGATTTCCCTTTTGTTTACTTGCAATTATAATTTCATTTTGCATTGATTCCTTTTACATTCCCACATGATTTTGATTGTTTGGATTGGTGTTTCTCACACTAGTGCAAGATTACATTTATTTTCGAGATTAGAATTTGTTTTGCAGGTTACCAGGGACTCTCTCCAACATTTCTAGTGCTTTGTCTCGAAGTTCACGAACTCTCTGGATTGAAAAATTAAATGTTGGTACATTTATAGACCCTATACTGCACCCAACATGTCCCAAAACCATTTCCAATGTATTATACCTACAACTTTCATCTAGGTTTTTTTCCTAAAAGATGTATTTTTTAAGTGCTTCTAACTTATGATGTTGAATGGTAGGAAAGACATTCCTTATGTATCAAGCCATGTCTCCAAACAATCTATGCTAATATTTATTTTTCCATGTTAGCGAAAAAATAATTCCTTCCATGTTAGAAACCATAAATATCTCATGCTTCCATGTTTAAACTATAAAAATAATATCAATTCCACTTGAAACCAAACTTAGCATAACACCATTACACTATGGATAAATTATAATAATCTCTAGTGAAAGTAAAAAATTTGTTGAATTCATATTTATTAGTATTACCACTTTGATCATTTTATGTAAAAATACTTCTACTATTTCTAAATTTCACCAATTATCTTTTCTCCCTTCTCTTATTTATCAAAGCTACGCACTTAATTTAACTTCATATTTTTAAATAATTTCTTAGATTACAAATATTCCTATCCTAGCTAAAATTTAACGTTCATAAAGTATTTAAATTTATGATGATTATAATATTTGTAGGAATCAACATATATTTATGTATTGTTTATTTTTTAATTTGTACGATTGTCCTCCACAATGATCATAATGTTAACATGGATCCTAATGTTAACATGTTGATCCCCAATTCACCAATATCTCCTAAATCCATCCTATTTCTTTTATTATATTTTTTAAATTAAGTACAATCAAGATCTTGATCATAAGTTTAGGATACTTGGCCACTAAATTAAATATACTCTTTATGTGAGGAAAGAGGATAAACTCTATGTTTTTAATATTTTATCTTGTTATTATTTGATATTAATATATTTTCCATTTGTATGTTTCATAGCTACTATCTTTATGTCTTCTATAGATAAAACCTAATCATATATAGGAAAAGCAGGGATGGTGTTTATTGAAAAAGGCTATGTATAAAGACTTTTAAGGTATGAATTATATTTTTCATATGTAAACAAATTATTTTCTTCAAACTTACAAGTCAACATTTACTTCTAGGACTTGTTAAGATCAATATGTGGAAAAGAATCCCTTCCTTCTTATTAATATAGAACATTTTTCATATTAACTAGGGATTTGTATGAATTCACTTTATAAAGTATTAAGAATTATTTATTGGCATAATTAATGTCATTAATACTATTTTGCACTTGTTATCATACTAACTGTTGGTTTTTCTATTTTTTATTTTATAAAGTTCCTAAATAGAGAACTTGTTATTGGAGGACAAAGGGTTTTCTTAAAATTGTGATAGATATAATTATTTTATTCTTATAATATAAGAGACTTAATTCACTATTTAATCACTTAATAGAAGGTTTTTTTTTTTTTTGAATTAAGTATGTGCCTTTGGAATTCTCCTCAATGGGATTTTTATGAATGGAAAGGGTGAGTTAGGATTAAAGGTGTATGATCAAAATCATACACATGATAATTTAAGTGGTTAAAACTTCCTTTTTTTGTAAAAAAATATATATATTATATGTAATGTAATTCATGCATTGCTTCCTATCACATGAGGATATTTATTTATATATTAATAAGGGAGGCACCGGGATTAGAATCATTGCTTAAAAAAAATTCTTGGATAGTTTGAGTTATTCCATTATATGCTCGTAGTAAGAGGATATTACACTTATTCCTTAGACCCTAAATATATTTTCCAATGTATTGTACCTACAATTTTAATATAGGTTGTTTTCCTAAAAAATGTATTTGTGAGGTGCTTCTATCTTATGATGTTGAATGGTAGCAGTGATATTCCTTATGTATCCAAACCATTTCCAATGTATTATACCTACGACTTTCATCTCAGTTTTTTTCCTAAAAGATATATTTTTTAAGTGCTTATAACTTATGATATTGAATGGTATTTGAGACATTCTTTATGTATCAACGCATGTCCCCAAACCATCTATGCTAAGATTTATTTTTCTATGTTAGCGAAAAATAATTCCTTCAATGTTAGAAACCATAAATATCTCATGCTTCCATGTTTTAACTATAAAAATAATATCAATTCCACTTGATATCAAACTTAGCATAACACAATAATCCCTAGTGACAATAAATTTTTTATTGAATTCATATTTATAAGTATTACATTTTTGATCATTTTATGTAAAAATACTTCTACTATTTCTAAATTTAACCAATTAACTTTTTTCCCTTCTCTTATTTATCAAATCTAGGCACTTAATTTATCTTCATGTCTTTAAATAGTGCATTAGATTACAAATATTCCTATCCTACCTAAGATTAAAGATTCATAAAGTATGTCATTTTATGATGATTATCATCTTTGTAGGAATCAACATATCTTTATGTATGGTTTTTTATTTTGTAGGATTGTAATGTCCTCGTTTTCTTAGTATTTTACAAGAAAAATTATATGATTGAGAAAAAATTTTATTTTTATAATTTTTATTTATTTTTGCAAATAATAATTCTCTTAATTCTTATTTTTTATTATTTATTAAAATATTTTAATGATAATAAATATTTTAAATATAAATTTAATAAATATAATAAATATTTTTAAGGAAAACTAAAATCTATTATCCTGTGAACTAATGGGAAGATGCAGTCACGTTAAGTGATAGAAAGGAGTAAGAAAGCGTAATAATTCTTAAAAACAATAATTATAATTTCTTTTCATTTTTGAGTTGATAAGATAAGATAAATTATAATCAATTATTAATTAGTTTAAATGATTAATAAAATCATTACTAAGTAAATATTATGTTTTTTAATTTAAATTTAATAAAATTTAAATTATTATAATATTATTTTCTTCTTGGGTTGGTTGAGAGTTTGCAGGATCTGGAATTGATTTCAATTCTTCAAGTGTTTATATATATAGCTTTCTTAGCACAAATAAATTGGAAAATTTAAATTTAATATAATATTTCGTTTTCATGAACATAACTAATTAACTTATTTTCCAAATTATTTTTATAACACAAGTTTAAAAAATAATATTATTTTCCCCTTAGATATAGCTAAATTGCTAAATATAAAGTTATTATGATGTAAAGAAAATGTAGTGTTTGTACTAAAATTTAGATTTTATTAAATTTGATAAGCTATTTAAAAATAATTAAATTAAATATATAAAATAAATTCAAATTATTAAATATATTTAATAAATATAAATTTTATATTTAAACAGAATTTAGATTTAATGCATAAATAAATTTGAATGTGAAATGTTTAGAAAATTTAAATATAAATTTAACGTCATACACAATAACTATATTTAAATTTAACCATTGTCAGTTGTTTCTATGAATCAGATTAAGTATACCGAACGGCTATACTTAAAACTGAAACGCTAGAGATATTTTATTTTACCATAGAGAAAGGAGAACAATGTGTGTTTTTCCTTTATCACTTGGTTGAATTTCAATTTCTTGTCTGTGCGCTTTCTGTTTGTTGTGAACAGAAAATTTAATTTGTTATAATAAAATATTTTTAATATTATAATAATTTTATATATTTAAAATAGATATTATATAATTAATTTATATTAAACTAAAATTAATAATAACCAAGAGTATAATGCTGCATCTTTATCAATTAATAAAAAAGTTTGGGTGAAGTTCAATAGTGAATTCAGTAGAATTCTAAATTATTATAATAGAGTTTTAAAAGATGGTTTATATTGAAACTAGTTTTTGATGTTTATGCAAAATCTGCCATCAAAAGCTTGGTAGGTATATTTTGATAAATTTTTTATAGTCAATTTTTTTTTTTTTTTTTAATAATCGATGTTCCCGCATGTGGAAAGTCAATATCCTGTTTTTAATTGGACTTTAAATTTAATTAAATTTGATAGCTGATGCTATGTTAATTAAGTTAAAGCTTTAGTCTAACTAGCCAGAGGAATCGCCCTGAAAATCATGAAAATTCCGATAAGATTTTCAGAAAATTCGGCAGTAATTTTTCTAAATCCATGTTATAACTATCAAAGTTTAATATTTTGGGTGTCCTACAGGTTTTTGATGGTGCTGAATCCATTTCCAATGTCAAAATCAGGATTCAAACACTTTTCTGCAAGATTTTTTAAATTTTTTTGGGCCGGATTCCAGCCAATTTTGACCATACGGGCAATTCCTCCAGCTAGTTAGACGACTCCTTAAGTTAAATTCTTAAAATAAATTCAATATATTTGAATTATTAAATAGATTTTTAATGTATAAAATCAATTCAGATTTTTAAACTAAACTTAAATTTGATGTGTCATTGAATTTGAATTTGACGATGCAATGGCAAGGTCTAGCAAATTGAAATATAAGTTTAACATTGTATACAATACCCAAATTCAAATTTGACCGTTGTTTCTCTACATCGGATAAATTTCAACTAACGGTGATACATGAAAGCAAACGTAAATTTAAATTAAAAAAATAATGGATTTTACCCTTGGGAGGGGAGACCATCGAGCTTTAAAATTATTATGAATGCATTTTTCTTTTCATTTACTGAAATTTCAATTTTATGTTTGTGGGCACTAAGGTTTTTGTTATAATAATTATTTAGTTTTTTTTTCCTTTTCAGTTTTGCCTACTATTTTTTACCATATGATCGAGGGTGAAATTTATATGTTTTATTTTTGTTGGTTTCATTGTTCTTTTAGTTATTCATTATTAAATAATGGTGGTGGTTTTTTTTACCGATAAATATGGGGAGGTTTGAGAGGGATTGATTTTAATGGTTTTTTAATTGAAAAATGGTTATTTCGGTTCAATTAGTTATTTAATGGTAATTAACAATAGAGTTTTTGGCTTTATGAAAATGATCATGAAATACAAAATAAAAACATAAATATACCAATTCACAAATACTATAAAAATTATTTCAAATAAATTAAAAATAACTTGTCAATGAATCCTCTTAGTAATGAAGTATTTTGAAGTTGTAAACTTTTATCAAATTCCAAGTGAAAATCAATATTTTGAAGTTGTAAACTTTTATCAAATGGCAACTGAAAACCCCCACAAATTAAAGGTTATATTGCTATATTTTGTTATATTTTATAGGTAAGGTATCTCATAAGAATTTTTATGTAGCTAAATCATTAAATATGGTCTTATTCTAAAGTAAAGAAAATTTAATGTTTGTATCAAATTTTAGATGCAGTTATTCTGAAGTAAAGAAAATTTAGTGTTTGTAGTAAAATTTTGATTTTATTAAATTTGGCATGTTATTTAAAAATGATTAAATTGAATGTATAAAACAAATTCAAATTATTAAATATTTACCGAACTGATATACTTAAAACTTAAAATCTACAGATCTTTTATTATACCATAGAGAAAGGAGATAAATGTGTGTTTCCTTTATCACTTAGTTGAACTTTAATTTCTTTATTTGATGTGAATATAAAATCTAATTAGTTATAATAAAATGTTTTTAAGATTACAATAATTTCATATCTAAAAGAAATACTCTATAATTAATTTATGTTCTGCAAATTAGAATTAACAACGGAGGCTGTAAAGCAACAAGTCCCTGCCATTAAGTGGAAAGAAATTTGGAAAGGAAATTAGCACAAAAACTAGCTATGCCTTTGAAATAAGATTGTTAAGATTGATATTAAGTGATTCAATAAGCCAATCAACTATTCTATAACTAGGGAAGATGAGAAAAGAGAAAAATAACGTGAAAAGTAGCTATGCTTTAGAAAAAACTTATAAGAATGCAAATAACATAGAAATAAGAGTGCTAGTAAGTGAGTGAATAAGCCCTTATGAGCTAGAAAGTCATCAAGCCAGCCAGTGAGTAAAATTTTAGATCTGAGGCATGCTACAAGAATTTAGGTTGCTGAAATCCTAGCTAATGTTGAATAAAGAGTTGGAGAAATTTAAATTCTACTGTAATAAGATTTCTAGTAAGTGAATGAATAAGTTGTTATGAGCTAGCAAGTCATCAATCCAGTATGTGAGTAAAATTTCAGATCTCAGGCATGTTACAAGAATTTAGGCTATTGAAATCCTCGCTAATGTTGAATAAAGAATTGCATAAATTTAAATTATGTTGTAACATTACTCCAAAGTTACAACATTGTGCGTGTGTCACACAAACTTGATCATTCTCTTCACTCAACAAAAGACTTAAGACACTTTGAACATATGAAAATTCAGAGAAAGTGGATTCCTTTCAAATATGGTGACATATAATATCTTGATCAAGAGTTTCAATGTCATGGTTGTTGCAGATATGAACAAGATACTCAAAATATAACAGTTTCAATGTTTTGGTTGTGGTAGCTCGGAACTAGAAACTCAAAATACTTCATTAAATGTTTAGAAATGAGCTATGTTACCAATTACAATTGTGTGGGTACTTTGGCTAATTCACACGCTTTGGTCATTTTGGTTGTTTTAGGGTGTTATGTAATAGTATATTATTATTGTTGAATTTTCTGAGTGGTTTTATGAGTCAAATAGCCGAGAGAAATAGCAAAAAGAGAGACAAATAAGATTAAAAAAATAAAAAAAAATGATATAATTAAATTGTAACGATATTGAAAACATGAAAAAACATAATCTTAAGTTCTCCGATGATTGCAAACATCACCCAAAAAAAAAAAAAAATCCAACCCTTTTCCTTTAGGATCGTCTATTTTATAGAATGTTTTCACATATCTTTGAGCGAAAATATACAATGGTTTGTTATTGAAAATTGTTAAAAAAGAAGAAACCCAAAAATCTATAAGTCACCGATACTGGATGGCCATAGTTATCCTAATCAACACACTTTCGATTAACTTGTATAACCTACTAATCAAATTATAAAACTGAGAAGCATCCAACACACAAAATATACATCAAAAAACATCTCACATTACACAATTTCCAAACAAAAACCCACACTACACCGCAACAAAAATAGTGTGCGAGCGGAGGAAGAGTAGTAGAAGCACAAACAACAGATTAAATTGGACCTAAATGACAAGGAAAATAATATGATAATAGTTTTAAAGCTCTCTATTGTCTAACCCTCTAACCCTCGATGGTAAAATCTGGAATTCATATCGGTTAAACTTATTTTAGCTTCATGTATCTCAATTCTCAAAACAATACGAACCTTAAAACTGTCAAATTTACATCCAATTAAACTACAATTTAAAGTTAAATTCACTAAATGCCTCAAATTTAAGCTTAAAAATAAATGTATTTTACCACAGAAAGTGTTAAATCCAATTTCACATTAAACATTATTTTTCATGACTCGGCATATTTAAATTTAAATATATCTTAAAGTCTAAATTCTGTTGGCATTTCAATTGTTGTACATATATAATTTTAAACTTTATTCAGATCTTAAATTTAACTGAAGTGTAAGTTTGTCTTCTTTTGTCCACCTTCTCCATTATCAGCCTCAAGCTAACCAATGAGACACGCACTCAGTAAAGGTGTACAACAGAAGAGTAGAAAAATAAAAAATAAAATAAAATAATGATAATATATATTTATTTATTTATTTAAATTAGAACGAGTTAATGATTAAGTAAGTGTTGAGAAGTGTATTGATTATGGATGAAGTGAAAAAAACAAACTGTTTTTAGTGCTATTTTTTGGAGTTTGAGGTGCGGGAATTTTATGAAAAAATTGAGGTAAAATTTTGATTTTTGTTATTTATACTGGTTTTTAGATTCTATATATGGATTCAGCACCATCAAAAACCCCTAGGACACTTCGATTGTGAAATGTTAGTAATCAAACTTCTCTTTTCAATAAATATCAAGATTTTTAGAGAAATTACACCAGAAATCCTTCAAAAAATCGCACTAAAAACTACTCAGAAAACAACTCCTTTAAATGGTCTATTCCTTAAACCTAATTAATACAACCTACAACAAACTTAACTAAAAACATATTACAAAATATAATAGAAACCGCTGAAATCTCTAGGAAAGAGTAATAACATAATAGAAACAGATAAAAGCTCTAGGAAAGGGTAAGATTGGGATAAAATCAAACCCTCTTCACTATACGAAATTTTTTAACATAATGTTAATTTACCCAATGATAAGAAAAAACATTCCAAATTTTCTAGTGTCTCTTTTATATTTAGTGTTTTCAGCTTCTCCATGTACTATTGATTTTTATGAAACAAATGAACAGAGAAGGAAATAAAAAGACCTTTTTGCCTTACCGATGAGAGAGGCCAATATATATACTTACCGATGGCGAATCATAAGCATAAACATAAAGCTAACAGAAACTAGAGCAGAGAAATATGCTCGTACACAACACAGAAACAAAAACTCCAAAACTAAACATGGCAAAGACGGTCTGGAAGGAGACCGGTCATAAAAGCGATTAAAATTCTGCCAAATGATCAAGGAAAATGAAACAAAATAATTAAAAAAATCGATTAGTGATGAGAGAGGTCAATGCATATCTTGATGCCGTATCATACACACTCATAAACATAGAACACACAGAAATTAGACGAGAGAAGTCTTCTCCCAAGAAACACGAAAACAAAAACTCCACCATGCATTGCAGCAAAGGGACCGTGAGGAAAGGGGATTAAAATTTGGCCAAATGATAAAGGGAAATGATATCAGAATACTTCTAAAGCATTCTATTGCTCGATCGCCAACTGTAATAACACAGAAAATCCAATCTCCAATGACAAAATCCAAAATTCGTACAGCTAAAATTTAATTTTGGTTCACAAAATTCATGTATTGTACCTAAGACAAAATAAAAGGATGTTTTAAAAAAATTTGTTCAACCCAATTTGAATTTAAATGTAAATATATTTTACACACTAACTTTACATTATTGGAGCAGGCGTTGCTTTGAATTGAGTTTATTTAAATTTGAATTCTGTTCAATGAATTTATCTGACCACCCAAATTTAAATTTCAATATTAAATTAAATAACATTTTTTTTTGTTGAAAGGTCGGTGGGGCCGACTGGTTGGTAAAGTTGGACTCGTCATGACGGCAAGGCCTGTGCTCGAACCTCAGCGAGGGCATTGACTACTCATGGGAAACGTTGAACCTAGGCCAAGCCTGCTCACCTTTTGCCCGTAGGGGCATGGTCTAGTGTCCAGTGGATGCACTATTAAAGCATTCGTGTTATTAAACAGATCACGAGTTCAAGCGGGTATCGCTCTTTCATGCTGGGCAGTCAACATCGTACATGGCATGTGAAAGTTGTTTTATGTTGCCAATTCCTACATTTAGGACTTTTCTCTTGACTCACTTTTCAAGATATGAATGACATGATTTATTTTTTCCTTATTTGGGTGACTTCCTTCTCACACTCCCTTCAAGATCTGAAAATGTTATGATTCTCAAGTACCTCAAAAAC
Organism: Pinus albicaulis; assembly: GCA_034641835.2. Taxonomy (NCBI): domain Eukaryota; kingdom Viridiplantae; phylum Streptophyta; class Pinopsida; order Pinales; family Pinaceae; genus Pinus; species Pinus albicaulis. The sequence goes on along the minus strand of CM076581.1, from coordinate 186,189,840 downwards.
ATGGATAGAGTAAGAAAGATAATAAATTTTTAAAAACAAAAATTATAATTTTTTCTTATTTTTATAAATTGATAAAATAAATTATAATAAATTATTAATTGAGCCAAATGATTTAATAAAATGATTTTAAAGAAAATAGTATGTTTTTTTAATCTAAATTTAATAAAAATTTAAATTAGTATATTATTATTTTTTTCCTTTTAAAAATTTGAGAATTGGTTGAGGATTTGCCAAATATGGAATTGATTTCAACTTTTACAATTATAATTTTTAAATGTTTATATATGCCACTTATGTAACACAAATAAATTGGAAAATTTAAATCTAATATAATATTTAGTTTTCACAAACCTAACCAGTTAACTTACCCTCCAAATTCGTTCAAAAGATAAAATAATTCTCCTCATTAATGCATTAAAAATAATGTCATTCCAACTTAAAATCCCCACACGATAAAGCTTTATATTGTTATATTTTATAGGTAAGGTACCCTCTGAGAATTTTTCTGTGATGAAATAGCTAAATATAAATTTATTCTAAACTAAAGAAAATTGAGTATTTGTACAAAATTTAAATTAATTAAATTTGGTAAATAATTTAAAAATAATTAAATTAAATATATAAAGGAAATTCAAATTATTAAATATAATTTTTTTATTATTTTTTTATTTTAATACGTAAATAAATTTGAATATGAGATGTGCAGGAACTTTAAATATAAATTTAGCCTAATACACCATACCTATATTTCAATTTGAAGGTGTTATTTTATGTAACACTCCCAATTCATGTGATTGAATGTCAAAATTAGATATTTGAACTTTAATCCTAAGGGGAGTGGACCCCAAAGGATAATTATTTTGTGAATGTAATTAAATATTTAAATAAGGAAATGAATAAAATAATGTGGTGCAGATTGACCAAAATGAGATGATGAGATCACTTGCTAAATCCATGATGATGAATGAGGCAAATATTTCCCCACAATCTTTCAAAAATCCTTGAAAGAAAGTAAGTTTTAAATTTAGATTTTTGAGGAAAAATCTGAATTCCCCCAATGATGAGGAAAGTAGTTGGGAAGAGGTAAAAAGATGGAAAAGCTGAGGAAAAGCATAAAACAGCTTTAAAGAATCCCTAAATTGGGAAGCCTAGGCAAACAGGAAGAAAAGCATCCTCAGATTATGGACACAGAATTAGAAACATGCTTTGAGGAACAATAGCTTAAATAAGCTGCTCTTGTACAGATTAGAGGTTGATCTGTTCTAGGAGGTGACCTTAGCTCGAGGGTGAGTTTTGGGAGACAGAAGGACTCTAAGGTTGGGATGTTGGTCGACTGCATGAGTGGTATGTCTCTGAGTTAAATTGTCTTCCTGCTTATTATGGTATGAATTGGCTACATATAAAAATAAAATTTATTTCTAAGGTATTAAATTTATTAGTCTACATTTAACAGAATTAATCATAAGGCAGTAACCTGATAATTCTGTATGGTTGTAGAGAAAAATCCTGTAAAGCAGAATCCATCAGAAAGTCTAAACCAAGGTTGGTTTAAATCTGATGATACTTAGTTCTTTCCAGGAAAAATTTGTGAATTAGCTTTAATCTGATTCTGTTTCATAGTATGATTCTAATATATATATACAGGAGAGAGAAATTGAACTTCCTATATTATACTGGAAAATAGTAGGAAATGAATTGAAACTGACACTGTACAGGACATAATAAAAGGAGAGACTCTATAAACTGACCTCAAGGTCAGCATACCATTCAAATATAATCCAGAAAATTAAATGATAAAAAACAACAAGGTTTCATGTAAGCCACACTTATTATAGCAGAGGAAAGGAGCTAAATATGTATAAAAAGATTGAAAAGAGACAGTGGCCTTATGAAACCACTCTAATATTATAGCACAGAAAGTAAATACATAGAGTGCAGAATTTATGATTAAATAGTTGTGAAGTAAAGAGAAAAGAGTTGAATTATTTTCAACAGTATACACATTAACATTTAATGCAACCACTATTTCCCTTGACCAAGAGGAAAAGGGAATGAATCCCAAACACATGACCAACTCTACAGAAATACCTACCACCAGATATCTAGGTAGGTAAGAGCTGTAAATAGATATAGGAAAATGAGAAGAAAATTTTAATTAGAAATATATATATAACTTTGGAAAATAAGGAGAATATTAGTCCTAGTACTCCATACATATTAAGTATATGTGTATAATTGAGAATGGACTCACAATTCCATGCATGCCATTTATATGCCCAAACAGACAATTGTAAAATAAGTTCAGTGTAAACATGAACAGAGGGAAACTGTAAATATGATACTGGTACCAGTGTAGAGATATCTAGCTACAGAAAATAATTAATGAAATACATCAGAAGAAGAGATAAAATTAAATATGACTTCCCAGAAATTCTGATGAATGTAACTGACGAATCTGGAACAACATTAGTGCTATAGAGAACCAAATAACATACACTTACTATTCTGACAAGCAAACTAAACAAAGAGAAATTCCATGGTATGTAATTGTATATACGACTTATACAGTCCATATAAAGTTACATTGTAGCGTTGTTATAACGAATTCACTATCAAGAGAATAAGGAATATACATATTTATGTCCAAAAAAAATGTCACAATACGTGTTGAGCCTATCAGGCTAGGGTCTGAGAATCGAAACCCTTATTTCAATAAAAACGAATTTAAAAGAGCGCCACATAGGAACGACACAGATTAACAACACGACTCTGACGGAGTCTCGTTCCTCAACGAACACTGAGTAAAATCATAATAGAGCAATGATTCGACGTCCGATGAAACAACTCAACGGGAGAGGGAGAGTATTCCCATAGGCATACCGACCTGAAACGTCAAAGAGGCCGAGGTTAATATCTATAACTTCGGAAAGTTCATTACTGCTTCCATAAGCCTACGAAGAGATCTTCGATTACCTGTGGAAAATAAATCCAAGATGGGAATGAGTAACTAGAGCCAGCGTTGGAAAACGAGCGAACAGAGAAAATATCTCAAATAAAAAACAAAACAAAGCAAACGAGGCGTTACCTATGAAACAAAAATCTCGGGTCCTACAAGCCTCTGAAATCGAAAAGTTAAACAGATTAGGGATTCATGTGAAACTCCATATAATAATAACAGGAGGAAGTAAACGTATATAGGTAAGACGAACAACCAACCTCATAACGAACGAGTGAAGGGCAGTCGTTCGTCAGAAGTGATGCGAAGCACGTCAATTGGGATGCTACACAACATTCATAACATAAACCAGTTAGCATTCCATGGAATCGACAGAGGAGTATAGTCGAAATTAAACCGGAAATGGAGTATAATGATAATTTGGCACCGGGGGTATCATACAAAAAGCCCAAAACGAAATGCATTCAGTTGATGAACGTACGCAGACTCTCTCAGAAAAAACGTTTAACCAGTTATGTGCAACGACCTTGATTTTTAATCATACGATGGAGAAAAACGAATACATAAACCATTACCTGGTATTGTCACAGAGGAGAAGGCACGCCAGAGCTCTTCTTCGTGGACTAAGGATAGTAAGCCTCTGAGGAATAAGAAACTTGCAGACAAGGAGCTAAAAAACCAAACAATTAACACGGAAACTGTCTCTAACCAAAATCAAAGGCTTATATAATTCCTCGACAGACCCAGGAACCCTAATATGAAAGGATCGCCATCGTCCACTTGGCGAAATTGTAAGAGCCAAGCCACGGATTGCGAGGTTGGCAAGTGACATTAAAACAGTCGCATAACATTAATGGTGTTCAGATCCGGATTTAATTCAAGGCGTCCTGTTCACATACAATGGAGAGTTATGTAAATCGAGTAAGCCGAGTAAGCCACATCGACGTGGATCCTCCACGTGAACGAACAAAAGGATAAACCATACAACGCCACCCTATGGATCATAACATCTGACGTGGAGAAGGTTTACCTCGCAGCCACGAACACATAAACTCGAGTGAATGGGGTTACACGCCTTACGTGTAGATGGATCATGAAATTCAAGTTTCGTATCTACACATTTGATTAAAAATATTATGTACCATGATATGTTGTCATATCAACGCAGACGTGCATATTAATACCACCTCATATGACTGCCGACGCCTAAAAGGGTCAGGCTTATATAAGAGGTACATTGCAGTTTATAAAAAAATCAATTCCCAAGGTATATACAATTAATTGATGGAAAAGTCATGACCATGTATAGTGGAAAAGGGTCGGGAATGCTCGTAAGCATAACCCATTCCAAACCATAGAATATAATATATGCTAAAGGTTAATCATAGGTTTAATTATAAGGGATATATGTGACATCCAAGCAAAGGTTAAGATGATATGTGGGACTTCTATAGAGAATTAAATCATTTACAATTCCTCCATACTTGGAGCTAGAATAACATAAGGTAAGAAGAAGTAATAGAGGGTTTATTTGAGTCATGATGTTATGATGAAGAGTATCATGGTAAAGATAATTAGAATTTCATAATAAACCTATGCTTAAAAGCCTGAATTCTTGAAGAAGAAAAAAAAAATATATTTGTGTGAAATTTGGAGGTATGACAAATGGTATCAGAGCACAAGTTATAAAACTGGGCTGGTGACATTGTGCTCACGGTTGTTGTGTACTCACTGTATAATTTTATTGCTGTAACAAAACTTTTGTTTTTTTTCTTTTTCTTTTCAATGACCTGTGCTATGTAGTGTACAGTGGGGTGATAGAATGGAAGAAGGTGGCGAAATTTATGTCGATCTGCGTGATGAGGAAAATGCACCAGATCCCAATGCGGCCATGATGGCTATGTTGCGGGAATTGCAACAAGAATTGGCTGAGATAAAAAAGCCAGAATGACAGATTGTCATTAGCCAGTGAAGAGGAGGAAAAGCTCATCAGGGAATTAACTTCACGGAACAGCCAGGAAGGCAAAGGTTCCGGAAAGAGGAAAACTAATGAATCTGATGAGGAAGATGCTATTAGGCATCAGAATAAGCAGAAAAAGGAATTACAAGGGGAATTCCGGAAAATCAAACCTCCCTCCTATGATGGGGAGAAGGAGGAAGATGTTGAACCCTAGTTGCTGAATATGATTAAGTATTTCTAGGTTTATGAATATGAAAGCAATCTGAAGGCCAGATTAGCTGTCTACCAGCTACAAGGTAAGGCTACCTTGTGGTGGGAGGAGACAAAGATGGTGCATGCCATTGATGAAAAGACGGTTGCTTGGGAATATTTCCAGGCTAAATTCAAGAATTGCTACTTGAATGAGTGTTACTATGATGACAAAGCAAAATAATTTCATGAGCTTAGATTGGGACAGCTCACTATCGATGAGTTTGTTACTAAATTTACCAATCTACTGAGGTATGTACCCTACATAAGGGAAGAAAAGGCAAAGGTACAAAGGTTTCTGAATTGTTTACCTGCTGTATACAAAGAGAAAATTGAGTTTGACAACCCAAAAACAATGGACGAAGCTGTTAGAAAAGCCAGATTATGTTACCAACAGTTCAAAGGGAAAATTGAACAAGGGAAAAGTTGGGTAAATAAGAATGAGTTCAAAGGGAGGAAACAGAAACCAGCCTATTTGAATAATTTTGGCAGAGATCATCAGCGAAAAAGTTTAATAAACCCAAAGAAAGTCAAATTGTTCAGTCCCAAGTGGCTTCAAAACAAATAGATGGAGAAAGTCAAAAGGAGGGGACAGTTAGAATGAAGGAACCCTTTAAATGTTGGGGCTGTGGATAACCCCATCTTTTGAGGGACTGCCCTCATCGAAACATTCATATGCTTATGAGAGATCGAGAAGCGACAATAGTAAATGATATAGCCAGAAATATACCAACCATCAGTGCAGCCCTGGAAAATCGGCAAGCAGAACATCAAGCAACCATGGTGGAAATGGAGGGTAAGATTTCTGACCTATCTATTACTATTTTGATTGATCCAGGTGCTTCTTTGAGTTACATTAGTCCAAATATTGTAGAAAAATGTAACTTAAAAACTGAAAATTTTCAACAGTCATGGTTGGTACAGCTGGCCACTGGAACTAAAAGAAAGGTAACCCATAAACTGCCCAGAACAGAAATCCAATTAAATGAGTTTCGAACAGAAGTGAATTTGAACATTATACCTTTAGGGTCATATGATCTACTGATAGGAATGGACTGGCTGGAAAATAAGAAGGCCTTGATGAACTGCTGGGATAAGACTTTGCATTATGTAGATGAGAAAGGGAAACCTTTTATTCTCAAAAGGAAACAAAAACCTATTTCTGTAAGACAAATTTCAGCATTGCAATTAAAAAGAACGGCTAGAAAAGGACACCAAGTTTATGCAGTGCATGTGGAAGAAATAGAACAGAAAACTGAAGAAGAATTACTGGATGTTGTACTAGTAATAAGAGAATTCAAGGAAGTTTTTCCGAAGGAAATCCCTCATCTTTCCCCCAAAAGAGAGATTGATTTCTCAATCGATCTGGTACCAGGAGCAACACCTGTCTCCCGAGCGCCTTATCGAATGAGTCCTCCTGAACTTATGGAAATGAAAATTCAATTACAAGAACTGCTAGATAAAGGGTATATCAGACCGAGTGTGTCTCCTTGGGGAGCACCGGTGCTGTTCGTGAAAAAGAAAGATGGAACTTTCAGGATGTGCATTGATTATCGTTAACTGAATAAGTTGACCATTAAAAATAGATATCCTTCGCCTAGAATTGATGATCTTTTTGATCAAGTGAGAGGAGCTTCAGTATTTTCGAAAATTGACTTAAGAACTGGTTATCACCAGCTTAGAATTAAAGAAGAAGACAACAGCAAAACAGCGTTTCGAACCAGGTATGGTCACTACGAATTTGTAGTCCTACCTTTTGGTTTGACAAATGCCCCTGCCACATTCATGTGCCTAATGAACATTGTGTTAAACAAGTACTTGGATAAATTTGTCCTTGTGTTCATAGATGATATCTTAGTTTACTCAAAAAGTGAGGAGGAACATAAAGAACACCTGAGGATAGTATTGCAAACTCCAAAGGAAAATCAACTATACGCCAAGTTTAGCAAATGTGAGTTTTATAAAGACAAGATCCAATACTTGGGTCATATTATTTCTGAACAAGGCCTTGCTGTTGACCCTGAAAAGATAAAGGCTATAAAAGAATGGCCTGTACCAGCTGATGTTTCAGCAGTGAGATCATCAATGGGGATTGTAGGCTATTATCGCAGATTTGTAGAGAGGTTTTTTGCCATAGCACATCCCATCACATCCTTACAAAGGAAAGGTGTCAAGTTTGAATGGACCGAAAAATGTCAAAACAGTTTCGACCAATTAAAACTGAAACTTACTACAGCCCCTATACTGAAGATTGCAGATCCTGATAAGGAATTTGTGGTATGTACGGATGCCTGTAGAGAAGGATTGGGAGGAGTTCTTTTGCAGGAAAATTTAGTTATTGCCTATGAATCTAGGAAACTGAAGATACATGAACATAATTATAGTGCCTATGATTTAGAATTAGCAGCTGTTATTCATGCTTTGAAAATGTGGTGGCACCATCTTCTTGGAAACAAATTTACATTGATGACTGATCATATTACTCTCAAATATTTCTTTTCCCAAACTGATTTGAATGCCAGACAAGCCAGATGGCTATCCTTTTTAAGTGAATTTGATATGGACATAAAACATATTAGAGGGAAAGAAAATAAAGTTGCTGATGCATTGAGCAGAAATGCTTGTCAGAATATCAATAATATTGGAAGTAGTGCTCAGATCGATGTAGAAGATTTGGTGAATAAAGTAGCAAATCAAGACCCAATTTATGAAACACTTCTGGTGAAATTACCGAAAAAGGAGAAAACTGATTTCACTCAAAACCAAAAAGGGCTGATCTGTTATAAAAACAGATTATATATTCCCAATGTAGAGTCCTTAAAAAGGGAAATTTTGGATGAGTACCACAAACAACCATATGCAGGACATCTAGGATATCAGAAAATGTTAACAGCCCTGAAAAAGAAGTTGTTCTGGCCAAGAATGAAGAGAGATGTAGCAGAATATCAAAGTAGATATATGCAATGTCAACTAGTCAAAGTTGAACATCAGCATCCTGCCGGCCTTCTAAACCCTTTACCCATTGCAGAATGGAAGTGGGACACAGTTTCCATGGATTTCATAACAGGGTTACCTAAAACCAAATACCAGCATGATTCTGTAATGGTAGTAGTAGACACTCTAACCAAAGCTGCTCACTTTATACCAGTGAAATCCACGTTTGGAATAGCTCAAGTAGCGAATGTGTTCCTGAAGGAGGTAGTAAGGCTCCATGGGGTCCCTAAGGTGATTGTTTCTGATAGGGATGCTAAGTTTACAACAGCCTTTTGGAAAGGGCTATTTGGAGGTATGGGCACTAAATTGAATTTTAGCACTGCTTACCACCCTCAGACCGATGGTCAAACGGAAAGAACTAATCAAATTTTGGAGGACATGCTGAGAATGTATGTGATGGATAGACCCTCAAAGTGGGAATATTATTTACATTTAGCTGAATTTGCCTATAATAACAACTACCAATCCTCCATCAAAATGAGTCCGTTTGAGGCACTGTATGGAAGGAAGTGTCGTACTCCTTTGAGCTGGAGTCAGTCGGAAGATAAACTAATGTTGGGACCAGATGCTTTACAAGAGATGGAAAGAATTGTCAAATAGATACAGAGAAACATCAAGACAGCACAAGATCGCCAGAAGAATTATGTTGATAAGAAAAGAGTGCACAGAGAATTTAAAGTGGGGGAGCATGTGTATTTCCGTATTAAACCCAAAAAGAGCACCCTTTATGCTGGGAGTTGTGCAAAAGTGGCCCCTAGATACTGTGGTCCTTTTGAAGTATTAGAAAGGGTGGGACCAGTGCCTTACAAGCTGGCCTTACCACCCCATGTTAGAGTTCATGATGTATTTCATGTTTCATTGTTAAAAAGATATGTGCATGATGCTTCTCACATAGTTGATTGGAATGTTGTACAGGTGGAACCAGAAGGGTATTTTCTGCCAAAACCGCTTCAAATATTGGAGCGAGAAGAAATTGAATTGAGAAGCAGAATGGTAGCAAGAGTAAAGGTGCAGTGGAAGCACTTTACTGCTGAAGAAGCTACCTGGGAACGAGAAACTGAAATGATGGAAAAATATCCATTTTTATTTGCAAAATGAACTCTATTAGTTGAATAACAACACCGAGGATGGTGTTTATTTTCAGAGGGGGAATATGTAACACCCCCAATTCATGTGATTGAATGTCAAAGTTAGATACTTGAACTTTAATCCTAAGGGGAGTGGACCCCAAAGGATAATTATTTTGTGAATGTAATTAAATATTTAAATGAGGAAATGAATAAAATAATGTGGTGCATATTGACCAAAATGAGATGATGAGATCACTTGCTAAATCCATGACGATGGATGAGGCAAATATTTCCCCACAATCTTTCAAAAATCCTTGAAAGAAAGTAAGTTTTAAATTTAGATTTTTGAGGAAAAATCTGAATTCCCCCAATGATGAGGAAAGTAGTTGGGAAGAGGTAAAAAGCTGGAAAAGCCGAGGAAAAGCATAAACAACTTTAAAGAATCCCTAAATTGGGAAGCCTAGGCAAACAGGAAGAAAAGCATCCTCAGATTCTGGACGCAGAATTAGAAACATGCTTTGGGGAACAATAGCTTAAATAAGCTGCTCTTGTACAGATTAGAGGTTGATCTGTTCTAGGAGGTGATCTTAGCTCGGGGGTGAGTTCTGGGAGACAGAAGGACTCTAAGGTTGGGATGTTGGTCGACTGCATGAGTGGTATGTCTCTAAGTTAAATTGTCTTCCTGCTTATTATGGTATGAATTGGCTACATATAAAAACAAAATTTATTTCTAAGGTATTAAATTTATTAGTCTACATTTAACAGAATTAATCATAAGGCAGTAACCTGATAATTCTGTATGGTTGTAGAGAAAAATCCTGTAAAGTAGAATCCATCAGAAAGTCTAAACCAAGGTTGGTTTAAATATGATGATACTTAGTTCTTTCCAGGAAAAATTTGTGAATTAGCTTTAATCTGCTTCTATTTCATAGTATGATTCTAATATATATATACAGGAGAGAGAAATTGAACTTCCTATATTATACTGGAAAATAGTAGGAAATGAATTGAAACTTACACTCTACAGGAAAGAATAAAAGGAGAGACTCTATAAACTAACCTCAGGGTCAGCATACCATTCAAATATAATCCAGAAAATTAAATGATCAAAAACAACAAGGTTGCATGTAAGCCACACTTATTATAACAGAGGAAAGGAGCTAAATATGTATAAAAATATTGAACAGAGACAGTGGCCTTATGAAACCACTCTAATATTATAGCACAAAAAGTAAATACATAGAGTGCAGAATTTATGATTAAATAGTTGTGAAGTAAAGAGCAAAGAGTTGAATTATTTTCAACAGTATACACATTAAAATTTAATGCAACCACTATTTCCCTTGACCAAGAGGAAAAGGGAATTAATCCCAAACACATGACCAGCTCTGCAGAAATACCTACCACCAAATATCTAGGTAGGCAAGAGCTATAAATAGATATAGGAAAATGAGAAGAAAATTTCAATTAGAGATATATATATAACTTTGGAAAATAAGGAGAATATTAGTCCTGGTACTCCATACATATTAAGTATATGTGTATAATTGAGAATGGACTCACAATTCCATGCATGCCATTTATATGCCCAAACAGACAATTGTAAAATAAGTTCAGTGTAAACATGAACAAAGGGAAACTGTAAATATGATACTGGTACCAGTGTAGAGATATCTAGCTACAGAAAATAATTAATGAAATACATGAGAAGAAGAGATAAAATTAAATATGACTTCCCAGAAATTCTGATGAATGTAACTGACAAATCTGGAACAACATTAGTGCTATAGAGAACCAAATAACATACACTTACTATTCTGACAAGCAAACTAAACAAAGAGAAATTCCATGGTATGTAATTGTATATACGACTCAGACAGTCCATATAAAGTTACACTGTAGCATTGTTATAACGAATTCACTATCAAGAGAATAAGGAATATACATATGTATGTCCAAAAAAAATGTCACAATACGTGTTGAGCCTATCAGGCTAGGGTCTGAGAATCGAAACCCTTATTTCAATAAAAACGAATTTAAAATAGCGCCACATAGGAACGACACAGATTAACAACACGACTCTGACAGAGTCTCGTTCCTCAAGGAACACTGAGTAAAATCATAATAGAGCAATGATTCGACGTCTGATGAAAAAACTCAACGGGAGAGGGAGAGTATTCCCATAGGCATACCAACCTGAAATGTCAAGGAGGCCGAGGTTAATATCTATAACTTCGGAAAGTTCATTACTGCTTCCATAATCCTACGAAGAGATCTTCGATTAACTGTGGAAAATAAAGCCAAGATGGGAATGAGTAACTAGAGCCGGCGTTGGAAAACGAGCGAACAGAGAAAATATCTCAAATAAAAAACAAAACAAAGCAAACGAGGCGTTACCTATGAAACAAAAATCTCGGGTCCTACGAGCCTCTGAAATCGAAAAGTTAAACAGATTAGGGATTCATGTGAAACTCCATATAGTAATAACAGGAGGAAGTAAACGTATATAGGTAAGACGAACAACCAACCTCATAACGAACGAGTGAAGGGCAGTCGTTCATCAGAAGTGACGCGAAGCACATCAATTGGGACACTACACAACATTCATAACATAAACCAGTTAGCATTCTATGGAATCGAGAGAGGTGTATAGTCGAAATTAAACCGAAAATGGAATATAATGATAATTTGGCACCGAGGGCATCATACAAAAAGCCCAAAACGAAATGCATTCAACTGATGAATGTACGCAGACTCTCTCAGAACAAACGTTTAACCAGTTATGTGCAACGACCTTGATTTTTAGTCATACGATGGAGAAAAACTAATACATAAACCATTACCTGGTATTGTCACAGAGGAGAAGGCACGCCAGAGCTCTTCTTTGTGGACTAAGGACAGTAAGCCTCTGAGGAATAAGAAACTTGCAGATGAGGAGCTACAAAACCAAACAATTAATGCGGAAACTATCTCTAACCAAAATCAAAGGCTTATATAATTCCTCCACAGACCCAGGAACCCTAATATAAAAGGATCGACATCGTCCACTTGGCGAAATCATAAGAGCCAAGCCACGGATTGAGAGGTTGGCAAGTGACATTAAAACGGTCGTATAACATTAATGGTGTTCAGATCCGGATTTAATTCATGGCGTCCTGTTCACATACAATGGAGAGTTATGTAAATCGAATAAGCCGAGTAAGCCACATCCATGTGGATCCTCCACGTGAAAGAACGAAAGGATAAACCATACAACGCCACCCTATGGATCATAACATCTGACGTGGAGAAGGTTTACCTCGCAGCCACGAACACATAAACTCGAGTGAATGGGGTTACACGCCTTACGTGTAGATGGATCACGAAATTCAAGTTTCATATCTACACATTTGATTAAAAATCTTATGTAACATGATATGTTGTCATATAAACGCAGATGTGCATATTAATACCACCTCATATGACCGCCGATGCCTAAAAGGGTCGGGCTTATAATAAGAGGTACATTGCAGTTTATAAAAAAATCAATTCCCAAGGTATATACAATTAATTGATGGAAAAGTCGTGACCATGTATAGTGGAAAAGGGTCGGGAATGCTCGTAAGCATAACCCATTCCAAACCATAGAATATAATATATGCTAAGGGTTAATCATAGGTTTAATTATAAGGGATATATGTGACATCCAAGCAAAGGTTAAGATGATATGTGGGACTTCTATAGAGAATTAAATCATTTACAATTCCTCCATACTTGGAGCTAGAATAACATAAGGTAAGAAGAAGTAATAGAGGGTTTATTTGAGTCATGATGTTATGGTGAAGAGTATCATGGTAAAGAGAATTAGAATTTCATAATAAACCTATGCTTAAAAGCCTGAATTCTTGAAGAAGAAGAAAAAAAAAAAATTGTGTGAAATTTGGAGGTGTGACATTTTATGGATCGGATTAGGTATACCTACCTCAACTCTCTACGTGAAAGCAAAATTAGACCTAAACGTTAGAGATCTTTCATTTTACCATTGAGAAAGCAGAACAATGTGTCTATGATTCCTTTATCTCTAAGTTGAATTTTAATTTCTTGTATATTTATGGTTTGTGCGCTTTATGGTGAATATAAAATTTAATTAGTTATAATAAAATATTTTTAATATTATAATAGTTTTATATCTAAAATAAAATTTGTATAATTAATTTATTTTGTGTAAATTAGAGTTGATGATGATGATGATGATGATTAACATCTATTAAAACCAATGTGGTTTATCAGATTTTAAGAAAGGAAAAATAATCTAATTTTTAATTTTCAAAATCTTGTTCCTATGATTAAAGAGAAGGGCAGGAAGCACTCCAAGATTGTTATAGGTGGGTTGGGTTAATCGGTCAAGAATATTGGAAGTGTGGCAGATGTTAGGGTACTGAGAGCGGATGTGAGAAAAATTTGGGCAATATAAAAGAAAGTGCTTTCCATCCTCCACCTACTTATTATCACAAATCTGACAGATTCTATCATTCCAGGGAGTCTTATGAATAGACCGCTGCATGGTTTCAGTCTGAAGCTCATGAGAGTTTGTTCTTTTCCTAGAGATGTTCATTCTTTTCTTAGTGCGGGTCATCATAGAGAGATAGTTCTTATGATGAAGTGTGCGGTTGATCACCTCATTATAGTTTCTTAGCTTCCTTTTACCCTCTAGATCCTGCTCTTCAAACAAATTGTCCTTAAACTTGGAGGTAATAGTATTTTTGACACTATCTTTTATTCCCATATTGAGCTCCTATTTATGTCCCCCATGGTTGAGCTAAGGTTGGGCATCCTTATGCCACCCTCATGTGAGAAAAATGTGGCGGCTTTCACTAAAGTTAGAGGAAATTTTAGGGAGCCTCTTGGATTCTGTTCCTGTAAATATTCTTTCACATCATATATCTCAACATAGTTGTACTTTCAATAGGGGACAAACCAACTTCAATCAGGAGTATCGGATAGGGAGTATTTCCCTTGATTTTAAAGTTGTAGGTTATGAAATTATTTTGACTCATCTCAACATTCCTCCATGACTGTATTGATATACTACAACCCCAAACTTCACAGCCATATAAGGCAACAAGGGTGGCGAGAGTCTCAAAGAGGAACCTCTTCTTACTCCAAATGTAAATATAAGTTGACTTAAAATTGTTTTCAAACTCATAGTAAGCTTTCTGGCCACCAATAATTGTTTTCTAGATGTTATAATTCTAGTTGCGTTGATGAGGGAAGTCAATGCCCAAATATTTATAAGAAGAAACATGTTCTAAGCAGTGATTATTATACATGAAACGACCTTAGGTAATATTTTTGGATTTAATAATCATGACTTTAGTATTGTCATTATTAACCATCATACCGACCTTGGAGCAGTAACGCCTTTAACTTCAAAGATCCTCCTTTAGTCCACCTTCACCATTATTAGCCTCTAGCATCACCAATGAGACACACACACAAACAGTTGGCAAATAAAATTTAGAATTTTCATGACTGGTCAGGCCGGAGCACAACAAGAGTGCAAAAGGGCAAGTGTAAGGTTAGGAAAAGCGCAATGAAATAAAATATGATAACATGAGAAGTATAACCATAGTAGAATTAGAGGAATGAAAAACATAACAGAAGGGAAACATTATAGAAAGAATAGAATTAAACTCTTATCATACTCAAATCTTGAACAACATGCTAATTTTAGCAATAATTTAAAATTTTAATTCCAAATTTTGAGGTGTCTGTTGGTTTATTGTTTTTAGTTATCCTTTCGCTAAGATGTATGATGCTTAAGAGTACGTGTTTCCTCCTAGAAGGTCACAGGTTCAAAAAAATAGATGTGTAGAGTATGTATGCTTTCACATACTGCTTGAGTGGGCCTAATGCTTAAATGCATGTCTTTCCTCTTAAGAGTAAGAGCTCACAGGTTCAAACCTAGAGGGGGGTAGAGTATGTAGCCCTTCATAGACTTAATAGTCCAATCAATGCATGGAGGTGGGTCCCTTATCCCACAAACATGGGGGTATCATAACCAATTTTGTGGTGGGTCCCTTATTCCACAAACGAGGGGGTTTTATACACCAATTTGGTGGTGGGTCCCTTATCCCACAAACAAGGGGGTATTATACACCAACTTGTTGTCTGGCTTGGCTGTGAACTTAAAATGGATAATAATTATTATTATTATTTTTACAATTTTCATTTATAACTTGTAAAGTATATTACAAACAAAAATAAAAGCATGTACGCTTGTGCACAAGATTATATAGCTATGCATCTATACTTGTATAGTATAAAGATAGGTACTAATTAGTAAAACATATTATAGATATAAAGGAACACTTTTGCACAAGATTTTGTAGATATGCATCTATACTTGTGTAGTATAAGGATAGGTACTAATTTGTAAAGTATATTATAGACAGAAAGGAATGCACCTAAGTTGTTTTAACATACCAAAAATAATTTTTTTTTACCCTACACCTTAATTGTTACATGTCAAAAATTATTACTTTACCAAATGAATTATCCCATTGTAAATTCTCGTTCATCAAAGTTATGATTATCGTTTTCAGAAGGATTAACCATAACTTAACAATTAATTTGTTTGTTTTAAATTAAACCACTTCTATATTTCCACTTGCGGTGCACACTTTTCAATTCCATTAATTTATAGAGTTTATGATGGTACTCCATGGTAGATATCATGGTACTGAGGTAGTAATGTGGTGCCAGAATTGGAGATTTGTTTGGGATTGGGTCCAAATTTTTATGACCACTTGCCCCTCCTTCTTCCATCTGATCTTTTTCCATCAATGGTGGTGTTTACCCGGCGGGAAACATGTTTTGGTAAAACCCATTTACCTATTCGCATAACCTCATATGCTCTTCTCTGACGCTGGTTTGACTCTGCTATTATTTTTTTTTAGGTTTTCCATTGTAATATTCTGTGGATTTATTGGTTAGCTGTATTCCCTGATGGAAGAGGCAACACACAGAAGAAATGGTGCTTAGCCTGGGTTCAATCCGCCCTCGAACCGCAGTCTGAAACTAGCAAACCCCAAAGGTTATTCTGACTGGGACTTCTGCCTTTGCCATATGCTCACCATGGAGGTTCATCTATTCAACACCTCAGCTCATAGGTAGGTAAACCTAATCCGTTGTTTTAAATAGTTAACTTTTGTTTAATTCATATTTTAAATTTTGATATCCAATTTTTATTTCATTCCAAACATTTGAAGGAGTGTAAACCTCAGACACTAAGGTTGGGTTTATCCCCTGCAAATCAGTGCTCTGCGAAATTCCAAGGGTTTAAAAGCCCAAGGTATAATTTTTTTTTTCTTTAGAAATTCCTTGATTTACTTGTTTAATTATGGCTCTGTTTAGCATTCTTCTCCGTCTCTAATTATATAAATTTCCATGTTTCCTACAGGTAACAACTTCACCAAATATCATATTTTGGCAATTAATTTTTCTAAATCAATTCTTCGACTAAAATCCCTATGCTACCTTACATGTATTTCTGCCTTAATCCACTTGTCAACATGAACTTCTCCTTCTAGCTGGCAGTTTATGTACTCAGCTGTTGAGTTAATAGTCCTCAGGGTTTTTTATTTCAGTCTTTACTTACTTTGTTTCCATACTAGCTCGTGAGAGCCAACTGGTCCAGCCGGTCTAAATCAGTTCTTCGACTAAAAGCCCTATGCTACCTTATAGGTATTTCCGGCTTAATCCACTTGTCAACATGAACTTCTCCTTCTAGCTGGAAGTTTATGTACTCATTTGTTGAGTTAATAGTCCTCAGGGTTTTTTATTTCAGCCTTTACTTACTGTGTTTCCATACCTCGTGAGAGCCAACTCGTTCAGCCGATCTTTATTCTGTGAAGTTTTTACTCTAATAAGAACTGTGTTGTTTGTTAAATTTTCTGTAAGTTATGTAATGGTTTCATGAATTCTTTTACATAAGACCTAATCCCTCGGTCTCTACTCTATTTATCGAACTTTTATGTCAAGGATTTAAGATTTTTTTAAAGGATTGATTTTCTAGGAAACATTTAAGATTAGCAATGGTTGGTTTGGATTCTATTTGGTTCATTTTGGTATGGAACACTATGTTATAAAAAAATAATGTGTTTTCAAAGGAATTAGGGTTGCATTCATACATAAATAATTTCTCCATTTTATATATATACTTGTCGTTATGCTCCATAGCACTTATATATATATATATATATATACACACGGTTTTTCTTTCCTGTGAAATCAGTGATAAATGATACTCTGGTAGGATTGTTTATTTACTTTTCCTTAATTTGTATTTACGTGTCTACTGGTTAATACTTTTAGTTGAGCAGTTAATACTTATAAAATAGTTTTATAACAACTTTGTACAAGAAGGGTTTTCGTTCTTCTAGGGTTTGGTGACTGGACCACCCAACTAATTGTCTGAGTATAGCCAAAGAAGGAGGAACGATGCATTCTAGGTTTTCTTCTCTTACCTAGAATCGACATTTCTCTCTGATAGATAAGATAGTTCTTCTTTAGATTTTCTAAGTTTTTTTGGGTTAATAAATTTTCTTCCACGTCTATATTGTACATGTTCTTTCTCTTGTCTCTTAATTAAAATTATGATTTTCTATTCCATGTTCAAAACAAAATTCTGCTTCTATAACAATAACACCTTCTTACTATATTCACCCTTGAATATCTCTACACAATTTTGTTTTTCATTATACATCTCTGTTTTACTAACTTATCTCAACATAGAGACTTAATTTAAAACTCTTATCATAATTTTACATTGCATTAAATAACCTACTAATACCATAAATAATAACAACAAATCTTTACTTTTAGAAATTAAGAAATTTACGTAATATCTGTGTACAATTACTATAAGATTGTTCTAGTATATTTAACTACAAAAAATAGCCAGATACTTATCTGAATATGAACAGTATTGATGATGTTCCACCCAACCTTCAAGAGAGGCAATTACGTCTTTCTCTTGCCCCCGTTCTCCACTCCTCTCCACTCTTTCCCTAACATCATGAAAAAAAACCCTATTCATCACTGGGATAAGTCTCTTATCCTCAGAGGAACAAGTAACTGTTCAAACTCTCCCAACCACCTCCTAGTCTTCAAATACTTTTAACATCAACTTTTTACCTTTTTATGGAACTGTTTTTCCATGACCAATTTTATTTTACATAATAACAACAAGGAAAATAAACTCTCCAAAAAATATAAAATATCTCAATGTTTTCCTTGAAAAAAAAATTAATAAAATATTATTTCAATAGTTTAACAACTAGTTAATACAAAATGCAACTGTCACAGTTCTTCAAGGCTTACATAATTTTTTTGTATGTTTAAGAATAAATTTTTGGTACAGTGAAAAAAAAATTATTATTTTAATAAATTACCTTCTGAAGTAGGAAATCAATAAATATTTCGTATATTCTTAGACATTAAAAAACTTTTATATTTTTGTGATGTGTGTGAAAAAAAAATATTTGAAAATAGAATGTCATGCCACTAGCTAACACTAAAATGATAAAATATTTCCTCATTTACTCTATACATTAAAAATAAATAAATAATTAAAATTACACATATTTCTAAATTTCCCATAAGTAAATATTCACTTTAATTTGAGACATAATCCAATGACTATTATTATATCAAAGCCATCTTTGAGTGGAATGAGTAAATCCTATAGATTATTTTGGTAAATTAATAATTAAAATGATATAGATTTGTAAATTACCCTATATTCAAAAAAACAAATATTCACTATTAAGTTATTAAGTTGAGATATAATCCTTTGAATATTATTATATGAAACAAAATTTTACGTGGAATGAGTATATATTGTAGATTATTTTAATAAATTTTAAGTTTTATGCATAAGGATCAATTGTATTTCTAAAATACAATTGCACTCTTAAAAAGAACATATAGTAAAAGGATGAATGTTAAGACAAGCCTAACATTCAACTCCACGTAAACGAAATTCTAAACTGTAATAGAGCTTTTACCCAAAACAATCCATATATAAATTAACCTAACAGCAATTCTTTCTATTCCAAACCCAAAATCAAATAAATTTATTTGTGAGAACATTTTGAAATTTACTCTACATCATAATGACTTTAGGGAGATAATAGTTATTTTAAATAAGAGGCCAATACAAACACTGAAAATAAATCAAATAAGTAAGCTATCATTGGCATTAATAGAATTTGTCCACACAAAATAATGAAATCCTCTTTATTCTTACTAATATAGAACTTTTTTTCTTTCAACTAGAAATTTGTATGAATTTATTTTATTAAGAATTATTTACAAGCATTCATAACGGTATGCTTAATAATTTAACATTGGTTACCATTGATTTACTTTTCTTTTTTTTTAAATGACATTATAAATAACTTTCTATTTGAAAATAAAAGGTTTTCTTTGAGTTATGGTAGAGAACTTTATTGTTTTACTTATAATATAGCAGATTTAACTCAGTATTGAATTATTTAAGAAAAGATTAATTTTACTTTTATTTATTAAATAGATTTGTATTTCTTCAAAATATACAATTAGATCAATCTTTATATCACTATTAAAATTAGTACCCACTAATACATTCATTAAGTTAGGGGTCTTACTACCCAATGCATAAATTACTTCTATCGTGGGTGATGAAATAAAGGATAATCATGGATCCCGCTCACGATCATTTATTCCCTTTTTCATGTAGACAATTATCCACCTAAGGAGGTGTCCGAAAATTATGAAGATTGTTAGAAATTAATGGAGAATAGGTTACGTAGTTATGATTTGCACTTTATTTGACATTCAGTTCCTATTAATTAGGAATCTTTTTTGCCTATGTATCTATTTAATTCCCGATGCTTAATGAATAATGCCAAGCGAATGCATTTGCTGGTGGGAGCTCCTGGTGATCTGCACCTGTGAGCTCCCGTGTGTTTGTCTAATTTCTGTCTTCTGCATTTCTTATCATGGTATCAGAGCTCAGGGAGAGCTGAGAGAGGCTGAGTGTGAGGGCGTTTTTTTACAAAGCTGTGAAGGCATTTTTTTTTCCTGTGGTGTGGTTGCTGGGATTTGACGAGGACAAACGACGTGGTGGATTGTCTATGCTGCGCTCCTTTCCAGATCGATTGATTCCTGTGTTGTTCACCTGCCTGTTTTTTTTTCTCCAAGATGAATTCTCAAATGGCAGATTACTTAAATGAAAGCAGCAAGTTGGATGGTTCCAATTACACAAATTGGAAATTTAAACTTCAAACTTCGCTTGAGGGTCAGAATACCTATAGCATTATCATCGGCGATGAAGGTAAGCCAACTGTTGCAAATGGTGGAACGAATGCAACAATTCAAGAATGGGAGAAAAGGGAGCTGAAGGCAAAGGTTCTATTAAAATTGTCAGTTAAAGATTGCATCATCCCTCATATTCGGGATTGCAAGACAGCAAATGAGATCTGGACAACTCTCAAAGACATGTATGAAATCAAGAATACTAGCCAAACCCTGTTCCTTAGAAAGAAGATCCTCTCAATCAAGATGGAGGAGAATGAGTCTGTTTCGTCATTCTTATCCCGGATAAAGGAAGTTAAAGATAAACTATCTGATATTGGTCAAACCGTGGCAAATGATGATCTGGTGACAATCACCATGAACGGTATGACAAATGATTATCAGATGTTTATAACTGGATTGAATGCAAGGGAAAAGCCTCCGTGTTTTGAAGAGCTTACTGGAATTTTGCTACATGAAGAGGAAAGGAGGTCGTCTCTCAAGCCTCAAGATCCAGATCTTGCATTGATAACAAATTTCAAGCCAAAAGGGAGAGCGATGGCTGATCAGAGGAGGGGCAACGCATCAAAAATGACACCACAAGGTATGACCTCGTATAGAAATGACTCTGCTCTTGAATGTTTTTATTGTGGTAAGATAGGCCATATTGCTAAATTTTGTCGCAAGAAGAAGGAAAATCAAGAGAGGTACAATCAGAGAAGGCATGCAGGTCATTTGGCGGATGCAGATGCAGATACAGACCCAGATCAGAATCTGGATGTTAGACTATTTATGGCCGAGGCTGACACTGCTACTGAGGAGGATGAATCAGATATTTGGTTCGTGGATTCTGGAGCCTCCTCGCATATGTCAGGTAAAAAGCAATGGTTCATAAATTTTAAAGAATCCAACTCTGGAGTAAAAGTCTATCTTGGAGATAATAGTGGGTACGAGATCAAGGGACATGGAGATGTCCTTGTTACTCTGCCTGATGGTAAGATCAGGAATATATCTGATGTGTGGTATGTTCCTGGCATTAAGAAGAACCTGATTTATGTGTCCAAGATTACAGATCAGGACCTCAAGGTAGAATTTTTTAAATCTTATTGCATTATTAAAGATTTGTTGGATCAGATGAAGCCCATTGCTACAGGTATTCGCATAGGAGGACTCTACAAATTGGATGTGAAAAGTACACCTCAGCAAGCCTTGATGGCGTCAAATAAGTCTGCTGAAAATTTGTGGCATCAGCGACTTGGGCATATTAACTTTGGTGATCTTTTTCTGCTGCAAAACAAAGGTATGGTAGAGGGTCTTCCTGTTTTGAAAAAGTTGCATATTGATTGTGAGGCATGTGCATTCGGTAAACAACATAGAGATGAATTTCCTGCCGTTAAAGATAGAAAATAGAGGGATATACTTGAACTTGTACATACTGACTTATGTGGCCCGATGCAGACGAGGTCGTTAGGGGGGGCCTATTATTTTTTAATCTTTGTTGATGAATGTACAAGATTCACATGGGTGTATTTTCTTAAATAGAAAATTCATGCTTTTGAATATTTCAAGCAATTCAGAAACATGATTGAGAAGCAAACAGGAAAGTTCATCAGGATTCTTCGATCAGATCAAGGGGGAGAATTCAAGAAAGGAGTCTTCATCAAATATTGCAACGAGCATGGGATACAACAGCAATTTACAACACCTTACACTCCTCAGCAGAATGGAGTTGCTGAGAGGAAAAATAGAACACTGGTGGAGTGTGCTCGCAGTATGTTTAAAGGTAAGAATCTAACCAATGGTTTTTGGGCAGAAGCTGTTAATACTGCAGTATATTTAAAGAATAGGAGTCCTACTAAAAGTCTTGAGTATAAAACTCCTTTTGAAGCATTGTTTAGCTTCAAGCCTGCAGTAAGTCATCTTAGAGTATTTGGTTGTAAAGCTTTTGCACATGTTCCTAAAGAGAATAGGAAGAAGTTAGATTCAAAGGCCATTAAATGCACGTTCATTGGATACTGCAGTGAGTATAAGGCTTATAAATTGTTTGACTCTGCTACTCACAAGGTGTTTGTCAGTAGAGATGTATTATTCCATGAACAGATTAATGATGGAAATCCTGTCCAAAACAATGAAGAATGGCATGTGCCCTTACTCTCAGAAGAGGACACTGAAATAGAAGTCAGTCAGCAGCAGGAACAGAAGCAGGAACAACAGCAGGTACAACAGCAGCAGGATAATGTGGAGTTCAGTCCACAAAGGGAAGAAATAAGCAGAATAATTGAACCCCCACCACTCAGAAGATCAAACAGGCCAAGACAGTTACCAGCTCGATATAGGGATTATGCGCTTATGACTGGTATGTTAAACATTGCAGAACCTTCTAACTTTTATGAAGCTAGTAAAAGTCTTGAATGGAAGAAAGCAATGAATGAGGAATATGAATCCATCATTAATAACAATACGTGGGATCTAGTCAAACTTCCTGATGATAAACAACCCATAGGTTGCAAATGGTTATTTAAGTTGAAATTTAGAGCAGATGGGTCGATTGATAAACATAAAGCAAGGTTGGTGGCAAAGGGATATTCCCAGATAGAAGGTATTGATTTTGAGGAGACATTTGCCCCTGTTGCAAAATTAAGCACCATCAGAATGATCATTTCTTTAGCCACTAAACATCATTGGAAAATACATCAATTAGATGTTAAGTCTGCTTTCTTAAACGGTGATTTAAAAGAAGAAGTATACTTAGTACAGCCTGAAGGATTTGTTAAGAAGGGAGAAGAACATCTAGTGTGTAGATTAAAGAAAGATTTATATGGTTTAAAGCAGGCACCTAGATCCTGGTATGAAAAAATTGATTCCTTTTTCCTCATGAATGGTTATGAAAGGAGCAAAAATGATCCCAATTTATATACCATGTTTAATAATGAAGGGCAGATAGTGGTGATTTCTTTGTATGTAGATGATTTGATAATAACAGGAAGTGCAGACAATCTCATTGAAGAAATCAAGCAGCAATTATCACAGAAATTTGAGATGAAGGACCTTGGAGAAATGTAATACTATTTGGGTCTAGAAGTTTGGAGAGATTCAAGTCAAACTTTCTTGTCCCAGGGTAAGTATGCAAAGAGTCCGTTATCCAGGTTTAAGATGGATGAGTGTAAGCCTTCATGCATACCTTTACAGCAGAATAGCAAACTTCAGATGGATGATGGTTCGAAATATGCAGATGCAACATTGTACAGACAGTTGGTTGGTAGTCTTATTTATTTGACTACAACAAGACCTGACTTAGCCTATGCAGTGAGTGATTTGAGTCAGTTTATGACTCAAACTCATGACAGTCACTGGAGTGCAGCGAAAAGAGTATTAAGGTATCTGCAAGGAACATCAGATTTTGGTATTTTGTATTCTGACTCATTTGATGTTAAGTTGACAGGTTATACAGACTCTGATTGGGCGGGAAATCTAGATGACAAAAGATCAATTACAGGTTACGCCTTCAACATTGGTTCCTGGGTCATCTCTTGGTGCAGCAAGAAGCAGCATACTGTTGCTTTATCCTCGGCAGAAGCAGAATATCAAGCTATGTGTGCAGCGACATGTGAGGCAGTTTGGTTGCGTAGACTTCTCCAAGATGCAGGGGAAGAACAGACAGAAGCTACGATCATCAATTGTGATAATCAAAGTTCCATCAAACTGGCTTACAATCCTGTGTTTCATAAAAACACTAAGCACATAGACACTCAATTTCATTTTGTTAGGGAGAAAGTGCAGTCCAAAGAGATTTCTGTAGACTATTGTAATTCTTGTGATAATATGGCTGACATATTCACTAAGCCACTAGGAAGACTAAAGTTTAATTTGTTTAGGGACACTTTAGGTGTGTTTAAAAATCCCTTTCTCCATTAAGGGGGGGTGTTAGAAATTAATGGAGAATAGGTTACGTAGTTATGATTTGCACTTTATTTGACATTCAGTTCCTATTAATTAGGAATCTGTTTTGCCTATGTATCTATTTAATTCCTGATGCTTAATGAATAATGCCAAGCGAATGCATTTGCTGGTGGGAGCTCCTGGTGATCTGCACCTGTGAGCTCCCGTGTGTTTGTCTAACTTCTGTCTTCTGCATTTCTTATCAAAGATGGTATAATAATTTTTTTTTCTTGAGTTGAATTCAATTATGGGTGGTTTTCACTTGTATTTTATTCCTTATCATTATCATAGTGATATAATATGATTTGTGGAAAAAATTGTGTCTAGTTATTGACTATGCAAAATAGGGAAAATTTTATGAGCAATATTTAGTAAATGGGCTATTTTTTGGCCATTTCCTGAAAAACATATTCACCAATTTGGTTAAACAAATAGCCTATTTTTTACATATATATGATCAAATATATGATATGTGCCGAAATATTACTGATTTTAATAGTAAATGACATGTTTTTTTATTGAAAATTTGCGTACATTCTATAGATATGGATTTTCAAATCAGAATAATCGTCTACAATACTATGTATAGGGAAAATAATAAAGCATTAAAAAATACCATGATTCCAAATCCATAGTTGTGTCTCTTGTGGCTTTGTTTGAGTGGTGAAAAACAACATCCAAAGGATGTGATGGCATGACATATGGATAAGATGAAAATTAATATTTTTATTTATCTATAGAGGATTTTTGGGGTTGAGGGCTATCTCGTTGGCTTGTTGAAGATTTCGTAGATTCATTTGAAAATTTTGGGTCAATCCTTCCTCTTAGCTTATCCTTGGAACTCAAGGGAGAAAAACGCCCTTGAGAAGAAGGGAATATATTTTACATATGACTTAGTTATTGATAAAGTATACAGTAAAAATTTTATCATTTGATTATCCAAAGGCCATATAAAAGTCTGACCATTCTGGTGAAGAATGACTTTATCTGAAAATGCACTAGCAACGTTTACTTATGTCTTGTTGAAATATATATTATTCTCCAATAATATATCATCATTAGCAATTAGTAGTTATCAAATACTACTAAAATAGGGTTTTCCATGTTTTGTTACATTTTTGTTGCATTTCTGTGATAATTTTTGTTATATTTATATTTCTTTTATTCCAATTATATATAAGATTCATGAATAGACACCAATGTATGCAAGAATAAAACAAGTATGGAGTGACCTTGTGAAAGTATATTTCGTAACATACTAAACTATCAATGTATTGCACGATTGAATGTAAATGCATGGAGTGATTTACTGACCTTAATTGAAAATTGGGAAATTTTCCCAAATCAACAAATATAAGCTTCCCCTGTATAAATAAAATGAACATATTCAACAAAAAAAATACATTAAATACATGTAATGCATTAATAAATATGAAAATAAAATTGAAAACAAATATCTCACAAAAAACCTAGAGAATCATACTTTGCTGGAGAGAGGACGACCACACTTGTTGATTTGTTCAAAATCAAATGGTTCGTCTTCATATGTAGTGATATTCAAATCAATATTTCCAATAATGAATTATGTTTTTTTTGTTTTTATTCTCTTTTCTAGCCCCAAAAAATTCTTCTTCGTCTTAGAAGATGATTCAAAATCACCCAACCTACATGTGAATTCACAATCCATAATATGAAGACTTTTGGTGTCATCTAAATTTTTTTTAGCCAAGGGAATAAATTGTTCAATGGAGGAATATTTTGAAGGAAGTCTAAGTAGACTAATAAATACTCTTTCATCAAATCAACTACTTCAACATTTACATCAACATTATGACTATCAATGCCAACAATGTCTACATCATTAGAAGGATCCAATGCCTCTATTTTTATCTTAGGAGGGATGGTTGTGTGAAGTAGTTGTGTTTTTATGATTTAATAGTTGGTTTGAAGCTAATTAAAGAGAACACGATTTAAAAGTTGGTTTGAACCCATTGAAAGAGAACACCACCAAGCCACCTTAATGGCATGCTTGCAAATGTTTCCACGAACAGACCATGGGAAATCGCAAGTTATGAAATTCATGCGATGACAAGTGACAAGATATTGCTTATTAGCTTCATATTGACTACTCACCAAAAAATAATGAAATATTTTCTCACGAGAGTTGCAATCACTATTTAGAATTATTTTGTATTTCTCTATTGAAGATTAATTTTTTTTCTCCTTTTTGTAATTATTCAAATATCATTCCTTTTCTACAATTTCTTTAAAATGATAATAGGCTTTGACATTTGTTAAAAGTATATATATCAACCAATCCATCCTAGGAGCACATTTATTTCTTCTATAAAATATAAATTATGACTGTAGGTAACAATGGTATGACTCCATAACATTGTTTTTCTCCTTATATACACTGGGAAAATTCCTACACCCTTTTAACCACATCCTTAATTTCTAAAAGTTGGGTTAATGAAGATATGTCATGTGTATGAAAATGAAATAGATAAATGTAATAAAGAGAATGCCAAGTTACAAATATTGTCACTCAAAACCAAATTCTTGTGGAAATAGTGTAAAAAGGTTTCCTCATTAGAAAATTTGTTGAGAATGAATTAATTAAAATGCTCACTTCATCACTCGAACCATATCTAATAATAGAACACAAATGACTAGACTTGTCTTTTGATATTTCTGGACTATTGGCGAATCGATTGAGTTTGTTTAGCCGAGCTCGATGTATGCAACAGATAGACAAGATAAAATTGAACCTTCTAGTTCTCTTGCCAAAATCAATTCATTTCAAGGGCGTTATTTTTAAAATAAATACAATTTTTCGTATATAATAATAAAATTGGCATTATCTTATAACACTGATTTCAACTAATGCATCATCAACCATGAAGGCATTAACTTTCCAAGTATGATAAACTTGGTGACACCTATGTATGAGGTTCTCCAACCATAGTGAAATATATTGTGATGTATTACGGGATGTGATACCTGATGCAACTAGAATTCCACTTTATTGCTAATCAGACACCATGAGTGTGTACAATTGATACTATAACTTTTAAAAAACATATGAATTCAAATTTATCTCATTAATAATTATCAATAACCGCAAATAAAATTATTGTACTAGATCAATCATTATTAATACAATCACCCAATATTCATTTGTGTTGAATGTTGAATCCATTGTTATGAAGATATTCTTCGACAACTTGACCATGGTCTCCAACATACACTTTACTTGAATTCCAACTATGAAATGGATCTCTCTAGCATTTTATTTTTGATAAAAGAAAAAAATTTCCTGAATTTTTTGTACCAAAGCTTCACACCCATTTAATCCTTCTTATGCAACTTATAATTTCCTTTCATTATATGATTATAGATTTTAGCAAAAACTTTCCCGTGCCAAAATAAATCCCTATGTCGAGTTGTGGCATTAATGCAAACATATTTCTTAACATGCATTTTACAAACAGAGCCCATCGACACTTCCTACTGTAACACCTCCAGTTTAAAGATTTTTTTTATTTTTTTTTCCTCACACATATACACTAAGGTTTCACTTTTATTTACATGATTGCCTGGATATTAAGTTCAGGAATTTGATTTTATTTCCATATTTTTAAATCTTCCTATTCCAATGTAGTATCTCAGTCTAACTTTAGGATTTCTTTCCCATTATCCCTTTCTAATAGCATTGAATACTCCCCATGTATATATTATAACTATATATATATAATTTCTATACCCCTTTATATTAGCATTGGATACTCCCCATGTATATAATATATGTATAACATATATGTACATATATACCCTTCGATAATGTCATTGGGTACTAACCATACATGTAATATATATATAAAATATATATCTATATACCCTTTGACAATGCCATGGGATCCTCACCATGCATAATATATATATAATGTTCATATACTTTGATAATACATTGGAATGCCTATTATGTATATAATATATGGTATACATACAAATGACTTCGTATATATATAAATATATATCCGTATAAGTTTATGCTACATGCTAACGAAGTTTATAATCATGGAGATTTAGGGTGTCCGAAACTAATGATACGTATGAGTACTGCACCTATTAAATATTAAATTTCGATACCTACCTAACCCTAATCATAAAACTTTTCGGTATCATTTTATTTTCAACCCTTTTACTGATTAGTCGCGGCATGGCATGTCATTGTCCGTTTATATCTATACGAATCTCACCACATGTAATGATATCGACAGTCTGCGTGTTGGCGTATATGAAATAATACATAATCCGAGCTCATTTAACCTTGCGTCGATTTATCATTATTTTTGTTTTGAACCAGTGCATATACGATTTGTTTTTATACGTATATTACTTACCATGCGTGTTGCAAAGTTTGAGTAGATGGTTATTGATTGTAATAGCCGCATAACCCTGTGATCTGTCCCGTTTGGTTTAACGTGTGGTTTTTGTTTTACTGTTTCGATGGTTTTGCACGCAGGCCCGGCGTCTCTATCATGAGAACGAAGTACCAGCTGTCGGCGTTTATCGACCCATAACCAGCAAGTATCCTACGTGTAACGTCTCTATTCATTATTCCGGTTTGAGCCCAGGTACTGTGTGCACCGATTTCTGCCGCGGGAAGGTATGAATTCTAGGGTTAGCTTCCTACCTATGTGCATACGATGCGTAGCACTCCCAGCTAGATGAAACAGAGAAGAGGTCCTTTCGACTGAGCAGAATGCAGAACGAGGCCGCCATTCCACATCTCAGTACCTCCTCTGCGAGCTCATTAATATCGCATGGTACCGGTATATCGATGTGGCTGAGTTTTTCAAATCGACTTCGGGATTTTCTGAATTTCTAGGGCGGTGTGATTAGGGTTACGATTTTCCCTCTCTCGTTCTAGCCTGAAATCAGAGCTGCACTGCCACCTGCAGTGAGTTCTTTTTAACTGGGGTTTTTGTGCCGGTTGTTCATCCTACCCTTTCGATTTATTTCTGTGGTACCGATTAGTTGCCATTCACCGCTCCCCACGCCTGTTATTGTTGGTACAGCTGAATCAGTTTACGGTTTAATTTTATTTTTGTTGTTATGCTTGTCTCCATTCATGACTCCCTCACCTATGTCACAGTTCTTTTCTCTGTGGATCATGTGCAGGGATAACTAAGCCAGCGTGAAGATGTCGAACTCTTGCACCGTGGAGAGTTCCAGTGTAAGTTTTCACGTTTCTCCAAATTCCATTTTTATAGTTCCTTATGTTCTGAAACCCCTTTTGTTCTTGTCAGGTAATACAATATCTAAATCATCTACTGATTGTTCACGCAGATGGTGCAAAGCGTCGACATCCCAGGCTGTATACTGTATGGTGGAGACTTAGCCTATTCTCTAACACTTTTTAATCCTCATGTCATTATGTAGGTATGAGAGAGTGCAGGCATTGGGTTCTTTCTGGCCGCGCTCTCCTTGGTTCAGACATACCCTTGTTTTTTTTCTTATTATAATTTTGATAGTTCGATCTGATGTAAAACGAGTTGTCTTGTTCGTGAGAGTTTTCTTTCGCAGATCTATTACTGCTGCGTTCAACACGCATCGCATTAGCAGAAGCCATTAGTAGGCTTTCCTCATGGCTATACGCCGAGGCCTTTGTTAACATATTTTTTTTTCTACGTCCTGGTGCGGGATCTTAGGTTTCCCTGCGTCCAAATTTGATAGCCTCTCTACGACCATCAGCATCTAACCAACGTTCTAATTTCTTTAATAGCGTATTTATTTCCCGTTTTTATTTTCTAAAGTCGATGCGACGTAAGGGTAGAAAGAAAACCCTATTCACCGGTTAATCCCTAATTTCTTCCATACGATTGCAGAGGGTTATGCATCTAATTTGTGTGCTTGTTTTCAAAAATCTAATATCATTTGAAATCAATCGCTAACTTTCAAGACCTATATTATGGAAATGTTTACATGCTTTTGTCGAAATATTTCAGTCGTGACTATGGTCAGAGGCGTATTGGCCAGTTGGATTCAAACTATTTCGATTGTCTTCGTTTCGACTTAGATGGAAATAATGAATAATGAACCTTGCCAGGGAAAGTACCGAGCTCTCACATCTGTAACTCCCTCCCTTAACAATATTTCACATCTGTATTTCTTTTGTTTTAATAATGGTAGCACACTTCACGAAAATAGGCAAGGTTACACTGCCTTTATTATTTCAATATAATACCTTCCTGCATATAAAAAATATCCAAAAACGCTCTATGGAAATCGATATAATACCGCGGGTTATTAATGTTTGTTTGACCGGAGGAATTTCTTGGAGTAGGCTTAATGCATAATAGATTCGATAACATCAATAAATGACTATAGTTAGGCCATAATTTAAACTGAATACCTATATGGTTCGAATATAAATCTTCCGTCCGACCCCTCCTTTACAATCGATGTTATAATGTTCAATTTGTTTTAGCTCTCGGTGCATTTTATAATTGCATATACATGTATTCTGTGGTTAGTTTGGTAGTGGACCTTAAATTCTAGTTAAGTCTATTTCTATGATATTTATTTAAAAATTTTAGAAGCAGATTAAAGTTAGCAATCTGAACTAGAAGTGCTATAAAACTTCTATAGAGTAGAATTACTTCTTGGTATGGAAAGTCCTCGAAATATATTCTAATTTCGTTTCTCCTCTTTTATTATACCATGTAGATTTCAGTTCTGCTACTAAATTTTTCTAGCATACTCATGAGCATATAATTATACCTATATATCATAAACGAGTTAGTATTTAATTATCTGTGGAGAACTAAGTACCTTCAGATTTCAACCGACCTTGGTTTAAAGTTTCTGTGGGTTTCCACTCTATAGATTATTGGTCTACAACTATACAGAATCTGGAAGGTGAATGCCTTAAGATGGATTTTGTTAAATGTAGTACTATACTCAGTCATACAATTCAAATTAATTATATGTAGCCAATTCATACCATAAGAAATCAAAACAACAATAATTTCAGGAACATACCACTAGTTCAAATGACCAACCTCCCAACCTTAGAGTCATTTTTGTCTCCCAGAACTCACCCCCGAGCTGAGATCACATCCATCACATATCAACCTCTGATCTGCTTAGGAGCAGCTTATTTAAGCTCATGTTTCCCCAAAGAATGTTTCTAATTCTGCGTCCAGAATAGCAGGATGCTTTTCGTCCTGTTTAGCCTAGGCTTCCCATTTTGGGACTCTTTAAAGCTGTTTTATGCTTTTCCTCAGCTTTTCCAGCTTTTATTACCTCTTCCCAACTACTTTCCTCATCATTGGGGAAATTTAGATTCCTCCTCAAAATCTAAATTAATTTCTTTCAAGGATTTTTTTGAAAGATTGTGGGGATTTGTTGCCTTATCCACCCTCATAGATTTGGCAAGTGATCTCTAATTCTCATCTTGGTCAATATGCACAATCATTTTATTTATTTCCTCAACTTAAATATTAAATTACATTCACACAATACTTATCCTTTAGGGTCCACTCCCCTTAGGATTAAAGTTCAAATGTCTAACTTTTAAATTCAACACGGAAATTGGGGGTGTTACACCTACATAGGAAACCATGTCCCTTCATAAATTTGGATGATGCAGGGATCTAGCACCACCCAAAGTGTTATGTTGGGAATGGCAATGTCACACCTCTCTTTTCTATACCAAAAGAAGATATATAAAAGTTTTTTTTTTTCATTTATTTATTCTTTCATTTGTCAAAACCCTATGCACTTTAAATAAAACTAACACTATATATGTTAAACATTAACGAGAGGCCTTTATACTTTCTCAATTTCCCTATGGCTAAATCTTTGGGGTAATTCCGCCATACAATGGCCCTCAGAATTATTTAATTAAATTTACACCCCATTATATGGTTCTCTTTATACCACCCATTCACCATATATATATAAATTTGTATACACCTTAATACTTACGTTAGAGATGATGGTTTTGAAATGTTAGTACTTCACATTATATGGGTATAACAATCGAATCGATTGCCAACATAAATGCGACCCCCTATCACACGATACTTCATGTGGTCCACTCATATGCCTCGATCGCTGGTTATTTCATACGAATATACGCCGTCTATTCTTCAGGACATAGTCCTTTCTCATTAAATAGATGGGAAAAATGTTTTCGTTATAACCACTATTGTACTCAACGCGGTTTCCATGGACATCTGGCTTACACGTAACTGATACAATTTATTTCCATATACGTTTTTAATGTTCACTGTCACTTCTGATTTTATCAACTCTCGGGTCCGCGAGGTTATAATTACTCGCTTGGCATTTAACTCTGGTTTACCAGTCTTAGCTACGCAAGCGGGTACTATGTTGCTCAGCTACCATTACTATACGATCCCTCTCGGGATTCTTCTTGTCCTTGTTACTGATTGAGTTTTCCCATGTCTCCATGACTCGTTTTCACCCATAATCCATCTTACACGTGGACGGTCCTCAATATCTGAAACTAGGGTTTTTTGTTCATTTATTATCTCCGATTATTCCTCCTCCTGTTTCATTTTACCATGCCGCTCCGCGTTCAAATTTCGTTATCCCACCTTGGATCATTCCGAGAGTGTTACAGCCGAGGTGTATGTCTATTTCATTTCTTATCGCTTTACTAATTGCAGTCGTGTAGAAGGCCACGCTTGCTCAAGACACATTGGGTTAAATCCGGATTTCCCAGCGAATCCAATTGTGGAGATAAGTAATATAGGTATCGTTCCTATTTTTCCTCCAACTTCAATATTTCAGTGTCGGCATTTTCTAACGAGCAATAGGTCTAGTTATACCGCTTATCTAGACTTCTTACCAGTTTCGTTGTTGTTTTCCTGTAGGGAATTTAGTTAAAACAATTGCATTAGTTTCATTTTATGTTTAGCTGATGATGTACAGGCTTCTGGAATCGTTATGCGTGGACGGGTCGTATTTTGGCAAGATAAATTCCAGAATTGTTGTCCAGGTTTGATTCGCTACCCTAACCCTGGTAAACCTTAATGGTATCCTCTTTACAAGAAAATCGACTAATCGTTCCACTATGTTTTGTTTCAGGAAGTTATCCCGTTTTATTAATCAGGTATACGATTTTCACCTTCGTTGAATTTCAGGAGCTCATTCTGTATAAGAACGTTATTATTGCCATATAATATTCTCTAATGTGCATTGTTATGTTCGTTGCAGGTATAATGGCCTTCATTCGAACAAAATTTGTTTCCAGATAATCTCCTGTGTTTCTGGCAAGTTCGGTCGACTTAAATTTCTATTCCTCGTCTTTTGTACAGGTTCTACTCAGTTCCCCAAATCGCTTACTCGGGGTTTCTTGCTACATGTTCCAGTTTTCACCTCAGTTGTGATCTGCGTAATTGTAGAAAGTCCTTATTTTTCATTCTATTCTCTATTACGGCTACGACCCTCTAATTTGTATAAGGAAATTTTTGTAAAAACCTTGATTCATTCCCGAACCAGAGTATCTGAACAAAATCGAGGCTTATAATTATTAAATTTACTAATATGCAGTAAGGGATGGCGGAGTAGGTATCTACGAATCCGCCATTAAAATGTCTTTATTATTTGGGACGCCTTGATTGTCATGATTATGCGGGCTTTTTATATATTTTTTTATAAGAATTGGTACCATGGATAATCGATAGGGAACACATATAATTTCGCCTATTACCCAGTTACTATTTAAGCTCTACCATGATTGTTGTTTTCTATTCAGACTTGGATGGTTTTTAAATATTGAAATATGACTATACGTTTTTTCGATAAAGGATAGTTTTATTTGTTTTATATTAGTTATACATATCTTTCAATTCCGGTCCACTTTATAGTATTCAATGACTGTCAGTTCTGCACAGTTCTCTATTCCTTAATGCCGATGTAATATATAAATAATCATATTTCAGTAAGATATGTTGGTATCCTAGTGGTCGTGTAGGAACTAGTTTATAAAATTGTAACATTCTTCAACAGACTTCTTTTTATTAACAATAGCCAATTTGAAATTTGTTTGTTTTTTTTGACGTGGTATACAGAACAGAAATTCTCACTAAAATTTCCCTGAACTCAGGTTAACTACCATACAAATAAATTATAATACTTTTCAGTTCCTTTATCTAGGTTGCATCTAAAGGATTTCTGTCAACGGGCTGGTCTTTTTTTTTCTTCTGTTGCAGAACTGTTAAATGAACTATGAAATTTATTTAGAATATAGTTTATGTCTCAAAAATCAATTGCAGTCCATGTAACAGTGCATACATTGCTATTTTAAGATATAATATAGAACATCTTACTCTACTTTCTCCAATGTATGTGTATAATAGAATTCGTTTTATAACTCACAAGTAGGTTAAAGCTAAATTTGAGCTTTTCCTATAACAAATTTCATACTTACAGGTCCTCAGATCTAACCTACAAATTATTTGAAAGTTATTAGAGGAATTCTTCTTGTAGTACCATTTCATGCTTATGAATTCATATTAATAGATCAGAAGTAGATTAAAATTAAACTATCAGTAGATAACTATGTATTCACAGATTTAAACCATCCTTTGGTTTAGAATTTCTGTTGAATTCTACTCTACAGATTTTTGTTTTCTACAACCATACACAGTTAAGAAGGTGAATGCCTTATGATTAACTCTGTTAAATGTAGCAATTATAATTGCACTATATAGTCAACTTTTATATGTAGCCAATTCATACCATATAACACAAACATATCAAAAAAAATTTAAGCACATACCATGCACACAGTAGACCAACCTCCCAACCTTAGAGTCCTTTTTGTCTCCCAGAACTCACCCCCGAGCAGAGATCACCTCCTAGAATAGATCAACCCCTGATCTGTTTAGGAGCAGCTTATTTAAGCTATGGTTCCCCAAAGCATGTTTCTAATTCTGCGTCTAGAATAGCAGGATGCTTTTCTTCCTATTTTCCTAGGCTTCCCATTTTAGGGACTCTTTTAAGCTGTTTTATGCTTTTCCTTAGCTTTTCCAACTTTTTTCCTCTTCCCAACTACTTTCCTCATCATTGGGGAAATTTAGATTCTTCCTCAAAATCTAAATTATAAATAATTTCTTTCAAGGATTTTTGAAAGATTGTGGGGAATTTGTTGCCTTATCCATCCTCATGAATTTAGCAAGTGATCTCAACATCTCATTTTGGTCCATCTGTACACAATCATTTTATTCATTTCCTCAAATTAAATATTTAATTACATTCACAAAATACTTATCCTTTGGGGTCCACTCCCCTTAGGATTTAAGTTCAAATGTCTAGCTTTTAAATTCAAACACATAAATT